>CM036313.1:49062815-49778364 GCA_020567845.1 Rhododendron henanense subsp. lingbaoense
AATTTGAATAAGGACAAAAAATAAGTCACTTTGGCTTATTTATCCGAACAACCTAAATCAAACCAAACCGAACCGAGGCTTATGTATCAATTAATTGGGGTTGGCTACATAAATTTCTCCAGTAAGCTCTGTTAAGGGCCACTTGTTCACTCAAACCCAGAATGCTCGAGATAGTTAAAATAGCCTAAAGAAAACAAACAAAATGATTGGTATACTTTAACTGCAATAGGCTACTAAGCCGGCTCCCATGGTCAAAATCCTGACTTCGCCACTGACAGCCCCTCTAAACTTATTTTTGTTAGCACCAACAGAATTTCAATGTTACTAATCTGCATCGTTCATTTTGCAGATGATGCAAAAGAAAATGTCATTGCCAAAGATTAGTATGAATATTAGACTTGATAGGCATGCGAATGAATTTTGTTTTATTTTGTCAAATATTCCGGTTATGTCTAAAATCACATTTTCCTCAAAACAACATGAGCAGTTTGCTTTCGTATCGATGTACTATGAAGCTACTTTTTATTGAGATGTTTTTTCTTTTTTTTTTTTTTGCGGTGTCATGAAATAAACAGTTCAGATCATTTTGAAACTCCTATAAGACCCACGAAATTGAGTTTTGAAAGGGTGGGCGGGATGGAGGTGATCTTATAATTTCCACAAATCCGGTCACTAGCTAGTGGAACCACTATATTAGGCTCAGTTTTGATGATAGGAATAAAAAATCAGGAATGGCAAGCAAAGTCCCTTATACCTCCTATGGGTTGAGCTATGTGCAGATACAGCCCCTCAGGTTCAAATTTGTGCATACGCACCCTCTGTGGTTCGTGAAAATGTGCAGATACATCCAATTCCGTCAATTTTAATGGTGGTGCATCTTACACACCTCTTCAATCTAGCCAAAATTTAATCCTAGTCGTTCATTATGTATTAAAGAAAGAATAAAAAGCATCTCTGTAAAAAAAATATGTCAATCAAACATCAAAAACCAAGTGATCTTATATACTTGTTAATTAATTAAAAAATTTACCTCATCATAAGTTCTATTCGCGACCGGTAGAATTGGTCTTTCATTCGAGATGAGAGTAAGTTGGCCTGAACATCCTGAGTTGTCAAAAAATGAAATGTCATAGGAACACATGAATACTTGCGCTCACGTGATATAATCGAAATCTCAAAGCAAACGTATTTCAAAGGACAATCTCATGGCCGAAGATGTGCATGTCATGTGACAGAGTTTCGATACACCTATTAACGGCTTAACGCTATAAAGACCTAACAATTCATCTTGTATTTGCTTATGTTGTGAGAGTGTGACCCAAATGAACACAATATGAACCAAGTCTGAATCAGAATTTACAAACCCAACAAGCACAAGTGGTTTCGTAGCTAGCCACTTAAGACACATTAAACACAAAAAGGAGATGTCGAAGATATACATGGAACTTTTTCAAGATGGGTTACACTTGTAGGATTTTTCTATTTCGGAAAAACTTGTTCTCCCAAAGGTAAATTCGTTTAAACGTACTTTGGTTGAAGAGCTGGCAACAGTAGACGATAAAATGATTCTTACTTTAACTAGTTCTACATTGGTTTTGAGGGATAATAGTATTCAAATTACTACTTTCTACTATTGTCACGTATAGTCTACCACTTACAAATTTCCCCAACAAATTAAGTCGTGTGTAATCATTATTGAACAAGCAAAACTTATATCTTAATACGCTATAAGCTACTGCTCTGCTCATCGAATTTCGTAATTTCGAAACCAGTTGCCATTGAAATGATCACCAATTGCACACTACGCAGCGAAAATGAAAGATTCGGATTAAAAACGAAACGAGTCGCCATTGAAACGATCACTATAAACGAGGATTCACTAAATGGTTTAGTCTCTCTGCTTAATCGAAGTGTGCGTCACGACCCAATCCAAAAACATATGGGTCATGACCGGCCGATGAGGTTAACTCACTGAGGCTTGCTAATTAAATACATGGGAATTTCTGCATGCACATTAATCTATAAAATAAATAAAAATACTTGAGTATAACAAAAAAAAATGCAGAAGCATGATAAATTAACCAAAACTAAGTGTAAGAAATATAGGTTAAATTTTACAAACATCCTGAATTAAACATAAGCATAACCACGGTCCTGGCCACAATCTCGGCACAACCGTCCACAAAAGATATAACTCTGAGTTACAAGTTCACACGATCCTACAACATAATTGAAACAAAACAACCACATCCAGGCTTCTTCTGCCATCAAGCATGTTCCACAAAATCATAATTTACCTGCAATGTTACATACAACAACGTCTTAAACACTAGGCTAGTATAAATGAGACATTAGTTTTTTGCGAGGTATTTCTTCCTCGCTAAAAGAAAATATTTTTTACGATGACAAGTTTCCTTGCAAAAACCATGGAAAGATCTATTCTTTTTGCAAGGAAAAACTTTGTCGCCAATGATACGGAGTATATTTTTAGCAAAGAACGGTGTACCTTTGGCAACAAATTTTGTTAGTATTAGCGTCCAAGTAATTTACTTGTTAAATGGTGTACTCAATCGCGACAATATTCGTTTCTCGCAAAGATAGGTTTTTGCAAGGAAATTTTTTTCCTCGCAAAAGAGAATCGGAGACTACATATTTGCGAGGAACAGACTATCAATGAAATTTCCTCGCAAAATGCTTTTGGTGAGGAAAATTTTGGATTTTGCGTGGGATTATGGTAGTTTCGATGAAAAAAAAAGTAGTTTCAATGACTTACTAGTTTCAACGAATTTATAAGTCAACGAATTCATTTCTCAAAATGTAAATCTTTATATTCAACATTTTAGATCCATATTGCAAACATTTCATTCAGCGTATATAACGGATCACATGTTAAGTGTTCCATCTCATTAACGACTTATATATACGCAATTTCAAAAGATAGCACGCATTTTTTTTTTTTTTTTTCACGTGGTTCAAAAATCCTTGTAAACATTTACAGTACCATATTTGCAACATAATAGCACATGTGAAACAATAAGTTCTACCATTAAGCCAAAACAAAGCACACGTGCTTCTATAGCGTGCCGAGCAGACTTGTCAAACTTGCGAGGTACGGGTCACCGATGTTCGGACCTAAACACGTTAAACCAAACCTATTAAGTTTCACGATACGTCAAACACAAGTACGTTAAGTGCCAAAAAGTTTATCTAAAATGTTTAAGGCTCGAGCTATACAGTATGATTTCTAAAACAGAGCAGTCCCGGGAAGCAGGTCCCTGATGTTCGGACCTAAACACATTAAACCAAACCTATTAAGGTTTACCATACGTCACACACAAGTAGGTTAAGCGACACGAAGTTTATCTATAACTGTAAGGCTTGAGCTACACGATATGGTTTCTAAAACAGAGCAGTCCCGGAAACCGATGAAAACCCATATCCATTTAAATCAGAAATTTATGTAATCTTACAGGGACATACACGAAGATGCTAGGAAGACAAGTCGTGAAGAACTCGATGTCTAGAAATGCCCAGAAGTGGGATGAAAACTCAACACACCAAATCTGGTCAGAACTGGACTAGGATGGAAAACGGATGAATTCGAGGTGCAGATTCTGAGTGTTATTTTCTGTTCATATTTTTCCTACATAGTAGATTTAAGAAAGAAACTTTTGGCGCAAGAATCATCCAAACTGGAGTTTTACTCAAACAGAGAGGGAAAACAATGACTCCATTAATGGAAGTTTTCAAGCTAAGTCTAAAGTTTACTCAAAGATAGATATTATGGCATCACAATATATATATGATGATATACACATGATTTAGAAGAGTATTAAGAACTTACCAAAGTGGAAATAGAAAACGGAAGAACAAATCCCCCCCCCCCCCCCCCTGCCCAAATGTAGAATGGGAAGAAAAGGGAATTGGTTTGGCTCAATACAAGGGAACAAAGATACTTTTTCTTTTAAAAATTTAATAATGCTTAACCTCTGTAACTAAATAAAATAACTTGGTTTCTAATTTAATCAATCAAAACACTGGTTGGGTCTTCATTGTGCCGGCTCGGACACCCTGAGTTATCAACAATGTCTAGCTATCAATGTTGCCCTAGAAAAATAAAACCGTGGAGGATCGAAGCCAATATCAGAGAAAAGGAGAACATTCAAAACTATAAAAGAACGAATTTGCAAAATATTTAGTAAGATCTTCAACTGCTTACCTTCAAAATATTGTTCTTGACGAGATGAAGCTCATGGAGTGCAATATTTATGTTCATTCGGTCTTTTGGGGACTCTATAGAGCATGCCAATCCTATCTTGATAAGGGAGATCAGTTTTTCCATCATTTTGTTGCCATCTGTCTGCTCGGTTAAGAGCACAGGGTCTACAATTTCCATCACACGTAGAGGCAAGGCAATTCTTGCAAAATTATGAAGATTAAGGTCTGCCTCAAACATTTTGTCAATAGGTCTCTTCCTTGTTATCATCTCCAGCAACAAGATCCCATAACTATAAACATCTCCACTAGTTGACATCTTGCTTCCCATACCGTACTTTGCAATTCACAAAATTCAAACTTTAACAACAAAATATCCTTATTTCGGATAACATAATTGATAAAAAATGAAAGAGAAAACTTGATTTCAACTACACAATGTGAGTTTGCAATATTAGCTCAACTTTATGAGGAGGTGACGATTTTCTATGCCAAAGTTATCCTTCAGGCTTCAACTACTCATTTTACCATCACCATTCAGTTACGGTGTGTGCACTCCATGGAGAAAGCTGTTTAAGTAATCGAACAATTGAATATGATTTGTTTCGTGATGAGACAATACCAAATTCACAATCCATTTAACATTTTCGTGGGTAGATATTATAAGAGGCAGAATTAAAGAAAAATACGGATAAAAAAGTTTGTTTAAAAAGTTTGTTCTTACCTGGAGCTTCATATCCAATGGTTCCCTTTATTGCAGTTGAACTACTAGTACTTGCAGTGGTGAGCTCTGCACGAAATCTCGCTAGACCGAAATCTCCAACATGGGCAACCATGTCACCATCAAGAAGGATATTACTCGGCTTTAAATCGCGGTGAATAATTGGCGTTTCGCATTGGTGATGAAGATAATCGAGTGCACAAGCCACGTCTATGGCAATGTCTACTCTTTGTAGAAGATTGAGTCCCACGAACTCACGTTCCCCATTATTTGCTTCGGGAACAGGATGCAACCAATTATCTAGATTTCCATTCGGCATGAACTCATAAACAAGAGCTTTAAACTCATTCCCTTGGAAATCTATGCTAGAACAAGGAGTTATGATTGAAACCAGGTTTCGGTGTCGAATATTCCTTAAGGCTTCGCACTCGGCCATAAAACTCTTGGTAGCACCACGAGTTTGAAGGTCAAGTACTTTGACCGCAACAACCAACTCCCCGTTTTGTTCAACAACACCCTTATACACACAACCGAAACTACCAAAACCAAGCAAATTCGTCGAAGAGAAACCTTCGGTTGCTTTGAGAAGTTCTCCATAAGAGACTTTCAAGAATGGATCTCTCAACAATGAAACTGTTGGTTTGGTCTTTCTTTTCTTCTTGAACAAACATATGAGGAAAGACGACACTACAGCTACCCCGACGAGTATAGAAGCTACCGTGATTCCTAATGTCCGTGAAAGAAACTTCATATTCCTTGATTTTTTCGTGGTGCACCGAGGTAGTCGTAGTTCAGAAATGCCACCACAAAGCCTATAGTTTCCGGCAACTGATATTGCACTTGCATTTGTAAAAACACCCTTCGTTGGTAACTCTCCTTCGAAATTATTGAAAGACAAATTGAGATTCTCAAGGGCAAATGTCCCTAAAAATCTCGGAATTTGACCGGATAAGTTGTTGTCGGAAAGGTCTAAATCTTGAATCCCTCTCAAGGATTCCATTGATGAAGGAATAGATCCTTGAAAGAAATTTTGTTCCAAATATAGGTATTCAAGGCTGTTACAGCTACCAAGAGTGCTAGGAATTTCACCAGACAAACCATTCTCGGAGATATCAAATGTTGCTAAATTTTTGAGGTTTCCAACCTCAAGTGGCAAGGATCTAGACAAACGGTTGCGAGAGAGATCCAACCCAATTGATAGAGAAGAGACCATCAAAAGTTGTCTTGGTATGCTCCCATTAAGGTTATTATCAAAAAGTGTCAACAGCAACAAATTGTGACAGTCCCCAAGACTCGATGGTATGGCTCCCTCTAGTCTGTTTTTCTCCGAGTAAAGTTCGTTCATCATTGACAAGTTCCCAATCGACTTTGGAATTTCACCTGAGATTTTATTTTTTGAAAAGTCCAATATTTGCAACTTACGAAGATAACCTATGCTACCGGGAATCGGGCCTGTGAATAGGTTATCATTCAGAAATAAGACTTCAAGATTCACAAGGTTTCCTATTGTAGAAGGAATAGATCCATACAATTGATTTATATGTAGTACCAAGACAGAGGTTGATAGATTGCCCAGAGAGTCCGGTAATACCCCTCGGAATGGGCCATTCTGCAACTGTACCGACTCCAAGTGGCTACAATTGGTCAAAGAACTAAGAAAGGCAAGTCCATCAGATCCCTTAGTTTCAAAATTGTTATAACCAATATTTATATTTATGAGATTTTGTAAGTTTCCGAAGTCAATTGTTACTTTTCCACTGAAATTGTTTCTTTTCAATTCCAGATCTACCAATTGCGAACAGTTGGATAATGAATGCGGAATTGGACCATTAAATTTGTTGCCGTAAAGCTGAAGGTTCTCAAGGTGAGGTAACATGAAACCGAATGTCGGCGGAAGATTACCCCAAAGTTGATTATCAGAGATGCCTAACCCAACTAGCGACGTTAGGTTGTACAAGGAAGGAGGGATTGTACCTGAAATTTGAGTTACACCCAACGCCAACATCCTTAGATTTTTCAATTGACCAAAAGCATTTGGAATACTTCCTCCTAATGGATTGTAAACGGCACTAAAGTTTACCAGAGAAGTAAGATTCCCAATCGACGGAGGAATCCCCCCGGTCAAATTGTTATCACTAAGATAGAGTGATATGAGTCTAGGCATTGAATAAGCAAGTTCTCTCGGGAACTCTCCAACTAGCTTGTTTTTGCCAACCCTAAGGTACCTAAGATTGGAGCAACGAGATAGGCTTGTTGGAATTTTCCCTTCAAAACCGTTACGTGCAAGATCCAATTTCTGTAACCTGAAAAGATTACCTAATTCAGTTGGAATTTCACCTGTAAAAGTGTTGTTTCTGAGGCTAAGCTCCCGGAGAAAGCTGAGGTTTCCGACGTAAGGAGACAAAGAGCCCATTAGACCTCTGGACGTGAGGTTTAGAATTGTGACTCGTTCGTGTAGGCAGCCGCATTTGACACCTTCCCAGTGACAGAAATGGAGAGACTCATTCCATGAGCTCAAGGCCTGTTGATATTCTGGGAAGATATTTGACTTGAAGGCCAATAATGCATGGAAATCAGTCTCGTTGCCAGCAACATTAATAGTGTTTGAAAGACTAAGGGATGATATTGTTGTGTCAAGGGCAAGGGCTTTGATGTGAAGCAATGGGATGAGGGAGAGAAATAAGGCTATGAGATCAATCGAGAGAGATCTGGTTACTAGGCTCATCTTCGTGTGTGGTTTGATTTCTCATTTATGTTTGAACTATATAAGGAACTTGAACGGCCAAGTGTAACCACACGATATCTACCCAATACTCTAATTGTCTTTTTTTTTTTGCTATTTCAAAATTTTGATTGTCTAATTGGTGCAACTTGCAAGTCTTTCTTTCAAGTACGTGTAGAATTTGAGTGAAATTAATTAAATTCTGTGGGTTTGAAGAAGAGGACATTTCCAAAAACCAGAAGGAATAAATTAAGTAGGTACAGTACTATAAAGTAAATTGCCCAATTCTTTAATTTGAATATTCCCAGCCCGCTTTTCCCACTAACCAAGGCATTATATATATATATTTATAAGAAGGGAGCAGGTGATGATTATAATACTGTAATATGTCTAGCTCCCACTGCATAATACTGTCATTTTATACCTTTTATTTGCTACGCCTCAATTATCATCTTGGTGTGTGGTTTGAGTTCTCAACTATAGAATAGATTGTTTCGCTGCTGCAACTTGCAAGTCTCTTTCTGGGTTTTTTAAGTTTGAGAGAAATCCTATCTATAGGCAGATTTGTACTTATGAACGTGAAATTAAAGCATGTGGGGTTGAAGAAGAGGACATTTCAAAAAACCCGAAGGAATAAAGTAGGTACAGTACTATAAAGTAAATTGCCCATTTCTTTTGAATATTCCCAGCCAGCTTTTCCCACAAGCAGCCTTAATTTTGTCTCTGCGGATTCTATGTTTGCCTAGTTGCCCAGTTTCTTTTCCCGGTTTCTATTTTGTTTTTGCTTGTTTGGACCGCGAGGACATTCCCTTGGGGTCTTGGTTCTCCTTTAGTTTTTGGTTCTAATAAGAATCAAAACTTTTTTTTTTCTTTGATCAGCAAAAGAAAATTTTATGAATCTTTGAAAAGAATTACAAAGATTTAACGGATCGTGGGAACACCGGCAAAACGTCATCCGAGAACCAAACCCAAAGGAAGGCAAGGAAGCCAACCAAAACACCACAGTGAAAACCAAAACCGAAACCACCGCTGAAACAACCCAAAACTTACCAACAAATTAAGGTTTTCTCTTTTCAGCCCAATAAAGATAAAATACATTCATCTTGCCTTCACTTGTGTTTCAGCCACTAAGACACATTAAGCACGAAATGAATGGAGAAGTCGAAGATATAAGTAAAGCTTATTCAAGATGGGTTCTTATTCAACATATGAGTACGTACGAAGACCAAGGAGAAATACACCCACAGTACGGGATCATGGTGGCCATTGCAAGGAGATTGGCTATCTATGCTTTCCTATCAAGGTAAAACCAAAGGAGAAATTAAACCGAACGTCAAAACGACACTTAATGAATTCCATTGAAGCACTACAAGAAAATCGTTCTATAGCAACGGTCGAAAGCGTTGCCAAAAAGCCGAAAAACCGTTGGTAGAGACCCATTTAGGCTATACCAATGGTTGGTCAAACCGTTGCAATATATCCGTTGTTGTAGGGTATAGCAACAGTTTTGACGAGCGTTGGTACAGATTTTTTTTTAGTAACGGTTCCTTTAGCAACGGCAAGTTTTTTTTTTTTTTTAAATCTGGGGTAAAATATGATGGTAGCCACGTGGCCGCTGACGTGGATTCCACGTGTCGCCATGACGCTTGCGTGGCGGCCACGTGTCGCCTGCGTGTCGCCCGCGTGGCGCATGAAAGGCAACACAATTTTGCTTCTCCTGGGAATCGAACCCAGGACCTCGCGTATGCGCGCGCGAGTGCATACCAGCTGAGCTAGCCCAGCACTTTTGCATTATTAAGGAACAACTAATATTTATATTATGCGAACTGTCATTAGAGCATCCATAATGTGATAATCAAAACCAAAAAGTTGTTAAAGTTAGCAATATTTGATCAAAAATGTGCTCACATTGTAATAACCAAACTTAGCAACCTCTTAATCAAATCAAATTTTGGCTTTTGAATAATCAAAACTAGCAACTTTTTTGCCAATAATCAAATCTAATGGTCTCCACATTTTTTTAATCAAATACATCTATCATTACATAAAAACTTTTTCTCTTTCTCAACAATGTTTCCAGAAAATTATTTTTAAATTATTTTTTTTTCCAGAAACTTTAAAAAAAACAGTATTTACAAAAAACTTTTTTTTAAAGTGTTTTAACACAAAAAATTGTTTTTTTTTTAAACGGCTTTTAACAATTTAAAAAAAAAACTGTTTTTTAACACAATTTTTTTTTTTTAAAATGGCTTTTAACAAATTTTCAAAAAATAATTTTTAGCAACGGTTATTGGAAAACCGTTGCTATAGTCAGGTTTTTAGCAACGGTTATTGGAAAACCGTTGCTATAGTCCGGTTTTTAGTAACGGTTATGAAAAACCGTTGCTATAGTCTTGTAATCTAGAAACAGTTGCATAAAAACCGTTGCTATAGTCCTGTTTCTAGTAACGTTTTGTAAACCGTTGCTAAACACCATCTATACCGACGGTTTTTTGAACCGTTGCTAAAAAAACCGTTGCGAGATCCCAAATTTCTTGTAGTGAAGATAGGCTAAACATTGAAAAAGACATATTCAATTATGTCCCTCCAAGAATCTTGTCCATGAAGCTCATGGAGCACTAGTTTGTTCCAGATTTGTATGAACATCCTGTTTAGACTTGGCTTTGTCCGTGTTAATAGTTCTTAGGAGTCGAGTATCATTGTTTGGGTTTTCTCGCGCACGGAAATGCAAAAGGGGGACATTGTTAGAGTAGATGGCAATTTTCTAACTCATCCACCAGTAAGTCCTCAAAGTCATGTCATGTGATTTCGAACTAAATTGAACTGAGGCACGCGCAGTAGTCCCTAACTATATGGGTCTTTTCTAAATTAATGTAAGAACATGTCAATTTTGGGTGATCTGTTGCCGTTTTCTGTTTTTCTACTATGTGGTACAGCTTAGTTTTAAAAGTCTATGGGGATTCGTCTGTGATAAAATTACAATGACGGCTAGCTGGGGACTCTTGTGAAACCCACAAAGGCGAGTTTGAAAGAGTGGGATGGGGTGATCTTGAAATTTTACAAAAGCGAGTTTGAAAGAGTGGGATGGGGATACCATTAATATTGTCAAAAAAAAAAAAAGTGTCAAAAATGAGTGATTATTAAGAGCTCTTAGAGCCCACACACCATGTATGATGGGAAAAGTCTCTGGAGCACAATGTGACAGTGCTTAAGACATAGGAGTTCTTCATAGTTCTTGTCAAAGACACTTCGAGAATATTGCATGAAGAATTTTCACAAATCTAGTCACCCCTCGGGCCATGATATTAATGGCCAATGGCTACTGCACTACAACTACCCTTCCATAGGCACTGCCGCACCGCGGTCAATGTCTTCCCTCTCACCCACATCTGATCAAAGTTATTGGGTTGGATTTTTTTGAATTTGACCTAAACTAATAAGTGGAGCCACTTGGGAGATTCTACACCACCACTGATTAGTGAGGTCAAATCGAAAACAAATCGAACCCAATAACCTTGATCCTTTGTGGGTAAAGGAGAATATAATTTTACGCACCTGCCCCATTAACTAGTACGATAGTATATGTCTCCTGCTACATAATAAGATGTTTGAAATTATCTGAGATAATGCTAATGACTATAATAGCACGGTAGACCACCATCTGAAATCAACACTATCATGGCCTCTTAGTGGAGATGCCTATTTCAAGTTCGTTATGCTGTGCTCTTGTTTTAAATTTGACGGTACAAGATGGTTTAATTCTAGCTGTATGTATGATAATCCCGTAGCTAGCTATTATGAGGAATGCAATTACACACATTCATTCGTCTGCCAATGTAAACAAGTTCAACAAAAGTTATGTCGATAATTCATAATTTAAATGGGCAAATTTTCATAGTCGTCCCTCTGGTTGTCTCAATTTCGTCCCTCCAGTTTCAATTGCAACCAAATAAACCCTATAGTTTGTTTTATGTTCCAAACTGGTAAAATCGTTCACACCGTGAATGAAACTAACGGAAAAATTGGTTTTAGTTTCAGGGCTCTTTTAAGGTACTCATTGAAAGGCCTTGGAGCCAAAAATTCATTATGACCATTTAAAATAAAATAATCAGAAAAATAAGATCTTGGCACCGGTTCAAATAGATTGAAAATTGGAATATGTATTCTCAATTTGTCAAAAGATAGACTAATGCAACTTAAGTAATATATAAATTTACCACAACGTGAATTTACCAGAATGTTCGAAAACTACACGAAAAAATATGATAATTTTTTACAAATCTATCCCTTATCAATATGATAAATTTAAAGCTTGAGTTTAAGGAGTATTGAATGTTTTCTTCTTTTTCCTTGATTTTTTAAAAAATCTCGAGTTCGTGTTTTTATTTTTTGATAAACAAAACAATTAGTTTTTCATCAAAAGTTTTATGTGCTACAAAAATTTTGAAATACCTCTTATATTGTCCCAAAAAAAAAGGTGCCAAAAATGAATGATTATTAAGAGCTCCTAGAGCACACACCAATGTATGATGAAAAGGTGTCTAGAGCATGCACAATGTGATAGTACTAATTAGGAATCAGGAGTTCTTCTTAATCGTTCTTGTGAAAGATACTTTGAAAATATTGCATCAAGAATTTTCAAAAAACTAGTAATCCCTGGGGCCATGATATTAATGGCCACTACAACTACCCACCCATGGTCACCGCGGTCAATATCTTCCCTCCCCTACCCACAAAGGATTAAAGTTATTGGGTTCGATTTGTTTCCGAATTGATGATTCAAATAAAAAACATATCGAATCCAACAAATCTAACCCAATAACTTTGATCCTTTGTGGGTAGGGGAGAATATAATTTTACGCACTTGCCCCATTTACTAGTAATATGGTATATGTCTCCCTCTACATATATAATAAGATATTTGGAATTACCTTCGATAATGGTAATGATTATAATAGCACGTTAGGCCACCTTAAATCAACACTATCATGGCCTATTGGTTTTGCTGACCCCAATTGAACTGAGACTTAAGTCTCCCTTTCGGTTAATTGGTTTGTTTTTTTTGATATAAACATATATATTGGGTGCATGATTTTTTCCACAGGACAGGATCCTGGAACTAGCCTATAGCATTAGTAGGACTAAGTGGGTGAATAGGACTACCAATGTACTATAAAAATTAGCAATTGCAATTTTGGCCAATTAAATCAGTATCCATAATTCATCAATCAAAATCACCACGGGACAAAATAATAGCCAAAAAATGGTAAAGAACAAGGACATGAGGATTAACGTACGTAAAAACTACTTAGGGACAAATATCTGTAAGATGAAAACCACGACCTAATCTACCATAAGGTTTACATAGCTACATAACTTTGCAACTTTGATGTAGCTCGCCAAGCTTCTTCTTGATCCCATAGCTTCCATGAGTTCACCGACATGATCTCTGCTCAACACGGCTCCGGGTCCATCCCGCCCAGTATAATTAAAGGCACGATTGAATGATAGGATATGTGATGATCGAAGGTTTTAATTACTACACAATTTAAAGATACAGGATTATCAAGACATAATGAACTATGAACTAGAAATAACTACGAACTAGATGAATACGCTCCCTCAAGATGATGATCTCGACCGAGTATGAACTAGATGAATACGCTCGGTGGCGCCCCCGACGCGCTTTTGGGTGCCCCTGAGCCTTCGAGGCTAAATGCCTTGGAAAAAGTTTCGCACCAAATGATCTGTTTAAATAAATGAAGTAATTGCTCCCCAAATTAAGTGCCTTAGAAATCAGCAGGGGATTGTGTTTGTGCTGGTTCAAGCCCCATATTCAATAGAATCATGAAATGTACTAGAACAAATGGGGGCGAACTCGGTGATGGTATCAAAATACCAGTGAGCAAATGAAGCCACAGTCTGGCTTTTAATCCTAGTATGTTATCTTTCCAGCTAAAAGACGGCGAGATTAATTGAACTTATTTTCATTAAGATAATCCACTGCTCCCAGCTCATTTGTATTCGATTTTTTTCAAAACATATTATAACCTTGTTCATCAAACTATTTTAATTGACAATATCTATAATATGGACGAATCGGATCATCAAAGTAACTCCAAAATTCTCCAACATCTAATTTGTCCAAAGGAATTAGCAAGAGATAGATACTTATAAAGAAACAAAATGGAACCAAAGATTTTACCAAAAAAAAAAAAAACAGAAAGATCAAATAACACAGAAGAACAATGAGTACTTGAGGAGGCATTGCTCATCATTGTATGATCCATCACTTCACCACCATAGATTTTGCCACTTAGAACTCAGTTCCAGCAGTTGGAAAACCACTGGTTTCAAAACCTGTTCCAGCAGTTCAAAAGCAGTTTTGGGGATTTCAAAACTAATTTCAGCAACTGGAATAGTACTCTCTGAAATTAGAATATCAGTTTCAGCAACTTATAACCCTGTTTCGGCAGTGAAAACCAGTTTCTGAAATTAGAATATTAGTGAACCTGCATTCCTCTAAGTTTGTTGGCTCATTGCTCTCCTCACCATGTATGAAAAGTCCAATTCACCACAGCTGTTTTTGAATGCTCTTCTTTTTGGACAATTATACTCTTTGGCTCATGAAAATTTGTGGGATTCAAAAATGTGGCTTGCGAATTTAATCAGACAGTTGGTGTGCATAACATTTCATTTGTTGCCGCGCAAGTTTAGACGATGGTAAGGTAACAGTAACTATGGTAATACGATCGTTGTGTGCATCTTTCTATGTATTGCGAAATAGATAGAGAGAATTCGAAGACATACTTAGATTCAAAAGCGTAAGCCGATATAAACAAGGTGAACCCAACGGGTTAAGAGAACTCGAACACATACTTATAGAAACTTACGAAATATAACTCATGCAAATTAAGATGAAAGCATTATTGGTCACACCATTAATCACTTGTTTAATATACCCATACTGCCGGGTCATGGGTGGGCATTGCCAAAGTGATTGGAATTTTGCTTGCTCCAACATTGTCTAACGGAAGGTGGATACCGTGGATTGGTCTCCCAGCACTAATCGAGATATGCTTGTGCTGGCTCGGACGCCCCGAGTTATCAACATTGTCTAGCTATCCATGTCGCCCTACCAAGGTAAAATGATGGAGGATTAACGAAATATACTCTCACGTTGCACTCCCATGTATTATTAAGAAATTATTCATTCCACTCTCAAATAATATGGGACCATATTTCCTTAACAAGTACTAGTTTATCTTATAGACGTCGTATTGAGAAAATATTAGTTAAGAATTAGCTTGATCATTTTTCTGTCGATGTTCTCAACTTGCAAGTCTCTTTTTGGGTGTTTTCAATTTGAGAGAAATATCTAGTGGCAGACTCGTACTATGATGAATTGCCAACGTAAAATTAAATTACGTGGGGTTGAAGATCGAAGAGGACATTGATTGGCATTATCTGGAAGGAAGCAGCTGATCGATCACCTCTGAATCCCATCTCTCTCAAGACCCTTCTAAACATAATTTTGTAGGTCCCAACAGAACAGAGTTTCAATGTTCCCAATCCGAAACGCTCATTTTTGGGACGAGACGAAAACAATGCCGATGCAAAAGACTAGCTTGATTGGACTTGGATAGACATGCAAACGAATCATGCTATGTCTATAATCACATTTGCCCTCTGAAAAAAACGTGAGAAGTTTGGTTTCTATCGATGTACTCTGAAACTGCTTTGCTATTGAGATACTATTTTTTTTCGAGGTGTTATAAACTAAGCGGTTGAGATCAATATTTTGGGACTCTTATGAGACCCCACAGAATCAGTTTTGAAAGGGCAGGATGGAGGTGATTGTTTTTTAGCTGTGAAGAGGTTTTTTTTTGCTCGACTGTGTTTGAGGTTCTTCCTCAAATACCAAAACAATAAAAATGTGGCATAGCTAGAAACCTCTGAATTTTCCAGCACAAGCAGCTGGATACCTAAGGGATTATGAAGAAGATACAGATAAATCAAAATCGCCAATAAACATCATACGATGAAAGCATCATCGGTCCAATTTGAAAACTGTTGGAAATTTACGGAATTTCAGATGAATGAAATCGAGGCTACCGGAGGGTCTCTCAAGGCAACCGAGCTCGTTCCGGGTTCGTCGAATCTGGATGCACCACAATCAATAGACGTATTGAATTGTGGGATTCTGTAACTCCCGTAACCCTCCTCATGATGGTGTTTTATTCTTGTAACCTCCAACATTTGATGGCAGCATAATGGCTGAATTCAAACCAGCAATTGATGGCTGCATTCACCTCTCCTACCTCCTCCACTCTATATAAAGGAGGCTCACGTTTTGGAGGGATCACCAGCAAATTCACAGCCTTCCAGCATATTCTAATATTCGTTTTTGAGAGAGAGTGGCAGGCGATAGTCAGTTCACCAAGGCGGTCGACGGTGGTGTTCCGACGGCTTGCGGTTTAGCCTAGTCAACCCTGGGAGGAAGTCGCCGACGCAACCTACAACACCCACGGTAGGGACGAATCTTTCTTAAGGAGACTGTGGTATCACACAGGACTCGGTTTCGATTCTAAAGATTCTGTTTGTATCTTGTTCTTATACTCTGTCAACTATATTGTATTTTGTAATTCGATTCAGTCTTGTAAATTTTATCATTGATAATGAAATTGTTCTCTGGAATATTATGTGATTGCTGAGATTTTCCCAACAAAAACATACATGCAGTAAATGCACAAATTAATAGGATTCGAGAAAGTAAGCAAATATAAACGAGTCAAACTCAACAGTTTAAGAGAAGTCGAAGACATGGCTAGCTTATAAAAAGTATGAAAGATCGGTTATGTGGTCCTAACATATAATTCATCCAGTTTGCAATGACAGCCTTATTGGTCACACCATTAATCATCCAGTTTGCAAGGTCATGGCATGGTGGGCATTGCCAAGGTGATTTCCAACATTGTATAATGAAAGGTGGGTTTGGTCTCTCTGCATAATCGAAGTATCCGTGTCACGATCCAACCCAAAAACACATGGGTCATGACCGGCCAATGAGATTAACTCACTAAGGTCGGCTAATTAAATAGGTTAGGGTTTTTCTGCTCAATAATCTATAAATAAATAAAAATACATGAGTATAACAGAAAAAAACAGAAGCATGATAAATTAACCAGAGCTAAGTGTAGATAGATTAAAGTTATTACAAACATACTGAATTAAACATAAGCATAATTACCATGGTCCTGGCCACAAGTCTGGCACAACCGTCAACAAAAGATACAAGTCTAAGTTACAAGTTCACACAATTCTACTGCATAATTGAAACAAACCAACAACATTCAGACTTTTTTGGTCGTCAAGTGTGTTCCACAAAATCATAAATTTCCTGCAACATTACGTACGACGACTTAAGCATTAGTATAGTGTGAGACAGGTATGACAAACTTACTAGTTTCCATGAATTTATAAGTCAACAAATTCATTTCTCAAAATGTAAATCTTTATGAACATTTCATGCCCATGTTGAAAACATTTCATTCAACAAATAACGGCACAAATAGACCTGTTCATGACAAACATTTGTCAAGTGTTCCATACTCAAAATATTCAACGGCCACCAGTAGTTAGGGAGCGACTCTAAATATAAATATTTGGCATGATGTTACCAATGATCATCTAGCTATGATCCCCCTTATTACTTCACCTTGCTATTATGATCCCCCTTATTACTTCACCTTGCTATTCATTTCTAACTTCCTCTAGTGGTCAGGGCACTGTTCAAACCACGTGTCATTAATAATTATGAATCCCAAATTATCCGTTTTCGTATAAATCATGGCAATTTAAAAGGATAGCGTGCGTTTCTTTTTTCTCTTCACGTGGTTCGAAATCCTTGTAAACATTTAGTACCATATTTGCAACATAATAGCACATGTGAAACTAGGGGTGTTCGCGGTCCAGATCGGATTGAATTCCTAGAAAGCCGATGATCGAATCGCTAATCACGGTTTTTACGAAATAAAATTCGTGTCCGGACCAAAAGTTCTACGGTCCGGTTCCATTCCAATCCTTGACTCGTGGATCGGTTACGATTTTATCCACGGATTTCGTTCAACTTTTTGTACTCAACAAAGACACGATCCAACACTTCCCTTATCATTTTTGTTAACCCGTCCTCTAACTCAGAATAAAAAAGTTCACTGAAATATAATTTCACATACTTCAACTTAAAACGGGGATCGAACACGATAGCAATGAACATCATCATGTTTATCTTTCCAACTTTACCCCAAACGAGGAAGTCTCGCTAGCGTTACTTATGCAAAAAATTACGCTTTACCTCCTATGTTTTATGTAGACCTACACTATATCCCATTATTAAGAAAAAAAATACTAAAATTGGTAAAAACAAGTTTTAATAGTAGTGACAATTATTTTTATATATACATATTGAGTCCCCTTCCTATGAGGGCGTCCTCATTTTAAATAAAATGCGGACGTCCCATTTTCTCCCCTTTTCCGATCAAATTTCGATGATCTGAGTCGCTCAATGTGTTCAGAATGTGATTTTAAGGGTACCCGCGAGAAATTAGCAAAAAAAATGACCGGGAAGGGCTTGATTTGAGCAGTTTTTATTTGAACCGTTCGATAAAATACAAACAAAAACTACTCGGATCAAGCCCTTTCTAGTCTTTTTTTTGCTGATTTCTCATGGGTACCCTTAAAATCACGTTCTGAACATATTGAGCGGCTCGGATCATCGCAAATTGGTCAGGAAAGGGACGTACTTAACTTAATAAGTTAAGGGCGCCCTTATAGGAAGTTTTGTGTATACATATTTATTTATTTTTTATTGATATAAAATAAATATCTCAAGATTCGGTTCGGTTAATCCATGGTTTCGTAATGAAAATTCATGGACCGAACCGCGAGTCACGGTTTTCTAATTTTTTAATCCGTGTCCGGACCATTAATCCATTGAAAAAATCCGGCCAAAAGATACGGATCGGTTCGGTCTAGACCGGTTTCATGGTTCATCGGATTTTTTGCACAGCCCTATGTGAAACAATAAGGAGTAATTATCCAATAGTCCAGGAGTACTACCACGTGATCCTCCAGACGACTTTACAACCACACATTCATGTGGGGTCTATACACTTAGTGATAGATCTCACAGGAATGTGTGATTGTAAAGTGATTCGGAGTACCATGTGACACTACTCCTAATTATTGTATAATTTCACAATAATAAATTCTACAATTAAGCCAAAACAAAGCAAATTAACATTCTTGTCATCCGAAAATTCAAGGCATATACAAACTCACCGAGAGCATGCCAACCAAACTTGTCAAACGTGCGAGGTACGGGTCCCCAATGTTCGGACCTAAACATATCAAACCAAACCTATTAGAGTTCACGATATGTCACACACAAGTACATATATTAAGCGCCAAGTAGTTTATCTACCTATAATGTGTAGAGCTCGAGCTATACGGTATAGTTTCTAAAACAGAGCAGTCCATGGAAACCGATGAAAACCCATATAACAATTCAACTCAGAAATTTACGTAATCTCACAGGGACATAGACAAAGATGTTAGGAAGACAAGTCGTGAAGAACTCGAAGGCTAGAAATGCCCAAATCTGGTCGGAACTAGACCAGGGTGAAAACTCAACACACCAAATCTGGTCGGAACTAGACCAGGATGGAAGACGGATGAATTCGAAGTGCAGATTCTATCTGAGTGTTATTTTCTGTTCATATTTTTGCTACATAGTAGATTCAAAAACGGAACTTGTGGCACAAGAATCATCGAAAAAGTAGTTTTATAGAGTCCTAGGGAGTTTTCGAAAAGATGACTGATCGCCAGACCGTCGGGTACCAGTCGTCCAGACTGGCTTTGTTCTTCAAACAGAGAGGGAAAATAATGACTCCATTGGTGGGGGTTTTCAAGCTAAGTCTAAAGTTTACTCAAAGATAGATAAAATGGCATCGAAGTGGAAATGGAAAACGGAAGAACTGAGATTGAAATTTGGGAAGAAAAGGGAATGGGTTTGGCTCGGTACAAGGGAAATAAGTTGAGGAAAGTTTTGGTCAGGAGGAGTCCACGTATGAGGAGAAGGGAAATGGAGGGGACGAATTCAATAATTCTAAGTATACATAAAATCTATTCCGAAATTATCCAAAAAGTGAATCTATACCTTTAATTTATCTTTTGAAATGAATCCGTACCGTTGATTTATTTTTTGGGGTTAATTTTGGAATACGTATTCTGTGTACCTAACATTGCTTGGAGGGATTGAAAGAGTAAAGGGAGGACTATACAACTAGTTTAGGATATGATTTCGTTCCTCCTAGCCACGCGCACACACAGTCCCTAAGAATTTCTATGCCAATAAAATAAAAGGGTGTTACTATCTATCCCCTTAACATAATTTCGTCATCGGAATTTAAACTAATTTAGTCAAAATAAATTTAAGTTACACAAAGGATTTTTTTTTTTTAAATAATAATGCTTAAACTCTGTAACTAATTAAAATAACTCGATTAATAATTTAATAAATCCAAACACGGGTCGGGTACTCACAGTGCGTCGTATGCTGGTTCCGACACCCTGGGTTATCAACAATATTTAGCTATCAATGTTGCCCTTGAAAAATAAAACCATGGAGGATTTGAAGCCAATATGAGAGAAAAGGAGAAGGTTCAAAACCATAAAAGAATGAATTTACAAAATATTGATCGAGTAAGATCGTCAACTCCTTACCTTCAAAATATTGTTCTTGACCACATGAAGCTCATGGAGCACAGTATTTATGTTCATTCGGTCTTTTGGGGACTCTGTAGAGCATGTCAATCCTATCTTGATGAGAGAGATCAGAATCTCCATCATTTTGCTGCCATCTATCTCCCCAGTTAAGAGCATAGGGTCTACAATCTCTATCACACGTTCAGGCAAGGCAATCCTTGCAAAGTTATAAAGATTAAGGTCTGCCCCAAACAATTTGTCAGTAGGTCTCTTCCTTGTTATCATCTCCAACAACAAGATCCCATAACTATAAACAACCGCACTAGTTGACATCTCGCTACCGAGACCATACTCTGCAATTCGAAAAATTCGAACTTTAAAACCAAAGAATCCTTTTTTCGGATAACAAAAGTGATACAAAAGACAGAGAAAACTTGATTTCAACACACCATGTGATTTTGAAATATTAGCTAGTACATTTACTCCAATATGTAAAGGGTACTCCCCCTCATTCTTTATGTGCATGTGACTATTTTCTATGCCAAAGTTATCCTTCTTCAACTACTCATTTTACCATCACCATTCAGTTATGGTGAACTGTGCATTCCCTTCTTCTTTAAGTAATCGAACAATTGAATATGATTTGTATAACATTTCGAGGTGTCTAACTAACTACCCCTGTGCTGAAATTTGGTGAGTTGATATTATAAGAGGCAGAATCAAAGAAGAAAAGGTACAAAAAAAGTTCGTTCTTACCTGGAGCTGCATATCCAATGGTTCCCCTTATTGCAGATGAACTACTAGTACTTTGAGTGGTGAGTTCTGCACGAAATCTAGCTAGACCGAAATCTCCAACATGGGCAACCATGTCACTGTCAAGAAGGATATTACTTGGCTTCAAATCGCGGTGAATAATTGGCATTTCGCATTGATGATGAAGATAATCGAGTGCACAAGCCACGTCTATGGCAATGTCTACTCTTTGTAGAAGATCGAGTCGCACGAACTCATGTTCCCCATTATTTGCTTCTGGAATAGGATGCAACCAACTATCTAGACTTCCATTCGGCATGAACTCGTAAACTAGAGCTTTAAACTCGTTCCCTTGAAAATCCATGCTAGAACAAGAAGTTATGATCGACACCAGGTTTCGGTGTCGAATATTCCTTAAGGCTTCGCACTCTGCCATGAAACTCTTGGTAGCGCCACGAGTTTGAAGGTCAAGTACTTTGACCGCAACAACTAACTCCCCGTATTGTTCGAAAACACCTTTATTATACACACGGCCGAAACTACCAAAACCAACCAAATTCGTTGAAGAGAAACCTTTAGTTGCTTTGAGAAGTTCTCCATAGGAGACTTTAAAGAATGGATCTTTAAAAAATGAAACTGTAGGCTTGGTCTTTCTTTTCTTCTTGAACAAACATATGATGAAAGACAATGCTACGGTTACACCAACGAGTATCGAAGACACTGTGATTCCTAACGTCCGTGAAAAAGACGTCTTATTTCTTGATTTTTTCGTGGTGCATCGAGGTAGTCGTAGTTCGGAAATTCCACCACAAAGCCTAAAGTTTCCGGCAACCGATATTGCACTTGCATTTGTAAAAACACCCTTCATTGGTAACTCTCCTTCGAAATTATTGAAAGATAAATTGAGATTCTTGGGCAAATGTCTCTAAAAATCTCGGAATTTGACCGGATAAGTTGTTCTCGGAAAAGTCCAAATCCTGAATACCTCTCAAGGATTCCATTGAGGAAGGAATAGATCCTTGAAAGAAATTTTGATGCAAATCTAGGTTTTCAAGGCTACTGCAGCTACCAAGAGTCCTAGGAATTTAACCAAACAAACCATTCTCAGAGATATCGATTTTTGCTAAATTTTTGAGGTTTTCAACCTCAAGTGGCAGGGATCCAGACAAACGGTTGCGAGAGAGATCCAACGCAATTGATAGAGAAGACACCATCAAAAGTTGTCTTGGTATGCTCCCATTAAGGATATTTTCATTTAGTAGTATCTCTAACAAATTACGACAGTCCCCAAGACTCGATGGTATGGCTCCCTCTAGTCTATTTTTCTCCAAGTAAAGTTTATTCATCATTGACAAGTTTCCAATCGACTTTGGAATTTCACCTGTTATATTGTTGTTTGAAAAGTCCAAGTATTGCAACTTACGAAGATAACCTATGCTACCGGGAATCAGGCCTGTGAATAGGTTATCATTCAGATATAAGACTTCTGCATTCACAAGGTTTCCTATTGTTGAAGGAATAGATCCGTACAACTGATTTATCTCTAGTGCCAAGTAAGAGACAGAGGTTGATAGATTGCCCACTGAGTCCGGTAATACCCCTCGGAATGGGCCATTCTGCAACTGTACGATCCTCAAATCGCTACAATTGGTCAAAGAACTAAGAAAGGCAAGTCCATCAGATCCCTTAGTTTCAAAATTGCTATAACCAATATTTATATTTATGAGATTTTGTAAGTTCCCGAAGTAAATTGTTACTTTTCCACTGAAATTGTTTCCTATCAATTCCAGTTGAAACAACTGCGAACAGTTGGATAGTGAACGCGGAATTGGACCATTAAATTTGTTGTAAAAAAAGCTGAAGGACTTTAAGCTGAGGGAACAAGAAACCAAATGTCGGTGGAAGGCTACCCCAAAGTCGATTATTAGCCAACGATAATCTGACTAGCGATGATAGGTTGTATAAGGAAAGAGGGATGGTACCTGAAATTTGATTGAAACCCAACCAAAGTTGTCTTAAAATTTTCAATTGACCCAAAGAATTTGGAATACTTCCTCTAAACTGATTGTGAGCGGCACTAAAGTTTACCACAGAAGTAAGATTCCCAATCGACGGAGGAATCTCTCCGGTCAAATTATTCTCACGAATGTATAGTGATTTGAGTCTCCGCAATGAATAAGCAAGTT
The DNA here is from genome assembly GCA_020567845.1 of Rhododendron henanense subsp. lingbaoense. NCBI lineage: Eukaryota > Viridiplantae > Streptophyta > Magnoliopsida > Ericales > Ericaceae > Rhododendron > Rhododendron henanense. The sequence continues at coordinate 49,086,178 of CM036313.1, forward strand.
CTTTTGGGAACTCTCCAACTAGCTTATTATCGCGTACGCTAAGGTACCTGAGATTGGAGCAACGAGAAAGGCTTCGTGGAGTTTTCCCTTCAAAATTGTTATAGCCCAGATCCAGTTTCCGTAACTTGAAAAGATTACCGAGTTCAGTTGGAATCGCACCTGTGAAAGTATTATCATAGAGGCTAAGCTCCCGAAGAAAACTGAGGTTTCTGATGTAAGGAGACAAAGAACCTGCTAGACCTATGGACGTGAGGTCAATAACGGTGACTCGTTCGTGTCGACGGCCGCATTTGACTCCTTTCCAGTGACATAAATGGAGAGATTCATTCCATGAGCTCAATGCATGCTGATATTCTAGGAAAATATTTGACTTGAAGGCCAATAATGCACGGAAATCAGTCAGGTTGCCAGCAACATTAATTGTGTTTGTAAGACCAAGGGATGTTGTTGTGTCAAGAGCAAGGGCTTTGATGTGAAGCAATGGGATGAGAGAGAGAAATAAGGCTAGGAGAGAAATTGAGAGAGATTTGGTTATTAGACTCATCTTCGTGTGTGGTTTGAGTTCTCATTTATGTTTGAACTATATATAAGGAACTTGAACGGCCAAGTGTAACAACACGATATCTACCCAGTACTCTAATTGTCAATTATTATTTTTTGCTAATTCACAAACTTGATTGTCTCATTGGTGCAACTGGCAACTCTTTCTTTCAAGTAAGTGTAGAATTTGAGTGAAATTAAATCCTGTGGGGTTGAAGAAGAGGACATTGCTTTTGGCATTTTCTTTCATTACCCTAGTTCCATTAAGCTCTTATGAGGTGCACGAAATCATGTTTGAAAGGGTGAGATGGATTGAAAATGCGAAAAATGACCTCAATAGGACCATTTGAGATTAGAGAGGATCCTAATCTCAAATTTCAATTTTAGATTCCCATTTTCAAATTTCAATTGGAATTGATGCATAAAATATAAATACAAGCCGATATCAGCTTTTACATTTCTTATCAACTTTTCGCAAAGTAGCATATGATTGTCGCGGGGTAAGGTGCCAACATTGTTGGGATGTTACCTTTGTGTTGTGATACTTTCTTCACTCTTGCCCTCTATCTGTCAAACATCTTTTTATTTCAATAAAATTATTTTCTTTCGCTGTTCAAAGAAAAAAAAAAGCTTTTACATTTCTTCAGTGCTTGGAATTTGCATCTCCATGACGAGAGGAATCTAAAAAGTAAAAAATTTCGATCGAAACCTAATTTTTTTGAATAAAGACAAAAATAAGCTAATAAGCCAATTTTTTCGTCTTTATTCAAAAAAAAATTAGATTTCGATCATAATTTTTTACTTTTTAGATTCCTCTCGTCATGGGGAGGCGATAATCCCCAAAACCCCCCAAAAAATTGACGCAAAACTAACAAATACGAATTTTTTTTGAAAAAGGACAAAAAAATAAGCCACTTAGCTTATTTAGCTGAACGGCTTACTGTTGGAACTTTGGTGTGTATTTGTAAAACATTGTGTTTTCTCTAGTCCCACATTGCCTAGTCACAAAACTTCTATCTACTTTAAATGACTTTGCACACTAGTGGGTTTGTGAATGAGGATCCAAGGAAAGGTCTCTTGCGTTCAGGAAAATGGGCGGCAATTTGGAAAACTGATTCTGAAACTAGTTAACCGGGTGCACATACTATGGTAAGTCCCACATTTTGCTAGAATTTTGAAACATTTTTTTGGTTACAATCAAGTCTTTTTCAAAATGGAAAAAAACGTGTGCTAAATCAAAGGAATGTGATTTGATTTGATTTTAGCTGATTAAGAAAATCAAAGCAATATGATTTGATTTGATTTTTTGTTTCCAAATCAATCCCAGCCCGCACCTATAAATTCAGCATTTCAGAATTGGTTTCAACACAGAAAAAACAACTCTCTCTTCCACTCCTAAAATGTTTTCTGAGTTTGAGCAATAGGTCGATTGTATGTTTTGTTTTCGGTTTTCTTTTGTGCAGAGAAGGCCGAGCAGAGGAGATGTATTATGTGCTGTTTTATCCTGGGGACGGCGTGGTACTCATCGAATTGCTTGCACAATCTGGGCAGAGCCGCGAAACGTCTTAAAGAGAGCGACCTAGTCTGCGACTCAACCTAGCAGTAGTTCTTCGATTGGTAATCTGTTTTCGATTACAGATTCTTGAGGTAATCTGTTCCTTAGTTATAGCAGTTATTTCAACATTTACTTTAATGAAGTTAGCTAGCTTTGCTTTCTTACCCAAAAAAATAAACAGAGAGTTGGCTTTGCTTTTCCTTTCCTTTAGCACTGGAGCGTGAAGGCATTTTATGAGGAGGAGAATTCGGCCTGGACCCTATTCCATGATAGACACTTCTCTGTTGACGGGCCCTTGTCATCGGATAGGGGGTTCGAACCTACAGTCTCAACCGGAGACTTGTCCTTTCTTTGGAAGCCGATGTTTGTTAGATTTTGACAATTTGAATTGCAATTAAATTTTGGATTATGATCCGAATATTTTAAAGTGTTTGGATCATATGCGTATAAATATTGATATTCCAATAGAATAATGTTTGGGCGTATAACCCAAAGAATAGATTATGATATGCATTTTTACCATGCAGTCATAGCCTACAAATTGTCAGTAATTACCAAGGGTAGTAATTGTTCGAACAAGCTCTGGTTAAAGTAGTCTTTTCCGTTGAATGTGAAAAGAGAATAAATGAGAATAGAAAACTATATCCAGATCTAATTCTGATATCGTGCCTCCATCTCTGAATGTTAAAAATGCATTCTAGCATAATGTATTATGCCTCCAGATCTAATTCTGATATTGTGCTTTAGCCACTAAAGACACATTAAGCACGAAATAGCTAGAGAAGATGAAGATATAAGTAAAGCTTGTTCAAGATGGGTTCTCGTTCGACATGAGTACGAAGACCAAGGAGATTGGATTCATGCTTGCTCCAACAGTTTTCTGGCTATCTATGCTTCCCTATCAAGGTGTACGTAAAACCAAGGAGAAATTAAACCGAACGTCAAAATGACACCTTTTGAATTCCAGAGAAGATATGCTACACATTGAAAAAGACATTCAATTATATCCCTCCAAGAATCTTGTCCATTCAGCCCATGGAGCACTAGTTTGTTCCAGATTTGCAGGAAGAACCTCCAGTTTAGACTTGGCTTCGTCCGTGTTAAAAGTTATTACAACATTTTCAAAGGCATGAAGCTCTGCAATACACGAAGTTCACTAGTAAAGAAAAATTATTCTGCTGGTTGGGTGTGCAGGATTTTATCTATTTCATCAAAACTACTTCTCCAAAAAGTGATTTTGGTTTGAACTATGGTCTAAGATCGAGCTCACAACGGTAGAAGTTAAATTGAATCGTACTCTGAATAGTTCTAATATGCCCCTACCATTTGCAAATTAATATCCAATTTGTCGCGTATAGTTTACCCAGCCTAAAGGCCCTCAACCCAAATGATTCCTTGGTGGCTTTCCCTGTTAGTGTTCATGGCATTACTCATTTCTTTAAAGAAGCTTCAAGCTGTTTGGGCATCTTGGCTAATTTGACTCTTCTTCTTCTTCCTAATCACAAGCTGTGCACTTTTCGACATCTCAAACCAGAGTATTACGAAGAGAAAAAGACGTAAAGATAACTGAAAAATAACCCAATAAGCAGAGCATACTATACTTGCCTTTTTTGCCCGTATTGAATAGATACAGTAAATGTATGATAGCGTTTGAAAATGTGAGCAAATATAAACAAGACGAACCCAACAGGTTAAGAGAAGTCAAAGGCCTACTTAGAGAACTTATGAAAGCATTGGTTATGTGGTCCTAACATGTAATTCATCAAGTTTAACATGAAAACATTATTGGCCACAACATTATTCAAATTGATTCTTGCTTTATAATCAATATACCCAAACTGCAGGGTCATGGTGGGCATTGCCAAGATGATTCGTTTCTTGCTTTGTCTAGCTATATCCATGTCGCCCTAGCAAGATAAAACCATGGAGGATTAAATCTAATGTCAGAAATAAGGACAAGGTTCAAAATATTGAGTAAGATCTTCAATTGCTTACCTTTCAAAATTTGGTTCTTGACCAGATGTAGCTCATGGAGTACAGTATTTATGCTCATTCGATCTTTTGGGGACTCTGTTGAGCATGCCAGTCCTATTTTTACAATGGGGATCAGATTTTCTACCATAATGCTGCCATGTCTGTCCTCCGTTAAGAGCACAGGGTCTACAATCTCCATCACACGTTGAGGGAAGACAATCTTTGCGAAGTTATGAAGATTAAGATCTGCCCCAAACATTTCGTGAGTAGGTCTCTTCCTTGTTATCATCTCCAACAACAAGATCCCATAACTATAAACATCTCCACTTACTGATATCTCACTTCCAAGTCCATACTCTACCATTTGTAAGAAAAACAAACGTATAAAACAAAAGTGATCTTTCACTTTTTTTCACAAAAAGAAAAATGATACAAAATGAAAGAGAACTTTCTTAGAATACATAGCGTGCGTCTTGTAATATGAAACTGGCACATTTACGCAATGAGCTGAAAGTTATGTACTTATGTGACACTGTTTTCTATGACAAACTTATCAATCAACTACTTATTTTACATCATCATCCAATTATCGCGTGTGCATGTCAGTCCTGGTTAAATAACAGAAAAGAATTGACTATGATTTGGTTTGGGATAATTAACCATACAAAATTTAACATTATGAATGTCATCAATATATGGATCACATGCAACCTACTTCACATCCAATCCTTCCATGGAATCTAACGTGCCCAATGAGCTGAAATTTGGTGATTTGATATTAGGAAAGGGAGATTTAAATAAGAAATCTGACAAAAGGGTTTGTTCTTACCTGGAGCTATGTATCCAATGGTTCCCCTAATTGCCGTTGAACTACAGGTATTTGGAGTACTGCTGGTGAGCTCTGCACAAAATCTAGCTAGACCGAAATCTCCAACATGGGCAACCATGTCACCATCGAGAAGGATATTACTTGGGTTCAAATCGCAATGAATAATTGGCCTTTCGCATTGGTGATGAAGATAATCGAGTGCACAAGCCACATCTATAGCAATGTTTACACTTTGTAGAAGATCGAGTCCCACGAACCCATGTTCCAAATCATTTGCTTTTGGAATTGGATGCAACCAATTATCTAGATTGCCATTGGGCATGAACTCGTAAACTAGAGCTTTAAACTCGTTCCCTTGAAAATCAATACTAGAACAAGAAGTTATGATGGGAACTAGGTGTCGGTGTCGAACATTCCTTAAGGCTTCGCACTCTGCCACGAAACTCCTGGTAGCGCCACGAGTTTGAAGGTCAAATACTTTGACCACCACAACTAACTTCCCGTTTTGGTCAATAATACCTTTATAAACACGGCCAAAGCTTCCAAACCCAAGAAGATTCCTAGAAGAGAAACCTTTAGTTGCTTTGAAAAGTTCTCCATAAGTGACTTTTGAGAATGAATCTTTCAACAATGTAATTGTAGGTTTGGTTTTTCTTTTCTTCTTGAACAAACGACATATAAGGAAAGATGATACCGTGGGTACTCCAACAATAGATGATACCGCGATTACTCCAATGAGTACCAAAGCTACTGCGATTGCTACCAAAGCTACTGTGATTCCTCGTGTTTGTAAAAGAGACATCCTTTTTCTCGATTTCTCTGTGGTGCACCGAGGTAGTCGTAGGTTGGGAATGCCACCACAAATCCTATAATTTCCGGCAACTGATATTGCACTTGCATTTGTAAAAATGCCCTTCATTGGTAACTCTCCTTCAAAATTGTTGAAAGACAAATTGAGATTCCGCAGGAAAATAAATCCCTCTAAAAGCTCTAAAAATATCGAAATATTACCGGACAAGTTGTTGTTGGAAAGGTCCAAATTCTGAATACCTCTCAAGGATGCCATTGAAAAAGGAATAGATCCTTCAAAGAAATTTTTTCCCAAATATAGGTATTCAAGGCTGTTACAGCTACCAAGAGAGCGAGGAATTTCACCAGACAAATCATTCTCGGAGATATCAATTTCTGCTAAATTTTTGAGGTATCCAACCTCAGGTGGCAAGGATCCAGACAAACGGTTGTGAGCTAGATCCAATCTAATTGACAGAGAAGAGACCGTAAAAAGTTGTATTGGTATTCTCCCATTAAGGTTATTACCAGAAAGTGTCAACAGTAACAAATTGCGACAGTTGCCAAGATTCGAGGGTATTCCCCCCTCTAGTCTATTTTGCCCCAAGTAAAGTTCATTCATCAACGACAAATTCCCGATAGAGTCCGGAATTTTACCTGAGATACTATTCTGTGAAATTGACAACCTTTGCAACTTATGAAGATAACCTATGCTATCGGGAATCGGGCCTGTGAATTGGTTATTATTCATAGCTAAGGTTCCAATATTCACAAGGTTTCCTATTGTTGAAGGAATAGATCCGTACAACTGATTTAGACCTAGTGCCAAGTAAGAGACAGATAGATTGCCCACAGAGTCCGGTAATACCCCTCCGAATTGGCCATTCTCCAAAATTACCCACCCCAAGTTGCTACAATTGGTCAAAGAACTAAGAAAGGCAAGTCCATCTGATCCCGTAGTCTCAAAATTGTTATAACCAAGATTTATCCAGTAGAGATTTTTTAAATTTCCGAAATCGTTTCTTACTTTTCCACTGAAATTGTTATGATCCAATTCCAGTTGTACCAACTGCGAACAGTTGGATATTGAAAGCGGAATTGGACCATCAAATTGGTTGTGCTGTAACTGAAGGAGCTGAAGGTGAGGAAACTTGAAACCAAATGTCGGAGGAAGACTACCCCCAATTCGATTTGCAGGCACTGATAATGTAACTAGCAATGATTGGTTGTATAAGGAAGGAGGGATGGTACCTGAAATTTGACTGGAACCCAGCCAAAGTGCTCTTAAATTTTTCAATTGACCCAAAGCATTAGGAATACTTCCTTCAAGAGGATTGCCAGCGGCATTAAAGTCTTCCAGAGAACTAAGATTCCCAATCCACCGAGGAATCCCTCCCGTCAAATTGTTATCATTAACGTAGAGTGATATGAGTCTAGGCATTGAATAAGCAAGTTCTTTCGGGAACCCTCCAACTAGCTTGTTTTTGCCTACCCTAAGGTCCCTAAGATTGGAGCAACGAGATAGGTGTGGTGGAATTTTCCCTTCAAAACCGTTAACGCCCAGATTTAGTTTCTGTAACCTAAAAAGATTACCGAGTTCAGTTGGAATTTCACCTGTAAGAGTGTTGTTAAAGAGGCTAAGCTCCCGGAGAAAACTGAGGTTTCCGATGTAAGGAGACAAAGAACCCGTTAAACCTCTGGACGCGAGATCTACAACGGTGACTCGTTCGTGTCGGCGACCGCATTTGACGCCTTGCCAGTGGCAAAAATGGAGAGACTCATTCCATGAGCTCAAGGCCTGTCGATATTCTGGGAGAATAGTTGACTTAAAGGCCAATAATGCACGGAAATCAGTCTCGTTGCTAGCAACATTAAGGGATGATGTTGTGTGATGGGCATGGGCTTTGATTTGAAGCAATGGGATGAGAGAGAGAAATAAGACTATGAGAGAGACTGAGAGAGATTTGGTTAACAGACCCATCTTCATGTGCGGTTTGAGCTCTCAATTATGTTTTGAACTATATGTAATACATGTAACTTGAACTCTTGAAGGTCCAAGTTGTACCACAAATCTGGTCACTGGTGGGGCCGTTCTAAGAATTTTCAAACCCGTTGCAGCAACTTTCCTAACATGAAAGACCAAGTCCAACCACATGGGGTGTTGGATATGTGAAATTATCAACGCAAGATTAATTTATGTTGACTGTTGCGTTTTCCACCAAACTAAATGGACTACAAATTAATGATAATAGTTAAGTTGTTTTGCAAAAAGCCTTTGACACAACGGCATCAGGGGGTGCACTTAGGCTTGGAGAAAGGAGATAGGAGTAACGTGGTGTACGTTAATCTGACTTTTCTAACAATACTAACTTTTAATTGTAAAATAAAAAAAAAGAGTCAAGTTTTTATTTATTTTTGGGTAAGTGTCTGAAAATCCATGAAAACATGTGCTTAAGTCCATTTAATTTTGCGGAAATGCACCTTATTTTGCTATTTACCTACTTACCCTATCTCCCAAAAGTTCCTCAAAACCCAATTTTGTAGGTCAGTCAGAGTTCTAAAGCATTGGTCCAAAAAGTTTAAGAATTAGCGTGATTGGACTTGAACAGACGTGCAACTGAATCGCGTTCGATTTTGTTAAAGGTACAGTTGAAGCGTAAAATCATACTCCGTATTTGCTAGCTTTTCAAAATATAATATGAGAAGTTCACGTTTCCAAAGAATTTCCACAAATCTGGTCGCTGGTGGGGCCGCTCTATTAATGGCCAAAGCATTTTCAATCCCTTTGCAAATCTATCCAGCAATTTTACTCTGAGACAAGAACCACATAGTCCTTATAGCCATGGGAGACTTGTATTCTAACAATTGTATCATGTTTTGCTAATTTACAAAGAATTGATTCTGTCGTATCAATGGTGCAACTTGCAAGTCTTCGTTTTTTTCTTTCTTTCTTTATTTATCAGAACAAGTCTTCGATCGTCTGGACGTGTTGAATTTGATTGAAATATCTATTGGCGGACTTGTATTGTATTATTTATGGGGTCCTGCAGGAAATTAATTAACTGTTGTGGGGTTGAAGAAGAGGACATTGGTTGGCATTATTTAGAAGCCAGAAACTCATCTCTAGCTGTGTCCCATCTTTTAAGACCCATCTAAACTTAAACTTAATTTTGTAGGTCCCAACGGAGTTTTTTTTATCGGCGAAAAAAAAAATCATTATCACGAAGATAAGAAAAACATAGAGATAGCTTGCAAAATCTCAACCAACCCCTCAACCGCTCAATTTGTAAATAAAACGTCAAAAAAAAAAAGTTGAAATGAACACCTATACGGTGACAAGATGCCAACAAACGACCTGAAGTCCCAACAGAGTTTCAATGTCACTAACCCGAAACGTTCATTTATAGGCGATGCAAAAAATAAGCTACTATCTCAAAAGATTAGCTTGATTGGACTTGAATAGACATGCGATCGAATTTCATGTTTTATATTTTGTCAAATATACAGGCTACTTATACAATCACATTTGCCATCTACTAAAAGATATGAGAAATTTGGTTTCTATCGATGTCCTATGAAACTGCCTTTTTATTGAGATATTTTTTTCGCTGCGTTATAAACCAAAATTCTCTCTCTAAACCTCCCTGTCACTATTCAGCAAGGCCGGCCCCTTCCCTTCCCTCCCATCAACGCGAATGATGAAAGTAGTTGGGTTCGGAAAGGCAATTGAAATCAGATGGAGATAAAATTCATCAAATTGTATCCCTTCCAAATATCAAAGCCTCGACCAAAGGGTTTAATCACTACCATACCAAATACTCAAGATTTTGGGATCAAATCATCGTCTCCAATTTTTATTTTTATTTTTGGATCATCGTCTCCACTTTCCCACCGAAAGAGTAAGAAAAATAAATCAGGATTTGGGGGAGACATTTTCTTGGGGTTGCTCTGGCTAAGCAAAAATGGTAGTATCAGTTTTCAACAATGCATTGAAAGCTCTCCAGCAGAAATGGAGGCGTGGGGTTGTTGCCTCTTTTGCCTTCAGATATTTTGTAGTGGGCCGAAAATACCGAAGGTTCAAAGGGTTCAAAACGATGTATCTCAGTGGCCCATGGGCCTAATCCATTCGGATTCCGTACGACCACCGAAGGACCATGACATTCGTGCGCTCGGATACCGAGTGCATGCAGTTCACAAACTGTCGTGATTCTATTTACTTCGGGACAAATAATCCATCATTACGTTCGGCAAGATCTACGTTCTGGTGGACCGTCCCTTCGGATGAATCATTACGTTTGGCAGTCGTTCCGTTCGGAAAGGTCTATCTTCGGCAAACGCTTGGTTCGGCAGTCAGCATCCATGTCTACGGTCATTCAACGGTCAAGTAGTGTCAGAACGAAAGTGACGTCTCTGTCCGATGTGACGGCTCTGACATTTGAATAGTGCAGCTCTGTCACCCACGTGGGACGGTGACTCGCTAAATATCTCTGACACGTGACGTCAGCCGAAGAATACGACACGTGAAGGCGGTCTAACTTATTTTTCACTCCCAGGTTGCCTATAAATAGAAGGCTACCCCCCAACCAGGTGGCTCTCTGATACACTCTCTCTCCACATATTTTTCTAAAAAGCTTTCTCCTTTACTTCTCCTCCACCTACTGACTAGGTCGTCGGAGCTTCTACCCGGAGGAACACCCCCCTTCGGTTTGCAGGTACACAAGCGATCTCTGTTCATCCTCTCAATCCAGGACGAAGCAAGGAAAAGGCTCAAGGTGGAATTAACCCCCCCACAATTGACGACTCCGCTGGGGATAATATTTCACTCGGTACATTCTCTTTCCGTTCGTCAATGTCGAGGCGTACACCACCACCGAGGCCGGAAGACTTTACCCTCGGGCTATCTGGGTTCGGTTATTGCAACACCCCCCAGACACATAATGCCCGAACCATCGTACCCACCACGCGTCAGCCAGACGCTCGCCCTACCGAGCTTGAAGTTGCTCTTACCGAACAAAAACGGCAGGCTGCCGTGATAGCTCTTCTCCAGCAACGACTCGAAAATCGGGATCGCCATGTTCCGATAACGCCGTCCCCTAGAAATGACGACGCGGGAACGAGTAGACATGTGGATACTCAACGACATGGGAAGCGTGTCCTTGCTCGGACCGAGGATAACACCAGGACAAGACACCGTCCGAATCTTAGTCGTATCGGCGATCAACCAATTACACCCCAAAGGCGGCACTTGGAGGGTGCTGGCCACGGCGAAAGTTCGACTCGTTCGTCAGGATCAACAGCACGGAGCCGACGGTCTGATATTTCCGAGCCCTCCTTAACCTTGGGTCTTCATCGGGCAGAACGCCCAAAGGCCAGGACTTGGCTTGATTTCGACATGAATCATCCTCCTCTTCGGGAGAAGCATGTTCGTTCCCGTTTCCAGCCTTCTGGCGAAGAAACATTTGGGCACCACCGAGCTAACAATAGGGATATTCGTCGGGAACAAGACGATAGCGTCGTCTTGTTTGATCAACTCACGGGCAAACCCATCACTTATCGTCCTATAGATGACGGAATAGCACGACAACAGATTTATGATGATGGCCCCGAACAGTCAAGAGGGGGAGGGGCACATCTTCGGGAACATCTTGAACCAATACATCACCACTGGGCGCATGCCGTTGAACCCGAGCGACGGGGTATTGGCTTACCATTGGGCGCGGCTGGTGTTGCCCCAGACGATACGAAGCTCGGAAGGGCCAAAGCGTCGCCTTTCACCGAGGCTATCCTGAACGAACACCCCCCTGCCCGGTTTACCATGTCGAAGATCAAACCATACGAAGCAAAGGAGGATGCTGTGTTGTTCGTTACACGCTTCCGACAGATAATGTCTCTGCACAATTTCTCCGACGCTATTATGTGCAAAATCTTCCCTCTTGCCATAACCCAACCAATCATGATGTGGTATAATCAGTTGAAACCACGATCTATCACATGTTTCGACGAGCTAGAACTCGAGTTCACCAAACGATTTGTGACGAGTAGCATTCAACCAAAAACACTTTCTATGCTGGTCAACATGCGTCAACGACCAGGGGAGACGTTGCGTTTATATACCAAGCGATATTGGGAAGTGTACAATCTAATCCCCGACTGTAATCAAGCAGTGGCGGCGGAATCCTTTATGAATGGGTTGGATACTTCCTCCCCAATGTTTCGCGATCTTTCTAGAAATCCTTCGAAGAATATGAGTGAGCTCATGGCTATCATCGAAAAAGATTGTATGTATGAGGAAGCCGTGGCCGAACATGGTAACTCGAAAATAGGGGATTTCCCAAAACCTTCGGTGGGCCCTTCTATAGTGAAAAAGCAGGTAGCAAGCGTGAAGGGCGTGGCGCAAGGACACGCAGCACAGAAACTGGTGCCGAGCAAGCCACAGTCCCAACCCCAGCTAACGCAGCAGCAGCAGTTTCGGGATCGTACGCGTCGGGAACCGAGACCAGACGAGTACACTGCCGAGACAACCGTGTTTATAGTACCAATCTATCAGCTACTAAGTGTGATCGGCCGTCTCCCCTTCTTTCATTGGCCGACGGAATTATTGGGGACGGCAAACGCACATTCTGGCCATTGTACCTTTCACAACGAGCATGGGCACTATACGACGAGATGTGGCCCGTTCAAACGTTACCTGGAAGAACTTGCTGCCGCAGGGCATTTGAACCAGTGGATTGACACTCGTCATACCCCGCTCCCACCCCCACCACCAGAGAGAGAACGGCTAGTCAGCGTCATACATGGGGTCGTCTCGGAAGCAAGGGCCGAAGAGCTTCGGACCGAGGTTGATAGGGCTATGGCCGAGCGAGCCGTATGCTCGGTAGCCGTGGCAGCTAAACGGAAGTATCAGGATCCCGAAGACGATTGGGTCCTGACGTTCACTAAGGAAGACTGCCTTGGGATACACTCGCCCCACACAGATGCCTTAGTCGTGATCGTTTCGATCGATAAGTCCTTGGTTCAACGTGTGTTAATTGATCAGGGCAGTTCGGCCGAGGTGATGTTTTACTCCACTTACAAAAGCTTGGGACTGGAGGCGTATCAACTTCGACCTGCTACTTCACCGCTCGTCAGTTTCACCGGCGCACCAGTATGGCCCCTCGGATTGATAAATTTGCCCGTTCGGGCTGGATCACGTATGGTTGACGTGGAGTTTTTCGTCGTTAGCTCCCCGAGCCCCTACAATGTTATCCTCGGCAGGGCATGGCTCCACAACATGAAAGCGGTTGCGTCTACTCTGCATCAGGTTGTGAAATTCATTGGATGGAATGGCCGACAGGAGAGTCTAAGAGGGGATCAGCTCCAGTCTAAAAAGTGCTACGTAAGTACCGTGGTCCAGAGCTCGGAAAACTTTGAGGTACAATGCATTGACACGGCCGTTCCCCCGGTTCTGGAGGACGTTGGTCTACCTGCCGAAGAGAGATCTGCCGAAGAGCTTATTAAATTGCCAATCAACGAGGATGGCAGCGGGTATTTTATGGTCGGGAGCTCCTTGGATTCTTCGGAACGAGCCGAGATATTCGATTTCCTGATGAAGAATATCGAGGTATTTGCCTGGTGCCCGAATGAAATGCATGGGATCGACCCTTCCTTTGCTTCGCATTCTCTTAATGTCGATCCATCTCGGAAGCCGGTGGTTCAGAAAGTACGGCAGTCGTCCCCTCTGCATGTGGACGCGGTTATGAACGAGGTAGAACAGTTATTAGCTGCTGGGGCTATCAGGGAGGTTCTCTATCCCACTTGGCTCGCCAATACCGACGTCGTGCCGAAGAAAAATGGGAAGTTGAGGGTCTATGTAGACTATACAAACTTGAACGACGCTTGTCCGATGGATCGGTTTCCCTTGCCTTGGATTGAGCAAATGGTTGACGCGACTACCGGTTACGAACGGCTGAACTTTTTGGACGCTTACCGTGGTTATCACCAAATAGCAATGCATCCCGACGATCAGGAGAAGACCGCTTTCATTACTCCTCGAGGGATTTTTTGTTACAAGGTCGTCCCCTTCGGACTAAAAAATGCAGGGGCTACCTATCAGCGGACGGTCAGTAAGCTGTTCGGAAACTAGATTGGCAAGACGATGGAGGCCTATATTGATGATATGGTCGTCAAGAGTAAACTAAGCGTGGAACATTTGGATAACCTGGGCCAGGCTTTCGAAGTGTTATTGAAGTACAGGCTCCGTTTAAACGTCGAGAAATGTGCGTTCGGAGTCAGTTCTGGCAAATTTCTCGGCTATATCGTCAGCCGCCGAGGGATAGAGGCGGATCCGAAGCAGTTGACAACCGTGCAGAACCTTCGGTCACCGACTACCATAAAAGAGGTCCAGCGGCTTACCGGGATGGTTGCTGCTCTGAACCGATTCATTCGACGCTCGGGAGATCTTTGTCGGCCGTTCTTTCAGGCCATGAAGATGAGCAGACGGGGCTTTACTTGGACAACGGATTGTGAGGCTTCTCTTCAGAATTTGAAAGATTATTTGTCTCGGGCTCCGCTCCTCGTCACCCCTGTTGGGGACGAAGACCTTTACCTATACTTGGCGGTCTCTGACCATGCCACTAGCTCGGTACTTGTTCGCAAGGAAGGGGCTGTACACCAACCTATATTCTACTCAAGCAAAACCATGACGGCCTCTCAGACACGATACCTGCCCATGGAGAAACTTGCCCTTGCCCTTATCTCTTCCAAAACGAGTCTCCTTCCCTACTTTCAGACGCATCGGATTATTGTCCTTACCGAGTATCCCCTGAAGGCTATTCTTCGGAAGACGGACTCCTCTAGTCGGATAATGAAATTTTCGCAGGACTTAGCCAATTTCGACATTCAGTTCGAGCCTCGGACTTCTGTTAAAGGACAAGCTTTGGCCGATTTCTTTGCCGAGCTTACTCCAGGGCTTCAAGATGAGGCCAATCTCCTGTTAGTGGCCGAAGATAAAAGGAAAATAGCCGAGGCCGAGGTTACCAATGACATCGCCGAGCCACAGCTGGACGCATCGTATGCTCGGTTCACAATGGGGAATAAACGCCCATGCCGAGAATGGAAATTGTTTTCTGGGGATGCCTGGCGGTTGAACGTCGACGGGGCTGCAAACATGCATGGTGTCGGGGCTGGAGTAGTCCTTGTTTCACCGAGCGGGACTGTCCACGAGAGTATTGTTTCGATCGGTTTCGCTGCTACCAATAATGAAGCCGAGTATGAAACTCTAATAGCTGGATTGACGCTTTCCCTTCGGCTTGGGGCTGATTCCGTCCACGTACTATGTGACTCTCAATTGGTCGTCGGCCATCTCACCGATGATTATCAGGCCAAAGACAGCCGAATGAACGCTTACGTAAGTTATGTCCTTTCCCTCTTCGCTCGTTTAGGCCGTGTCAAGGTCGAGTGGGTCCCTCGGGAGCATAACGCACATGCAGACGCCCTGGCCGGCCTCGCTTCGGTTTTCAAGTCCTCCGGCAGCAGGACCATTATCTTTGACAGCGTTGATTCTCCGAGCGTTGAACCTGCCGATGGTCATCTGGTTTTAGCCATTTCTCTCGGCCCGAGTAAGTTGGACCCCATTATTGCTTATCTCAAGACTCAGGTTCTTCCCTTCGGTAAAAAGGACGCGTACAGGATTCGTTGTCAGGCCTCTAATTATTACCTTGGCACACACGATGTGTTGTACCGCCGAACGTTCACCGGGCCTGACCTACGGGTCGTGCACGAGGAACAAGTCATGAGAGTCTTGGACGAGCTCCATTCTGGCAGTTGTGGGGCACACTCGGGATGACGATCCCTCGCTCAATGAGCTTTGACTCAAGGGTATTGGTGGCCGAAGATGGTGAAACAGTCGGAAGACTATGTTAAGCGGTGTGTTCGGTGTCAGAAGCAAGCTTCCTTGATTCATAAGCCTGCTTTTCCACTAAAGATGATTTCTAGTCCTTGGCCCTTTGCCGTTTGGGCGTTTGACATTGTAGGCAAGATGCCTAAGGCACCAGGAGGATTTGAATACATGCTTACTGCCACAGATCTTTATACCAAGTGGGTTGAGACTGTCCTGTTGGTCCACACCAAAGCAAGTGATGTGCAGAGCTTCATTTGGAAGAACATTATTTCTCGGTTCGGCGTTCCGTACGCCATCATATCCGACAATGGCTCTCAATTTGTTGCTGCAGCAATCAAGGAGTTCTATCAGCAATATGGTATCATCATCCAAAACTCTTCGGTAGCTTATCCTCAGGGGAATGGTCAAGCCGAGGCATCCAATAAAACTATTACACGGGGGCTTAAACGTCGGCTGGACGAGAAGCTAGGGGAGTGGGCCGAAGAGCTTCTTCACGTTCTTTGGGCATATCGTACAACTCCTCGTCGGTCCACCGGGCGTACTCCATTCTCCATGGCATACGGTATGGAGGCTGTTCTTCCACTTGAGACACTACTCCCCACCCCTCGGTCTGAAGATTTCAATTTTGAGGATAACAATGCTCACATCGGCGTCGAGCTTGCCTTCGCCGAAGAATTACGAGACAGTGCCAATTTGAAGCATGCGGCCTATCAGCAGGAAATCGCTCGGAGTTACAACAAGAACGTTCGTCTTAGACCTTTTAACGTCGGCGATCTCGTCCTTCGGATGGTCACTGAAGCCGACAAGCTTACGAAGCTCAAGGACCCCTATGAAGGCCCTTATCGGGTGGCCCAGAAGATTGGGCATGGTGTTTACAAGCTCGAAGAGATGGATGGGACCCCGATTGCTAACCCTTGGAACGCTCAGAAGTTGAGGAAGTTCCATGGCTAGCCCTCGGTTGCTCCCCCTTCTACCGTTGTCTTTTTGCTCTTTATTTCTTGTAATTACCAGTTGTAAGCCTTCGGGCTGAAGCGATTTTTTATCTTCAATATACTTGTATTCCTTCTCAATCTTCACTTTTCTATCGGCATTTCACTCGTTATGGGCGTATACTTCGTAGCCCTCGGCATTTCACTCGTTATGGGCGTATACTTCGTAGCCCTCGGCATTTCACTCGTTATGGGTGTATTCTTCGTAGCCCTCATACTCTACTCGGTTTGGCGTACCCTTCGTCACCCCAACGTTCACTCGGTCGATTCTCCTCGGATACCTCGTTGAAAACCGTCCCTTGTGCATCTGCTCATCCCTTCTACCTCGGCAGATCTTGCCCTTTGTGGCCAAAATCCACCGAGGCAGGGGGCTATATGTATGAATGACATTACGTGAATGACATTACAACACACTCAATCAAATCATTCTCAGAATTCAGAACCTAATAAACGAGCAGTTTAACTTGGAAAAATTCAAAAAATCGTCCTACAAACAATATCAGGCAAAAGAGTAATAATACTTGCGAAATATCAAGCAAAATAGCAATTCGTTCAAAACACTAAACCGAGGCATGGCAGTGGTATACCGTTCGGCGCCATCCTCAAGCATAAAACAATTACAGATCCGAGGCGTAGCTATGGTGAATTATTCGGTGCTACCCCCATTTCAAATGAAAAATAAATAAACTTTGAAAAACAGAAAAAGAAGGTCTAGACTAAAAATCCTATGCTTCGGGTGTAGTGCTCGTTGCAGCAGCAGCATCTTCGCCTTGGGCAACAGTTGACTCGGTGGCACCAGCATCGGCCTCCTGTTCGAGTGTCACTTCTTCGTCTTCTTCCAGCCCTTCTAGAGGGGGAATCGCTATTTCAGACCTCCTCGTATCGTCGGCGGCTACCCCAGCGTCATCCAGTGCCTTGCAATAACCCATAATGTAACTCTCGGCATGCTGTTGCTGCTTAAACTCCACCTCGGCTTGTTCTACCTGATCAACAAGCTCGTCCCCGGCTTTATTGTACCCTTGCGTGTACCCTTCGTCGAAGGCTTTCTGCTTCTCTTTCTCTTTCTCCATCTCCTCTCTCATCTCCTTCTCCATTTCTTTCTTTCCCTCGGCATGAGCTTGCTCGGTCGCCCCTGACAGCTGCTTGACCATTTCGTTCAAATTGGTCACTTGCTCGGCAAGCTTCCCACGCTCTAGCTCCGAGCAGTCTAGCTGTTTCTTGTACCGCTCGGCGAGAATTTGCAAGGCCTTGGTTCGTTTGTCAATATCTGCAATATACAGTTGTGCTTGCATCATGGATTGCATGGCCTGCGAATCAGATTCAACGGTTCAAAAGGTTAAATTATGCTCAAACACCGTGTAATAAAACTTGTGAAAAATATAAATTCAAAAAGCAGAGAATCATACTCGTCCAGCGTGGAAGTAATGGTCGTCGATTGCCGACTTAAGCGAGGCTGGCATAGTGACATCCTTCGGGAGGGCCAAGCCGTGATAGAGAACCCTAGCAATGGACGGATCGGCAGCAAGGCTGTCCTCGTTCGTAATTTGACGCTTCTCTGGCGCCGGTGTGACGAACAAGGGGCGCCATGGCACAGCCGAGCCAGACACCCCTTTCCCCTTCGCTGCATCACCCTCTCCTCCCGAGCCAAGCTAAGTCCTTTGTTTCTTCTCGGGACAAGTGTCCTTCGGAACCTCTTTTTCCTGGCTCAAGGAAGTGTGCTGCCTCTTGCTGGCAGAAGAGTCTGGGACTTGGATGGATGAGCCTTTCGATTTGGTGGACCTGGTTGATGGACCACCAGCCGAGGGACCGAATCTACTCGCTGCTTTAGCTTTCACCACTTCTTCCTTCTCCCTCTTTCTTTTCTCCAAGTCGGCGAGGATGTTCCTCGGAGCCATTTCTATTTCTTCTCCTTCTTCGTCTGTCGTCTCGTCTCTTGCTTCTCTGATGTTTCCTCGGAGAGGACGGTGGGCACTCGGACACAAACACTCGGGGAGAGGGCCGAAAGAGTCTTCTAGGACCTCTTCCAATTTCTCCTCTTGCCGCGTAAGTTTGGCTACTTTGGTTTTTTGGATGGGCTTGTCTGCATCGTCAGGTTTCTTGCCTTTTTGCCTAATGAAACCCTGGTAAGTTGGCTTGTATTTAAGAATCGATGGAGTGTCTCTTTCTTTCTCGGGAAAGAACAAGATAGCCTTTTCAAGGCTCGGCTTGTTCTTACACTGCTTCAGGAAGTAACGATTGACCTTCGATGTATCTGCCGAGCAATATAAAATAAACGTCAGTCATGGAGGAAAATGAAACAGAACGAGTAAACCAAACATTACAAACGAAGAAGAAAAAATTTAAGCAAATACTTACTTGGAGTGTCCCTATGCTTCGGGACCTCGAATTGACCATACTCGCCTCCGGGATACATAAAGTTTCCTCGGATTTCTACGTAATCCGAGGCCCATTTTTCCGAATCATACATACCCCCGACGATTAACTTAGGTTTGTTTTTCTTACTACACAAGTAGTAGCGCGAGTACTTCAGATTTCGGGACATTAGGTAATTTTCAAAGAAATGATGTGCGTCAAGGGCGAACATTTTCACCCGAGCAAGGTCGATCACCGAGTGGATCAGGCGAAACGAATTTACGCTAAGTTGGCAGGGGGTAAGGCCAAAAGTGTGAAGCAGCTCTCTCGTTACCCTGTGCATCGGAAAACGGAGCCCACCCTCAGTAATCGCCATCAGGGGCACCGTTATGTGCTCGTTGCTGAATTGAATACGAGGACCTGTGACTGGGGTCACCGCCACGTCATCAGGAATTTCGTATACGTCTCGAAAAAGTTTTAGGGTCTTCTCATTCTTAAAACAATCCCAGTAGGGACATGGCTCTTTCCCAGTCCTGTCTGGAATTACGTCGGGGTCAATGGGCTGTATTCTTCGTCTTTTTCTCTTCGGCTTAGGCGGTTGTGAAGAAGCTTCGACTCCCTGTTCGGCAGGCACCATGCTGGAAGAAGCACCCACGGCTTCCCCTTCGACAACGTTTTCCCCCCCTTCTTCGGCCAGTTCTTCTTCTTCTTCCACTAGTTCTTCTTCTTCTCCTTCTTCTTCTTTTTCCTCCTCTTCCTCCTCGGCTAGAGTGTCTTCGCTATCTCTTCGCTGAGCCGGTACATTAGAGGGAGAGTCGTCCTCGATCTCGACGATCTCCGAGGGATCAACCATTTGTAGAGGAGAAACGACGAGAGGCATCTCAAGCCAGCTCTCGTCAGTAGGGTCGAAGGTATCAGGATTCGACATACTACCTGCTCGATATGCTCGGCCAAAACACCGAAGGAGCCTTGCGGTCTGTGAGTCCAAGCTATCCGACTCTATTGCAGACTCCGAGCGAGGGGCGACCTCCTTTGTCGAAGAATCGGAAGACGCCAGACCTAACGAACAGTGCAAGGGGATAAGACCGTTAGCTATATGCATGGTCAAAATTCTTAAAGTGCCTACGTTCGGTGTACCTTTCTATCTACAAGTCTTTTCTACGGATGAACCAAATGGGCGGACGATCATCCGAGTAAACGAATGATGACGTGCTTCGGAAAAACGTGTTCAAACTTGTGACCGATCGGATGAAATATCCAAACTATTCCTATCATTACGCTCGGAAGAACATCGTTTGAAGATGTACATACGCTCGGAAGAACATATGAACATCTTCAAACCAGAAACTGTTATACACAGTAAAAGCACTATTCATAAACGGCACGAAAGTCCAAAAACCTACCATTACTGGTCCAAAAACCATCCAAAAACAGTCGAAATGTAAATAAACGTTTGAAGAATCATAAAGTACCTGGGAATCAAGTGAACGCTGCGATCAGACTTCAGAAATCTTCAAGTTTCAGACGGTTTCAATGGCAAACGGTGCTTGGGCGATGTGGAACGATCGAGAAGAGAGAGGAAAAAGTGGCTCTCTCTCTCTCCTTCCCCGTTTTATACCTAGGAGCAGAATTCGAAGCGACGCCAAACGGTGGCCGTGGGATCTGAGCGGGAGATCTCAGAACCGCGCGATGATTGACACGTGGATACTGATTAGACGCGTCGTACCAACACGCAATCACATCTTGACGCGTGGCATATTTGAAATCGGCAGTTACAGAAGCATTAAATGCGAGGTGACCTTTCGGGTACCATGAGCTCAGTATTGTTACATTCGGAAGGTTCGTTCGAATTTTCTGTTCGAATCCTCTATTCTGTTCGGTAACTGTGTTCTGTTCGGCCACTGTGATTAACTCCTACTTCACACCCGAGCGTGTGAAGGAGAAGTTGAGGGGCTATTGTAGTGGGCCGAAAATACCGAAGGTTCAAAGGGTTCAAAACGATGTATCTCAGTGGCCCATGGGCCTAATCCATTCGGATTCCGTACGACCACCGAAGGACCATGACATTCGTGCGCTCGGATACCGAGTGCATGCAGTTCACCAACTGTCGTGATTCTATTTACTTCGGGACAAATAATCCATCATTACGTTCGGCAAAATCTACGTTCGGGAGGACCGTCCCTTCGGATGAATCATTACGTTTGGCAGTCGTTCCGTTCGGAAAGGTCTATACTACTACAATAATGCTTAATGATCACACTTATTACCCGTAATCTTTTGATTTTAATCACGGTTACAAAACCGTGGTCTATCGGACCGTTATTAAAAGTCTCCTACTTTTAATCACGGTTATAAACTGTGATACAAGCTAATAAAAAAATGTGCTTCATAGGTAAGAAACGTGATTGTTTTCGATTAAAAATCTCAGTATTATAAAAAAATCGTGATCATTTTGAATGAATTAATCACAATTTTTACTCAAACTGTGATAGTTTTAATATAAAAGAATCATAGTTTTTACTCAAACCGTGATCATATCTTATTTACTGTGATCATTTTCAATCAAATAAGCACAGTTTCTACTAAAACTGTGATCTTATTATCTATAACATCACAGTTTTTTCGGATATTGTGGTTGTTAATGGACTTAAAATATCTCGCTTTATTCAGAAACTGTGGTGAACTTGTTTATTTTCTTAAATTAGATACTTTCCAGCTCTGAACCTAAAATTTGTTCCCCATTGCTAACTGTACAAGTGCATCATACTGCAATGATATGGCAAATACATTTACTAACTGAAAAAGCTAGAATGTGAACTAATAATATATTAATCTGAAAGCGTTTTACACACAAATAAGACAATCAAACATGTTACATGGTCCGGGTATTGAGCCAAAAAAATAAAGCCTAGCTAGATCAATGTTTAGGCAAAAACGAATGACAATTACACTAACTAGCCTCTCAAGTTCGTCTACCATTTGCCACAACAACAAATGTGTTTTCTTCAAGACTCATACTATAGTCCATAGTCTCCATACGAAATCTGAATATTGGCAGTCGTCTGCAAGAAGGAAAATTACAAACACATCAATAATTTAGAGAGAAAAAGGATAAATTATGTCACATATATCATAGAACAACATACATACATACAATGACCTCTAGCTTTGTAGTTGCAAAGTTGTGACCAACGTAACCATCTCTTCTACCACCTGCAAAAGGTCACAAGCAATATTACAATCCTCCCACAGTAAAAAAACATAATTCAACTTCAATTCAAATAACTGCACTAAAGTCGAGTTTTGGGAGACTGAAACAGAGCCTCATCAGTTTTTCTCTAGTTTCACAATCTTGCTTTTTACACATAGACACCCTAAGCATATTGGGTGCTAGAAAAACATCACGGGATAAATTGACGAATCTAAAATATTACTAAATAACACTTAAATAAAGTAGCGCCGTAAGGTCGGTTATCTGGTCAGTGGTCAACCATGTGTAGCATTATAAATATGCAAACAACGAATTAACATGAATAGCTCTATAACAAACATCTAAGTTGAGTTTGTTAACAAAGCCAATTTCGAAGAACTTAATTCCACCTTTTGTCGATGCAATAGGGGGGATTCCAGTGCCATTGCCACTCATGATCACTCTATGAATAGGAGACCATTTTTACTTCCTTTTTGTTTTTTCAAGAAACAACAATTGAAGCTTTAATTTAACTTATGAAATATAGCACATAAAAACTGGGAAGAGAAAGTAGAAACAACAAAATTGGAACTACCGAGTACCGGTGTAGGGACTTAAGACTCCTATAGATTACAATTCTTGTACTAATTAATACCAAAACTCGTTTGGTACTTTTATCGAACACCTAATATGCAGAATCATCCGTGATTGTAAAAAACACATAACAATCTGTCAATATCCACATAATCACAATCCAAAAGACCAAGAGCATGCTTACCGTGAAAAATAAGCACGACTTCGGTGCAAATGGAGGAAGCGCCATCAACATTTGAATATCTTTCCTGGAAATCAGAACTAAACTAAATAGCCCGTCATTGATTAGATAACCGAGACTAAGTCCCAAAACACTCACCGTAGGTTGAAAGTACAAAACAAGAACAAGGAGGGAAAGTTCGAAAAGAGAAATCAAATCTGGGCAAAACACTTACCGCAGAGGATGATTCTTCTAATCACAATCACCTCAACAGATGGTTGTGGGCGAGGGATCCTCTTCTCATCGGAAGGGTGGTGGTGATCGCGGATGTTGCAACAGGAAGCAAGCGATGAAACATGCTGCAGGATACGAAGGTTAATGAAGATAACGAGACGCGACAGTGGAGAGAAAAGAGGGCGCCGACCTCACCGGGATGGAGAATGAGAGGAGAAAGCGTTGAAACTTTTGGGTTTTCCTTAGTTGCTCAAACGAGGGGTTATAGGCAGCCTATAGGATTGGGTGGATTGGCGGCAAAATGCGCGCCCAACTTTTTAATATTTTTTAGGTGTGTTTTGGAAATCTTGAAGGTCCTCTCTTCTCACCTAAATAATTTATCACAGTTGTTAATAAAACATGGTTAAAATAAATAAAAGAAAATTTTATCACACTTTTAGATAAATGTGGTTAAAATAAGTAAACACATTTAATCACGCTTTAAAAAAATGTGGTTAAATAAAACAAGAAAGATTTTATCACGATAGTAACAAAGCATGGTTAAAATAGATTCATGTTATCACGCTTGTAAGAAAGTGTGGTTAATATAGACACATTTCTATCACGGTTGTAATGAAGCATGATTAAATAGACACATTTTTATCATGCTTGTAGGAAAATGTGGTTAAATTAAGCACTTATAATCACGGTTCTATTAAAACTATTATAATAAATGTTAATTACCACGGTTTTATTAGCAAAGTGACAATAAAAATTCACCTCACATTTCTTTATCACGTTTTCATCAAAACTGTGATCTTTCTAACTTTCTTAGTGTGTTCTTTATCCATTATTCTAGTAGTAGCTAGATTGTATTCATCTAAAATTTGTATATCACAATATTTTTATAATTACCTAGGTTGATCGACAATATATCTAACATAATTTAACTAATGCTGTTTTGTCATATGCACTTTGCAAAAATTGATATCAGCATGCATTCGTAAGTTGTAAAGAAATATATTGCTCACCTACCCAATATCTATTCAATAATCATCCTCCTCTCACTTTCTTTATTTTTTGCTTTAATACGTTTTGCATTGCTCGCTTTCTGGGTAAACTTAATTTGAATTTCGATGTGCACATTGTATAGGTGTACAATAGACCCCAGTCCCTTTCTCCCTTTACTTTCCTTCCCTATACCTGTTCGTATTTCTTTTATTTTTGTACTTTTCCTGAGGAAGGTACGTGTTTGCGTGTACCCAACCCACTACCACCCTTAAAAGTATCTTCCTCACACTCTTTGTTTTGGATTTTGGATGCATCTGTTCATGAATTGCTCTCTTTTATGTCACTTAATTAATTAAAATTCAAAATTCAAATCCTTGAACAAACGAGGTCCCAAACTTGCTCTATACGTCCAACTTTTCAACTTTTCCAACAAGGTTGGGGAGAAAAAGTCTGGCCAGTGGGGTCATGTACCACCACCACTACGTACTGTCATCACAATATCACATGCCTCTTATCGGGATCGGATCCAGTCAATTTGGCTACCGATCAGTTTAGTCAAGTTCGTGCATCTGGGCTATCTAAAAGTATTTTTGTCGGACTATTTTTCCATCATCATTTCTAAAATCAATTGGTGTTTGGGAGGATTTCAATTGGGACACTCTGGACCCAACTGGTAAAAATAAACGATGAAGGTTTTATCACACTTCTAAAAATAAGAGAGCGTAGTTAAAATATGCAGACATATTTTATCACGCTTGCAGAAAATGTGATTAAATTAAACAATAAGTTTTTATCATGCTCATAACAAAGTGTGGTTAAAACAAACACATTTGATCACGCTTGTAAAAAAATTGTGGTTAAACTAGACTATAAATTTTATCACACTTGTAACAAAGCGTGTTTAAAGTAACCCCAATTTATTAGAAAATAAGTCTTTTATCACCCTTGTAACAGAAGCGTGGTTAAAATAAACACTTTATATCACGGTTGTAAAAAGAATGTGGTTAAATTAAGCAATTATAATCACGGTTCTATCAAAACTGTGATAAAAAATGTTAACTACCACGGTTTTATTATGAAAATGACATTAAAAGTTTATCCCACATTTCTTTAACGCGCTTTCAAGAAAACTGTGATCTTTTTGGTCTTCTTAGTGTTATCTTTATCTATTATTCTAGTAGCGGCAAACGCTTGGTTTGGCAGTCAGCATGCATGTCTACGGTCATTCAACGGTTAAGTAGTGTCAGAACGAAAGTGACGTCTCTGTCCGATGTGACGGCTCTGACATTTGAATAGTGCAGCTCTGTCACCCACGTGGGACGGTGACTCGCTAAATATCTCTGACACGTGACGTCAGCCGAAGAATACGACACGTGGAGGCGGTCTAACTTATTTTCACTCCCAGGTTGCCTATAAATAGAAGGCTACCCCCCAACCAGGTGGCTCTCTGATACACTCTCTCTCCACATATTTTTCTAAAAAGCTTTCTCCTTTACTTCTCCTCCACCTACTGACTAGGTCGTCGGAGCTTCTACCCGGAGGAACACCCCCCTTCGGTTTGCAGGTACACAAGCGATCTCTGTTCATCCTCTCAATCCAGGACGAAGCAAGGAAAAGGCTCAAGGTGGAATTAACCCCCCACATATTTCTTCTCTGAATCCACTGAATGTTTCTTAATAATGGAGGTATAAATCATTCACTTGTTCCCAAGCAATAGAATGATCTCATAATTGCACTAACGCGATATAATCAAAATCTGAAGGTATTTTGATGCCAAGAACTAGAATCATGTCATTTGATCCTGCATTACCCGTTGCCTTCACTGGCTTGAAATGACCCGCGCTAATGAACCTGGTATTGGTCTTCTAGAGATTACTTGCACTGATGTAAATAGTTAATGTTGCAAGGTCATGTTGGACATTGCCAAGGTGATTCGATTCTTGCTTTCTTCCAACATTGTCGAATGGAAGATGGATTTGGTCTCCCTGCTTAATCGAAGTGTCTGTGTTACGATCCAACCCAAAAACACATGAGTCATGACCGGCTAATGAGGTTAACTCACTAAGGCTTGCTAATTAAATAGTTTAATTAGGGATTTTCTGCTCATGAATCTATAAATAAATAAATAAAATACTCGAGTATAACATAAAATGCGGAAGCGTGATAAATTAACAATATCTAATTAAGTGTAAGATAGGTTGAAGTTATTACAAACATCCTGAATTAAACATAAGCATAACCACGGTTCTAGCCACAAGTCGGGCACAACCGTCAACAAAAGATACAAGTCTAAGTTACAAGTAAACACAATCCTACTACATAATTGAAACAAAACAACATCCAGGCTTCTTCGGCCATCAAGCATGTTCCACAAAGTCATTAATTACCTGCAACGTTACATACAACGACGTCTTAAGCACTAGGCTAGTGTGTGACAAATCATACTAGTTTCCATGAATTTATAAGTGTGGTATTCATTTCTCAAAATGTAAATCTTTATATCCAACATGTAAGGCCCATATATCCAACATGTAAGGCCCATGTTGCAAACATTTCATTCAACAAATAATGGCTCAACTAGGCCCGTTCATGACAATCACATGTCAAGTGTTCCATCTCATTAACGACTTCTACGCAAAAATGTTCAACGGCCACCAGTACTTAAGGAGCCACCCTAAATATAAATATTTGGTGTGACGTCACGCCACGATCATCTGGCTATGATCCTCCTTATTACTTTGCCTCACTATTCACTTCCGCTAGCTGCCGGACACCATTCGAACCACGTGTCATTAATAGTTATGAATCCCAAATTATCCGTTTTCATAAAAATCATGCCAATTTTAAAAGATAGCATGCGTTTCTTTTTTTCCTTCACGTGGTTCGAAATCCTTGTACACGCCATATTTACAACATAGTAGCACATGTGAAACAATAAGTTCTACCGTTAAGCCAAAACAAAGCACGCATGCTTCTCATCCGAAAATTCAAGTAAGGCATATACAAGACTCACCGAGAGTGTGCCGAGCAAATTTGTCAAACGTGCGAGCTATGGGTCCCCGATGTTTGGACCTAAACACATCAAACCAAACCTATTAAGGTTAGGATACATCACACATGCACAAGTACGTTAAGCGACAAGATCAATAACGTGTAAGGCTTGAGCTATACAGTATGGTTTCTAAGCAGTGCAGTCCCGGAAACCGATGAAAACCCATATCCATTTAACTCAGTGTAGACACCTCCCAAGCGGGGCATCGCCATACAGATTGATCATGTTGTGTTTGCTCGATTGGTTGCTCATTCATAAACCAAAATCATGGACATTCCCATGGCTAGGAACATCGCCACATGATAACGGCTATCATCAAATAGAGTCGCCACCCAGTTTATTAAAACTGGGAAAATAGATAGAGATTCTGGATTCGGGAGCCAAAAGTACAGTAAGGGGAAGGTGTTAGGCACCCCTCTCTGCCCAGTCGTGAGACTGGCCCATAATCGTTCAATATAAGACGTGTAGATGCTTTGTTTAATTCTAACACATAGTCTGTTTAATTATTCCTTTAAACAGTAAGCAAAGTGAGCCAGTGCGATAATCGAAGCATGCATCAGAAAGCAGAGAAACAAACAAAATGTCCCAGGGAGATGGATCTCGCGGCCGGTGAATAGATGTCACGGCCGAGAGATCCTCCTGGTTTGATGTACCGGCCGAGGGATCGAAGCCCCGGTCGGTGTTCTTCCTCACACCAGACAGAAAGATTAACAGATAATCGAAATGCTACGGTTAGTTAGAGATACAGTGAATATAGACAAACCAGAGGCCGTTGGGCCTCACCACCTTGATCCCTCAGTTGCTTGATTGCTTCGGATTGGATGTGATTGATTGATTGCTTGATCGAGAACCCTAGAGTTAGGGTTTGAACTTCGGGGTTTGATCGCCGGATTGACGGCTGCCTTCGGAAGGTTAGGGCTTTTGAAGTATGGGATTGAGGGAGTATTTGTGCAGAGTTTCGAGGTTTGATTGAGTGTGTGGGTATCTCAATTTCTGTGTGTTAAATTCGGAACCCAAAGGCTCCTTTATATAGGCATAGGGATGACTCACTCCGGCCAATCAAATCACGAGATGGCAATTGCAATTGCAATGCATCTCTAACTCTACGTCGTAATCTCCGAACGTAGCCCGAACGCATCGGAAAGGTAGTGTAGTTGGATCAAACCAAACGTCTGACAGAACGTTCCAGAGTCTGGAAAAAGGTCGATCTGGCGGCCGAGCAAAGGATGTCACGGCCGAGGAATGGATGTCTCGGCCAAAGGATAGATCTTGCGGCCGAGGAATTGATCTCTCAGGGAGATTTTGCTGGCAACAGGTTGCTCGGGTGAGGGATTGATGTTATGGCCGTTAGATCGATATCACGGCCGTCAGATGGATTCTCCTAGGCTTCTGTATTTCTGTCTGAAAGGCTGTATGGCTTTGAATTGGGTCCTCTAAATGGTCAAAGTTCTCACCGAAAGTCCTAAGGTCCTCAAAGAAGCAATCATCAATCATTGTATCCATTTCATCATCGGGATTGTCCCAAGGTGGGACTTGAAATAATCGTTAGGCCAAATTGGGGTGTATACAGATGCCCCTCTTTGACTGAACTCAGACGGATCGCGAGACATGTTTGAGTAAGAGTCAAAGCTGTAAAAAGCAACTCAATTTGGTCCAACCACTATTCCAAGGGGTTTTCGAAAAAGGTTTTGTTATGGTCGGGCCGGGAGGCTGCCTACGTATTCCACAAGGGAAATTCAGACCAATCGTAGTTCGGGCAATAAAGAAAAAAAAATAAAAAATAAAAAGTTTGGAGGGTTAGAGACAGAAGACGTACCTTAGGGCTTAAAAGCCGTAGTGTGACGTACCTGGACTGAGCCAGGGTTTTGGCGAAGAGTAGTTGAAGGAGCGCGGGGCTACCTGGGGAGTTTTTGCGGAGAGCTTCCTTAGTATTTTGGGGTAGATCAGTACACTGCAGGTGCGTTTGCTTTTCTTGATCATCCTTACTTTGACTGAAAGGAGCTCGGTAGAGTAGCATATCCTTGCGAATGAGCTGGAAGGGATTGATGTAGTGGGGTGGAATCCAAACCATCTGCTGGGGATGAGTTGGATGCCGTTTGTTTTTGAGATGTGGGGGGCGCAGGGCCAGTAGCTGGAGCACGGAGCTTTGGAGATGAGGGAACCGAGGCACGGAGCCGGTTGTAGTCATGAGGCGAGAGCCTGAGGGGATTGAATAGGATCGAAGCGCGGAGCTGGTGTTGATCATAAGGCGAGAGCCTGAGGTGATTGATAAGACCGAAGCGCGGAGCTGGTGTTGATCATAAGGCGAGAGCCTGAGGTGACTAGATTGAGGCGTGGAGCCTGAAGTGATCGATAGGACCGAAGCGCGGAGCTGGTGTTGATCATAAGGCGAGAGCCTGTGGTGTCAGAGCTTGATGGGACCGAAGCGCGGAGCTGGTATTGATCATAAGGCGAGAGCCTGAGGTGTCAGAGCTTTGAGCTTGACGTGATGAACCGAAGCGCTGAGCTGGTATAAGGCAAGAGCCTGAGGTGACTAGATTGAGGCGTGGAGCCTGAAGTGATTGATAGGACCGAAGCGCGGAGCTGGTGTTGATCATAAGGCGAGAGCCTCTGGCGTCAGAGCTTTGAGCTTGACGTGATGAACCGAAGCGCGGAGCTGGTATAAGGCAAGGGTCTGAGATGAAGGGACTGAGGCATGGAGCCTGAAGTGATTGAGGCGTGGAGCCTGCATGCAGTTTTGAGGCGAGGGCCTGAGTTGTCGGAGCTTAGAGCTTGACGTGATATGAACCGAAGCGTAGAGCTGGTTGCATTCTGATGGTCTGTGCACGGAGCTTTCTCATCATAAGTGTTGGCGTGGAGCCAAAGGATTGAGGCGTTGGGCCGATCAATAAAACCGAGGCATAGAGCCGGTTGATTGCAGGGTTGACCTGTTCCATGAGAGATATGCCAAGTGTATATGTGTGAT
Source organism: Rhododendron henanense subsp. lingbaoense (assembly GCA_020567845.1). NCBI lineage: Eukaryota > Viridiplantae > Streptophyta > Magnoliopsida > Ericales > Ericaceae > Rhododendron > Rhododendron henanense. The sequence continues at coordinate 49,116,268 of CM036313.1, forward strand.
GATGGTTGTTAGACGTGAACAGATATGATGCAGACTCGATGTGAAAATGTTGATGCAAATGTGCACGGGCCCGTGCGTGTGTGTTTGTTTTAAGCTTAGAGCTTCTATCAAGTTCCGGACTTGAGCATTCGGAGCGTAGAGCTCGAGCATTCGGACGGCAGAATCCGAGCATTTAAAATACAGGCTTTGAGCGTCCAGTACACAGTGGTTGGGCATCCAAGCGTAGAGCTTGAGCATTCAAGTGTATAACTTGAGCATCCAGTACACAGTGGTTGGGCATCCAAGCGTAGAGCTTGAGCATTCAAAAAATGTTAGATTTTTGAGCATTCAGGCGTAGAGCCTGAGAATAGATGTCTTGATTGCTGGGGCGGCTTAGAGCCTGTTGCTTGTTTACGGCTTCGAGCCAGTTGAGATAGTGGGCTTAAAGCCGCTAAGTTGGTAGATATAGGCTTCGAGCCTATTGAAGTAATGGGCTTGGAGCCGCTGAGTTGAGGGCTTGGAGCCGCTAAGTGAGTTGCTATGGCTTCGAGCCAGTTGAGACAATGGGCTTAGAGCCGCTGGGTGATAGTAGACGAAGGCTTCGAGCCTGTTGAGGTAAATGGGCTTCGAGCCGCTGAGTTGATTGTCATGGCTTCGAGCCATTCCAGATGGTAGATACAGGCTTCGAGCCTGTTGAAGTAATGAGTTTGGAGCCACTGAGTTGGCTTGTTACGGCTTTGAGCCAATTGAGATAGCAGGCTTGGGGCTGCTGAGTTGTGATGGGCGCAGGGCCGCTGAGTTGGTAGGTGGGGCGTAGGGCCACTGAGTTGCGTAGAGATGATGGGCTGTCAAGATAGTGGAGCCGTTGAGTTGAAGGCGTAGAGCCGCTGAGTGACTTGATATGGGCGTAGAGCCTGCCAATAATGGACTTGGAGCCGTTGAAGTTTTGAACTCAAGGCTGCTGAATATCTTGTTTTGCTGGCCAGCAGTTTGTGGAGAGAGATTTTCGATACTTGGGCATGCCCCCAAGGCTAGTCTTGATCACATGGTGTTGGCTCGGGGATGCCCCCAAGGCTACTTGATTGGTTGAAGGCCCAGAAGTCTGTAGCGGCTTGAGTTGGTGCACTGAGCAAGATTTGTCGTGGCTGATTGAAGGGCCAAGAGATAGATTTCTCGGCCGAATGATTGATTAGTCGGCCGAGCTATCAATGTATCGGCCGCGTAATCCCTTTATTTCCAGGGGCCTATAAAAGGCCACAGCGTCGACCGTTTCATTCCATTTCTCTCTTTTCTCGGTTTTTCTCTTCATCCGAGAAACCCACCGAAAACTCATTTCCCCCTTTCTCTTCGTTTCCGACAGCTCTGGGCTATGGATGATACGCTGACGTGGCTTACGCGCGCGGAGGGAGACCGCGTTTGCTTTTGGCCCTGTCTTGATGCTTGATTTGGGACCCTCGCATGGGTATGCTTGATTAGGGGCCCTCGCATGGGTGGCTTGCTTCCGTGACGCGGAGCTCCTGGCGTGGCGGTGGTACGCGGTGTGGTGATTTTTCTGGGCCATGTGGTGATTCTTTTGAGCCATGTGGTGTCTCTTCTGTACCATTGCCCCAGAAGTTTCCTTTCCTTTTTTGCAGCTGGTCTCTGGTGTTCGGACCACCAGAGGGTTCGGCATCCTCTTCTGCTCCCGTTCTTTTTTTGCTTTTTGTTTCTCTTCCTGCATAGGTTAGTTCGACAGGAAATCGATGTATAGTTTGTTTTAGGAAATGTGGGATGATCCATCTTGTGATGTAAAAAGCTTTCGTTATATGAAACAAAAACCTTCTTGCTCTGCTTTATGATTGTATATGCTGTTCTTACGTTGTTTACGTGTGATATTCTCATCAATCCAACGAAACGAACTGAACCGTGGGAACAGTCTGTAAAATAGCCGTTCTGGCGGCCGACCAAATGATTACGCGGCCGAAACTTCGATCCGGCGGCCGAGGGATCGTTTGGTTTGCCTGGGTTTGACTTGTAGATCAACCCTATCATCTACGAGCCGGTGGATTTATCCCACGGCCGTCTTATCGAAGTACCGGCCGAGAGACCGACTAAATTTCCGAGGATTTAAGAATCCGATTCCGATTCGAACTAAGACTCGACCTAGCCCTATAAGTACGCGTTCTACGAACCCGATAGCATTGTCAGCAGCAATTTCCTTGCACATGGCACAACCAATCCTTGATCAATGGTTGGATTCCTTTAATGGCCTTGACCGTCTGCACTTTAAGTCCTTTGGCATGGACTTCCTCTTTTCCCTTCGTCATATTCCCGTGAATTTTGCTTTCCTTAGGGCAGCCGCTAGTTTGTGGGACCCTGATTTTCACGTCTTTCGATTTAAGAGGGAGGAGTTATGTCCTACCATCGAGGAATTTGCAGCCATCATGGGTCATTCGGATAGAGAGGGTTTCATTGTCCCTAATCCTTTGTTCAACCGTGGTGATCTCCTGAAGGATTTACTCCAAGTTCAGAAACATGAAGTTAAGTTCTTCCTAGTGAAAGGGAAGCTGGAGATTCTGCAACTCATCCAGCGTTTTGGTGCAACTGAGGCTCATCGCCAAGTTTCCCTACAGAAGTCGTGCTTTCATGCATTGTGCATTTGTCTCCTTCATTACCACTTGCTTGGCCCTTCCTTTGGTCATGCTGATCCCATATTGCTTAACCTTGCTCAGCAAATTGGAAATCGTGTGGGTTTCGCTGGTTTAGTATTGGCAGAGACCTTGATGGGTCTAGATTTGATGAAGGGTAGTTCCACAGCTCAGTTCTCAGGCGGTCCCTTGCTATTACAGGTTCGCTCTTTTATTTGTTTCATTTGTCAGATTTATCTTTTCACTCATCACTCTTTTGTTTTGACTCACATGTTCTCTCAGCTCACAATTTTCCCTTTTTCTCTAGGTGTGGCTGTTTGAGAAGCTAAAAGTGTGGGATGCGCCGGAGCGACTTCCTTACAATCCAGATCAGTGTACGGAGCGTCACATGGTTAAACAGTTCCCAACTGAGGCTGCTTGGGCAGCGTGGATGAAGACTTGCAGATGTGATTGGATTCAATGGGTTTGCCCCTGGTATGGTATCGAGAGCATGACCGTGAGTACCATGAACCACTTTGGTGTAGCAGTGATCGGCATTACCCGAGTCGTTTTCTACTTCCCTGTTCGCTTTCAAAGGCAGTTTGGGGCTGAACAAGCCGCAATCTTAGGTGACCCTGAGTACACTGCTTCTAAGATCCATGATGCCAACTTCCGTCGCAATATGCTGCGTCTTTGGCCGAATAGAGTGATGCAGGAGGTTGCTGAGAACTTTGCTGCTAAGCTATCGGGTTCTTACAAACGCTGGTTGAAGAAACACCTTTTGGAGGGTAAAAGTGCAAAGAGAAGGAAGACCTAGAGATCGACGCTTTTGCCTATGTTTTTCAAAAGATGTTTGTTTGATTCTAGTTTTCATGGATTAAGAATTGTTTAGGCTTGCTTTGTCCTTTCTCTTTGGAAATAATAAAACATTTGGTCGTTTTATTAGAAGATGTTATTGCCATGATTTGATGGTAAGCATGCTTTAGGATAGACCTAGAAATTTCGGAAGTGATGATGATAGCAGTGGCCGAATCTCAAGCTCAGAGATTGCCTACGTATCCCATGGAGGGAATCAGGCCATAAACGTAGTTCCAACAAAGGGGATTTGTTTTGTTTTTAGTTAGGGTTCACTCGGGTATTTTCCTCTCCTTTTGTGCTCTAAATTTTGCCTAAAAACCGCCCTCGCGGGTTTTCGGTCTAGCGAGCGTTTCATTTATGCCTTAGTTTTTGCCTAAGCCGCCCTTGCGGGTTTTCGACCTAGCAGGCTGCTCTAATTTTTGCTTGGATCCGCCCACCCTTGTGGTTTTCGGTCCAACGAGCATCTCTCATGGGTAATACTTCCTTAGCTTGTCAACGTTGACTGGCGTTGCGAATTCCATTCCATCCAAGTCTGCAATGTATGCTGCTCCTCCAGAAAGTATGCGTTTGATAAGGTAGGGGCCTCCCCAGTTTGGTCTAAACTTGCCCCTTGGGTCCGAGACGTGGCGACGAATTGCTTTGAGCACCATGTCTCCTACCTTGATATCCCTAGGTTTCACCTTTTTGTTGAATGCTCGTGCAATGCGGCGTTGATACCCTTGTATATGGTATAAGGCTCTCAGTCTCCTTTCGTCTAGTAGTGCTAACTCGTCGTAGCGGTTTTGAACCCAATCCTCTTCGATCATTCCAGTCTCAGCTAAAACCCTTAACGAAGGTAATTCCAATTCGATGGGCAAGACAGCTTCCATTCCATAGACCAGAGAGTAGGGAGTAGCCCCAGTTGAAGTCCTTTCGGTTATTCGATGTCCCCATAGCGCCAGAGGTAGTATTTCCGGCCAGTCTGTGTAAGTGTCGGTAGTCTTCCGCAGAATCCTCTTGACATTCTTGTTTGCAGCCTCAACTGCTCCATTAGTTTGAGGTCGGTAAGTAGATGACCGATGATTTTGTATCCCAAATTCGGTGAAAAACTTCTTTGTCGCCCCCTTGAAGTGCGATCCATTATCACAGACAAACTCGTGGGGTACACCATATCGATAGATGATATTAGTGCGAATGAATTTGGCCACATGAGTGGCTTTGAGAGTAGCATAAGAAGCCGCTTCTACCCATTTGGTGAAGTAGTCGATAGCCACCAGAATAAACTGATGTTTGTATTTCCCCTTTGGATTTATGCTTCCAATGACGTCTATCCCCCAAGTGGAGAATGGCCAGGGAGATGTCATGCTGTACAGTTCTGTAGGGGGAATACGCATACGATCAGCGTGAGTTTGGCATTTGTAACATCGGCGGACATAATCAGCGCAGTCGGCTTCCATCGTAGTCCAGTAATATCCCTGGCGCAGGATCTTCTTTGCCATCGTTGCCCCATTCATGTGTGGCCCACAAATTCCTTCATGTATTTCCTCCATTACCTTGCGACTGTCCTCCGTTGTGACGCAAAGTTGACTTGGATCCAAGTGTGCCCTTCGGTACAATGCTCCTCCACAGATTATGAACCGGGCAACGAACTTCCGCAGAGCTGTTTTGTCCTTCGAGGTGGCCTCGGGCGGGTATTCTCCTTTTTCCAGGAATTCCTTCACGTCTTCGTACCATGGCTTGCCATCGTCTTCGCCTTCCTCGGTAAAGGTACACTCACATACTGGTTTGACCTTTTGCTCGATCATGAGAGGTCGCATTGTGAATCCCAGGGGTATCTCGACCATAGATGCCAACGTTGCCAGTGCGTCTGCAAATCTATTGCTTACTCGAGGAGTGTGCGTGAAGATAACAGAATCGAATTGTGGAATTAGACCCTCCAGCACAGAGTGATATAGCTTCAGTGTATCCTCCTTGACCTTCCAGTCTCCTCTTGCTTGAGATACCACCAGGTTTGAATCCCCAGTGACCTCTACCCTTTTTGCCCCTAGTTCTAGGGCTGCCTCCATTCCAGCAATGCAAGCCTCATATTCAGCTTGGTTGTTAGTGACTTCAAACCTTAGCTTATATGACAAAGGGATGTGAGAGTCGTTTGGGGAAACTAGCAATACCCCTATGCCATATCCACATTGGTTTGATGCTCCATCAAAGTAAAGTTGCCGGGTGTCATCTAAGAGACATAAGATATCCTCGTTGGGGAACATGAAGTCCTCTGCCTCGGCCTCTGTCACAGGGTGATCCGCCAAGAATTCTGCCACAGCTCTTCCTTTTACTGATTTCCTTGTCATGTATTTGAGGTCGAACTCCGCTAGCAGCAATAACCACCTAGCTAGCTTTCCGATAAGTGCTGGCTTTTCGAAAAGATACTTGATTGGGTCTAAACGAGAGACCAGCACCACCGGATGTGCTAACAGGTAGTGCCTCAGTTTCTTTGTGGCCCATACTAGCCCCTAACAGGTTTTCTCGAGGGGAGTGTACCTTGTCTCGTAATCCATCATTTTCTTGCTGAGGTAGTATATGGCGCACTCTACCTTGGCGTCGTTTTCTTGCGCTAGCATACATCCCATAGACGTGTCTGTTACTGAGAGATACAGAATCAGTGGCTTCCCAGGGATGGGTGGCGATAGTACAGGTGGATTCTGAAGGTATTCCTTGATTGCCTCGAACGCTTGCTGACAGTCTTGGCTCCATTCAAAATCCGTACCTTTCTTCAGTAGCTTGAAAAGAGGTTCACAGGTGGCTGTGAGCTTGGAAATGAACCTGCTGATGAATTGTACCTTCCCTAAGAAGCTCCTTACTTCCTTCTCTGTCCTAGGTGGTGATATCTCCATGATAGCCTGTATCTTGGAAGGATCTACCTCGATTCCTCTTTGAGTGATGAGGAAACCCAACATCTTTCTAGCTGTTACCCCAAAAGTGCATTTTTGAGGGTTAAGACGTAGCTTATAATTCCTAATCCTCTCAAAGAACTTTTGGAGTTCTTCATAGTGTCCTTCCCTTTCCTTTGATTTGACTATCATATCGTCGACATACACCTCGACCTCTTTGTGCATCATGTCGTGCAGCAGCGTTGTGGCCATCCTCTGATAAGTCGCTCCAGCATTTTTCAACCCAAATGGCATCACTCGGTAGCAGTAGGTTCCCCAAGGTGTAGTGAAGGTAGTTTTCTCTCTATCCTCAGGAGACATAAGGATTTGGTTATACCCAGAAAATCCATCCATGAAGGATAGCAACGCATGGCCTGCGGTGTTATCTATTAGCTCGTCTATGTGAGGTAATGGGAAGTCATCTTTCGGACTGGCTTTGTTGAGATCTCGAAAATCTACGCAGACCCTGATTCCTCCAGTTTTCTTTGGTACGGGAACGATGTTTGCTACCCATTGTGGATATTCAGTGACTATGAGAAAACCGGCGTTGATTTGTTTAGTGACTTCTTCTTTTATCTTTAGGACCCAATCAGGGCGCATACGTCTCAGTTTTTGTTTAACTGGTTTTGCATCAGGATGAAGAGGAATTTTATGCTGAACAATTTCAGGATCTATTCCAGGCATGTCCTCGTAAGACCAGGCAAAAATATCTTTGTATTCTTTTAGCAAAAAGATTAGTTTTTCACTTTCTTGAGGGGATAGTGCGGCACCAATTTTAACCATTTTGGGCTCGTTTTCAGAGCCTATGTTTGCTGTGACTATTTCCTCAGAAAAAGGTTTAGCGTACCTTTCCTCTTCCCTCTCGATGAATTCTAGAATTTCCTTTGGAATTTCTTCCTCAAAATTTGGTTTGTCGAAATCCACACAATTGATCATAGGCAAAATGAAATATTCTAAATCTTCCTTCTCATTGCTAAATTTATCAAAAGACATTTCAGAGTCGAACTCAAAGTAAATGCTATGCCTTGGCACTTTGACCAGGTTTTCCTCACTAGACTTAGTAGTTTCAAAGGATGAAAAGCTTGACTCGGACTGAGTCGACTCGGAGTCGGAATCGGAATCAGAACTAAGATCAGAATTAGCGCTTTTCATTTTGTATTTTAGAGTGTATTCCACGGTCCAGTTGGGGTAAGCCCCTTTTTCAGCATCTACAATCAGCTCAGAGCAGTCTTTTTCATCACCAAGGTCGATCACCAGTACTTCACTGTCACCTTGATTCACACTTTCATCGTTGTCACCCTGCAAGTCTTGGAGGGCCATTTGATTTGCTATTGCTGTTATTTCCTCCAATTGAGCTTCAATCTCGGCTTCGTCGCTGTTGTCGACCCGTCGTGTGCCAACAAAGCCCCACCAATTACCAAAGCTGTCTATGATGGGGTGGATCACCCTTATTTCATTGTTGGTGACCCCCTCATCAAAGAGCAGGTTTAGTGATATCTCGTCTAGTGGGTCATTGTCGACAGCCTCTTCTTCCTTTGCCTCTTCGGTCTCAAGGTTGTTGACCTCGTCTATTGGCCAATAATCATCGGTAGGTGCATAAGGGTCATAAAAGTATATTGGAACCCTGCGAAGCCCTTCCTCTTCAATCAGGTCTTCTACCTCTTCCTCATAAACTGTTCCAGCGAACATGACATGGTTGTCTTCAATGATAGCCACCGTAGGCTTTGGTTGATTTACTGGAGTGATGTATTCAGAGGGGTTGAAATCTTCAACAGCAAAGTGGAGCGGGCCAGACAGCTTGGTGACAACTTGAAAGTGCGAATCAGACGTGAACAATGATGCAGTCATTTTTCCTGAAAAGGTTTTTGCTTTAGTCAGATTGATTAATCTTACCTACTGATTATTTGACTTAGAGAGATTCCTAAGGTTTATCCTGCAAAAGAGAAACTTTACAACATACACATATACAATGGGTGTGAGGAAGAACTTGGAAATAAAATGCAAGCAGGTTCCTAGCCTGTAGGTTCCTGTCTTAGTTTGATAAGTTTTATGGCTTTCTAAAATATGCAAGGCTTTGGTAGTCTCAGGGTGCTCCGTTGTCAAAGGGTACCAATCCCCTCACCAGCCCATCATAGGCGGTGATTGGGTGATTTCCTTTTTGATATACCACTAGGTACGAGTGACTGTGGAGTTTGCTGGAACCCCCAACATAGCCCGTGTCATGCCGGGATATCAGGTGAACTCAACGGGTTGCCCGCTCGATGCATATGATAAATGAATTAGACAAGGCATGTATTAGTCTTATGTTGAACTTTTTGGTTATGGCTCTCAAATCCCCAGCGGAGTCGCCAAAAACTGTAGACACCTCCCAAGCGGGGCATCGCCATACAGATTGATCATGTTGTGTTTGCTCGATTGGTTGCTCATTCATAAACCAAAATCATGGACATTCCCATGGCTAGGAATATCGCCACATGATAACGGCTATCATCAAATAGAGTCGCCACCCAGTTTATTAAAACTGGGAAAATAGATAGAGATTCTGGATTCGGGAGCCAAAAGTACAGTAAGGGGAAGGTGTTAGGCACCCCTCTCTGCCCAGTCGTGAGACTGGCCCATAATCGTTCAACATAAGACGTGTAGATGCTTTGTCTAATTCTAACACATAGTCTGTTTAATTATTCCTTTAAACAGTAAGCAAAGTGAGCCAGTGCGATAATCGAAGCATGCATCAGAAAGCAGAGAAACAAACAAAATGTCCCAGGGAGATGGATCTCGCGGCCGGTGAATAGATGTCACGGCCGAGAGATCCTCCTGGTTTGATGTACCGGCCGAGGGATCGAAGCCCCGGTCGGTGTTCTTCCTCACACCAGACAGAAAGATTAACAGATAATCGAAATGCTACGGTTAGTTAGAGATACAGTGAATATAGACAAACCAGAGGCCGTTGGGCCTCACCACCTTGATCCCTCAGTTGCTTGATTGCTTCGGATTGGATGTGATTGATTGATTGCTTGATCGAGAACCCTAGAGTTAGGGTTTGAATTTCGGGGTTTGATCGCCGGATTGACGGCTGCCTTCGGAAGGTTAGGGCTTTTGAAGTATGGGATTGAGGGAGTATTTGTGCAGAGCTTCGAGGTTTGATTGAGTGTGTGGGTATCTCAATTTCTGTGTGTTAAATTCGGAACCCAAAGGCTCCTTTATATAGGCATAGGGATGACTCACTCCGGCCAATCAAATCACGAGATGGCAATTGCAATTGCAATGCATCTCTAACTCTACGTCGTAATCTCCGAACGTAGCCCGAACGCATCGGAAAGGTAGTGTAGTTGGATCAAACCAAACGTCTGACAGAACGTTCCAGAGTCTGGAAAAAGGTCGATCTGGCGGCCGAGCAAAGGATGTCACGGCCGAGGAATGGATGTCTCGGCCGAAGGATAGATCTTGCGGCCGAGGAATTGATCTCTCAGGGAGATTTTGCTGGCAACAGGTTGCTCGGGTGAGGGATTGATGTTATGGCCGTTAGATCGATATCACGGCCGTCAGATGGATTCTCCTAGGCTTCTGTATTTCTGTCTGAAAGGCTGTATGGCTTTGAATTGGGTCCTCTAAATGGTCAAAGTTCTCACCGAAAGTCCTAAGGTCCTCAAAGAAGCAATCATCAATCATTGTATCCATTTCATCATCGGGATTGTCCCAAGGTGGGACTTGAAATAATCGTTAGGCCAAATTGGGGTGTCTACACTCAGAAATTTATGTAATATTACAGGGACATAGACAAAGATGTTAGGAAGACAAGTCGTGAAGAACTCAAAGGCTAGAAATGCCCAGAAGTATATAGGGTGATAACTCAACACACCAAATGTGGTCAGAACTGGACCAGGATGGAAAACGGACAAATTCGAGGTGCAGATTCTGAGTGTTATTTGCTGTTCATATTTTTCCTACATAGTAGATTCAAAAACAAAACTTTTGGCGCAAGAATCATCCAAAAAATAGTTTTATAGAGTCCTAGGGAATTTTCAGAAGATTACTGATCGCCGGAGGTGTACCAGTCGTCCAGACTGGTTCTGGTCTTCAAACAGAGAGGGGAAAAAAGAAACTTGTTTTCCCTCTCTTCTCTATGCACAAATATAAAATAAGTTGGGGAAAGTTTTGGTGAGTAGGAGTTCACGTATGGGAGGGATTTGAGGGAAAAAGGGAGGGCTATAGAACTAGTTTTCGATATGATTTGGTTCCTCCTAGACTTGACTGGAGTAGTAGACAAAACTACAAAATATCAAAATGTACCAAAGACATATAATGCTTAAGTACCTCTCTAACTAATTAAAACAACTAGGTTACTAATGTAATCAATCCAAACACGGGTCAGATCCTCATAGTTCGTATGCTGGCTTGGACACCCTGAGTTATCAACAATGTCTAGCTATCAATGTTAGCCCTAGAAAAATAAAATCATGGAGAATTGAAGCCGATATTGAAGAAAAGGAGAAGGTTCAAAACCATAAAAGAACGAATTTACAAAATATTGAATGAATTTAAAAAATAATGCTTAACCTTTGTAAGTAACTGAAACAACTCGGTTTACTAATCTAATCAATCCAAACGCGGATTGAGTCCTCACAGTGCGTATGCTGCCTCGGATACACTGAATTATCAATAACGTCTAGCTATCAATGTTGGCCTAGAAAAACAAAAACCATGGAGTATTGATGCCAATATCAGAGAAAAGGAGAAAATCATAAAAGAATGAATTTACAAAATATTGAGTAAGATCTTCAACTGCTTACCTTCAAAATATTGTTCTTGACCAGATGAAGCTCATGGAGTGCAATATTTATGTTCATTTGGTCTTTTGGGGACTCTGTAGAGCATGCCAGTCCTATCTTGATGAGGGAGATCAGATTTTCCATTATTTTGCTGCCATATGTCTCCTCGGTTAAGAGCATAGGGTCTACAATCTCCATCACATGTTGAGGCAAGGCAATCCTTGCAAAGTTATGAAGATTAAGGTCTGCCTCAAACATTTTGTCAGTAGGTCTCTTTCTTGTTATCATCTCCAACAACAAGATCCCATAACTATAAACATCTCCACTAGTTGACATCTGGCTTCCCAGACCGTACTCTGCAATTGGTAACATTCAAACTTTAACTCCAAAGGATCCATTTTTGGATTACAAAAGCAATACGAAAAGAAAGAGAAAACTTGCTTCAATACACCCTGTGAGTTTTCTAATATAAAACTAGTACATCTACACTAATATGTAAGAACCGGTTCCCCTCACACAAAATATGACACAAAACTAATTGGAATTCCACTCAAATGATCGGAGCCGATCAATTTGTTTAAAATATATTTTAAGAGTTTGTGAAAAAAAATCAACTCAAGATCATTCTGAACAATTGAATATGATTTGTATCATGATGAGACAATACGAAATTCAATATCTTGAATGACATGGACAAATCACAACCCATTTAACATTTTCATGGTGTCTAACTAACTACCCTTGTGCTGAAATTTGGTGTTACCTGGAGCTGCATATCCAATGGTTCCCCTTATTGCAGTTGAACTACTAGTACTTGGAGTGTTGAGCTCTGCATGAAATCTAGCTAGACCGAAATCTACAACATGGGCAACCATGTCATCATCAAGAAGGATATTACTCGGCTTTAAATCGCAGTGAATAATTGGTATTTCGCATTGGTGATGAAGATAATCGAGTGCACAAGCCACGTCTATGGCAATGTCTACTCTTTGTAGAAGATTGAGTCCCACGAACTCACGTTCTCCATTATTTTCTTCCGGAATAGCATGCAACCATTTATCTAGACTTCCATTCGGCATGAACTCGTAAACTAGAGCTTTAAACTCATTACCTTGAAAATCCATGCTAGAACACGAAGTTATGATCGAAACCAAGTTTCGGTGTCGAATATTCCTTAAGGCTTCGCACTCTGCCACGAAACTCTTGGTAGCGCCACAAGTTTGAAGGTCAAGTACTTTGACCGCAACAACTAACTCCCCGTTTTGTTCAATAACACCTTTATACACACGGCCGAAACTACCAAAACCAAGCAGATTCGTCGAAGAGAAACCTTCGGTTGCTTTGAGAAGTTCTCCATAAGAGAATTTCAAGAATGGATCTTTCAACAATGAAACTGTAGGTTTGGTCTTTCTTTTCTTCTTGAACAAACAAATGATGAAAGACAACACTACAGTTACACAAACGAGTATCGAAGCTACCGTGATTCCTAACGTCCATGAAAGAAACTTCCTATTTCTTGATTTTTTCGTGGTGCATCGAGGTAGTCGTAGTTCGAAAATGCCACCACAAAGCCTATAGTTACCGGCAACTGATATTGCACTTTCATTTGTAAAAATACCCTCCATTGGTAACTCTCCTTCGAAATTATTGAAAGACAAATTGAGATTCTTCAGGTCAAATGTCCCTAAAAATCTCGGAATTTGACCAGACAAGTTGTTGTCAGAAAGGTCCAAATTCTGAATACCTTTCAAGGATTTCATTGAGGAAGGAATAGATCCTTGAAAGAAATTTTGATGCAAATATAGGTTTTCTAGGCTACTACAGCTACCAAGAGTGCTAGGAATTTCACCAGTCAAACCATTCTCGGAGATATCGATTTCTACTAAATTTTTGAGGTTTCCAACCTCAACTGGCAAGGATCCAGACAAACGATTACGAGCTAGATCCAATCTAATTGACAGAGAAGAGACCATCAAAAGTTGTCCTGGTATGCTCCCATTGAGGTTATTATCAGATAGTGTCAACTCTAACAAATTCCGACATTTGCCAAGATTCAAGGTTATGGCCCCCTCTAATCTGTTATTCTCCAAGTAAAGATTAATCAACAATGACAAATTTCCAATTGAGTCGGGAATTTGACCAAACAATTTGTTGCTTTCAAAGCCCAACCGTTGCAACTTACGAAGATGACCTATGCTACCGGGAATCGGGCCTGTGAATAGGTTATTATTCAGAGCTAAGATTTCAAGATTCACTAGGTTCCCTATTGCTGAAGGAATAGATCCATACAATTGATTTTGACCTAGTGTCAACCAAAGGACAGAGGTTGATAGATTGCCCACAGAGTCCGGTAAACCCCTCCGAACATGCCATACTCCAAAAATACCACCCGCAAATTGCTACAATTGGTCAAAGAACTAAGAAAGGCTAGTCCATCAGATCCCTTGGTCTCGAAATTGTTAGAACCTAGATTTATCAAACTGAGATTTTTTAAGTTTCCGAAATCATTTCTTACTTTTCCACTGAATTGGTTTCTTTGCAATTCGAGCTGTTCCAACTGGGAAGAGTTGGATATTGAAAGCGGAATTGGGCCATTAAATTGGTTGCCGAATAGCTGAAGGCCCTCTAGGTGACGGAACATGAAACCAAGCATCGGCGAAAGATTACCGCGAAGTTGATAATTAGTCAAGCCTAACCAAACTAGCGATGATAGGTTGTACAGGGAAGGAGGGATGGTACCGGAAATTTGAGTGGAATCCAATCCAAGTAACTTTAGGTTTCTCAATTGACCCAAAGCATTTGGAATACTTCCTCCAAATTGACATTCAGAGGCTACAAAGTTTACCAGAGAAGTAAGATTCCCAATGGAGGAATTCCAGGACAAATTGTTCTCAACAACGTGGAGAGTTACGAGTCTCGGCATTGAATGAGTAAGTTCTTTTGGGAACTCTCCAACTAGCTTGTTTTTGCCTACCCTAAGGTCACTAAGATTGGAGCAACGAGATAGGCTTGTTGGAATTTTCCCTTCAAAACTGTTACGTGTGAGATCCAGTTTTTGTAACCTGAAAAGATTGCCTAATTGAGTTGGAATTTCCCCTGTAAAAGTGTTGTTTCCGAGGCTAAGATCCCGGAGAAAGCTGAGGTTTCCAACGTAAGGAGACAAAGAGTCCGTAAGACCTCTGGACTTGAGGTCTATTACGGTGACTCTTTCGTGTCGGCGACCGCATCGGACACCTTCCCAGTGACAGAAATGGAGAGATTCATTCCATGAGCTCAAGGCCTCCTGATATTCTAGGAAAATGTTTGACTTGAAGGCCAATAATGCATGAAAATCGGTGTCGTTGCCAGCAACATTAATAGTGTTAACGAGACTAAGGGATGTTGTAGCGTCAAGGGCAAGGGCTTTGATTTGAAGCAATGGGATGACAGAGAGAAATAAGGCTAGGAGAGAAACTGAGAGAGATTTGGTTACGAGACTCATGTTGGTGTGTGGTTTGAGTTCTCAATCATGTTCGAACTTATATATATAAGCAGGAACATGATACCTTGGGCTATATGTTGGTGTGTGGTTTGAGTCCAACCACACAATTCTAGTCGTCTCATTAATTGGTGCAACTTGCAAAGTCTTTGTTTGAGGGAAATATCTAGTGGCAGACTTGGATGCTAGTAGGTATGTGGAATTATCAAAGGAAAATTAGGTTGAGTTTCCCAAAATATCCAGGGCTACATCTTATCAACATTATTATAGCTACTTTGATTCCTAAAAAGAGAAAGACCTATTTCGGAATCCATATTTGTTGGGGTCAGCCCATTTGAAAAACTCACCCTTAAATTTTGTGGGGTTGAAGAAGAGGACATTGGTTTTGGCATTTACTTCCCTACCCCTATCTCTCAAAGTTCCTCCAAACTCAATTTTGTAGGTTCTAACAAAGTTCTAAAGCATTGTTCCGAGTAGTGTTAAGGAAATATAGTCTCACGTTGCCCTCTCAAGTATTATTAAGTGACTACTCATTCCACTCTCAAATAATGTGGGACTATATTTTCTTAACAAGTACTAGTTTATTTTTTAGACATCGTATTGAGAAAATATTAGTTAAGAATTAGCTTGATCATTTTTCTATTGATGTTCAACCAAATTGATTTCACACGGTTGGAAGTAATAGTATTTGGGAGTCTTTTGAAACCCACAAAGTCGAGTTTGAGAGAGTGGGACGAATGTGATATTGTAATTTCCAGAAATGTGCCAAAGAGGCTGTCATTATTAAGAGTTTTCAGAAACAAAATTTCCACAATTCAAGATTCTTCCATCGGCTTTTATCACATCTCCAGTTAAGATTTCGGTGTTATCCTAATTAGCGGTCTATGACATCCGTATTGAGATTAATTAAGTCATCGTCAGCTTTTTTTCCTTCTGTAAATATACAAGAACAAGACATCAGAAACAAATTAGTCGTTCTAGGATCTTATTATATGGTTTGTCTTAGGCTATTTCGTAACGATAAACACAAGATGGTGATCAGGTTATTTCTTGAAAAAGATTGGTATATACACACACGAGTAAATTTATAATCCATGTATATATGTGCCTGCACAATGAGTTAAAGCAACCTAATGTTTCTAATTTGTAATTAAAAGAAATGGTTAATCAATGAAAGTTTCGACCAAATTAATTTTATCCCCTATGTATTGTCACCTCTTATGATCTAGAGAAAATGTAAAACTGAACGCAGGAGTCCCATCCACTCCAACCATACTCAATAGCCATCAAATTACCCTTTCATTGGTTTAGCATATTGAAGATCACCCCAAACTATTACTATTTGCACCACATTATTTCATTTTTAGTTTGTCTTTATTGGTGCTATTGATTTAGGTTTCGATCTATTCTTAATTTTGTTGTCACCCCAACGTTTTTTGTTATGTCACCATTGCAAATCATAATGATCTGCTATCAGAGTCTTCATATGCGCCCATTACGTATCAGAATCGATTTTTTGTTTTTTGTGTTTATTGATGTTGGCTGCCCTCATTAAACCTTCATGATTGTTGTCCACGATATATATACACCGGACGCCGACCATTAGTCCAAAAATAGCACTTAAGCTCTAACATGTTTTACTCAGTCGTATCATTTTTTTTTATCATATGTGACATAGTATATCACTTCATTAGTGTTGTGGTTGAAAAGTGAACAAGAGGGTCATGCAAAAGGAATGGAGAGAGTCGTAATTGGAGTTTTTCATTGGTGTACAGTCGAAAAAAAAGTTAGTTAAGTTTGATTTCACATATTTAAGCACATGAAAATATTATCATGCGAATTTGGGTTTTGTATATAGTAGACATGGTTGGGTTGTGACATGATGTGTTAAATGAAAATTTAAAATTTCAAAGGGTTAAATACATTCACTACAACAAAAACGGCTTTTTAGGGCAGTCAAAACTGCCTCAATAAGAGATCTGTTGGGGCAGTTTGTGTATTGGGGCACTCCATCTTAGTGCTGCGTGTATCGATGCAGCTATAGGTCTAATGTGGCACTTGTTATGAGGCATTTTAAGACGCCTCAAGAACTCTTTTTCGCTGCACTTTTAGGTGCCGCATAGATTACATATTGGGGCACATTATGAAGCCTCTAAATCTCTCTGTCGCTGCACTTATACTTGCCACAAAAAGTGTTTGAAGAGGCACACAAAACTGCCACATAAGCATATGTATTAAGGCATTTCACGAAGCTGCTATAGCATGTTCGTCGTGATTTCTTAACCATGGTTAATCATCTATAGCGACATTTTAAGGTGCTACAATAGCTTCATTGATGATGCGCTTGGAACTGCCTCCATAGATTTCTTAATAGGGCACTTTTAACTGCCCCAAAAGAAGTTTCTCTTTTAAAAAAAAAATTATAGCTAGATAGTAGATGCTAATTCAATCCCATACTACTCACCAAGCATCCAAAACTGAGAACTCAATTTCTTAAACATATAGAATCGCCAATTTACACTTACAAATACTTGGATTGAATTTATAAATACAAGATCCTACAAATCCTACTAAGTTACAACTAAGATGAAGAGAAATAGTAAATAGTAAATCAACCATATTTACGAGTCACTGAAGCTAAAAAAAAAATATAACACCCACGAAATCCTGTCTGCAATCCCTATCAGTTTAATCCTCCTCGCAATCACTATCTTAATCCTTCGCTACCTGAATTGACAAACAATGATCTATAATAAAAAACACACACTCAGAAAAAGGAAATTTAAGGAGTTCTATTATCATTGCCAAGAATTAAAAAACAAGAAAACTAAAGAGAAGATCAATCACATCTTCATATTAACAACCATTGTAGCATACCAAACTCAATCTCAGCAAGATATCCATTGAGAAGAAGATCATCATAATCCAAAAGGAGATTCATATTGACAACAACGATGCCATAGAATTCAGGTGTTCAAAAATTCCTATTGGCCAAGTTACAATCAATATGAAAAGGACCGTATCATGTAGTAGTTAACGCTTTAACTTTGTTTAACTTCACAAAACAGACAATTCAAACGGAAAGATTAATTGAGCTCCTGAACAAAAACAAGAGCATAAACATGAAGTTCACTACGGAGAGAACCATACTAGAATAGATCTAGTAAACAATGCAAAGGCCTCGACATCATATAACTACTGAAAAAGCTTTTTGTCCTCATGAAAATTCCCACGAGCACAATTTAAATAACCTTTGAAATTTAAAGCAACATCAACTACAGATGACAGATTATTCAGATGCATCCGCTATATATCGGAGATATTTAGTGATGTCACATATGGGCAAGAAACTTCTAGCCTTGAACTGTCATGCCTAAAGAGCTCAATCACCACATTATTTAGATTTACAGATGTGAAGTTCAGCTTTTGGAATCTAACGCACCCAGACATGAACAACTTCAGATGAAATCTTATTGAGAATGTTAAACAAAATAGGCATAATAAGACTACCTCCATTATGATGCCACACATTTTTAAGTTTAAGCTAATATCAGCACATCTAGTGTAGGTGTTCTACCATCAATTATCACTGTAAGTTAAAAAGTAAAGGGAAAACAATCAGAACTATCAAAATTAAAGGACAGGAGTAAGGACCAATATCCAATCAACAAGAACCAATGGATATAGGCAAAGCAAGGACCAATGAATATAGGCAAAGCACACTCAATCAACAACCAAGGCACGTATAAGTTTTATAGCTTAGCAAGACACCAACTTGCCCCATGAAAATAACATAGGAGAAAACACTGGGAGAAGGACAGCTCTATGCTTAGTAAGAACAAAAGCAAAATCAAACAACAAAATACCAAAAGAAATGCACTTGTGAGTTTAACATTTACTTGGTTCGTTAACGGGCTGAACGATGGCTGCATCATCCATAGTTCCTTAGTGCGGCTGATAGGAATTAGGCTGCACATGGACTCGTCCAGGATTACGAGTCGTTGGGGCCATGACCTAAAAACATGTTAATGAATAAAGCATGAAACAATCATAATTAGGACAATAGATATAAAACAAAAAGACACACCTTTTCGGTCCAAAAAAAAAGGCACACCTTAAGTTGGATCCATGTGTGACAAAAGCAGAACATATAGATTTTTGGTGGGTAAAATAGGGACAAACCCTCATCCTTAGCTTGATCTGGATCCATTACTTGAAGATCACAAGCCTAGTGATTTAAGCACAAGGAATTGTTCCTGTTGCCATCAGCCTTATACTTTTAGAAGTCATTGAAATAAGTAGTTCCATATGAAGTCAATCGGGTCAGAGGTTAATGAACTTGACATGTCCTTCTTAGTTTCTACATGCAATCACTTATTAACTATTTCATATCACTTCAAGCTTCAGTCGCGATCACTTATTAACTATTTCATATCACTTCAAGCTTCAGTCGCGATCACTTATTAACTATTTCATATCACTTCACGCTTCAGTAGAAAGAATATAACACCGGAAAAGGCCTAGTTTCTCCAACTAAATTCGGGTGTAGAATTAGGTCCTATTGCAAATAAAAGCATCACATCATGATCATCATGAAGTGGGCAGAATCACTTGAACGGAATGACGTTTTCAACAAGTTTCCTCAGCTTTTTCAGTCATCACATGGGCAGATTATTCACTATTCCACGTAATGCTACAGTATCTCACTAAAGATCAAATCAATCTGCTATTTTCCCCTCCCTTTTATATATCTTATATATTTTATAATTAATTTTCAAATTTCAAATTCAAATTTCTTGGCTTATAAATAGCCATGCCCATGCTGCATTTTGGGAGAGCTGAAAAATAACCACGAAAGTCTACACTCTTCTCTCTCTTTTTCTAAAGGAAAATCTATTTCTACAACAAAGAAATTCATTTTCCAAAATCTTTTCAAAAATCAAACTCTCTTCAAAAGCTATGCAGAAAAAAATCCAAGAAGCTCAGGAATCATGCTCAATCCTAGTTTCTGAAGTTTTCTCATTCCTCTCCACTTTGAAGTCCATCCAAGGAGCAAGTACTCACTCACAAAGGTAGTATTTTCTACCCTCTTGCAAAAAAGGGTTGAAAGCTTTCTGAGGGGAGTCATTCAGCCCGGTCCAACATCTTACGCTGGATGTGTGGCCTAATGACTTTTTGAATAAAATGCCACAGCTCGTGCTTTATAAGTAAATTTTTTCAGAAACGTGTCATAGCACTCCTGAGCGCTCAGGAATACTCTCGAGCGCTCGGGAGCGAGTGATCTTGGCAAATTTTTCATTTTCTTCAGTTGAGTTCTCAAGGGAAAATGAGATTATTTTGAGGCTAGCACTCATCAATCAAAACTTTCGTTGGCAAGTCAAGTTACTAACTGCTCCCAATAATCTCCTTTTATTTTCAGAAAACATAATGGAATTGATTTTATGATTGTGAGTGTGATCAAATCACATTTTCCCTAAATGTCATTTTCCAAAACACATCTTCCAGGAGGCTTGTCCAGTCTAAAAAATATCTCCAAGTCCAACGAAGTAAGGGTTTAAATAACTAAGTCTGGCCTTTGGTTATTTGAGCCCTCAACTTAGAGATTGATCATGTTCATATTGTGATCAAGATTTCTTGTAGCTTGTGCCTCTAACGCAAATTTGCAGGGTCAGGTAGCGGTACTCCTGAGCGCTCTGGAGTGCACTCCCGAGCGCTCGGGAGTGATCTCAGGAACAGTTTTGCATTCTTCAAGCATCTCTCCATTCTTCATGATATATGCATTGTACACAAGCACATGCATACACGATCTTACTTGTTATAATTGTCAGTGCGTGCTACTTGCTTAGTAAAGGATAGACAATGCAACAAAAAGTATTTCAAAAGTATTCTTTTTCTTTAAATCCCGCAAATGCTTAGTAAAGACCGATTTCATATCGGGCGAGGGGGTGCCGTAAAACCCTTCCCCCCTCGTAATGTGGCTTCCGAACTCTTAAACGAATCTCTGGTTTTCAATTCAAATCAATCCTTCTCAAATCAAAATGGTTTCTCGGGTGGCGACTCTTCAATCAATTTTTCGAATCGAACACTTTTATTTTTCGGGCCGCCCCGATCCACCCGGGGCTGTGGTAGCCCACACAAGGTTCATAATTTTTTGAAACCGGAGCCAAACCACACTACTAAAAAACCGAACCAAACTATGTGGTTTGAATTTATTTGGACCGAATTCGTGGATCGGTGGTTTTTTTGCTCACCCCTACTGGGGAGGCCCCTCCCGAAAATTTCTCCACAACTACCAACTGATTTTTCTTTTCGATATGATGGCCCCGATCTCTTTTTTTGATCCGCAATGGTTCCTGATGTGTAAAGGTCCATCCTAGTAAGTTTAAATACTTTTGTTCGCAACCTTAAATTGGTAGGATGACCCATTTTGTTCTTATTAATAAATTTTCTCTCTTTCTCTCTCTCAAAAATTTATCTCTCATTTAATAAATTGCAGCAATCTCTTCATTTTATACCTTTTATTTGCTACGCCTCATTTATTACCTTACCAACTAATTTTTCGAATATGATATCAATTCTAAAATAATCCATATTTTTCATGGATTATTTAGACAAAATTACCACCCTGGCAACAGTAGAAGTTAAATTGACTCGTACTTGGAATAATTCTAAATCGCCAGTACCCAATTTCATTTGTCACATAATTAAAGGCCCTCAACACTAATTATTCCTTGGTTGTGTTTCCTGTAAGTGTTCATTGCATGACACATTTCTATAAAGAAGCTTCAAGCTTAATCACTACAACAAAATTGTGCTATTGTGAGGAACTTATTTCGTCGCTAAATCAGAGCAAGGGCTTTGAATTGAAGCAATGGCCGGGATGAGAGAGAGAAATAAGGGTAGGAGAGAAATAGAGAGAGATTTGGTTAGGAGACTCATGTTGGCCTGTGTGGTTTGAGTTCTCAATTGGAGTATGTTCGATTGAAGTTATATAAGCAGGAACATGAACCTCCAAGTCCAACCACTTAATTAATTCTAGTCGTGTCATTGGTGCAAGTCTTTGTTTGGACGTGTAGAATTTGAGGGAAATATCTAGTGGCACACTCTTGTATACTAGTACATGTGGTCTTGGGTACAAGTGTGCACAATTGTCCAAAGAAGATAAATTAAATTCTGCGGCTTTGAAGAAGAGGACATTGATTTTTGCTTTTACTTCCTTACCCTTTCTCTCAAAATCCCTCGACCCTCAATTTTGTATGTCCTAACAGAGTTCTAAAGCATTGGCCCGAGTAGTTCAATTTGTAGAAATC
This sequence comes from Rhododendron henanense subsp. lingbaoense, assembly GCA_020567845.1. Taxonomy (NCBI): domain Eukaryota; kingdom Viridiplantae; phylum Streptophyta; class Magnoliopsida; order Ericales; family Ericaceae; genus Rhododendron; species Rhododendron henanense. Next base: position 49,138,171 of record CM036313.1, read on the forward strand.
GTACGCAAAAAAATACTTTAAGAATTAGCTTGCTTGGACTTGGATACACATGTAAATATATGAATCGTGTTCTATTTTGTCAAATGCATTGTTCAAGTGTAAAATCATATTTGCTGTGCAAAAATATATGAGAAACTCATTTTTCTATCGATGTTTGACCAAATTGATTTCACACTGAATATTCTTTTCATAAGTGTCTCCGGAATGAGCGGTTGGAATTAAGGATTGGGAGATGCTGTGGTTCAGCCTCTGGCCATCCATTTGGAGTCTTATGAAAGGGTGGGACGAAGATGATGTTGCAATTTCCAGAAATGTGCCAAAAGAGGTTGTCATAATTAAGAATTTTCAAAAATAAAAATTTCCACAAGTGAGTCAAAAAAGCTTTGGGAGTATCTAGAATTTCCACAAATTCTGTCACTTGTGGGCCATTCTATTGGTCGCTGTATGTTGAATTGTCAGCCCCTGCATTCCTTCTATTTTTTTAAATCACACAGACCCTCCTTGATTAACACCATGGCATGCTAAAGTTACCGACGTCCCCTCCTCTCAATATAACCATTTTGTAAGATAAATGCATTTTGAAATGATAGTGAATGATATTGAGGGCATGATTGATGTTCTACAGCAGCTTTAAATGATGACCGATTTCACTCATTGAATTGAACTAAAAATAAATGCTACAAAAGACCTCAATAGGACTGTTTGAGAGATTCAAGAGAATCCTATCCCGTTTGCATTCCCAATTTCAATTGAAGACTGTCTGTTTGTCACTCTCTAAGCTCTGAAGTTACGTTAGAGAATTTATCTAGATGATATTTCCTTTTTGGAATCTTATTGGATTTTCCTTTCCCACCTAGAATTTAGGGACTGCAAGCTCTCAAGTTAGTTCCATTGTTTTGCCCCCTATGTTTAGGTCGATGCTGTCCAAGCAAGGGTTAAAGTCCTTGTTCCCAGTGGAGGATATTGCGGTAATGGGGATCTGGGAGTTGTTGCCACATCCGAACAAGTTCAGAGTGAGTTCTGAGTGAGAGTACTATGTTGTCGACTTCCGTATTTGGATGTTATTTTTTTTCTTTCTAAATTGGAGTCTTAATGCACCATTGCATTAAATATTGTTTGAACCCTGATTCTTAAAGTAGGTTTCCTCATGGCAGGTTACTTTGAAGAAAACAGCACAGGAGAAAACAGCACAGGCTGCGCTTCTGTTCCAGCCTCACGTTGCGGTTCTCATTCCGTCTCCTAAAGCAGCCGGGCGGTGATTTTATATAATTTTCGGATTTCAGAAGGAGTGATAAGGATTTCACTTATGCAAACCAAAGCATAAGTGAAAGGAATGTTCCAAAGAGGCTGGTATTATATTGAGACTGTCGAACCGAACCCACAAAATTTAGTTTGAAAATGCTCCAAAGAGGCTGGCATTATTAATAATAATAGAGCTTCCAGAAATAAGAATTTCCACATTTTTGGTCGCTGGTGGGGCCGTACATCATTTAAAGGCCTTAGAATTTTCAACCCCTTTGAAAATCTTTCCAGCAATTATTCTGAGAGAAGAACCAATGCAAAGTCCTTGTAGCCATGGCCCCAGATTTGGAAAGCTTGAAAATACATCTTTTCTCTACATTATTATGATAAATGTTTTCTGAAATTGGAAGTCAATGATATTTGATTAATCTGATTGTGGGCATGATCGATGAACTTGAAAAGTTTTTAAAAAATGAATGCTTTTGATCATCGGAATAGCTGAAGAAAAGGCCAATTCAAAAATACAACTCAAGGACCGTTTAACCTTGGAGAGGATCCTTTTGCGTTTTACATTCCCGTTTTCAATTGGAATTAACGAGTAAAATATAAATTGCAAATCAATACCAGCTTTGATATTTCTCTAGTTAATTTTTTGAATTTTTGTCAGCTTATTTTCAGGCGCAAATCTACTATCTACCGATGGATCTATCTAGTGGAACGACTTTGTTGTTGAGATGTGAAGACAATTTTGGAGTCGCAGTAAAAATGGCCCAGACGATTTTGGGTCCTGCCCGGGCGGTCGGGCACGAAAAAAAAAACACTGGTTTTGACGTTTTTAGGGTTTTCTGTGTATTAGCTTGCTTGCACATATAAAAGCAAAACTAGGGCTGCCTCCTTTTGTAACTCTGATATATTTTCATCATAGTGAAACACCCCAGCACCCCGTGGATGTACGATTAAGCAATCAGCTTAAGTCAGAACCACGTAATCTCTGTGTCTTGTTCTTTTCTTGCTTTATATTGTTTCCTATTCTTGGTTTGTCCTTCGATTGTGTGCGTTTGCTTGTGGGTTAGACGTTCGAATCCCCAACAACTGGTATCACTGCTGGGTCGAGACCCCGACCCTGATTCACACCTCCAAGCACAAGCACAAAAATAAACCAAGTACAAAACGAGAGATATCTGAGGAAAAACTCCACTATGTATAAATCACATATACAAGTATGAAAAAATCTCACCGGGATAGCCACAAGCCGACTTCCCCACTCCTCTCTCACTCCGGTGCTCTCTAACGGAGTATTCGAGCATCTCCGAGAAGCACCGCTCCCCCGACGGGGGAGCCACAAACCAGCTCACTCTCTACTCTCTCTCACGTCTGGCACACACACACTGCCAAAGGCAGTCCACAAAAGAGAAAAAGGGGACCAAGGGGTTTTATCCCCTACAACACACACCCACACCACTTGGGTGTATCCCAACATTTGTGTCCGAATCAAGTGGAAGGACCATGTGGGAAACAAGACATATTTGTCGGAATAATCAAGATCGATTTCCTCCAACGATCGTCCTAAGGCTTTATTTGGAACCTGAAAATAAAAAGTAGAAGAAAGAAAAATATTCACCTCGTTTGGTTCAACTCTCATCTCATCTCATTTTCCTCTCTACACGTTTTTCAATATCTTTTTCTCTCTATCTCTCTCCACTCATTACCACTCATTACATCAAAAATAACTTTCAAAAATTTGAACCAAACAAGGTGATTATTTGCCTCAATTGCTTCCTCCATCATTGTCGTCCCCCCTACGCCAACTCTCTCCCTCCCTTCCCTTCCCTTCCCTTCCCTTCCCTTCCTCCATCGTTGTTGCTCTGCTTACCTCCGATGGCCCGCTACAATTTGCATCAATTTCTTGCTTCAGCCCCTCCACGGTCGATATCGGAGATTATACACCACCAGTTAGTCCTCAAAGTTAAGTGATTTTTGAAATAACTAAACTTAGATGCCAGAGTTTCTAGCTAGCCTCCAGGGGTTGTTATTGATACTCTAAAATGGTTAATTTACCCAAATAAAAAATAGGGGCTTCTGGAATCCATTAAAGAGACTAATTAACAAAACCAAGAACAATGACCAAGCGGGTATCTATAACCTTGAGAGTCCAAATTAACAAAGCAACAGAGATACAGCGGAAACCCAAACAAACCAGAAGACAACGTAAGGTGTTCAGCAAGGTGCTGTTTTCCACAAAAGTGTACAAAACCAAATCGGCCTGGTGTTGCGGGCGTGCCAGGACAGGATTGCTGTCCGAATTGTTTTTAAGGCCTTCGTGCCTCAAAATCCGACTCCTCTCGAGCGACTGTGCTTGGCCTAAAGGGTAAGGCCTCGTGATGGTTCGTTGGCTGCCTTAACGAAAAGGACTTTAGAATTTCCTACCGTTGTAGAAAATGGGAAGAAAGTAAAATAAGGACTAAAACAGGAATGAAAAGGTCTCCATTAACGACTTAATGAAGATTGGGTACAAGGGAAACTTAAACTACTTATGAAGTGAGTACAAGTGAAGTTTGAAAGAAATGGAAATGCATAAGCTGTGAGCTTTGAGGTCGTGGACCCTTGGCAAGGCCTCCCAAACTGTGATTTATAGGAGCTACAGGCCTTGAGCTGCTTCAAAATGCTCCAATGCATGGCTGCCATGTGGCCTTTCAGCAAAGGCTTGGGCTAGAGCAGCTTCAAAATGCTCCAATGAAGAGCTATTCTCTGACCAAAACGTGTGTTTTACTCCAAGAAAACGGCAAAGGCCTGAGAAACCCTTCCCCTTTGCATAAAATTCTGTAAAAGGGCAAAAAGAATCTCAGCTTCTGCAGCATCCAGGCCATTCTGAGTTGCTTCAACACTCAAGCTACTGCTTGAATGGATTCCCTCTGGGCCCACCAAGATTTTCCCAGGCCTTTCCTACACTCTATTGGGCCTTTTTCCTCTTGTGGGCCCTTAACTCCTGCTGGCTTTGAGAGAAGACTCTAGAAACAAAAGATCAACCAGACCTGGGTGAGCTGCTTGTGAGCAGCTTGCTTAGGTCTGCGTGAGTCACCCTCCAGCAGCTCCAAAGGTTGCATGCACACCACCTGTCCTTGGTTCTGCTTTGTGCTGAAAGATGGGGTCCACCCAGACCTTGAGCTGCTTGTAAGCAGCTTACCCAGGCCTGTCTAGTAGGAACATTCTAGGCCTTTGAGCTGCTTGCAGCTACTTGTGTAGGCCTAAGCTGCTTGTGAGCTGCTTGGGATGTCTCCATGCATGGCTGCCATGTGTCCCAAGCCTGTTGAAGGATGGTGGCCATCCAGACCTCGAGCTGTTTGTAATCAGCTTACCTAGACCTGCCTATTGAGAACATTCTAGGCCTTTGAGCTACTTGTGAGCAACTTAAGGCCTTTTTCTGCTAGTTGAGGCCCATATGCAATATTTCTAAGAAGCAGGCCCACCCAATACTTGGGCCTGAATTTGAGGTGCAAGACAGGCCTTAGTCCATTGTAAGCCTTCTGAGCCCAAGCCTGGTGAGTAAACCCAGGCTTTAACTGATTTGGGCCTATTTGTTGGCCTTGCTTACTTATGGGAACTGCGTTAGGCCTGGATAAAGATATTCAGGCTTAGCGGGCCAATACAAGCCTTTGACCAATCTTGGGCTTGGGCCTGTGGTAATGAAGTCCAGACATTAACTTGACCCAAGCCTTCATAAAATTCTACTCAATCAAAGGCTTCCAAACTAGCCCAATTTTGTGGGCTAATGATCACAAGGCATTTCAAGGCCAAAGACTGACCTTCAAGGCCATTTTTAACCCACAAACTCACTTATTGATTTTTGGCCAAAAATGGGTGTAAACAGGTGCACTGTAACTTTGTAATGTAGATTGGAGGAGCTTTATCTAATAATAATGAACATGATATATATCTGTGTCGATGAAAAAACGCGGAAAGAAGTAGAGACTACAGGAATTGGGTTTTTGATCCTGTTGAATTTTGTAACAACCATGGGGAACTGTTTGAGGGATGCCTACGAGGTGTTTGGTAATATGTATATGTAAATGTAATTTTTCTTTAAGCTCCACCACCGAAAGTGAGAAAATGATTCGTTTCTTATCCACAATGTTTCTTACAGTACAAAGGAGGCTGTTACAGCCATGGCTCCACATTTGTAAAGCTTAAATTGCATGTTTTCTCTCCCTCTTTTGGCATGACAATTGGCAACCTACTAGCCAAAGATTCTGAACACAAACGATTCCTTGGTTGCTTTTTCTGTTAGTGTTCAGAGCATTACTCATTTCTTTAAAGAAATAGCTTGGCTTATTTGCTTCCCCTTCTACTAACTTTCTATTTTCAGATGAGGAATGCTAGGAACGAAGAAAATATATCCGGAAATCATCCAGAACAAAGTTTTTTTTACCGCTAATAAATGTCTATTAACGGTCATAAATATCTCTAAAAGTGTATTCTGTGTAATTTACGGGTACACTTTCTTTGTACCTAGCACTTTTGTTTCGAGATATTTTCTTCTTGTGTACCTTTAAACATTATATTGGGGGGGTTTGGAAGCCTGAATTTTTGGCTTTTTGCATTTTACATATTGCCTTATTGGTTTTTTTGAATTATGATTAGAATATGTTTTAAATTTGGTAAAGTGTTAATAAGATATGAACAGAATGTGTTTAGTAACATGATTAGTATTTGGGAGATATTTGCAGAATACATTTTGTAGATCTTCTTGTTAATCAAAATGAAAAAGTCAAAAATAAGAAGTCAAAAAGCTCATCTCCCCCTACTTTGTACTTCTCATCTCCAAACATCAAAACGGAAAACTCATTTTGCTAAAATGTGTTTTGCAAGGAAGTTGCCAAACACTCATAAGTTGAAAAGAGAAAAATGAAAAATAAAAATGGAGTTTCCAAACACCCTGCACAGAGAAAGTCTAGTGACACTACATTTTTTACTTCATACACATAAGTGTGGTGGTCTGCACACAAGTGTTTTTTTGGAGCTCACCACACTTGTGTCTATAGAGTAAAAAATGTGGTATTAATAGTATTGCTCTTGTGCGAATCTTTTATGATTTTCCCAATTGTTCATCTCAATGAGAGTATTTGGGAGAGCACACAAAAAAAATGTATAGATCAAAATCGTCAATAAACATCATATGATGGAAGCATGCATTATTGGTCCAAATCGAAAACATACACTAAATGCACATATAGGATTTGAAAAAGTAAGCAAGTATAAACGAGTCAAACCCAGAGTTTTAGAGAAGTCGAAGACATGACTTAGAAAACTGTGCGTGTCACGACCCCACCCAAAAACACATGGGTCATGACCGGCTAATGAGGTTAACTCACTAAAGCCTGGTAATTAAATAGTTTAGGGATTTTCTACTGATGAATCTATAAATAACTAAAAGTATTCAAGTATACCAGAAAATGCGGAAGCGTGATAAGTTGACCAAAGCGAAGTGTAAGATAGGTTAAACTTATTACAAACATCCTAAATTCAACATAAGCATAACCATAGTCAAGGCCACAAGGCCGGCACAATCATCAACAAAAGATACAAGTACACATGATCACACTACATAATTGAAAAAAACAACATCCAGGCTTCTTTGGCCATTAGGCATGTCCCACAAAATCATAAATTACCTGCAACGTTACGTACAACGATGTGTTAAGCACTAAACTAGTGTGAGACAAAATATATACGACAAACTTACTAGTTTCCATGAATTTTTAAGTCAACGAATTCATTTCTCAAAATTTAAATCTTTATAACCAACATTTTAGGCCAATAATGCAAACATTTCATTTAGCAAATAACAGCTCAACTAGGCCCATTCATGACAATCACGTGTCAAGTGTTCCATCTCATTAACGACCTATACGTACGCATAATGTTTAACGGCCACCAGTAGTTAGGGAGCCACCCTAAATAAAAACCCACAATCATCTGGCTATATATGATCCCCCCCCTTACTACTTCGCCTCACTATTCACTTCCCCTAGCGATTTGGGCACCGTTTGAACCACGTGTCATTTATAGTTATGAATCCCAAATTATCCGTTTTCATATAAATCATGGAAATTTAAAATGATAGCATGCGTTTCTTTGTTTCTTCACGCGGTTCGAAATCCTTGTAAACATTTACTATATTTGCAATAAGTTCTACCATTAAGCCAAAAACAAAGCACGCATGCTTCTCTTCAAAAAATTCAAGTACGGCTTCAATCTTTTAAACTTATTTTATTTCTTTGTTTTGTATAATTTGTTCGTCTTTTCTGAATTTTTGTTTAGATTCGCGTGATTTTTTTTGAATAAACATCCATCTCGACGAGAAAAGTCTTAAAAGTACAAAATTATGACCAAAAACAAAAAAAAAAGTTCACTAAAGATGAAAAGCTAAACAAAAAGTTACGTTGAGAGTTACGTTGAGACAAACGTTTAACCCCTAAAATTACGTTGTGAAAAGCTAAACAAAAAGTTACGAAAAGTAAAAAATACTGAAATAAGTTCCAAACTTATAAGTTTAAAAGAACGCAGGCATGTACAAGACTCACCAAGAGCATGCCGAGCAAACTTGTCAAACGTGCGAGCTACGGGTCCCCGATGTTCGGACCTAAACACATCAAACCAACCAAACCTATTGAGGTTCACGATACGTCACACACAAGCAATGGCGGATTCATGAATTGTATACAGATGGGCCACCTCAAAATCATAGTCTTAAATATCAAACGAAGACCATTAAGGAAAAAATAAACGGAATACTCCCTTCGTCCCAATTTAAATACTCCATACAGAAATTCGTGCAATTTCAAACTCAAAAGAAACATTTCTGATAGAAAGCTTATTGTTGGCATTGTGGTACATCTACAGTATAAAGCTCATGGTTCAACTCCTGTTAGCTGCAAAGCAGAAGTTTTTTTTTTATTGTTTTTCAGCATCATCAATAAAAAGAAAAGTTGAAAGAAGGCAGGCTTCGAACCAAACTATGGATTAAAAGCCAACATTCTTACCGCTGGTGCAAGGCGCCAGTATTGCTATGATTTGGATAATTTAATGTATAATACTTATTTTCTCGGTTAAAAAAACATAATTCGAACAACTTCAGGTGGGTCACTGTGCTTTACTTAAATCCACCCCTGCACACAATTCGAACAACTTTAGGTGGGTCATGTGACCCACCTGTGCTTTACTTAAATCCGCCCATGCACACAAGTACTTTAAGCGCCAAGAAGTTTATCTATAACGTGCAAGGCTCAAGCTATACGCAGGGCCGGCCCAAGGTATTTGGATGTCCTAAGCCAAGTGGTGAAATAGTGCCCAACATAAATTTTTTAATTTAAAAACAATAAACAGAAATATTTTTCTATATATAATTTTCATTCATATTATTCAATATGGTAAATATTTTGGCCTTAATGGCTTGTGTGGTTGCAATAATATTCAAAGGACTCAGGTTTGAATCACAACAGCCCCAATTTGTGTGGTAGGAGGAAATTTTTTTTTGGCAAAAAGACACTACAAAAAAAATACCCTACCAGGATTTGAACCTAGGCATCTTATGTGAAAAAGCAAACACTTTATCATTGAACCACCAAAGGAGTTTGCATTATAGTTGCACACAGAAAATATATATACTTATCTAGGAAGGGGTGCCCCATTTTTTGCCCAAAATGTGGTGGCCCAAGGCGGCGGCCTCTTGGGCCTTCCCATTGGGCCGGCCCTGGCTATACGGTATGGTTTCTAAAACAGAGCAGTCCCGGGAAACCAATGAAAACCCATATCAATTTAACTCTGAAATTTATGTAATATTACAAGCACATAGACATAGATGTTAGGAAGACAAGTCGAGAAGAAATCAAAGGCTAGAAATGCCCAGAAGTAGGGTGAAAACTCAACACACAATCTAGTCAGAACTGGACCAGGATGGAAAACGAATGAATTCGAGGTGCAGATTCTGAGTGTTATTTTTTGTTCATAGTTTTCCTCCGTAGTATATTCAAACGTTATAATTTAAAAAAAATAGTCCAATGCTTAACCTCTGTAACTACTCCCTCCGTCCCAAAATGCTTGTCCGGTCCGCAAAACGGAGTGTTAAAAATAATACAATTTTTGCAAGAAAAAATCAAAAGTTTTTTAACAACTTACTAGATATCAATGAGTAATTTTAATTTGTGAAAAAAGTTTGAATTTTTTCTTCAAAAAATTGTATTATTTTTAACACTCCGTTTTGCGGACCGGACAAGCATTTTGGGACGGAGAGAGTAATTAAAACAACTCGGTTACTAATTTAATCAATCCAAGTGCGGGTCAGGTCCTCATAGTGCGAATACTGGCTCGAACACCCTGAGTCATCAACAATGTCTAGCTATAAATGTTGCCCAAGAAAAATAAAACCATTAAGTATTGAAGCCAATATGAGAGAAAAGGAGAAAAACCATAAAAGAATGAAAACCATAAAAGAATGAATACACAAAATATTGAGTAAGATCTTCAACTGCTTACCTTCAAAATATTGTTCTTCACCAGATGAAGCTCATGGAGTGTAGTATTTATGTCCATTCGGTCTTTAGGGGACTCTGTAGAGCAAGCCAGTCCTATCTTGATAAGAGAGATTAGATTTTCCATTATTTTGCTGCCATCTGTGTCCTCAGTTAAGAGCATAGGGTCTACAATCTCCATCACACGTTGAGGCAAGGCAATACTTGCAAAGTTGTGAAGATTAAGGTCTGCCTCAAACATTTTGTCAGTGGGTCTCTTCCTTGTTATCATCTCCAACAACACGATCCCATAACTATAAACATCTCCACTAGTTGACATCTCGCTTCCGAGACCATATTCTGCAATTTGCAAAATTCAAACTTTAAAGCCAAAGAATCCTTTTTTCGGATAACCAAAGTGATAAAAAAGACAGAGAAAACTTGATTTCAACACACCATGTGAGCTAGTACATTTACTCTAATGTGTAAAGGGTACTCCCCTCATTCTTTATGTGTATGTGACTATTTTCTATGCCAAAGCTATCCTTCAACTACTTGTATTACCATTACCATTCAGTTATATATGGTCCGTGCATTCCCTCGATACAATACCAAATTCAACATCTTGAATGGTATGGACAGATCACAACCAATTTAATATTTTCGTGGTGTCTAACTAACTACCCTTGTGCTGAAATTTGGTGAGTTGATAATAGATGAGGCAGAATTAAAGAAAAAAATGGATAAAAAGGTTTGTTCATACCTGGAGCTGCATATCCAATGGTTCCCTTAATTGCACTTGAACTACTAGTACTTGGAGTGGTGAGCTCTCCACGAAATCTAGCTAGACCGAAATCTCCAACATGGGCAACCATGTCCCCATCAAGAAGGATATTACTCGGCTTTAGATCGCGGTGAATAATTGGCATTTCGCATTGGTGATGAAGATAATTGAGCGCACAAGCCACGTCTATGGCAATGTCTACTCTTTGTAGAAGATCGAGTCCCAAGAACTCATGTTCCCCATTATTTACTTCCTGAATATGATGCAACCAATTATCTAGACTTCCATTCGGCATGAACTCGTAAACTAGAGCTTTAAACTCGTTCCCTTGAAAATCCATGCTAGAACAAGAAGTTATGATCGAAACCAGGTTTCGGTGTCGAATATTCCTTAATGCTTCGCACTCTGCCATGAAACTCTTGGTAGCGCCACGAGTTTGAAGCTCAAGTACTTTGACCGCAACAACTAACTCCCCATTTTGGCAAATAACACCTTTATACACACGACCGAAACTACCAAAGCCAAGCAAATTCCTCGAAGAGAAACCTTCAGTTGCTTTGAGAAGTTCTCCATAAGAGACTTTCAAGAATGGATCTTTCGACAATGAAACCGTAGGTTTGGTCTTTCTTTTCTTCTTGAACAAACATATGATGAAAGACGACACTACGGTTACACCAACGAGTATCGAAGCTACCGTGATTCCTAACGTCCGTGAAAGAAACTTCGTATTTCTTGATTTTTTTGTGGTGCACTGAGGTAGTTGCAGTTCAGAAATGCCACCACAAAGCCTATAATTTCCAGCAATAGATATTCACTACAAGAAAAATGGCTTTTCCCCGCATTTAATTTCCGGCATTTACCGAAAACCCCGGGAATAGCTAATAATGTACATACGGCAGTCGGACAAAAGAAACGGCGAAGGTGCTATTTAACCCTTAAACATGAAACGACGTAGTTTTGTGTTGCCCAAAGTTTCCCTCCCCCGAAATTCCCCAATCCCACACAATAACCCTAGTTCCCTCCTATCTCTCTACTCAGCCGCCGCTCTCTACCTCAAACGCCTCTCTCCCTCTCTCTGCTGGACGTGCGCCTCTCTCTCTCTCTCTCTCTTTTTCTCTGCGGGTATAGTTCTCTCTCTCTGCATCTCTCCCTCTGCATCTCTCTGCTGGTATAGTTCTTCTCTGATTTCGTTTTCTCTCACTGTAGCTTTCTCTATGTTTTCTTCTGTCTCATGGAGGCGCCGGTGTTGGAGGTGCCAGCGTCGGAGTCACTCATCGGCGACAAAAAGCTCACAATAAGTCGTTCAAGGAGAATTTTCCTGACAACAAATCACTCTTAGTTATGAGGTATACGAAAACTTTTGATCTAACCATCGATTTATGAGCTTCGTTCGATTATTTTACTGTTTTCGTTGTTTTTCTCATATTCTGTTTGGTTGCTGAGAAAACGGAGGAGGAAAATGAAACGAAATAAAGGATCTACTTCGATCGTACCTTAGACTCTGTTGTTTTGCTAGGGTCTATATGAATTATGATTTGAGTTCAGTAGATAGAGATACAACATCATATATGGTAGAAATCAGAACTATTTTGCACTCTTCCTGCTCCAGAATCTGTCGCCGCTGTAGCTCTGGTACACAGTCTATGTGTGTGTATTCGAGAGGTTGATCTCTGTAAAAAAGAACCCTAGAATTTAGAATCATGGGCTGAAGCTTCGTTCCTGACAACGTGTTTCTTTTGTATATGTTAGACTATAAGAGTCACAAAGAAGAAGAGAAGAACTTCGCAAAATGGTTCAAATTGAGTTTATTGGTGCAAGGTAATTGTTGTCTTGTATGTGTACCTTTTAAATAGTTCCACCAAATATTCATCTATGTGATGCATTCTACTTTTTGCACTTTCAGAGAGTCCAATGCAAGAAACATAAGGCCTTGTTAGCTTAGCTTAGCTCCACCCGTTGGTGCTCTTCCGGGGAGGAGCTCTTTTTATCTTAAGTCAGTAATATAATCGCATTAAGCATTTAAAATCTCGTCCTTCCAAGTTATAACATATAACTTAACAAATCACTTGTAAAAGTGTTTCATCACTTTCAGTAGTTTCGGAGCACCACATTGCAATTAGTGGGTATAAACTTCATTTTTGCTACATGTTTTTTTTCATCTATCATTCTTTGTGTATCAAAAGATGACTAGTTTGGGCATAACTTCATTGAACTTATTAACCACTAAGGGTGGGCTTCGTTCGGACATATGGATGAGGGTTTAGATGTGATAAGCACCCAATATTGTAGATATTTGGTGCGCCTAGTTCCGTGTTATGTCTTTTATTTTCTGTTTAGTTGCCTTTTGTAGTGTTTTTGCGCGTAAAAGTTTCTATTGAAGCATTTCAGGTTTACGCGAATAAGTGCGCTTGTTGAGTTGATTGGACAAACCTCGAGGGTAAGCAAGTAGGCGGTGCCTCGAAGATTCATCCGTCGGGTGTCAAGACAAGGCACAAGGGCTTGAGCTGCATGAAGAAGACACGGTATCAATACGGACTTCAGCGTATCGATACAGTTCAAAATCAGAAGTATCTCCAAGCTACAGCGTATCGATACGGACTTCAGCGTATCGATACGGTTCGAAAACAGAACCATTCCCGGGCTTCAGCGTATCGATACGGTCTCTGCGTATCGATACGGGTCATCTACGGAGAAACTTGGATTTTGAAGCAAGCCGACACGGTATCGATACGGAGGTGGAGTATCGATACGAGATAAGACCGACTTACGTTTTTTACAGCTGTCCACTTTCTTTAATTGGAAAGTTACCTCTTTATGCGTGAGAAAGATATTTCTGAGGAGAGAGAGAGTGTCTTGTGTATAAATAGTGTCACCTTTCTCCCTCATTGGGAGTTAGCTAATTACTTTACCTTAACTTTCCTCCATTAATGTCTTGTTGAACTTCAAAGCTTTCTAGCCTAAATTTCTTAAGAACTTGGTGAGTTTTAAGTTGTTTGTTAATTTTCCAAGTACTAAAGTTGTTGCCACGGTTTAGATCCTTAATAATTTCTAGTTTATTTTCAATTCTATCGGTTTAATATGTTTACCTTTCCTAGCATAATTTCTAGTCTTTTCAATATGTGTGAGTAGTCGTTTGGCTAAGTCTTGGGCTAATCAATCCCAAGGACTTAGGTGGTTATTCGATTCTCAAATCTTCGGGCTTAAAATCATGGGTTTCGGAATAGATCTTAACAATTGTATTTTTGGTCTAAACTAGGGGTGTAAACTACTTGGTAAGGTGTTTAGCCAAGCGGTCTTGGCAAGTGGCTTACCAAGGGATTGTGGCCCCCTATGTGTTTGATAAAAGTTTTCAACCAAGTTGGGTCGCCTCCGGTCAGTCTCATCTTACGATAAAAGTAGTTTTAAAGTTAAATCCTCCGGGCAAGAGCACGCGGTCGTGACTCTTGCTTGAGTTATCATTGGGAATCGGTAACGGCTTTAGTCCGGGAGAGAAGATCCCTAGACTTGCCTTTTTAAGTTCATTAAAACTCATTTCTAGTCTTTCGTTTTAGTTTTTACTCCGCTCAAAGGAAAAACTCAGTTGGCCGTCTCAAACGCCACCATCCATTACATAAACCTTCAATCCAATCTAAGCTGAATTCGATTCCTTGTGGGTACGATCCCGGACTTCCGGATATTATGCTTCCAACGACTTAGCCCTACGCTTGGGGTTTAAAACCTTATCGAAGGCAAGGTTTACGGAGCTAAGCAAGATGGTTGATTTTCTTGATGTATATCAATGAACTCATTCTTTATAAGTTGATTGTCTTGATGTATATCAATGAATTCATTCTTTATAAGTTAGTTCTTAGTACGCACATTGAATGCTTTTTTTTTTTTATAAAAAAAAATTGTATTTGACGTAAGCATGTTGGCATCAAAGGAAGGAAAGAGAACCAAATTATTGTAAGGACGAGGAACCATATTTGTAGAACTCTTTTTCCATATCCTTAGAAACAAAGAAGTCAGTTAAGGATATGGTAAAATAGGCTGAGTTTATGATAAAAGTACCCACTTTGTTTCTGTTGTCAATGGCCACATGTGAACACACACTAGAGTGACTTGGTTTGAATTTACGATCTTTCTCTGTTATATTTCCTTTTATTGCCACATTCATCTCGACCAGGAAAGGAAATTTATTGTACTGCTGGTCTTAGACTTACAAGGGGACATTGGCCCTCTTTTCCTGTTAACTGTGGAATGTGGAGTTATTTTCTACGTATCATTGTTCTTGTTATGGTGTAGTGAACATTTCTTAGTGCAGGTTGTTTCTTTGTTCATATACTCTTTTTCCTATTGTAAAACCAAAGTGGAAAACTAGGCAATCTTCCTCTTTTCAGGAAGTCGAGGGCGTCTATTTTGTAAGCTATAATCCCAATTTTAAAGTTGAGTGCATCTACTTTAGGAACATGAATTTTAGCAATTTATTGTATTATAACTCGTACTCTGTACATAAGATGACTAGTTTTCTAATGTTCTAGGTAGGAACAAGCCACAATTTAGAATTAGAGTTGGTATTGCTCCCCCTTGGTTTAATATGCCTTAGGATACATATCTCTCTTCTTTCACAGTTGATCATGTTATTTGCATTTGGGTGGGTCAGACTTACTAGTTAGTAGTTACTCCCATAATCCTAGTCTATTCTATTCCCCAATGGCATACCCATTAAATGAAAGCACTTGCACCAATACAGAAGTAAAATATTAGTAGTTTTTCTTGGGGTTGCAATCATACAAATGATATGTTCTAGTGAAAGATGTGACTTTGATGCTTTTGAGTTTATTTTGGTCTTAATATAGTGTTTCAATACCAAGCTAGTGTTCTGATTCTCTTATTTTGTTGTTTGATTTTAGGTTTATCGAAGTTAAAGACGGTGTAGAATCAAGTGGCTACTTAACGTAATGTGATGTTTGTTTACGATAGTGGTACCAAGACCTAATGTTATGTTCATCTATTATGGTGGATTTTTTGTATTTTAGAAAATATTTGGTTGAATGTAGTAGAGATATTGGAAGACAACAATGGGTTATGGTAGGATGTATTTTGACATTAGTTGTTTTATGAGACATTTAATACTTTGGGAGCTTATATGTTAGATATGTTTGAGAAGTTTTATGTTGTAAACTAGTTAATTGGATGCGAAAAATGGTGCAATAGGGCAATGATATATTACCGGCGTTTGTGTATGTTATTTCAGACGTTTATTAACTAGCGGAAAGTTCCCGGCGTTTAAAAAAATCTCGGTAAAAGACAAACTTTCCCGGTGTTTTAACAAACCCCGGTAAAAGGTGCCAGATCCGGTCCCCGGGAAACTTTTACCGGCGTTTCTTAAACGTTGGAAAAAACGCCGGGTACTTTTCCCGGCATTTTTACAAACCCCAGTAAAAGTCATCAGCTCCGGTCACCGGAAAACTTTTACCGGCGTTTATGAAACGCCGGGAAAAACGCCGGGAAAGGTCCCGGCGTTTACCAAACGCCGTATAGTATTCCCGAGCCCGGTAGTCGCAGCGTTTATCGAAAACGCCGGGAAAAACGCCGGGAAGGCTTTTGCCGGCGTTTATTTCACTTTTACCGGCATTTTATAAACGCCGGGAAAGCCATTTTTCTTGTAGTGATTGCACTTGCATTTGTGAAGACACCTCTCATTGGTAACTCTCCTTCAAAATTGTTGAAGGACAAATTGAGACTCTTCAAGGAAAAAGTCCCCAAGAAGTTTGGAATTTGACCAGATAAGTTGTTGTGAGAGAGGTCCAAATTCTGAATACCTCTCAAGGATTTCATTGATGAAGGAATAGATCCTTGAAATGAATTTTGCTGCAAATACAAGTTTTCAAGGCTACTACAGCTTCCCAGAGTCCCAGGAATTTCACCAGACATAACACTCTCAGAGATATCGATTTCTGCTAAATTTTTGAGGTATCCAACCTCTGGTGGCAAGGATCCAGACAAGCGGTTGCGAGAAAGATCCAAAGCAATTGATAGAGAAGAGACCATCAAAAGTTGTCTTGGAATGCTCCCATTAAGGTTATTTTCATCAAGTGTTAACTCTAACAAATTTCGACAGTCTCCCAGACTCTAGGGCATGGCTCCCTCTAGTCTGTTTTTCTCCAAGCGAAGGGTACTCATCATTGACAAGTTTCCAATCGACTTTGGAATTTCACCTGAGAATTTATTGTTTGAAAATGCCAAGTGTTCCAAATTATGAAGATAACCTACGCTATCGGGAATTGGGCCTGTGAATAGGTTATCATTCAGACCTAAATGTTGCATATTCACAAGGTTTCCTATTGTTGAAGGAATAGATCCATACAATTGATTCCCACCTAGTAGCAACATATAGAGAGAGATTGATAGATTGCCCACAAAATTTGCTAATTCCCCTTCTAATTGGTTTTCTTCCAAACCCAACACCATCAAATTGCTACAATTGGTCAAAGAACTAAGAAAGGCTAGTCCATCCGATCCCCTAGCTTCAAAATTATTACCAGATAGTATTATCAGACGGAGATTTTGTAGGCTCCCGAAATCATTTCTTACTTTCCCACTAAAATTGTTTACATTCAATTCGAGTTGTACCAAATGCGAAAAGTTGGATATTGAAAGCGGAAGGGGACCATCAAATTGGTTGTAATGTAGTTGAAGGACCTGAAGGTGAGGGAACATGAAACCCAACGTCGGCGGAAGACTACCCTGAAGTCGATTATAAGGCACTGATAACCGAACTAGAGCGGATAGGTTGTACAGGGCAGGAGGAATGGTACCTGAAATTTGAGTGGCACCTAACCAGAAGTGCCTTAAATTTTTCAATTGACCCAAAGAATTTGGAATACTTCCTCCTAACTGATTGTAAACGGCACTAAAGTTTACCAGAGAAGTAAGATTCCCAATCGACGGAGGAATCCCGCCGGTCAAATTGTTTTCATGGACGTAGAGTGATATGAGTTTAGGCATTGAATAAGCAATTTCTTTTGGGAACTCTCCAACTAGCTTGTTTCGTTGGACATAAAGGATCCTGAGATTGGAGCAACGAGATAGGCTTGTCGAAATTTCTCCTTCAAAACTGTTACTTGCAAGATCCAATTTCTGTAACCTGAAAAGATTACCTAATTCAGTTGGAATTGCACCTGTAAAAGTGTTGTTTCTGAGGCTAAGCTCCCGTAGAAAGCTGAGGTTTCCGACGTAAGGAGACAGAGAACCCGCTAGACCTCTGGACGTTAGGTCTATAGCGGTGACTCGTTCATGTCGACGACTGCATTGGACACCATCCCAGTGACAGAAATGGAGAGACCCATTCCATGAGCTCAAGGCCTGTTGATATTCTGGGAGAATATTTGACTTCAAGGCCAATAATGCAATGAAATCACTCTCGTTGCTAGCAACATTAATGTTGTTAACAAGACTAAGGGATGATGTTGTTGTGTGAAGGGCAAGGGCTTTGATTTGAAGCAATGGGATGAGAAGGAGAAATAAGGGTAGAAGATCAATTGAGAGAGATTTGGTTACTAGACTCATCTTCGTGTTGTGTGGTTTAATTTGAGTTCTCAATTATGTTTGAACTACGTACACTATATGTAACATGAAGATCCAATAGTTCAACCACGTGATATCTACCTATCTAATTGACTCTAGCCGTCTCATTCGTCAAGTCTTCGATTGCAAGTCGTTTTTTGAACGTCTCTATAGGGGTAGTACATGGGTCCTGGAAATGTGGGGTTGAAGAGGAGGACACTGATTGGCATTATTTAGAACTAGAGGTCGGGACACAACTCAGATTTTTATAAAATTTGGGAAATATTCGAACAAACAATAATCGGAAAGTTATTGTGCATATTTTGACAAAATCCGACTCACGCGCATCGCGTGTGCCCCGCCCTCTAATGTAATCATATTCGACCACATGATATCTATCTCATTGGTGCGAGTCTTCGTTTGGAGGTCTTTATATTCGTACTACAGAAATGAAAAAGATGTAGAGAGAGAGAGAGAGGAAAAAAAAACTCAGTTCTTCTTTCTCATTTCCGTTGTGTTCAACGTTACACAACTGGCCTTAAATCCCCTCAACGGAATGCCAGCTCAGCAGTACATTCCACTAACAAACCATTCCACTAACAAACTAACCACTGAATTAATTGCTACACGTATAACTAACCACCAGATTAACTAATACTAATCAGAAGTGGGATTAACTAACACTAAGTATATTGAGTCCTGCTATTGGTACCGACCAATAGCGTAGGGAAAATGCACCGACGGCCGTGCCGGGCCGTCTCCGGCCACGTACCGGACGGCCGATCTGAGCCGATCAAAAATTTTATAAAAAAAAACCGAGTGTAGCGCAAAAAATGGGGTGTTTGAATCGAGCACCTACGTACGTCGGATGCCGTTGATTCCCGCGCAAGTCCACACGGTTTTTTTTAAAACAAATTTTTGGACGGCTAGCGCGGATCGGCCGTCCGGTGGCCGGAGACGGCCCGGCGCAGCCGTCGGTGCATTTTCCCTACTATCATTTCTGAAGTATATTAGTGGTTTGATGAGCACCCAATATTGTGCAATCTTGGTGCTGTAGTCCTCTAGTTTGTAGCGTATTTGTTATGGACTAGTATTTTTATTTATTTATTTAATTATGTTGGTCATTTATTAATTGGGTGTTATTGTCGGGTCCAAATTTGTATTTTGTGCGCTATGGGTATTTTATTGACACGGTTGTAATTTTGGAGTATAGGAATTCATTTTGTTAAGTAAATTTTATAAGTATGATAATACAGTTGGTATTAGACTAGATTTCATAATTAGTTATATGGTTTATATTAACATTACGGGGTCTATAATACCTAGTAGCTTATTAATAGGGCCAAGAGAGAACGTAAGTTAATAGAGGAAGTTGTTATATTAGACTACTAGGGTTATTATTTGTGGGACAGAGAAGCCGCAGTCGAGGGTTTTGCTTGGTTCGAGATTGAAGCCGCAGTAGAGGGTTTTGCTTGGTGGGAGATTTGCCAAAGTTGTTAGTTCCTCTTCAATTCTTGTTTCTCTTTTCCTTTTCCCATGTTCCAGTAGTTTATGGGCTTCAACTAGAAAACAAAACTTGGGTTTATTGGAGGTGTAGATCAGTGGAGTTGATAAAGGGAAAAATGGGTTTTGTCTGTAGCTTTGCAAAAGTTTCACTAGCACCGATTGGTTTAATTTCTTTTAATGCTATTGGACCATGGTGTGTTGGAGGATTGAGCTGGCGGTTTTTGTGGGTGCACGTGGTGTGTTTGTGTGCGCGAATGGTGAATGGTGTTTATGGTTTTGAATGGTTAATTTGGGAGAGAACAAGAGGAATGCATAGAGAACAAAGCACTGGGTTTTGGGGTGTACGTGGTTGAACAGAAGGTTATAGCAATGGGAATGGAAATTGGATAATGGTTTTGGTAGGATTAGTCTTAAATCATTCTTAGGCTTAAATTAGTATAGTTCCAGGAAGCTTTAAACTACCGTAGGTAATATCATACTTGATTCGCGGACTAAAAATGATGGGATTAACAGTCCTAGGATTAATAGTCCCTGGATTATTTGTCCTGGATTAATTTCATCTCTAATTTCACCCAATCCCATGTTTGATTCGCGTGGGATTAATTATGGGATAAGAAATAATATTTTTTTTTTTAAATTCAAAAACATTTTTGAAAAAGGAAACTTTTTAAAACAAATAATTTTGTGAAACATTTTTATTACAAAACAATTTGGGAAATTTTTTGAACTAATTTTTTTTTTTTTAAAATTTCTTAAAAAAGTTGAAAATCAATTTTCTGAAAGAAAAAAAACTAGTTTTTGAAACTTTTTTTGAAGAAAAAGGTTTTTTGAAAACATTTTTCAAACAAAATAGTTTTTGAAATCATTTTGAGAAAAGAAAGTTTTAAAAAACATTTTTGGTATTTTTTTAACAAAAATAATTTCTGAAAACATTTTTGAAAATAGTTTTTTTTTTAAAGTTTTTGTAAAATAAGAAAAGTTTTGAAAAAATATATTTTTAAAAAAAGTTTTTTCAAAACAATTTCTGAAATAATATATTTTTTAAAAAGGTTTTTTTAAAAACATTTTCTGAAATTAATATATTTTTTAATTTTTTTAAAAAAACATTTTCTGAAATTAATATTAAAGAAAATAATTCTGAAAATGCTTTTTGAAATCAATCTCAATATCATCGAAATATTTTTGAAAAAAATTCCTTATTTGTTAATCCTACGTAATCCCACCTCCCCCCCTAGGATTATTTAGTACCCCCCATATAGGGATAAAATTAATCATGGGATTAATAATCCCGACAGTCATTTCGGGAACCAAACGTGAGATAACTCAGGATTAGGTACATTTAGTCCTATCCCAGGCAGTTAATCCGCGAATCAAACGAGGCCTTAGTGATAATATTGCTATATGATGCTTTGTTCAGGTTAGGCTCATTTTGCGCGGTTCGAGTTGCATTACTTTCGGACTCAGGTGATTGGTTAAGCATGTTACGTACTTGGGATTTGTAAGTTTCCGAAATCGTTTCTTACTTTTCCAGTGAAATTGTTTATTTGCAATTCTAGCTGTACCAACTGCGAAGAGTTGGATATTGAAAGCGGAATTGGGCCATTAAATTGGTTGCCCCATAGCTGAATTAAGGACCTTAAGGTGAGGGAACATGAAACTGAATGTCTGTGGTAGACTACCCCAAAGTCGGTTACGAAACACTTTTAACCTAACTAGCGACAATAGGTTGTATAAGGAAGGAGGGATGGTACCTGAAATTTGAGTAGTAGCCAATGCAAGTAACTTTAGGTTTATTTTATATATAGAGGTCATATTGAGAAAATTAAATGTTAGCTAAAAATTAACTTGATCATTTTTCTGTCGATGTTCAACCAAATTGATTTCACGCGGTTGGAAGTAGTTTGGGAGTCTTTCGAAACCCACAAAGTCAAGTTTGAGAGGGTGGGACGAATGTGATATTGTAATTTTCCAGAAATGTGCCAAAGAGGATGTCATTGTTAAGAGTTTTCTAAAACAAAATTTCCACAAGTCAGTCAACAAAATTTTGGTGTTATCAAAAGAATTTCCACAAATCTTGTCACCGGTGGGCCATTATATTGAGAAATTTTTAGGTGCCGGGTGGGTACCACGCCACCCGGCCGACGTGGTGCCGAACACTCACATCTGAGCAGTCCAAAAATGTGTTGAATGGCCCAGATTGAAACACTCTCTCTTCTCTCACCCCACCACTCTCTCTCTTCTTTCTCTCTCTCATTTTTCTCTCTTCAAATCTGAGTCGTCCAAAATCAAAATAGACGGTTTAGATGAGCTGAGCGTGCACCACATGGTACCCACTCGACACTGAAAATTTTCGCATATTAGTGGCCGTTGATTTGTTAGCCCCTTAACAAATCTCTCAAGAATTTGTTTGAACAAATATGAGAGGGAAATGATTTTCACTCATTTTTTTTTATATTCATACTATTTATTTTGCAATTTAGCAAAAAAAAAAAAACACTTTCAACACTAAAATACAAAAAATAGTATAGAAATAAAAAAGGAGTGAATAAATCACTAATTCCCATATGAAGTACTACCATCGAAAAGTCCTTATGGCCCCATATTTGTAAACCTTGAAATGCATGTTCTCTATAGCGTACCGTTAATCCGTTATGTTCTCTAAATATATCCATTTTGTAATAAAAATGTAATAGTACGTAGTAGAATCCCCTTTCTTCTCCTGATAGTACGTAGTAGATCAATTCATATTTCTGCAGGATACTTGAAATTAAAATATTCTAGCAACTCTTAAATTTTGTATACTTCTGCATTTCGAACACTCGAGATTCTTCCGTTGGCTTTTATCCCTTCTCCAGTTAAGATTTCAGTGTTATCCTAATTTTATTTTTTTTTGATAGGCAACAAAGTTTTATTGACAAACTTGACAAAGGGTACATCAAGTTAAGGGAAGGGGAATCCAACAAAAAGTTGAATGAACATCTGTTGGGACAAATCCCAAAACACCCAGTGGGCAAAACCCAAAACATCCTATAGGCCTCAACAAGCCCAAATCAAACAATAAAGATCAAAACAGCCAGGGGCCAAGCCCAAACCAGTGGCAAGGCCCAAAAATAACCTAACCCTAAAAACATAATCAATGACCGGCCAACCACCAACCCCCGCCACCACCACCACCGGACCTCAAATCCTCTGCCACCTAAAGAAACCACCTAGCCGCCATACAACTAAACCTAGGACACCTCTTCCTCCACCTGCACCAACCCGCGGCCGCCGGAAACACAGCCACCGAGTAGCACACCTCGAACGACCCGCAGCCGCCGACAACACAGCCACCGGGAAGCCCACAAAGAGGGGACGGGAGAGGAGGACCGAAACCCTAACCCAAACCAAAACATATCAGGGCCGTCGCACCCCACTACAGCCATGCCGCCGACCAAACTCCTAGGAACCACCACACCCCACCAGGAACCCAAACAGGATCGGAAAAATCTTATAAGATTGACTGTGAATTGAATTTCATCACAACTTTCCTTTCGATGTACTGTATAAAACTGAAGAGTCCGAGAGATAATCATACTCCATTTTGTTCCAATATCTTGTTTTGATCATCTTAATTGCCAAAAAAGGGTGTTTTTCTGTTGCGGTCGAACAAAAAGAGTGAACTCATGTGTGAATTCTCGATAATTTTTGTATAGTACGAGACTTTTGGGAGCCGAGGATTTTTATTAAATCGTAAATTATTCTAGTATAGATTGAGACTTTTTTTAATGAATTGAAGGAGATCGGACTTATTTGTTTAGAAATGACATTTCGAATCTGAACTAGGAGCGATTGTGGAAGACTGCAATTTTAGGGGAAAGAATTTTTTGAAAGCAAATGTCGTTTCATGAGTAAAAAGAATTATTTTTGGAATGGGCAACGGTGCTTCAATAACTTGTCAACGAATCGGTGCAACAATGATGTACAGTGGAAGAGCAGGAGGGTACGGAGGGGCCTAAGGTTGTTGGGTTCAGGAAGGAATTGTAAAGAGAGGTTTTGCAAAATATCTTTTAAAAAAAATCAATTCAATTACAATACTTTTACATGGAAAAAAATGGATTCTAAAAGGAAGCACATAATTGAATGTATAGTTTCGACGACATTCGGTTGATTTCTCCTTGGTTTACCTTGCTAGCTAGGGAAGCATAGAAGGGAAAGACCACGATACACGCCCCTTATTTGGGTGTGTATCATATGCACCCCCAAAAAAGTATGAGTTGTAGAGAAAATATTACGAATTGTATTGCTAAAAAGTTACAAATCATATAAAGGTTACGAGATACACCAAAATATTATGAATCATAATGAAAATGTTATGAATCGAACTGCTGAAAGGTTAAGAATTCTAGAACAAAAGTTACGAAATATACTAAAATGTTATGAATGAATCTTAAAATAGGTGCATATGGTACACCCTTTTAAAGGGTGTATTTTTCTATCGATGTTTGACTAAATTGATTTCATGAGCGGTTGGAATTAAGGATTGGGAGATGCTGTGGTTCAGCCTCCGGCTGTCCATTTGGAGTCTTATGAAAGGGTGGGGTCATGATGTTGCGATTTCCACAAATGTGCCAAAAGAGGCTGTCATAATTAAGAATTTTCGGAAATAAAATTTTCCACAAGTGAGTCAAAAATGCTTTGGGATTATCTAGAATTTCCACAAATCCTGTCACTTGTGGGCCATTCTATTGGTCCCCGTACGTCCAATTGTCAGCCCCTTTGCATTCCTTCTATTTTTTGAAATCACACAGACCCTCCTTGATTAACACCGTGGCATGCTAAAGTTACCAACGTCCCTTCCTCTCAATATATCCATTTTGTAAGATAAATGTATTTTGAAATGATAGTGAATGATATTCTATCAATATTGTAATCGAGGGCATGATTGATGTTCTACAGCATCTTTAAATGATGACCGATTTCACTCATTGAATTGAACTAAAGATAAATGCTACAAAAGACCTCAATAGGACTGTTTGAGAGATTCAAGAGGATCCTATCCCGTTTGCATTTCCAATTTCAATTGAAGACTGTCCATTTGTCACTCTCTAAGCTCTGAAGTTACGTTAGAGAATTTATCTAGATGATATTTCCTATTTGGAATCTTATTGGATTTTCCTTTCCTACCTTAAATTAAGGGACTGCAAGCTCTCAAGTTAGTTCCATTGTTTTACCCCGTGTTTAGGTCGATGCTGTCCAAGCAAGGGTTAAAGTCTTTGTTCCCAGTGGAGGATATTGCGGTAATGGGGATCTGGGAGTTGTTGCCACATCCGAACAAGTTCAGAGTGAGTTCTGAGTGTGAGTACTATGTTGTCGACTTCCGTATTTGGATGTTCTTTTTTATCTAAATTGGAGTCTTAATTCCACCATTGCATTGTTTGAACCCTGATTCTTAAAGTGGGTTTCCTCATGGCAGGTTACTTTGAAGAAAACAGCACAGGCTGCGCTTCTGTTCCAACCTCACGTTGTGGTTACTGTGGATTGCAAGCGATTCTCATTCCGTCTCCTAAAGCAGCCGGGCGGTGATTTTATATAATTTTCGAATTTCAGAAGGAGTGATATGGATTTCACTTATGCAAACCAAAGCGTAAGTGAAATGTTCCAAAGAGGCTGGTATTATTTTGAGACTGTCGAACCGAACCCACAAAATTTAGTTTGAAAAGTCGGTATAGAAGTGAACTTGTAATCAGAAATGTTCCAAAGAGGCTGGCAATATAATTAATAATAGAGCTTCCAGAAATAAGAATTCCCACATTTTTGGGCGCTGGTGGGGCCGTTCGTCATTTAATGGCCTTAGAATTTTCAACCCCTTTGAAAATCTTTCCAGCAATTTTTCTGAGAAGAACCACAAAAGTCCTTGTAGCCATGGCCCCAGAATTTGGAAAGCTTGAAAATACATCTTTTCTCTACATTATCAGGGTGGGTTAAATACCTAGACACCTCTCGAAGTTTACCTCTTTAACTCGCTCACCCCCTCTTAGAATTTCGGCTACGGAAAGGAAAATAATTATTTTTGTGCATTGTGATGCTTCTTCACTCTTGCCCTCTATCTGTCAAACATCTTTTTATTTCAATAAGATTATTTTTTTTTCCGTTCAAAGGAAAAAAAAAAAGCTTTTACATTCCTTCGGTGCTTGGAATTTGTGTCAATGTTATATTTAGGATTTTGGATTCTGCTACGATTGAGGCAAAACCTACTATCTATCGATGGATCAATCTAGAAGGAATCTGCGAGCAAGCTGGCTCGGATATCTGATTATTTTTTTATTTAAATATTGTAGGTCCCAACAGAGTTTCAATGTAGACGACGCAAAAAAAAAAAAAAAAAAAAGTTCAATGCAAAAGATTAACTTGAGTGGACCTGGATAGATATGCGAACGAATCATGGTTTAGTCCGTCATAATTACAGGTTATGTTTATAATCACGTTTGCCATCTAAAATAATACTATGAGAAGTAGGGGTAAGAAAAAAACTATTGATCTGCAAATCCGGTCCAATTCAATCCAAACCACATAATTTGGTTTGGTTTTTTAGTAGTGTGGTTTGGCTCTGGTTTCAAAAAATTATGAACCGTATTCAATAGTTTGGTCTGCGGATTTATGTTAACGGTTTTGGTTTCAATCCGATCTGAACCGCATGTATGTGTGCATATATGTAGATACTCTAAATTTGTATGATGAAACTATATTCCTATTCTATCGAGTGCAATTTTGTTCACCCTAGCTCCTTAAAAGATGGTGAACACTACCCTCTCTCTTATTGATTGAAATGATGTAGGTTCCACCCGTGCAATACACTTTTTGGTAAGCATGACATCACTTTGTGGTGGGATCAAAACCATTTCAATCAATAGGAAGAAGGATAATGTTCACTTTCTTAAGTGGAGGGTGAACAAAACTCAACTCTATTCTATCTAAATCTAATGTAATAAACATAAATTGGCAAATTGCATTCATCTATTTATTTCTCAGTCAATAATAGGCACTTTTTGTTAGCCACTATTTTCTCTCTTAATAGTTCTTTCTTTACTATGTTCCTTACATAAGAAAGAATTGGTTTTAATACAAATAATGATTGATTTAATGTCTCTCAGTACACAATTTAAATAGTTTATGAAGATAGATATCTCAATTTCATGCAAATCATGGTCAAAACCGGAACCAAACCGTATTTTTATGGTTTGGATTGATTTGGTTTTATGCATTCTATGGATTGGTTTTGTTCTCTAAATTAACAATCTGTAGGTATTGGTTTGGTTCTTGGTTTACAATAAAATCGAACCAATCCGAACCATACTCACCCCTAATGAGAAGTTCGATTTCAATCGATGATATCAATGAAACTATTTTGGGACTCCATCAAAAAACCCTTTGGGAATATCAAGAATTTCCACAAATCTGGTGGGCACTGGGGAGGCCCCTCCCGAAAATTTCTCCACAAGTACCAAATAATTTTACTTTTCGATCGGATGGTCCCCGATCTCTATTTTTTTATCTGAAATGGTTCCCGATGTGTAAAGGTCCATCCTAGTGAATTTAAATACTTCTGTTCGCAACCTTAAATTGGTTGGATGACCCATTTTGCTCTAATTAATAAATTTTCTCTCTCTTTCTCTCTCTCAAAAATTTATCTCCCATTTAATAAATTGCAGCAATCTCTTCATTTTATACCTTTTATTTGCAATGCCTCATTTATTACTTTACCAACTAATTTTTCGAATATGATATCAATTCTAAAATAATCCATATTTTTCATGGATTATTTAGACAAAATTACCACCCTGGCAACAGTAGAAGTTAAATTGACTCGTACTTGGAATAATTCTAAATCGCCAGTACCCAATTTCATTTGTCACATAACTAAAGGCCCTCAACACTAATTATTCCTTGGTTGTGTTTCCTGTAAGTGTTCATAGCATGACACATTTCTATAAAGAAGCTTCAAGCGTAATCACTACAATAAAATTGTGCTATTGTGAGGAACTTATTTCGTCGCGCCCTAAAGCAGGGCAAGGGCTTTGAATTGAAGCAATGGGATGAGAGAGAGAAATAAGGGTAGGAGAGATATAGAGAGAGATTTGATTAGGAGACTCATGTTGGCATGTGTGGTTTGAGTTCTCCATTGGAGTACAACCACAAAATTAATTCTAGTCGTGTCATTGGTGCAAGTCTTTGTTGGACGTGTAGAATTTGAGGGAAATATACATCTAGTGGCACATTCTTGTATACTAGTACATGCGGTCTTGGGTACAAGTGTGCACAATTGTCCACAGAAGATAAATTAAATTCTGCGGGTTTGAAGAGGACATTGATTTTTGCTTTTACTTCCTTACCCTTTCTCTCAAAATCCCTCTACCATCAATTTTGTATGTCCTAACAGAGTTCTAAAGCATTGGCCGGCCCGAGTAGTTCAATTTGTAGAAATCGTATGCAAAAAAATATTTTAAGAATTAGCTTGCTTGGACTTGGATACACATGTAAATATATGAATCGTGTTCTATTTTGTCAAATGTATTGTTCAAGTGTAAAATCATATTTGCTGTACAAAAATATATGAGAAACTCAATTTTCTATCGATCTTTGACCAAATTGATTTCACACTGAATATTCTTTTCATAGGTGTCTTCGGAATGAGCGGTTGGAATTAAGGATTGGGAGATGTTGTGGTTCAGCCTCCGGCCGTCCATTTGGAGTCTTATGAAAGGGTGGGACGAAGGTGATGTTGCGATTTCCAGAAATGTGCCAAAAGAGGCTGTCATAATTAAGAATTTTCAAAAATAAAAATTTCCACAAGTGAGTCAAAAACGCTTTGGGATTATCTAGAATTTCGACAAATCCTATCACTTGTGGGCCATTCTATTGGTCCCCGTACGTCGAATTATATAAGCAGGAACATGAACCTCCAAGTCCATCCACATAATTGGTGCAACTTAATTGCAAGTCTTTGTTTGGACATGTAGAATTTGAAGGAAATATCTAGTGGCAGACTTGTCTGCTAGTACATGCGGTCGTTGTTATGTGGAATTATCAAAGGAAAATTAGGTTGAGTTTCCCAAAATAACCCGGGCTACATCTTATTGACATTATTATAGCTACTTTGATTCCAAAAAAAAAAAACCTTTAGTCCCAAAAGTTGATATATGTGAGGAGAAAGACCTATCTCAGAATCCGTATTTTTGGGGGCCAGCCCGTTTGGAAAACTAACCCTTAAATTCTGTGGGGTTGAAGGAGAGGACATTGATTTTGGCATTAACTTCCCTACCCTTATCTCTCAAAGTTCCTCCAAACTCAATTTTGTAGGTTCTAACAGAGTTCTAAAGCATTGTTCTGAGTAGTGTTAAGTAAATATAGTCCCACATTGCACTCCCAAGTATTATTAAGTAATTACTCATTCCACTCTCAAATAATGTGAAACTATATTTCCTCAACAAGTATTAGTTTATTTTGTAGAGGTCGTATTGAGAAAAATGTTAGCTAAGAATTAGCTTGATCATATTTCAGTCGATGTTCAACCAAATTGATTTCACACTTCAGTCGATGTTCAACCAAATTGATTTCACACGGTTGGAATTAGTTTGGGAGTCTTTTGAAACCCACAAAGTCGAGTTTGAGAGGGTGGGACGAATGTGATATTGTAATTTTCCAGAAATGTGCCAAAGAGGCTGTCATTGTTAATAGTTTTCTAAAACAAAATTTCCACAAGTCAGTCAACAAAATTTTGGTGTTATCAAAAGAATTTCCACAAATCTTGTCACCGGTGGGTCATTATATTGAGAAATTTTTGGGTGCCGGGTGGATACCACGTCGCCCGGCCGACGTGCCGAGCAATCGAGCACCCACATAGAGATAAAATTTGGTCGAAACATTCATTGGTTAACCATTTTCTTTTACAAATTAGAAACGTACGTTAAAGGTTGATTTAACTCATTATATATGCAGGCACATATACACATGGATTATAAATTTACTCGTGTGTGTGTGTATACCAATATATTTTTCAAGAAATGAACACTTCCCATACGAAATAGTCCTTATGGCCCCATATATATATTTGTAAAGCTTGGAATGCGTGTTCTCTACATCGTACCGTTATGTTCTCTAAATATATCCATTTTGTAAGAAAAATGTAATAGTACGTAGTAGAATCCCCTTTCTTCTCCTGATAGTAGATCGATTCATATTTCTGCTGGATACTTGAAATTAAAATATTCTAGCAACTCATAAATTTTGTGTACTTCTCAAGTTCTTTTGCATTTCGAACACTCGAGATTCTTCCGTTGGCTTTTATCACTTCTCCAGTTAAGATTTCAGAGTTATCCTAATTAGCGGTCTATGACATCCGTATTGAGATTAATTAAGTCATCGTAAGCTTCTTCTTTTTTTTCTTCCGTAAATATACAAGAACATGACATCAGAAACAAATTAGTTTTCGGGGGATCAGTTTATTTCTTGAAAAATATATTGGTATACACACACACGAGTAAATTTATAATCCATGTGTATATGTGCCTGCATAATGAGTTAAATCAACCTTTAACGTTTCTAATTTGTAAAAGAAAATGGTTAATCAATGAATGTTTCGACCAAATTTTATTGCAATTGGAGTTTTTCATTGGTGTACAGTAGAAAAAAAGTTAGTTAACTTTGATTTCGCATATTTAACTATTTAAGCCCGTGAAAATATTATAATGCGAATTCGGGTGTTGTACATAATAGACATGGTTGGGTCGTGACATAGTGATTGTTGTCTAGGATATAAAATTGATTTGACACTAAATATTTTTTTCATAGGTGTCTACGAAATGAGCGATTAGAATTACGGGTTGGGAGAAGTTGTGGTGCAGCCTCCAGTCGTCGATTTGGAGTCTTATGAAAAGGGTGGGACGAAGGTGATCTTGCAATTTCCAGAAATGTGCCAATTAAAGAGGTTGTCATTATTAAGAACTTTCAAAGAGAAAAATTTCCACAAGTGAGTCAAAAACGTTTTGGGATTATCTAGAATTTCCACAAATCGTGTCACTTGTGGGCCATTCAATTAGTCGTCGTACGTCGAATTGTCAGCCTGTCACGCCCTCGATTTTTAACAATAAATAAATATAATTTTTCATAGATAAATGATCCATTTCTCTCCACACATACATAGCCATAGATGTCGTATCCTAAACCATTTCTTATACTAGCATCCTTTCAGACAATTATCCAAGCTACTACGTGTCAATATTACATGAAATTCGAAAGAGAAGAAAATGTTTAGTATCAATACAATTCTTTTTCCAAAATCCAAGGATAGACAAATGAAATTACAAATTCATCTCCCAAACTATAGTTTACAAGATGATAAAAGAGTTCTTTGAATATAAACGTTTAAAGATCTCCGGCAATGCACCCCGGCACTCTACGCTATACACCTTGATTGGTACCTGAAAATGGAAGGCTTGAGCTACACTAGCCCAGTGGGAAAATCTCTAACAAACTTTATGTGCAAATGAGATGACAGTTGCCAAGAAAATATTTTGATAAAAGTAACGACGTTTGACAAAAAGAATTACCTCCAACACTTTCGTTACTACGGGAAAACATACACACGTCAACATTTATACCCACATGTGCACGTCTTTATCCCAAAAACTCAACTTACCGTCACCAATATCCATTCTTGTTATTATCATTCCAAAGTAATCCAAATTCTATAACAAACTATTTTCTCTTTCTCTTCTTGTTCCACTAGCCAAACTCTCATCAACATGTTCACACTAAGCATATAGAGGAGGAACTTAAGGCATACAATGATACATCGAATAATACCACACCATAACAACAGAGATACTCACACTTCTACCCAATCAATCTTTTAAATTCTCAAGCTACTGGCCACCGTATCCTCCATCGTATCCCTCTATATCACCCCGTCATTTCAATGTCAACAAGTCAAGATTTACCCACCTTTACACACACGCACACCTTTCCTTTTAGTCTTGGTTTTATTGACTTCCTGAAATCTCCCTTCTTCTTTTCTTTTTTTTCAGTTTAATTCCATTATAAGTCTAAAATACAAATACCAATATGAACCTTTCATAATACGTATATCGCATCTCAAGTATCTAACAAACTTCCACACCGATATCATAACAACAAGTCACAATAATTGGGAAGGTTATAAGGAAGATAAGAAGACAAGTATCGATATCTCAAGCGATCCAACGTACTAACTTTAATTCAAAGTTCACAATTTCTCATATGAATACTCCATTCTTTCTTAATTCCACATTATTGGTTATCAAAATAATTTTCAATTAAAACCTTCCATTTTTTCCCAACTCTCCTCATGAATCACAAATTCCATACTTAATAACTGTGACATGCAACCATTGTATGAACATCGACATCATTTCACAATTTACATCAAAGGCCTCTTACTCACAACCGCATTACCACCTCTTGCGTTGCAGTCTGCATTACCACCCCTTGCGTTGCAGTCTGCACTACCACCCCTTGCGTTGTAGTAAAATATCACCCATTAGTTGAGTTTTTGCATTACCACCCCTTGCGTTGCAGAAAAACATCCGTCTCCCAATTTCTTTGCTACAACCACTTAACCCCATTAATTTAATTGTTTCATCATCAGTCAATAACGTAATCCAATGTGTCAATCAATCCTATCAGAACTCAATCTCATGAAAGTATGTCAAAACAATCAAAGTCTAAGCAAACCATTCATTTCACTATTCATAGTCCATTTTATTCCCAAACTTTCCTTGAAATTCATATATCCTACCACATCATCATTGATTCACTTTCTCACATCCCAACACGTATCAATCACATTTACCAAACCATCTCATAGTTCACGACAATCAAGTAAAAAAAATGACAAGCTTTCCCAATAGGTACCTAGCGTTTTGAGTTTCAAGTCCAACAATTTTTCACCCAAACCAAGTACAACTATCCAAAAACTAAACAATGCACTTATCACCCTATAAACGCAAAGAGAGTGAGAAATTCTGATCGTGTCACATTTATCACATAACTTTACAATATATATACATATATCCAAGGGCATTCATACTAATTAAATATTTTACCAAATAATCATCAATACGACAAACATGCCGGACATTTTAGACTCCATGGTTCCTTCGACCTTCTCATTCAACTTTCATCATCTAAACATTTTTTTTCTTCTTATAAGTACAGTTTGCAAGTACTAACAATAACCTTGTCAAATTTCTTAAACGCTTATATATATCAAACTTGTACAAGACAGCTCCAATCCATAATTGTAATAGAAAATATTTTGATTCCATATAATTCAACTATTTCGCTACACAAATTTTCATTTCTTCATGAACTATCTTCAGATAGGATTTTAGAAATTTAATCTTTTATAGTTTTGAGAAATCATCCAATTTTAAGAAAATCCCAATCCACCCACTTGTTCTCATTTCACGATAACTTAATCCCCAATCTATTGATCATACTACAAAACATCAACTAATCAATCAAGAGCTCAATATTATACGAATAGCTAGAAATGGAGTCACATTTCAACTCCTATATCAACCATCATTCATTATACTTTACACTTCAAGTTCTGTCCATATCCAATTAACTAAACTGAGTTTTTAAAAAAAAAGACACTTAAACCATTGAAAAGTAGACTTCTTCTTCTTCAAATCGATAGGTCATACATCAAAAACGGAGTTCGGGTAACCTTACTACGACCTCCCGATTATAGCTCAACATAACAGTTAAAATTGGTGCGAAGGCAGATTTTGGGTCACCTTTAAATGCAAATCTGTTGTTTCTCGGACATATCCACGATGCACGGGATGTATCGTTGGAAAGCTCTACGTGTCTAGTTTCTAACAAAACAAACGGTGTGTGAATTTGTTTGAAAAAATATGACAGGGAAATAATTTTCACACTCCCAATCCTTAACCGAGCAAGCCCCAAAAGAATTTCCACAAATCTTGACACCGGTGGGCCATTATATTAGTGGCTGTCGATTTGTCAGCCCCTTTACAAATCTCTCAAGAATTTGTTTGAAAAAATATGACAGGGAAATAATTTTCACACTCCTTTCTTTATATTCATACTATTTATTTTGTCTTTTAACCAAAAAAAAAAAAAAAAAACACTTTCAACACTAAAAAAAAAAAAAAATAGTATAGACAAAAAAAAAAGGAGATCAGATAAATCGCTTCCCATGTGAAATACCACATTATTTCATTTTTAATTTGTCTTTATTGGTGCTATTGATTTAGGTTTCGATCCATTCTTAATTTTGTTGTCACCCCAACGGTTTCGTTATGTCACCATCGCAAATCATAATGATCTACTATCAGAGTCCTTGTATGCGCCCATTAGCTAAGCTCGCCAGAACCAATCTATTGTATGTTGGCCTCCATCGTTCAACATTCATGATTGTTGTCCACGGGTATAAGACTGACGCCAACCATTAGTCAAAAAACACCACTTAAGATCTAACATGCTTTACTCAGTCGTATCATTTTTTTTTGTTATCATACGCGGCATCTATCACTCCATTAGTGTTGTGGTTAAAAAGTGTACAGAAGAGTTGTGCAAAAGGCATGGACAGAATCGCAATTGGAGTTTTTCATTGGTGTACAATCGAAAAAAAGTTAGCTAAGTTTGATTTCACTTTTTTTTTCCACGTGATTTCACATATTTAAGCACCTGAAAATATCATAATGGGAATTCAGATTTTGTACATAATAGACATGGTTGGGTTGAGACAAGATGGCTCCGTTTGTTTCGATGTAAAATGTTTTATAATGTAAAATATTTTTCATGTAAAATGTATTTTCAGAAAACAAACTTCAAACTTTATTTTTCGGTGTTTGGTTGGCATTTGAAAATAACTTACAGAAAATTTTAGGGTAAGTCATTTTCATCCAATTAATAGAAAATGTTTTACATATAAAATATTTTTCTAATTTTTTACACAACCAAATACCTGAAAATACATATAACATTTTACCGAAAAATATTTTACGCCCAAACAAATGGAGCCGATGTGGTAAATGAAAATTTAAAAGTTCAAAGAGTTAAAGACTAGCCATGATAGAGAAGTTGAGTAGGAGTATAATATACCAAGGGTGACATTGTTATTAAATTAAAAGTCTCTTGCATTTGAAAGGAAAAAGTACAACTACGGGAAGTAATTTGTGACAAAGATCAAGTTCTAAGGTCTTCATATGTAATTGTCGCAATCTCTTGTTCAAAAAAAAAAAAAAAATTGTAAATTCGCTATGTGAATATCCTGCGCAATCTAGGGTTTTCTACGTAATCTCCAATCAGCAACACTCTTCAGAAAAATGTAATCAGCAACAGCCCGAATCGTAAATCGAACAGGTACCCTTCTCTCTCTCTCTCTCTCTCTCTCTCTCTCTCTGCGATGAATAGACGTATCGCAGATGCAGGAGTGGTTTGCATAGATAGGAGTTTTTCTTTTCTTTTTTGTCAAACGGAAATATTGTTGATGTTTGAGTTTTATGAGTTACAGAGTATATTGATAGGAGTTGAGGATGGACAACGCAATTGGGTTTTAAATGGACGGTGCTTCGGGTGTAATTAATGGTCTTTGGCACCACCACGTATTGCCCCCACCTTAATCGACTAGGCATTTTTTTCTGGGGCCTATATGCTTATTACCGGACTCCACAGCAATGTGCGGTGAATAAAGGTATTGGAGCAGCACGTTACGGTTGAAGTTTGTTAGGGCCTTAGGGATTGTCAAAAAATAAGTTAGGGCCTTAGGGGAATTAGTTAGGGTTGGTATGTTGGATATATAGCTGATGCGTTTGAGTGGGAGAGGGAGAGGGAGAGGGAGAGGGAGTTTTGTGTAATGTCCAGAATTGCTTTTCCTTTCTCTCTCTTCTCCCTCTTCTATACTCCTTCATGAACTGTAACCTGCATTTCTCCTGTAATTCTGGGCAGTTCTATCCATAAAACATTACCATTTTGGCATTTCCCATTTTGATTTCGCAAGTCTATCATACATTTAGGGGCTCTTCTTTTTAGCATATTTTGGAGGGCCTTGAAGAAGTGGCTTTCTAGGATTCTGCCCAGAGCCGGCCCTGACCATGACTAGGTCTTGATCAGGAAGCATTTTTACCCATTAGCACTCTTTAGTTTTTCTTGGTTTTGATGATTGTTGTAGGCTTATACCAATCAGTAGTTTTTTTGAGTTACAGTTTTTTTGTTTTTTTTTTTTAAGCTTTTGATATGCTACCTGAATTTAAAAATCTGGTCGTTTCATTTTGTACTATCTCATAAAAACAGAGGTAGTTAAAAAGTTAGTTAACACATCATCAGCATTTGTTTAAGCACATAATGGGTACATTGAGAGAGAGAGAGAGAGAGAGCGCACTTTGGGAGGGGGGTCTCTTATGGGTTAGAGGTACCAATTCTTCTTCAGATGCGATC
The DNA here is from genome assembly GCA_020567845.1 of Rhododendron henanense subsp. lingbaoense. NCBI lineage: Eukaryota > Viridiplantae > Streptophyta > Magnoliopsida > Ericales > Ericaceae > Rhododendron > Rhododendron henanense. The sequence goes on from CM036313.1 coordinate 49,174,246, forward strand.
GCCCTTTACATACCCCTTGGATCCATCGGTACACGCAACACGCACACATACACATAATATACAGTGAGAAAAGATCTTCTAAAGATTTAGTTTTGTTTCAATCTCAAAATGCCATATTGTTCTTCCCTGGGTGGCCATTTTAATGACCTCACAAAACTCGAATCGCAATTCCCATTTAAGCTCCACTACTTAAGATATATAGTGAATGAAAAAATAACAACATGATATGAACAAGACTCCTTGTAATGACACTTGCGACTCCTTGTAAATCTCGCACGGTTTATGGACATTAATAAATCTGCAAATAGAAGCGAATTCACAAGTTGTAAATAGTCTTAAGCATTGGGCAATACCTTGTTTCATTATGGAACATATTGTGGATGCTAAAACATACATGTGTTTATGTGTAAAAAGTGACACATAGCTTGATAGAATGTAGCCAAGGGCGGAGGTATGTAGGGGCCGGGGGTAGCCCCGAACCCACCCAGTTTCATATTTTGGAGTTGATTTTACATATTTTTCTTATAAATAATTAAATATTGATAAAAACATATAAAACTTAAAAACATAATTAAAAGTAAGATCAATTTTCATTTCGAGAACACTAAATTATGGTAAATGATACTGTACAAGAACGATAATGCGTTTGCTGAATGATATGACAACAACAATACTTGAAATTAATCCTTCACTTTATCAAAATCGACCCATAGAAACTCGAATGAGTGGATTTAGTCTTTAAAAAATCGTCGAACCAAAATTTCATTAATATTTCGGCCCCCTCCAACTTCAATTCCTGGCTCCGCCACTGAATGTAGCATTTAGATTACCCAAAGTCTTGTGTATGAAATTCTGGTGGATTTGAAGTTTGTGAAGACGACCTTGTCTCCTGTGCTCCTCATGCGCAGGAATCTTAGGAATGTTGCTCAGGACAGTCTTCACTCTAAAGAGGAGTATGAATTTGGATTTCCTGTTGGTAATGAGAAGATCTGTATCAGTTTCAAGCATAGCTGCAATAGACGTGGCTGCTAAAGATGAGGAACTCAGGGTCTTTGTAATTGCAGGAGAGGTTTCTGGGGACACTATTGGTTCCCGTCTCATGGCTTCTCTGAGAAAGCTCTCTCCATTTCCTGTCCATTTTGCTGGTGTGGGCGGGTTAGCTCTCTCTTTTCTATTATTGCCCGAAACAATGTTATCATGAATATGCATGTTCAATTGCCAATATTTATTTTTCTGTTGGTGTCTCTGTTTCCAAAACTGTTGGTATGAAGTAGTGTACTGCTTCAACAGAATTGATATTCTGTTTGTCATTATGTTTGGAATTAAAACTCCTATTTTGTCCATACCACTGCTATGTCTCTATATTTTGACTAGATGACAGTTAAATAAGCAGTCAAATGGTGGCTTGACCTTTTTAAGGCCCAAACATTTAGATATAAGAGCTCTGAAATTTTAATTTGTTTTTGTCACCTTTTTTCTTAACTCCAAATACTTTTGTTTATTATGTACATGAGGTAAGTTAATTAGATCACATTTCCTTTCTGGGTTCTTTTTGGAGTTCTGTTTTTTCTATCTTGAAGGGAGTGGAAGTTATTAGGGTTGGTTTGATTTTGCCGCATTGTTCAGGTCCATGATGTCCAACCAAGGGTTAAAATCTCTGTTCCCAATGGAAGATATTGCGGTAATGGGGATCTGGGAGTTGTTGCCACATTTGAACAAGTTCAGAGTGAGTACTGAGCGAGAGTACTATTTTTTGCGCTTCCATATTTGGATGTTGATTTTTTGTTTTTCTGTTTTCCAAATAGGAGTCTTGATGCAAGCATTGCATTTTTTGAACCTGATTCTTACACTGGGTTTTTGAAATGACAGGTTAAGTTGAAGGAAACAGCACAGGCAGCGCTTTTGTTCCAGCCTCACGTTGTGGTTACTGTGGACTCCAAGGGGTTCTCCTTTCGTCTCCTAAAGCAGCTGCGTGGTAATTTTATATGTAATTGTTGGATTTGAAAAGGAGTGATAAGGATTTCACTTATGAAAACCAAAGCATGGTGTAGGAAATTGGGGAAACACTTTTTGCAGCTAAATACGGTCAGCAGGGATTGGTCAGTCCTCCACACTTTCACTATGTAGCGCCGTCTTTTTGGGCATGGAAAGGGGGTGAAGCAAGGCTCAAAGGGCTATCTGAGTTCGTGGACCATGTCTTGTGCATACTACCTTTTGAGGCAGAAGTTTGCAGATTGAATGGACTAGCTGCGACCTTTGTGGGCCACCCCATACTTGAAGATGTTTTGGAGTTGAATTTGGTACTTCTGCAATGTTCTTACATCACAATTATTGATGTTCGTTCATTTGGTTTCTATATTACGAGATCAGGATTGGGCAGTCATTAACTTGCTTTTTAATGTTAATATCCGTCCTGTTGACATTGTCCTAATGTCCTGTGTAGCAGTCCAAATACTTATCTGTGTATGGATTTCATCTTCAGGGGAAGAATAATGTAGAAAAAGGATGGAAGGTGCAAGGAAGTTATGACAAATTTCGAAGTAAACATGAAATATCTTCAGGTAAGGAAATTCTAAGCCCTTTTTGGAAGGGAGCCAACTCTCAGATTTCTCTCTAAAGGGTGGGCTACTTCACCAACGTAGTCTTCATTGTTTCTCGTAATTTATATTTCCCTGTACCAAGGCTTCCACAGAAGAGCTTACTGGATATGAAGCCCAGATTTTTGGTAATCCTCAATATTTCCTGATGATGTCCCTGTGGATTTTATGCAAAATAATTTGGGCACCATCACAAGTTTTGTTTTCTCTTTCCTTTGTTCCCCACGCTTTTTGGTGTGTGTTTGTGTTCTTTCTCCATTTTCAACTCTTATAAGTGTTGTTTAGGAAATGTCTCCCATTGGAAAAAAATTTAGTGGCTTATCCGGTAAATACTTGAACCTCATTATGTCTTTCTGATTTTCTTTTTCTATCTTTTGAAGGAGCCACAATTATTTCCTTGCTTCCTGGAAGCAGATTACAAGAGGTAAACCGCATGCTTCCAATCTTCTTCAGCGCTATGAATCTATTAAAAGACTGTTTCTCAGAGTTGATTACGGTGATCCATGTGGCACCTAACAAGCACGTGGAAGACTATATCAACAGAGTTGTTCATAAGTGCCCTATACCTGTGGTTCTGATTCCAGGAGGATCACCTCACATGAAGTATGATGCGTTAAGTGTAAGATCTGTCTTCTTTCACCAGTGCACTCTTGATGGTTCATACTTCATATTAAACAGATTCTGTAACAATGCAGAGTAAGATACACATGAGAGTATGTATAAAACAGATTCAATGTAGAGTAAGAATGAAGGGAATAACTTATTGAGGTAACCATGTTTGTTTCGGTACGTTTTTCAAGCACTTGGAACTGCTTCGATCACATCTAGACTAACAGAAGCCAGTGTTCTAAAAAACGGCCTAGGCGGCCGATTAATCGGCGCCTAGGCGCTAGGTGGTACCCCACCATCGCGCCTAGGGGCCTAGGCGGTGGTCTAGGCGGCGGAGCCGGACCGATTAATCAGTCACTAGGCGCAATTAACCGTCTAGGCGGTCTAGGCGCTAGGCAGGTCTTGGCGGCTAGGCGGGGCTAGGTGGGATTAGGCGGTCGATTAATTGGTCGTCGGTGTAATTTTTAAGAATTGGGTCCTTAAAGTGTCATGGTAACATAGTATAAGGGGCTATGGTGTAATTTTGACATATATATAACTCTAATACTCTTTCCAGTCGTGATTTCAAAAATCAAAGCCCTAAGTCCTGACAGAGAACACTGCAGTGAGCAGTTTGAACGATTATCCCTATCTCGTCGCCTCTCGCCCCCCATTGTCTTCGCCTCTCGTCGCCGTCACCGCGTTTTGGAGGGATATGGAGAAGAAGAGGATGAATGATGGACTAGTAAATTTTGAACTTTGTAATTGACTAGTAGTAGTTACTTGGTACTATTTAGTTTCATTTGGTTTGAACTTTGAACTTTGAATGTTGAACTTCGCATTATTATTTAGTTTCCATGTTATTTAATGTTTTCTTCTACTTATGTTGATGTATTTGCTCTCAAAACTTGGAGAGGGGGTAGGGAAATATTTTAAAAAATAAAAATAAATAAAAATAGAAAATCCGCATAATGTCTAGGCGCCGATTAATCGGCCTAGGCGCTGTTGGAAAGCGGAAGCGACTACGAACACACACTCAAACACAGACAAAACACAGATTTTACGTGTTCCCCAAAGAATGGGTACATCCACGGGCAACGGATTTTACTATGAAATCAGGGAGGAGAATACACAAATCACCCAACTCAACCTCACACTCTCACAACTCTCTTTTCTCTCTATTTCCCACTGGTGGTGGGGGAGTTCCCCCGAAGGGACTCCTCTTTCTCACGTCTCTCCTCTGCTCACTTTTTTTCCCCACACACTCCCTCTCAGCCCTCAATACACTTATATAGGCAGGGAGAATAGAAAACAGACGAGCATTTAATGCTCTGTCACGCCTGAGATTTCTCAGGATTTGGGCGTGGCATGAAGTCTCCCATGGCTGCCAAAGCCAATCTTCTCCTTTGACTTATTGGCCAGCCATCAACATCACCCACATGGGTGAATTGCCATTTGTTCCTTTCTCTTTCACACTCATTTATGAATTAAGTTTAATATTTCAACAGGCGCTAGGTGGTGCCCGGCCGCCCGACTACCGCCTAGCATCTTTTAGAACACTGACAGAAGCAGGGGAACAACTAATTACATGAAATGCGTGTCCTTGTGGAATATTATGGGTAAAAGCAAATGAAGCAACCTCCAAAGGTGTAAGCCATGAGATGAGAAAGCTTCTAGTTGAGCTGGAGGAACCCGAATTCTCCCGGATCTTAGAGAGTTACTTAGCTTAACTGTAATACAATTAGGTACTATATGACCAAGCCAGACAAAACCCTTTCGCGTTAGACTGTTTGCGGATAAAGAGAAACTGACCAACAGACACATTGCTAACAATAAACCATTTTGTTGTGTACATATTTTGAGTGGGTACTCTTTTATGACACTTGATCTTCTGAATTTTCCATATAAGGTCACGTCCCAGTGGGCATGACTGGGTCTCAAAAAGCCATTCAACTTGGATAACTTGCGGATAGACCTTGTTTACAAGGGTATGTTGATATCGTCTTATTTCGCTCTTTTGTACTTGGTGCATATCACCTTTGTTTAGATGTTTAGGTGATTTTTTTGTACCACTGTCTGATGTTTCTCATGTGACAAGGCCTTCTGTGTACAATCCGTCATTACGTGCCTACTCTTTTACATGTGCATAGACTAAATATCAGAAGTTAAGCCCCAGCTAGGATCCTCTGTTAGGCATGTGTTTAAGGATATCTGAAGTTACAGTGCATTTAACGTGTATTAACCGTGGAGTTGTTCTAGGTGAAAACTCATGATTCTTACATAGCTAAATTAAATGGCATGCAGGCGAGCAAGGTTGCTTTATGTACTTCTGGGACAGTGGCTGTGGAGATGCAACTCGCACGGTTGCCATGTGTTGTTGCTTATCGAGCCCATGTTCTGACTGAATGGTTGATACGTTATAAAGCAAAAGTACCATACGTCTCCCTTCCCAATATTCTTCTGGATTCATCTGTAATTCCTGAAGCTCTCTTTCGAGCATGTACCCCTACAAAACTGGCATCATTGCTCATGTAAGAGTTTTTGTGTCTTTGGCCACACTTGCCCATAGCCTTTCATCTGTTTTCACGTTGAAGAAGTTAATTAGCTACCAAACTCCAAAGCTTTTAGAAATCTTTGCGTGGGATGATATGGTATGATTACTTGTTTTATTTTGCCCCGAGTGGTCATTGCTTCAACGGGGCCATGTGTAATACTCATCAGCTAAAATTGTTCCTCGGTAATGATACTGCAGGGATCTAATACAGAATGAAGCTCTTCGAGAAGAACAAATTGTTCTTAGCTTGTTTTTTGTGTGTATTAATTATCAAAACACGTCCTGGGCCGTCATTTTCCCATTCAATTTTTGTTTCCTGACTATTCTCTCTCTCTTCCTTCAATTTTCCCTTGACATTTTTTCCCTCCATGAGATCCTTCTATTTCCATCTGAACGGTACGCGACAACAAACCATGTTTTCGAAAAGTAGTTTACAAACAGAATGCAAATCCTTGCAAGGAATCTAAATTTGACAAAGTAAAATTAGAACAAGAAAAAAGATTCGAATAAGAAAAAAAAGTCCGGATCTATGATATCAAAGCAGTATCTTCCTACAGCAGCACAAATTAAGAAATACTAAGGGTCTGTTTGATTAGCGAGATAATGGTAGAAAATGCAAGAAAGAGGGAAAAAAAATAAAGTAAACTTTTTTTGGTGTTCTCCTAGCAAGAATATTCTAGAAAGTGGTAGGAAGTGAACTTTTCTGTACAAGAGAAATTTTATTTTCTCGAGAAAATCAACAACAATTACTATAACTTCATTTTTTATCTTCTTCCTTTATAGTGGCCATTGTATTAATGGCCACTATAACTACCCCGTAACCCACCCATAGGCACCGTGGTCAATATCTTCCCTCCCCTACCCACATCTGATCAAAGTTATTGGGTTAAATTTTTTTGGATTTGACCTAAACTAATAAGTGGAACCCCTTGGGAGATTCTACACCACCACCGATTAGTGAGGTCAAATCGAAAGCAAATTAGAACCCAATAACGTTGATCCTTTGTGGATAAAGGAGAATATAATTTTACGCACCTTTGCCATTAACTAGTCCTATAGCATATGTCTCCCCCTACATAACAAGATGTTTGAAATTATTAGTGGAGATGCCTATTTCAAGTTCGTTATGCTGTGCTCTTGTTTTAAATTTGACGGTACAAGATGGTTTAATTCTGTATGTATGATAATCCCGTAGCTATCATGAGGAATGCGATTACGCACATTCATCGCCCGCCAATGTAAAGAAGTTTAAAAAAAGTTAAGCATGTCGACAAGAAAATTTAAATGTAAGGTCGATTATTACCTTTGCATATAGGAATTAGCTAAGGTGGAATGCCATCTATACTTTGCTAGACGTAGCCTTGAACAAATGAAATCCAAAAATTTATTCTCAAGAAGGACAAATTTGACAAATATTTTGAATCAAATGAAATCCAAAAATTTTTGATCCTTTGCCCGACATTTTTGTTTTACCTATTTTAATGAACCCGAGGTGTAAATATAGTGGTTTGGCAACACTTATATACTACTAGTACTAGTATATGGGCACGTGCTTAGCAAGTGGAGTTCTTCCAATAAAAATTAAAGGAATTTTACGTACTTTGAAACGAAACTGAAAATATGGTCTTCGTTGGTCCTGTCCTGTGCGCATATGAATAATGTGTCTGACTTGAGTGATGTTATATATGTAGACATCCACTTAATGAGTGATAGAATTGTGCAAACATGTTATTTTGCCTTGGGTTGGAACCCTCCAAGAAATCTAACAGAAAGCATTCCGGGATTGTGATTTTACTGGTTCAAGCCACATATATATTCAATAGAATCATGAAATGTACTCGAATAAATTGGGGCAAACTTGGTGATGATATCAAAATACCAACGAGCAAAAGAAGCCACAGTCCGGCCGGCTTTTAATCCTAGTAAGTTTGTTAGATATTTTGGCACTTTCCGGGGTTGTCCAAAATCTCCATTGGTGTTTTTGCTATATTGACTCCGTTTGATTGTAATGGGTGGGTTCGTAGGAGGTAGTTGCTTGCTCGATGCTCCTCCCTTTATTTGCGCCAGGTTGACCACTGTGAAGCCGTTTCGTTTATCAAAGGTAAAATCATTCACAGCATATCATGCATAATATTTTATTTGTGTTCAAAAAGCATAAATTTGATTAAAATTGTATTGTGCATGTTTGGATCAAGTTTTTATATTAAGTGGTTCTTGTTACCAATTTTAGAGTTTTGATATTGCACGTTACTTTCCTTAATACACACATCTCGAAAGGTGATTTCCTCTGAAAATAGAAAAACAATTGGAGGCTAGTATTTTGGTATATTTTCGTTAATGGGATATTATTCCCTATTTCTTATTTCCTATTTTGATTAGGGTTTTGTTTTACTAGAAAATCATATAAATACATCCTTAATCAAGTTTTGGAGTGAACCGAACCTTTTGCAGAAACATATCATTACAAGGTTTTGGATTTCATAGTTTTCATGAGTTGACAACCACATCAACCCATATTGAGTGTTTGTGACGATCTTGTCTCAACGTTCTTGCATCCTGCATCCATCCGAACGTTTTTGGATTGTCGTGTTAATGCTGCACATCATTTATCATTCATTTGGTGATCCGTTCGTGCCTTGTTGTTGTTGGCCGGATTGACGAGAAGTCTATTCGGAGCCGGTTGATTCCGGAGATCGAACTTGAGGTTCGTGGCAGACTATTGAATCAGAAAGAAGCTCGGGGAGCATCGTAAGTTGGTGAGTATAGGTAACGCTTAAGGGTAAGGCTTAAGGTAATCTGTTTCGCAACTTGTAACCCTTTTTGGTTAATAGAAAGTAGTGGACTAGGCCGTGGTTTTGTCTTAGGGTTATTCGAACCCTAAGGTTTTCCACGTATATCGTGTGTCTTGTCTCTTATTCATTTTCTGCTGCTTATTTAGCTCTAGAGTGTGTGTTTGATTTTTTGAAAGAAGAGATTTTAATTTGGCTCAAGCATAACTATTTTTTGCTCAAGCAAAACAGCTCTTTTATCTACACGAAAATTTGCTTGCTCTACAAATACTAATCCTTTAGTTCATTTACGGTGGCTGCACGAAAATTAACCAATCACACAACGAAAGGTTAATTTCAGGAGTACGCTATTCACCCCCCCGGGACAAGTTTACACTTCCGCGTAATTTCAAAGTTATCTTCCAACTTAAAGACGTGCGGCGAGAATAATTGAACCTATGTTCATGAAGATAATATGAGCATAACAATATGCGAACCAAATTGAAAATTAAGCAAGCATAACAAGTGCTCAACAAGTCAAGGACATTCATGGCCTGGGTTCAGGTTTGGGTTGTGGTCTAAAACAACGCAAGCTCTGAAAAATATGCAACATTGGTACTTCCAACGTGAAAGACACCTTGCATTCAACCACCAAATTCTCCATCCTCTAATTTGTCCAAAGGAGTTACCAAGAGATCGATTGTTCTAAAAAAACAAAATGGAACCAAAGATTTTGCCACTTAGAACTCATTTTCAGCAGTTGGGAAACCAGTTCCAGCAGTTTTAAAGCCGATTTCAGAAGTAGAATAGCAGTTTCTGAAGTTAGAATACCGGTTTCAGCAACTTATAACCCTGTTTCAGCAGTGGAAACCAGTTTCTGCATACATCATAAGAAGACGATAGGACATACACCAAGCATAAAACATACACCGAACTCATTAAGAGACTCTAAAGAATTGTGATAAGGAGATGAGCACAATTGAGTTCAGTGGATGGCATTTTTGAATTATTGTTCTTTATGCCACAAATGAAACTATTTTGTAAACCAAAGCTCTTTGTCATCTCAAATTGGGGAATTCCTTAAAGGAAAAACCAATTAATCGAAATCTTCTTTCTATTCTTTCTGTTCGTTTTTTTTATTTTTTATTTTTAGCTTTTTGAAGAAACCATCTTTTTGTTTTATTGCCAATTCACTCAATAAGATTAAGTAATTTGATGAGAAATAAAGAGAAAAGTACAAAAATTATATTTTGTTATGGGCTCCAATTTGTTATGGACAGCAAAGTTTTATCCTTAATCTATAAAGATGAATGTTCATGGCCTTTCCTCTATCTCGCTGGTGCTACCTTTCTACCGAATAATCCCAATGAAACGGACTCGGTAATATGGAATTGATCCACTTGTTATCTGGCATAACATGGTTTGATTCTCTGGATATATATCCCTAGACACGGTTTTATCCTTTTGGATGGCTGTCAGAGGGAGCCTTGATTGAGCTAGAGATTTAACTTCATAGCAGGGGTGTCATAGAACTCCAATTTGTTCTCTCTGTAACCTGAATGAGGAATATTTGGATCATCTTCTTTTTGAGCGCTAAGCTGAGTTGTATCCCTGCTGGTCCTACTCTTTAGTTCTAGAAAGTTGCTTGGTTCTGTTCCAATTTCAAAAAGAGAGGTTTTCATATCTCGGTGTGGCCAAGCCAGCCTACGCTAGCCTTCACCAATCCCCGGGAGACTAATTCCACCATCCACTAGCCCATGGGGGTGCTTAATTTCTCTGCCTATGCGTACGTCGAATCTGGAGATACGGAGACAGCACAATAGCTGGATACGTAGTTATGAAAAAGAAAAGATAGAGGAGAATGTGAGAGCTTGCTCCGCATCATGGAGACAGATTGATCCTTCTGCAAGAAACAAGAACCTAGGTGATATATATATGTCTAATAGATGTTTTAGGCAGCCTTAATTTGTCTCAATTGATTCTATGGTCGCCCAGTAGCCTAGCTTGTTCTGTTATATATGCTCTAGTTGCTAGCAAGTGTATGGCAGCAGCTGATGTTTGCTCTTTCTTTCTTTTCTGGTTTCTATTTTGTTTTTGCTTCTTTGGACTTGCAAGGATATTCCCATGGTCTTAATTTGTTCCCCTCCGTTTTGTCATTTGTGGTTCTAGTAAGAATTAACTTACCAAAAAAAGTTTGCTCTTTTCAGCTCGATAAAGACATTCATCTTGCCTTTTCTCGTGTCTTATAAGACACATTAAGCACGAAAAGGAGAGGTCGGAGGCACACATAAACCTTACTCAAGATGGGTTCTGGGACGACATAATACAGTTTAAGGTACAAAAATATAAATGATCATTCACGAAAACCAACACTACAGGGTCATGGTGGGCATTCAAGGTGATTGAATTGCTATCTAAGCTTCGATCCCTAGCAAGATAAAACCAAGGAGAAATAAACCGAATGTCAAAATGACACTGTTTGAATTCAGTTGAAGATAGGACATTCAATTATGTACCTCCAAGAATCTTGTTCATTCAGCTCTAGTTTGTTCCAGATTTTCATGAAGATCCAGATTAGACTTAGCCTTGTCCGAAAATGTCAAGGGGGAGATTTTTAGAGCAGATTACAATTTTCGTCTGAAGACTCTGAACACAACCACCGTATTCGTGTGCATGTCTTTTATTTGATTTAAGTTGCACCATAATCATAGGCATGAGCCTCTACAATACGAGAAGTTCATAGTGAAAGAAAAATTATTCTACTGGCTGGATGTGTGTGACTTTCTATTTCGTCAAAACTTCTTTGCCAAAAAGTCAATTTTGTTTCAAACTTTGCTGAAGAGCCGGCAATTGTACAAGGTAAATTCAATCGTACTTTGAATAGTTCTAAATTGCCGCTAACCAATGGATTTAATGGATACTATCGATATGCAAAGTAATATCTTCTACAATTTGTCATACATGGCTTAGAAAACTGTGAAAGATCGGTTCGGTGCTCCTAACATATAATTCATCCAGTTTTCAATGAAAGCCTTATTCATCATACCATTAATCAAATTGATTCTTATTTAACATACCCATATTGAAAGGTCATGGTATGCGGTGGCCATTGCCAAGGTGATTCGATTCTTGCTTTCTTCCAACATTGTCGAATGGAAGATGGGTTTGGTCTCACCGCTTAATCAAAGTGTGCATGTCGTGACCCAACCCCAAAACATATAGGTCATGACCGGCCAATGAGGTTAACTCACTAAGGCCTGCTAATTAAATAGTTTAGGAATTTTCCGCTCATTATTAATCTATGAATAAATAAAATTACTCGAGTATAACAAAAAATGCGGAAGCTTGATAAATTAACCAAAGCTAAGTGTAAGATAGGTTAAAGTTATTACAAACATCCTGAATATTAAACATAAGCATAACCACAGGCATAACCACAGTCTTGGCCACAAGTCTAGCACAACCATCAACAAAAGATACAAGTGTCTTAATTACAAGTACACACGATGCTACTACATAATTGAAACAAAACAACATTCAGGCTTCTTCGACCATCAAGCGTGTTCCACAAAATCCTAAATTACCTGCGACGTTACATACAACGACGTTTTAAGCACTAGGCTAGTGTGACCCAAGATATGACAAACTTTACTAGTTTCCCATTTATTGTAAGTCAATGAATTCATTTCTCAAAACGCAAATCTTTATATCCAAAATTTTAAGCCCATGTTGTAGACATTTTATTCAGCAAATAACGGCTCGACTAGGCCCGTTCATGGCAATCACCTGTCAAGTGTTCTATCTCATTAACGACTTATAAACAAAATGTTCAACCGCCACCGGTAGTTAGAGAGCGACCGTAAATATAAATATTTGGCGTGACGTCATCCACAATCATTTGGCTGTGATCCCCCTTATTACTTCTCCTCACTATTCACTTTCCCTAGCAGCGGGGCACCGATCGAACCACGTGTCATTAAAGTTGTGAATCCCAAATTATCCGTTTTCATATAAATCATGGCAATTTTTTCCTTCACGTGGTTCGAAATCCTTGTAAACATTTACCATATTTGCAACATAAAAGCACATGTGGAACAATAAGTTCTACCACTAAGCCGAAATTAACAAAGCATGCATGCTTCTCAATTCTCATCCGAAAATTCAAGTAAGGCATATACAAGACTCACCGTGAGCGTGCTGAGCAAATTTGTCAAACGTGCGAGCTACGGGTCCCCGATGTTTGGACCTAAACACATCAAACGAAACCTATTATGAGGTTCACGATACGTCACACAAACAAGTACGTTAAGCGCCAAGTAGTTTATCTATAATGTGCAAGGCTCGAGCAGTATAGTTTCTAAAACAGAGCAATCCAGAAATTTACGTAATCTTACAAGGACATAGACTAAGATGTTAGGAAGACAAATCGTGAAGAACTCGAAGGGTAGAAATGCCCAGAAGGGAAATGGAGGGAACGGATTCAATAATTCTAAGTACACAAAATCTATCCCGAAATTGTCCAAAAAGTGAATCTATACCGTTGATTTATCTTCTGAAGTGAATCTATACCATTGATTTATCTTTTGGGGGTAATTTCGGGGTAAGTTTTTTTGTGTACCTAACATTGCTGAGAGGGATTCGAGAGAAAAGGGAGGACTATACAACTAGTTTAGGATATGATTTCGTTCCTCCTAGCCACGCACACACGCAGTCACGAAATTATCTCTTATATTTTAGAACTTAGAAATGCTAAGAATTTCTATGCCAATAAAATATAGGGTGTTACTATCTATCCCACTAACATAATTTCGTCATCGGAATTTAAACTAATTCTGTCAAAATAGATTTAAGTTACACAAACTAATTTTTTTTTAAATAATAATGATTAACCTCTGTAACTAATTAAAACAACTTGATTACTAATTTAATCAATCCAAACACGGGTCGGGTCCTCATAATCCGTCGTATGCCGGCTCTGACACCCTGGATTATCAACAATGTCTAGCTATCAATGTTGCCCTTGAAAATTAAAACCATGGAGGATTGAAGCCAATATGAGAGAAAAGGAGAAGGTTCAAAACCATAAAAGAATGAATTTACAAAATATTGAGTAAGATCTTCAATTGCTTACCTTCAAAATATTGTTCTTGACTAGATGAAGCTCATGGAGCGCAGTACTTATGTTCATTCGGTCTTTTGGGGACTCTGTAGAGCATGCCAATCCTATCTTGATGAGGGAGATTAGATTTTCCATCATTTTGCCGCCATTTGTCTCCTCGGTTAAGAGAATAGGGTCTACGATCTCTATCACACGTTCAGGCAAGGCAATCCTTGCAAACTTATGAAGATTAAGGTCTGCCTCAAACATTTTGTCAGTAGGTCTCTTCCTTGTTATCATCTCCAACAACAAGATTCCATAACTATAAACATCCCCACTGGTTGACATCTTGCTTCCGAGACCATACTCTGCAATTCGAAAAATTCAAACTTTAACACCATGTGAGGTTGAAATTAAAGAAGAAAAGGGAAAAAAACATTTTCTATGCCAAATTTATTCTTAAACTACTCATTTTACCATCACTATTCAGTTATGGTGACTGTGCATTCCCTTCTTCTATAATTTGGTGAGTTGATGTCATGAGAGGCAGAATCAAAGAAGAAAAGGGAAAAAAAAGTTCGTTCTTACCTGGAGCTGCATATCCAATGGTTCCCCTTATTGCAGATGAACTACTAGTACTTGGAGTGGTGAGCTCTAGATCTACACGAAATCTAGCTAGACCGAAATCTCCAACATGGGCAACCATGTCACCGTCAAGAAGGATATTACTCGGCTTTAAATCGCGGTGAATAATTGGCATTTCGCATTGGTGATGAAGATAATCGAGTGCACAAGCCACGTCTATGGCAATGTCTACTCTTTGTAGAAGATCGAGTCCCACGAACTCACGTTCCCTAATATTTGCTTCTGGAATTGGATGCAACCAATTATCTAGACTTCCATTCGGCATGAGTTCGTAAACTAGAGCTTTAAACTCATTCCCCTGAAAATCCATGCTAGAACAAGAAGTTATGATTGAAACTAGGTTTCGATGTCGAATATTCCTTAAGGCTTCACACTCTGCCATGAAACTCTTGGTAGCGCCACGTGTTTGAAGATCAAGTACTTTGACCGCAACAAATAACTCCCCGTTTTGTTCAATAACACCTTTATACACACGACCGAAACTACCAACACCAAGCAGATTCGTCGAAGAGAAACCTTCAGTTGCTTTGAGAAGTTCTCCATAAGAGACTTTCAAGAATGGATCTTTCAACAATGAAACTGTAGGTTTGGTCTTTCTTTTCTTCTTGAACAAACATATGATGAAAGACGACACTAGGGTTACACCAACGAGTATCGAAGCTACCGTGATTCCTAAGCTCCGTGAAAGAAGCTTCCTATTTCTTGATTTTTTCGTGGTGCACCGAGGTAGTCGTAGTTCAAAAATGCCACCACAAAGCCTATAGTTTCCCACAACTGATATTGCACTTGCATTTGTAAAAACGCCCTTCATTGGTAACTCTCCTTCGAAATTATTGAAAGACAAATTGAGATTCTTCAGGGCAAACGTCTCTAAAAATCTCGGAATTTGACCGGATAAGTTGTTCTTGGAAAGGTCTAAATCCTGAATACCTCTCAAGGATTCCATTGAGGAAGGAATAGATCCTTGGAAGAAATTTTGATGCAAATCTAGGTTTTCAAGGCTATTGCAGCTATCAAGAGTCCCAGGAATTTCACCAGACAAACCATTCTCAGAGATATCAATTTTTGCTAAATTTTTGAGGTTTTCAACCTCAAGTGGCAAGGATCCAGACAAACGGTTGCGAGAGAGATCCAACGCAATTGATAGAGAAGAGACCATCAAAAGTTGTCTTGGTATGCTCCCATTAAGGTTATTTTCATTTAGTCGTATCTCTAACAAATTACGACAGTCCCCAAGACTCAATGGTATGGCTCCCTCTAGTCTGTTTTTCTCCAAGTAAAGTTTATTCATCATTGACAAGTTTCCAATCGACTTTGGAATTTCACCTGAGATTTTATTGTTTGAAAATGCCAAGTATTGCAACTTACGAAGATAACCTATGCTACCGGGAATCGGGCCTATGAATAGGTTATCAGTCAGTTCTAACACTTCTAGTTTCACAAGGTTTCCTATTGTTGAAGGAATAGATCCATACAATTGATTTGCACCTAGTGTCAAGAGAAAGACAGAGGTTGATAGATTGCCCACAGAGTCCGGTAATACCCCTCCGAATTGGCCATTCTGCAAGTCTACCACCTCCAAGTGGCTACAATTGGTCAAAGAACTAAGAAAGACAAGTCCATCAGATCCCTTGGTCTCAAAATTGTTATGACCTAGAATTATAAAATGGAGATTTTGCAAGTTTCTGAAATCGTTTCTTACTTTTCCATTGAAATTGTTTTCACCCAAATCCAGTTCTTCCAACTCCGAAGAGTTGGATATTGAAAGCGGTATTGGACCATTAAATTGGTTGCCCCATAGCTCAAGGATCTCAAGGTGAGGTAACATGAAACCGAATGTCGGCGGAAGATTACCCCAATGTTGATTATCACAGATGGCTAACACAACTAGCGACGTTAGGTTGTACAAGGAAGGAGGGATTGTACCTAAAATTTGAGTTTTACACAACGCCAATATCCTTAGATTTTTCAATTGACCAAAAGCATTTGGAATACTTCCTCCAAAGTGATTATAAGAGGCATGAAACTCTACCAGAGAAGTAAGATTCCCAATCGACGGAGGAATCCCCCCATTCAATTTGTTTTTAGAAAGAGAGAGTTTTATGAGTCTAGGCATGGAATAAGCAAGTTCTTTCAGGAACTCTCCAACTAGCTTGTTTCTGTCTACACAAAGATACCTGAGATTGGAGCAATGAGATAAGCTTGTTGGAATTGTACCTTCCAAACTGTTAACGCTTAGATTCAGTTTCTGTAGCCTGAAAAGATTACCAAGTTCAATTGGAATTTTGCTTGTAAAGCTGTTGTTAGAGAGACTAAGCTCCTGGAGAAAACTGAGGTTCCCGATATAAGGAGACAGAGAACCCATTAGATCTCTGGACGTGAGGTCTATAACAGTGACTCGTTTGTGTCGGCGACCACATTTGACGCCTTGCCATTGACAGAAATGGAGAGATTCATTCCATGAGCTCAAGGCCTGTTGATATTCTGGGAAGATATTTGACTTGAAGGCCAATAATGCATGGAAATCAGTCTCGTTGCCAGCAACATTAATAGTGTTTGAAAGACTAAGGGATGATATTGTTGTGTCAAGGGCAAGGGCTTTGATGTGAAGCAATGGGATGAGGGAGAGAAATAAGGCTATGAGATCAATCGAGAGAGATCTGGTTACTAGACTCATCTTCGTGTGTGGTTTGATTTCTCATTTATGTTTGAACTATATAAGGAACTCGAACGGCCAAGTGTAACCACACGATATCTACCCAGTACTCTAATTGTCATTATTTTTTTTTTGCTAATTCACAAACTTGATTGTCTCATTGGTGCAACTTGCAAGTCTTTCTTTCCAGTACGTGTAGAATTTGAGTGAAATTAATCAAATTCTGTGGGGTAAAAGAAGAGGACATTGCTTTTGGCATTTACTTCCTTACCCTAGTTCTTACTAGTGGACCATTATATTAGTGGCCATCGAATTGTCATCCCCTTCGCAAAAATCTCAAGAATTTGTTTGGAACGAATATGAGATACTACCAAAAAGTCCTTGTGGCCATGGCCCCGGATTTGTAAAGCTTGAAATGTATGTTCTATTTTCCCATTAAAAAAAAAAAGCACCATTTTTTGAAATCACACACACACACACCCCTTCTATATTAGAGAGGATCATATCCCATTTCATATTTCAATTTTCAATTGGAATTGATGCATGAAGTATAAATTACAAATCAAGGGCAAGGGCTTTGATGTGAAGCAATGGGATGAGGGAGAGAAATAAGGCTATGAGATCAATCGAGAGAGATCTGGTTACTAGAATAGATTGTTAGGAGACTCATATATCTTGGTGTGTGGTTTGAGTTCTCAACTATAGAATAGATTGTTTCGCTGCTGCAACTTGCAAGTCTCTTTCTGGGTTTTTTTAAGTTTGAGAGAAATTAAATACTATCTAGAGGCAGATTTGTACATATGCGGGGCGGTTCAAGGGACATTCAAAAAAACACTCCAAATCTCAATCTCATAGTTCCTGATCAAATTTTTATGATTTGAGCCGCTCAATGTGTGTAGAACATGATTTTAAGGGTACATGGGAGAAATCAGCAAAAAAAATTACCGGGAAGTGCTTGTTTTGAGCAGTTTTTAATTGAACCGTTCATTAAATCTAATCTAAAAACTACTTAGATCAAGCCTTTTCCAGTCATTTTTTTTGCTAATTTCTTGCAGGTACCCTTAAAATCACATTCTGATCACATTGAGCGGCTCGGATCATCAAAATTTGATCGGAAACTATGGGGTATTTTTTTGGGTGTCTCTTGAACCGCCCCGGTACTTATGAACGTGAAATTAAAGCATGTGGGGTTGAAGAAAAGGACATTTCCAAAAACCAGAAGGAATAGATTTGTACTTATAATACTGTAATATGTCTAGCTCCCACTGCATAATACTGTCATTTTATACCTTTTATTTGCTACGCCTCATTTATTACCTTACCAACTAATTTTTCGAATATGATATCAATTCTAAAATAATCCATATTTTTCATGGATTATTTATACAAAATTACCACCAAGTCCAACCACATAATTAATTCTAGTCGTGTCATTGGTGCAAGTCTTTGTTTGAACGTGTAGAATTTGAGGGAAATATCTAGTGGCACACTCTTGTATACCAGTACATGCGGTCTTGGGTACAAGTGTGCACAATTGTCCAAAGAAGATAAATTAAATTCTGTGGGTTTGAAGAAGAGGACATTGATTTTGGCATTTACTTCCTTACCCTATCTCTCAAAATCCCTCGACCCTCAATTTTGTATGTCCTAACAGAGTTCTAAAGCATTGGCCCGAGTAGTTCAATTTGTAGAAATCGTATGCAAAAAAATATTTTAAGAATTAGCTTGCTTAGACTTGGATACACATGTAAATATATGAATCATGTTCTATTTTGTCAAATGTATTGTTCAAGTGTAAAATCGTATTTTCTGTGCAAAAATATATGAGAAACTCATTTTTCTATCGATGTTTGACCAAATTGATTTCACACTGAATATTCTTTTCATAGGTGTCTCCAGAATGAGCGGTTGGAATTAAGGATTGGGAGATGCTGTGGTTTAGCCTTTGGCCGTCCATTTGGAGTCTTATGAAAGGGTGGGATGAAGGTGATGTTGCGATTTCCAGAAATGTGCCACAGAGGGTGTCATAATTAAGAATTTTCAGAAATAAAAATTTCCACAAGTGAGTCAAAAATGCTTTGGGATTATCTAGAATTTCCACAAATCCTGTCACTTGTGGGTCATTCTATTGGTCACCGTAGGTCGAATTATATAAGCAGGAACATGAACCTCCAAGTCCAACCACATAATCGGTGCAACTTAATTGCAATTCTTTGTTTGGACGTGTAGAATTTGAAGGAAATATCTAGTGGCAGACTTGTCTGCTAGTACATGCGGTCGTTGTTATGTGGAATTATCAAAGAAAAATTAGGTTGAGTTTCCGAAAATAACTTGGGCTACATCTTATTGACATTATTATAGCTACTTTGATTCCAAAAAAAACCTTTAGTCCCAAAAGTTGATATATGTGAGGAGAAAGACCTATCTCGAAATCCATATTTTTTGGAGTCTGCCCGTTTGGGAAACTAATCCTTAAATTCTGTGGGGTTGAAGAAGAGGACATTGATTTTGGCATTAACTTCCCTACCCTTATCTCTCAAAGTTCCTCCAAACTCAATTTTGTTGGTTCTAACAGAGTTCTAAAGTATTGTTCTGAGTAGTGTTAAGTAAATATAGTCCCACATTGCACTCCCAAGTATTATTAAGTGATTACTCATTCTACTCTCAAATAATGTGAAACTATATTTCCTCAACAAGTACTAGTTTATTTTATAGAGGTCGTATTGAGAAAAATGTTAGCTAAGAATTAGCTTGATCATATTTCTGTCGATATTCAACAAAATTGATTTCACGCGGTTGGAAGTGGTTTGGGAGTCTTTCGAAACCCACAAAGTCGAGTTTGAGAGGGTGGGACGAATGTGATATTGTAATTTTCCAGAAATGTGCCAAAGAGGCTGTCATTGTTAAGAGTTTTCTAAAACAAAATTTCCACAAGTCAGTCAACAAAATTTTGGTGTTATCAAAAGAATTTCCACAAACCTTGTCACCGGTGGGCCATTATATTGAGAAATTTTTGGGTGCCGGGTGGGTACCACGTCACCCGGCCGACGTGGTGCCGAGCACCCACATAGAGATAAAATTTGGTTGAAACATTCATTGATTAACCATTTCCTTTTACAAATTAGAAACGTTAAAGGTTGATTTAACTCATTATGCAGGCACATATACACATGGATTATAAATTTACTCGTGTGTGTATACTGTATACCAATATATTTTTCAAGAAATAAACTGATCCCAATGCCACTCATATGAATCCTAGAAGTCGAGTTTGAAAGGGAGGCATAGAGGTGATCTCGTAATTTCCAGCAATGTGCCCAACAGGCTGTCAGTCAAAACCCTTTATGGGGTTATGAAGAATTTCCACAAATCTTGTCACTGGTGGGCCATTACAATAAATTTCCAAGAATTTGTTTGGGACAAATATGAAATACTTGCCACCTAAAAGTCCTTACAGCCAAGGGCCCAGATTTGTAAAGCTTGATTCTATTTTTTGAAATCACACACACGCGCACCTTCTTGTTTAACACCGTGGCATAAATTTATGCATAGTTTAAGATAAATTTATTTTGCAATGATGATGAATGATATTCGATCAATGTAATGGAGGCCATGATTGATGTTCGTAGGGTCTAATTGCAGGGCTATTTCGACTCAGTAAACGTTGGAATTAGAAAATCTGTTCTTCACGGAAGTTGTAGATAATTGAATTTCAAATCCAACCCAATTTGAATCACTTCAATCGGTGGTCGGATGAGGAAGATATGGCCAAAATACTGAAGGCTGTGCAATTTACGCGGGAATATATCAAATCCGAATTTTCTTGCCTAAGCACAGTTGGATTTTGGTTTCCTTGATTGATTCAAAGTGTCTAAGTCTTCCACACAAGTATGGCTGAAAGATTTCAAGGTTGGAAGGATTGCTTAAAGATTTCAAGTTTGGAAGGACTCCTTATTGTTTAAGGATTTCGAGTTTGGAAGGATTCCTTATTGCTCAAGGATTGCATCTTTGACCATAATAGCTGAATTCTTTATCTTGTGTTTCCTTATTATTTGTGTTTCCATATTATTTGCATATGTGATAGTTTACCATATTGGGACAACATGGTAATATTTGGCCTTTGACCTAGATCACAGTTTTTTGCAAATTCGAAAATTTGATAACCCTCACAAATTTTTTAAATAACTAAGTGGGAGAGGGAATTTATTTTGAATAAATCCTATGGTCTCCATTGCTAGTTCGTAGGTGATATAATTAATTTTGTGTGTTGGTTTCAGAACCTTCCTCCCTAACGGACAAAATTAATTGTGGCATCATCGGTACAAACTTCCTAAAGGGATAGCTCTAAGATAATTGTTGTGTGGGTCACTTCTCCATCTGAGGTGGTTTATAACGGAACAATAGGTCTAAAAGTTAGGTAATGGTATACACTTAGCTGTAAATAATAATATCCTCACCATCTGAGTCACTATTATTATTTATAGGACCGAAGCTATATTGGCTATTTAATTTTGCTTGGCACGGTATAGTGTCTAGATAGTAAAATTAAAAGGTTGTGCCTATCTACACGAATGATGAAGAGTAGACGACCTTCCCATCGAGGCATGCTCTTCACAGTGTGTAGGGTTGCCAATGTTTTTCTTTTAACACGTGGTTGAGGGAACCAATATTAAAATGAAATTCAAGTTTTTATTGCCCTTCATAATTGTTGTTATGTGATTCTCAGATTCAAAAATGGGTTTTTTCAATCCACTTGCAATTATTCTCAAAGCTAATAAACTTACTAGATCGAATTATATTGACTGGAAAAGGAATTTGGATATTGTGTTAACTGCTGAGGGACACAAATTTGTGTTGTTTGAGGTATGCCCTCCTAGACCTGATGAGAATGCCACATAATAGGAAGTAAAACTTTATAGAAATTGGTGAGTATCACCCATGTTGAAGGGACCCCAATTAAGGATCGTGTTTTGAAGATGATAGCTCATCTTAATAAACTAGAGATCCTTGGAGCTGAAATTGATGGGGAAACTCAGATCGATTTCGTTCTTAACTCACTGCAGTATAAGAGTTGTAAGTAATTTTGCCTGAATTATTGTATGAACAAAATGTATTTATCTTTGGCGAAACTTCTTAAGGAACTCCAAGCAGCTGATGGTCTTTTGGTTGTGAAGAAACCACCTTCAATGTCAGTGGCAGAGAAGGCTTCTACTTCTAAGCTGAAAGGCAAGAAGAAGCAGAACAACTCTCAGAAAAAGGTTATGGAGACAGTTCATGTGCTTCAAGGTGGAGTGAAAAAAGCCTGCGGGCAAGTGTTTTTCACTATAAGCAGAAAGAACACTGGAAGTAGGAATGTCCATTCTATCTCAATAAAGTGAACAATTAGGATAAATCTTTTTCACTAGTTGTTGAATCACGTTTAGTGGTGTTATCTACCAGTACCTGGTGTGTAGATACGAGAGCCACTAATCATGTTTGCATTTTGTTGCGCGGGTTCCAGCAAACCAGAAGACTCAGTGATGGGGAGATTTATCTACATGTGAAAAATGCTACGAGAGTGGCAGCAGTTGCAGTAGGAAATGTCTTTTCAAATTTTAGTAGTAATAGGAGTTTAATTTTGAGAGATTGCCTTTATGTTCCCTCTATTAGAAGAAACTTGGTTTCAGTTTCTAAGTTGATCAAGGATGGATATTTAGTGGATAATCTCTACATTATTAATCCTATATTTCCTACAGTGCAACTGCATGAATTGAAAAACACTAATAATTTGCCATGTAAGAGAAAGTAGCCTTCTAAATTGAACCAAACGTATCTTTGGCACTTATATCTTGGTCATATTAATCTGAATAGGGTTTCTAGAATGGTTAGAGATGAACCTTTAGGTTCATTGGAAGTTGAGGAACTTCCAGTCTGTGAATCCTATTTAGAAGGTAAGATGACCTAGAGGCTTTTTTTTCAGCAAAAGGATATAGAGCCAAAGAGCCATTGGAATTGGTTTCATTCTGATTTGTGTGGGCCTATGAATGTCCAAGCTAGAGGTGGTTTTGAATACTTTGTCACTTTTAGTGACGATTACTCAAGGTATGGATACATTTATTTGATGTGCCGTAAGTCCGAATGCTTTGAGAAATTCAGGGAGTATAGGGCGGAAACGGAAAAGCGTCTGAGTAAATGTCTCATGACACTGCGATCTGATCGTGGTAGAGAATACCTCTTGGGAGAGTTTAGGGACTATTTGTCAGCTGAAGGGATTACATCCCAGTTGTCAACTCCAGGTATGCCACAACAAAATGGTGTAGCAGAGAGAAGGAATATGACTCTTATGGATATGGTAAGATCAATGATGAGTTATTCAGATTTACCAATTTCGTTTTAGGGACATGCACTAGAAACAACAGCGTATATTCTAAACTTGGTACCATCTAAGTCAGTACCATCTACACCCACAGAACTATGGACTGGGCGCAAACCTAGTCTGCAGCATGTTCGAGTTTGGGGTAGTCCAGCACATGTGCTGAATGGGAACGCAGATAAATTGGAATCGAGGACAGAAGTTTGCTTGTTTGTGGAGTACCCTAGAGGAACGAAAGGTGGACTGTTTTATAGTCCTACGGATAAGAAGGTCATTGTTAGCAGTAATGCCCGGTTCTTAGAAGAGGACTATGTGATAGACCACGAGCCCAGAAGTAAAATTGTTCTAGAGGAATTGAGAGGAAAGATATCGACACAAACTTCTTTACCACCAATAGTGCAGGAGGAAACGCCACAAGAGACATCTGTAGAGGCACCTATTGACACACCGGTACCTCATCGTAGTGGGAGGGTTATTGTTTCACCCAGTCGGTATACGTTGTTGGGAAAGTCTTTTGAAATGATCCCTGATGATCAACATGCCAAACCCTGTAACTACGATGAGGTACTTCAAGATAAAGATGTGGAACTTTGGCAAAAGGCTATGAAATCAGAGATGGAGTCTATGTACTCTAATCAGGTCCGCATTCCTTAATGGAAATCTGGATGAGTGCATCTATATGGTGCAACCAGATGGATTCATATCGAAAGGTCAAGAGCACATGTTGTGTGCAAGCTTAAGAAGTCTTTTTATGGGCTTAAGCAGACATCTAGATCGTGGAACATCCGTTTTGATCAAGCAATCAAGTCTTTTGATTAAGCAATCAAGTCTTTTGATTTTGATTAATGTCCGAATGATTCATGTGTGTATAAGAAGCGCAACGGAAAAGTGGTGGTGTTTTTAGTACTATATATTGATGATATCCTGCTCATCAGAAACGATGTGGGAGTATTGTCTTCAGTGAAAGTGTGGTTATCCAGCCAATTCGAATAGGACTTGGGAGAAGCCGATCACATCCTTAGGATTAATCTTATGCGAGATTGCAAGAATAGGATGTTAGGCTTATCACAAGCTATTTATATTGACCAGATTCTTGCCTGTTTTAGCATACAGGATTCCAAGAAAGGGTTCCTCCCTTTTAGACATGGAATCAACCTATCCAAGGATCAGTGTCCTAAGACACCTGAGGAGATGAAGGCAGTTCCTCATGCCTCGGCAGTAGGAAGCCTTATGTATGCTATGTTGTGTACTAGACCTGATATTTGCTTTGCCATTGGCATGGTTAGCAGATTTCAGTCTAATCCAGGACAAGAACATTGGACTGCAGTGAAACATATACTCAAGTATCTGAAAAGAACTAGAGATCATAAGTTGGTGTTCCAATTAGATAGTCTGGTACCTTATGGGTACACAGACTCAAACTTTATGTCAAATAGGAATTCCAGAAAGTCTACCTCCGGATATGTGTTTACCTTAGGAGGTGGAGCCATAAGTTGGAGGAGTATCAAGCAATCGTGGATTGATTGATTCCACCATGGAGGCCGGGTATGTGGTAGCTTCTTAAGCAACCAAAGAGGCCGTTTTGGCTTAGAGACTTCTTGATGGATCTAGAAGTGATTCCTCTAGTGCAATTAGCTATTAGATCTATTGTGACAATAGTGGTGGAATTGCTAACTCTAAGGAGCCATTGAATCATAAGAAGGAAAACACATCGAGCGTAAGTATCACCTGATTCGAGAGATCGTTCAGAGAGGTGATGTAGCTGTGGCCAAGATCGCATCGGTAAACAACCTAGCAGATTCTTTTACGTACAGCTTACAGGCTAAGACTTTTGATAGTCACGTAGTAGAGAGAATGCGAGTAAGATGCGTGGCAGCATGACTTTGAGTCTTAGTGGGAGTTTGTTAGGAGGTTATGTAAAAGCTATGTTTTTATATGATGGATTAATATTGTTATGTATTAATCAGTTTTATCCCTTTTTTGATGAGAATCTTTTATGGGTAATATTTGCATAATATTATTGTATGTTGTGCATGTGTCTTTTATTTTACAAAGTAGATGATCCGGTGTGTAAAGTTCGGCTTACACACAGAAGATCGGATCATCGGTTCTTGTAAAATATAAGATATGGTTCACAGTCTTAGATGGAACTGGACACACCATCAGTAGGACTGTAGTACAATGTTTAGTAGGTCTGTCTTGACTACAGGGAACGGTCTAGTTCTAACTCATTGTGCTAGTACACTTTGTGTGTATTGAACGAGACCGCATTGAGGTAATTGTCTTTGTACTAACTTTATAAGACAATTGGAACCTCATGGTTATTATGAATGCTTATGCTCTTAATCCAAAGATAATTATTAGATGTATATATTTAATGTTGTTGATTTTGATTCATTAAAGGGTGAGATCTTTATACGGTCAATAGTCTCGGTGAGTTGGGTCGCAACATTATGTATATGACAACTATTAATTATTAATGGAATCCACGTCCCGATAGGGATTGATGATACCCCTTGAGTAAGTTTATAAGTTTCAATTATGTCAAACCCTGCAGGTGGATATTTGTATCCGACATATCGAATAAGTTAAGCGGATAGTCTCAAGTTAAGATGTTGATTAAGTGGGAGATTGTTAGTAATTTACTCCCTCCGTCCCACTTTGTTGTGCCCTTATTCCTTTTTGGGATGTCCCAAAATGATGTGCTTATTTCAAAACTTTCCAATTTTGGATGTCTATATTACCATTTTACCCCTCATTTCTCTCTCCCAAATTCAAATTTTGAACTTGATTTGAAAGGAAAGTGGAGTAAAATGGTAAAATTGACACAAAGTCAATATAATTATGATATTTCCTTAAACTACGTGAAAGTCAAAATAGGCATAACAAATTGGGACGGAGGGAGTATTTTAATCAACGGGTATCTGTAATCTTAACGTGGGGAGATTAATAAGTATTTAATATCATGAAGCTCGTAATATAATTGAGATAAGGATGGGAGTGCAATTATAATTCTGTAGTGGGGTGAATTATAATTAGTGAAATAAGAAATAGATCCTGGTGGGATTAGGTTTTCTTATTTACACTGGGAGCCCAGACTTATTACTCCTTAGGTCTCTATCGTAGCCCTATATATACACGTTATGCTCTCACTACAACAAATAGGGGCTTTAATAGCATAAATTTATAGCGTTTTTTCAAAAATGCTATTAAAGGGATGCAATTATAGCGTTCCTTGAATTAATATAGAAGGACGCGTACTGTTTGGACGCGGAAGAGTTTAACATAGCGTTCTTCTCTCTCTTCTACAGCGTGCACCTAAATATTAGGCGCCAATCTCTCACAACCTCTGAAATTTCAATCGACTTCGTGCGAAGCGGTGTTGGCTGAGGATGGATCGATTACAGCTGTGCTAGGGTTTGTTCCTTCTCCTCTAGTTTTCAATAATCTTCACACCGTAATAATTGACTTATCTTCTCGTTTTTCTTCTCCCTCAGGAGCCCTATAATGGACATCGACGACGACAACCCCGGCGACAACAACTCCCCCAAACCGAGCTACAACAAGGGCAAACATGTCGTCACCTCCCGACACCCTTGGGTCGAAAAGTACCGCCCCCAGTCCCTCGCCGACGTGGCTGCCCATAGCGACATCGTCGACACCAGTAACCACCTCTTTCCCCAATTTCCTAGGGCTTATATAGTACCATTTTCGTGTATCTATGTTTCTGTTTTCGATCGGTGACTTTCTTCGAACAGTTGACGGGCTTTTTTGTGGTTTGTGTATTTGATTTGGGCATTTTTTTGTCGAACAGTTGATAGACTTACTAGCGAGAACAGATTGCCGCATTTGTTACTGTACGGGCTCCCAGGACGGGCAAGACGTCGACGATTCTCGCGGTGGCCCGGAAACTGTACGGGATGCAGATGCAAAATATGGTCTTGGAGCTAAATGCATCAGACGAACGCGGGATCGATGTTATTAGGCAGCAGATTCATGATTTTGCTAGCACTCAGAGCTTCTCTTTTGGGTAAACCCTAAATTTCTGTTGTTGGTATTTGTCATTTGTCCGCTGGTAATCGTGTTGTTAGAGACTAGCGGCTGGGGCACACGCAATGTTTGTGCGGAAAGAGTTATGTAAAATTTTCGAAACAATTTTGAGTAAAGTAGCAATTTTGAGTAAAAGCCTTCAATCAAAAAGTAAATGTATGCTACTTTCGCCATTTGCAATTACACACTCTCAATAGTCATTCTTAAAACCCAAATTCATCTTATTCTTCTAATTTAGAGTGATTTGAAGGTATATAGGAATCCTGACTCCTAAGTAAATTTCAAGTGTTATTGGGAATCACAAGCCACACATGGCAATGGCATTAAAGGTGGAAAGGTTTATGTATATCACATTAGAGAACCCATTGATTATTTCTTTTAAGGTGGAGAGATAATCTTGCGGACCTGAAGCAATCCATCAGAATCTCTCCTCAACGCAAAAAATTTTATTTGGACCTGTTAGCTTCAACCATAAGACTATTTGAAAATAGATTTCACACTGATGGAGTAATGTGCTTCTTGTCACTATGTATGTATTGTTGCCTCTTACACTTTTCTACTTAGGTCAAGGACTTCGCCTCTTTCTGGGTATATATAGGCTGTTTGTGGTAGAATTAGCCATTTTAGATTTTTGGTGCCCAATGCATGATAAACTATAAGTACAAATGCTACATATTACTCTATGTCGCTAGACTCCCCACTACAACACAAATGAGTTTTAATAGCTTAATCTTATAGCGTTCTTTAAAAAATGCTATAATAGAGTTGCACTTTGAGGCTTAGATAGCGTGCAAGTTACTGTACACAAGCGGAAGACTTGTCATAGCGTTCCATTAACTCAATAATAGCGTTCAACCTAAGAAGGGCACCAGTCTCCATTTTCCACAAAAAAGTTAGACGCACAAATCACTTGGGGGGAAACTGGAAATCCCCTCTCTCTCTCTCTCCAAAACTTCGAACCTATGCGAATTCCAATTTCAAACCCTAACACACACATACACACACATTCTCTCTCTTAACTAGATGGGGAACCGTCGAAATTCCAATCGATTTGGGAAGAAAGGGCGCCCTGAGTTTATTAATCTTATCCTCGAACAACCTCACAAGAACGATCCCTGCCGGCGTCACAACCACTAGCGCCTCCTCCTTCTCCACCTCCACGCTGCCGTCGCCAGAAAATCTACACCGTTTGTCGGAGAGAAAGGGCATAGCTGTTTTCTTTGGTGTTGAAGAGGCGATAACCCACTCCGTTATGTGTTCCACCCAAAGGTTTGGTCCTTCTGCTTTATTATTACAAAAATCTGATGTAAATGGGTTTGTTCCCTCTCTCTCTTTCTCTTTCTCTCACCCTCGTTCTACCATCAAATTGAACCATCGCACAAACTCAGCCACTTCGAAATTAGAGTGAGAAGCCTTCAATCATGTACGATTAAGCAAACCCAGTTGTAGAGTGAGAAGCTTTCGAACATGCACAAACAGCCACTTCGAAAATGATTATCTTAAATATTTGATTGACATATATGTAAAGCATTTTTTAGGGGGTTTGTGATTCTGCATTTTTTATTGAAAATTAGGGGTTTTGTATATATAGTTTTCACTTTTCAGAGAGTAGAGCAAAATTTATTATAAATGGTTATTGATGTCTGTGTATAAATGGTTTTTTTCTTTTGTCAGTGTATCCATTAACTTTTGTTTCCTTGCTAATCTCCTAACCTTCATCGTTCTTCTGCTTCTTCATTCCGTGGCAGGAGAAGAATCAAAGCCATATTCGAACATATTGCACCGATAGAAGCAAACATTCAATTTGGAAAGTTCTCACCAGGTTTGATTTGATTTTTGCCTTTCATTCTTGCCAAAATATAACGCTTGGGCTCTACTTTTTTCTGAGGTATCGGTCTTCATTCAGAAAAGACATTGGGGCTTTTGTGTTGATTCATTCCAAACTACTCGCTATTTGTCTCAAAATTCGATATTCGAAATTGGTAGTGTATCTTGTTCTCTTCATTGAATGTGTTAGATAACTTAGATTGAGCATATGGGTTGCACTTGTTAACAGATTCAAACTTCAGAATTTAACCTATACTAGTTTGGGGGTTGGTTCAGCATCTCCATATGAAGAAAAAGTAGGACTAACGTGTCCTACCTACTAGGTCTCTCATACAACTTTATTTAGGCATTCTTTACTTAGATTTGCATTCTTTACTCCAAGTTTTTTGTTGGCCCAGTCTAACATTCTTCATGAAAAACCTGAAAATAGTCACAATCGCAAATGTGGTGTCAAGAACGAGGTTCATTGAAGTTTTGTGTTTGCATGGTTATGCTGAAAAGTTAGATTTATGCCACTTTGTGGGTGACTGAGGTATAGGAAGGATAGACTTTGTTTTTTTTTTTTTTTTCATTTGTTTATGTCAAGGTTGGATACTCTGACCTCGAGAGACTAAGGAATCATCTAATGAGTAGTTTTTGGAGTTGGGAAAAGTACCAAGTCAAATTTATTCAACTCATATTTGTTGTTGTGGTGTGCTGATACTGCAATCCCGAACTATGAATTACATGCAGGAAGTGAATTTGATATTGAGTGCTGAAAAATAGTATTTTTGTTTAGATAAAGAGCTGTAATATGATATTTTTGTTGCTTAATAGTTAATATACCATAGTTGCTGAAATGTGCTGACTGCTGAAATTGTAAAGAGAGAGCTAGA
This sequence comes from Rhododendron henanense subsp. lingbaoense, assembly GCA_020567845.1. NCBI lineage: Eukaryota > Viridiplantae > Streptophyta > Magnoliopsida > Ericales > Ericaceae > Rhododendron > Rhododendron henanense. Next base: position 49,204,256 of record CM036313.1, read on the forward strand.
ACTATAGACTAAGTCTTGGACTTTGACGTTAAATGCTGAAAATGGGTTAGTTTGCTGGATATCGAGATGAACTACTGAAATGCAATGTTTTAGAGCATTCAATGTTAGTTACTGGCTACATATTTGTCGAATAATACCATTATCTTAACCACCATGGTCCATGTTGTGATTAACCAACAAAACCGCCCCAAAAAGGAAGATGAAATCCCAAAGCCTAATAGTGCAATTGTTTTTTTCACTATATACTGTAATGTGTTCATTGTTGAGATTAGCCTTCTTTGTGGGGCAGTTGGCCTCACCTCTTATCAAGTAAGTCTCTCAGCCGATATTAGGGACCAAGAAGATTTTTTGAGCCTCCCACTGAAATTACTCTTAGCCTTTGATGTACAAACAGTGCTCTTTCCCTCTCTTTCCCCTCTTATGGTGTAAAGGTAGCAAAAACAACCAACGAGTAATTGTGTCAGCCAAAGTCGAAAGAGTTAGAAATAGCAATGGTCAATAAGTAGAAACTAGGTTAGTTTATATCCATGTATCTGCCCACAATAGTTTTTTTAGAATGACATTTTGACTACCCATAATCTTGTTTGCTGCCTCTCTGATCTTATAGTTTTTTTTAGAGATACCAACTCCATTTTTTGCTGCTGCAATAATACCAAAACAGATGGGTGAAAAACTCTACTAGCCATCAATCATGCATGAACCAATTTACTTTCCACTCCACAAGTCCATATGGTTTATGCTAGAATGTACTTAATTTATGTGGACACCATCTGAGATCTTCTTAGAAAAGGAGTGAACTTACCTTTTGCTGAAGATTGAGACGTTGGTTGGAATTTAATTGAAGTTTTTGCTCTACTAGCTAACTCCTTTTTTGTATCAAGACATGTTTAGCTAGGCATGCAACTTAGTTTTGAGAGATTTGAATCTGGATATGATCTCTTTGCAAATGTGTTAGCAACTGGAGGATAGCAAGTATGCAGCCTACAATTGACGAGTTAAAGAAAAACCAAGTAGCTTATCATTTTCTTCACCGGTGTTATTTTGTACTACTTTGAGTAACGAAGTTTTGTTTGTTTTCCTTTTTTGAACTTTCTAGGTTCAGAATCCTGCAACAACTGAAGGACACCAACTACACCTATTGTTTCTCTGTTGGTAAAAAGTTATTTACTTTAGCACATTAGGCTATGATTTAAAGAATTTATGTTCAAGTGTTGAATTCTCTAGTCATTGAAAAGTTGCTATTGAAATGTCCTGAAACATAAACAAAAGACATTGACTAAGTGACTGAAAAACCTAAGTGACCAGGGCTATAGACCAATCAGCATAAGTAGCTACATCACCCATTTGACCAAGTAAGTTCAGTTAAAAAACTAGGACGCTTCCTTTGTGACAACAACAGTCAAGTGGTGGAGGCAGATATCATAGTAGCAACAGATTTTGACAACTTGTAGTATCAGATTTGGACTGTACCCCAAACAGATTTATAGTAGTATCAGATTTGGACCATACTCCCTAAGAGTTTTGCAGCAGCATCACAGAAGTAGATTAATTTAATTGAGAAGGCAACCAACATCAGTGATACCCCTGTATATCACACCCTCTTTATCATGCTAGCATTGTGGGGAACAATCGAGAGGTTCATTTGCAGGTTACTAAAGAGTCAACTAGGACAACATTCACGATGTAGGTAGACTAGGTGATGAATAATCCCAGTCTTTTGTTCTTATCTGTACACTAGTCATGCTAAGGGTTCAATAACTGCATATGAATGTGATAGATGTGGTGGGAACCTTTTGCAGGTCCTTGGAATTTTGAATTGAACTTTAGCATGTGGTACTCCTCTGAATGCTGCCATCATGATCGATTTGCATTTGAGATCTACATTGGAGCTTAACTTGAATGTTAATGTCCTTGTTGAGGTATGTAATGCTCTATTTTGGAGCTCATCTTCTAACTTCCTGTCGTATTCGTTTAATTTTTCTTCCACAAATGAATGGCTGATTGTTGCTTATGAAAAGCATTAACCATCAACAAAAATACAAGTGAAAGGATCTATCTTAATTGTACATAACACTTAGCAGTGATATACTGGTACCACTTTTGAGTCCCCTCCGTTAACAAACTACCTGTAGTGACCGGTTTTGGTGTGCTTGGTATATTATGCAGTTCCAACCATATGTTACATAGATTCAGAATGCATCAAGCATGTGACCCAATGAAACACCACAAGCCTGGGTATCTATGTGTGCTTCGATATGCATACTATTTCATGATTTGTCTTCTTTAAATTAACCTAGGATTTGGTTTTGTTTAGTGTACTTGCTTCTTAGTTACGACCATTTCATGAAGTCATCACGAGAGTGCTTATGATGATAACTGTGAGATTATCTTCATATAGTATGTGGCATTGCAACAAATTATACTTATGATAGCATAGGGTTATAGTGGTGAATATATAGCATTTGGTTTTGCAGTTAATCGTATTTCTAATATGTTGTGTTCCTTTCAATAATTTTATATTTACAGGTATGTGGATGACTTTGGGAGCAAAAAGGGTATAAGCTCGGCAAAGAAGGATGCTTCAAGAAAATCTGCGGCATGAGATTGTTGGCCTAGTACATGATTACATTTTTAGGAAGGGGGAATTACATTAGTTTTTTTTTTCAATGAGTCTAATTAGTCGGACTCTTTTATGTAGTTTGTGTTGGGAAATTGTTTTTCCAAGCTAATGTAATGAATCTTTATTCAATATTGTACATTGACGTTCGGATATAGTTGGTGTTGTATGGAATAAATTATTTTTATTTCTTAAATGAAATTATCATGATCTTAATTGATAATGCACCATATTGGTATTTATGGAATTTTTTAAAAAAATGCCAAAAATTGGCTAATATAGCGTTCATTAAATGCTATTGCTTATTTTCAATAGCATTCATTGCAAGCTGTAAAAAAGAGTATAGGATAGCGGGAAAAGAACCTTATGGAAAGTATAAGATAGCGTTATGGAGAATGCTGTATTAGCTGATGCTATTAAAAGTCTTAGACATATGATAGCGTGCAAAGTATGCTATTAAAAGTTTGTCTAAGACAGCAGTCAAAGAACGTTATTAAAAGTACGATAAAAACAGCGTGCAAAGAACGCTATAAAAAGGTTGAATACCATAGCGTGCAATGAACGCTATTAAAAGTCTTGACTTTTAATAGCATCGCCTAATAAGGCGTTCCTCAGAACGCTATGTATATCATTTTATAGCGTTTTTTGCACGCTATGAAATGACTTATTTGTTGTAGTGTCTCTAGGTCAGATTGACGTTTAGACGTTTCTATTATTCACAAAATAGAGGCAGATCTAGAGAGGGCAAACAGACCACGAAAGAGTCCACACTCGGTTCGTGTTCTAGATGTGCAGGGAATACGATAGAAGATCGTAAGGTGCAGTCGAGCAGTATACGTGGCTTATAGCAAGACGTGCTATAACAAGTTCAACCAGCGTTCGTGTTCGCAGGGAGTTGAGGTAAAACCCTAATTCCGCCTTGTAGGGTTTTGCGGTTTTCTTATTGTCTAATCCGTACGCGTCATTATTGGGTTCTGGGAATCGTTTCCCAACAGTTCTTCGGGAGCATAAAGTAATGAACTATTTCGACCAACGAATTTAACTAAAAAAAGGGCTCAGAAAAGACCTCAATATATAGGACTAGATAAATTGTTGAAAGACAAATTGAGGTTCCACGTCTCTCTAAACTCAGAACTTGTTATACATTGATCCGAGCAGCTCCTAATTGTAGATGATGCAAAAAGGAATGTTTTTTAAAAAAAAATTAGCTTGGTTGAAATTCGATAGACATGCAAAAGGATAATGCTTTGTTTTCTCAAATGTACCAACAAATCCTATTTTTCATCGAACGAAATATGAAAAGTTTGATTTCCGGTTGGTGTCTGATGAAACTGATTATTTATGGGATGTTTATTTCCCCAATGGCATCAAAACTTAAACAGTTTGGATCAATATTTTGAGACTTTTTGTAACGCCCCATGCATATCACTGATCTAATATCTTGATTTTGATTCACAAGCCACACCACATGGACCAAAAGTTTAAGCTAGCCCAAGGTAACTAGTTGTAGTCCACAAGGTTTGTTATACACCCAAGATCGTCCATGTAAACTTCCGATGTGGGACGGGGTGTTACACTTTTTTTTTAAATCAACAGTCAAGAATATATTTTGAGACTATCGAACCCACAAATTTGAGAGTCTTTTTTTGTTGTTATCTATCTTCTATACTATACTATATACAAATGTAGTTGGACTCAAAATACTCTAAACTCCTAATCCTCAATTTTTACAATTTTTTTTTTAAAAGAAAAATTGAGAGAGATAAACATCTAGAGAGAGAGAGAGAAGTGGGGTATGGGGTGTGAATAGGGGGGAGAGAGAGAGAGAGATTTTTGGAAAATTGAGTTTTATTAGATAAAGAATGATAAATAAAAATTATATTTTTTAGTTTTTCTTGATTTGGTTTGTCAGTCCTATAGCTATACTACAAAATATAGTGGTTTTAGGGACCAAACATATTGATTGCAAAAGCCAAAATAAAAGTCAAAAATCACTTTTAGAGACCAAATTATGAGTTTGTTGCTAATGGGGTGAGCATCAGGGACCAAATGCACAACTTGTCCCTAACAACTTTGTTTTCGCAGCAAAAAATTTGGTCCCTAAAGGCCTAGCAGATTTGGTCCCCAAAGGTCCATTTTATTGCTAAAAACCTCTTTTAGCGACTAATAAATATTGTCCCCAAATGAGTTACTAATTATCATCCAATTTCATAGAATGAATTACTATTTGACATTTGAAGTAAATTTTTTTTTTTGTTACAAATTGGTGGTCCATATACATATTTTTTTGCTATTAAAAAAAGTCAATTTTTTTTAAAAACTATATTTTCTATTAACTAGCGGTGTCTTTGTTTGTTACACAAAGGAACAGGGGTGTAAACGAGCCGAACCGAACCGAATATTGACATGTTTGAGCTCGGCTCGATCAGAATTCGTCTGGCTCGAGTTCGAATCGAGCCGGAAAATCTTGGCTCGCCAAGCATGTACAAAGCTCGAGCTCGGCTCGTTAGTATTCGGGCTATAATAAAGGAGCCGGCTCGGCTCGAATTTGTCAACTTTTTAGGAAAAATTGGCTAAACGAGCCGAGTCAAACCGAATATTGGCATGTTTGAGCCGAGCTGAGCCGAACCTATATATTTCGAGCCGAGACGAACTTGTTTGCAAACCTGTTCGAGCCGAGCCCTGCTAAGTTCAAGCTCGGCTCGTTTATCAAACGAACTGCAAAATCGAGCTCGAGCTCGCTCATTTATCCTTCGAACCGAGCCAAACTCGCGAGCTGCTTAGCTCATTTACAACCCTACAAAGGAACGAAAAAAGACCACCAATGTAAATTTTTTTATCCCGTGCATTGAACGGGCACAACACTAGTTGTATGTATACATTAGTGGAGGGTTATCGGGAAATTAGTAGGTTAACAACCAAGGGGGTTCGACGTCTATCTATAACTTGAAACCCCAAACCTCTCCTTCAAAAGCCAAGGGGCACAATTAGATAAGCTAAAAACCGCAATTTTACATCGGAAGGGTATATAGGTGATCTTGTAATTTCCAGAAATGTTACAACGAATTTCCACAAGAGGACATTGATTGGCATTATTTAGAAGCCAGAAACTCACCTCTGTATCCCATCTTTTAAGACTCTAAACTTAACTTTGTAGGTACCAACAGAGTTTTTTTTTTTTATCGGTAAAAATAAAATATATCATTATCACGAAGATAAGAAAAACATAGAGATAGCTCTGAAGAGTACCCATGACTCTTCTAGTGTTGCTACTCACAAAATCTCAACCAACCCCTCAGCCGCTTAATTTGTAAATAAACGTCTCTCAATTTGTAAATAAAACGTCAAAAATAAAAAGGTTGAAATGAACACCTATACGGTGACAAGATGCCAACAAACAACCTGAAGTCCCAACAGAGTTTCAGTGTCACTAACCCGAAACGTTCATTTATAGGCGATGCAAAAAATAAGTTACTATCTCAAAAGATTAGCTTGATTGGACTTGAATAGACATGCAATCGAATTTCATGTTTTATTTTGTCAAATATACAGGCTACTTATACAATCACATTTGCCATCAACTAAAAAAGATATGAGAAATTTGGTTTCTATCGATATCCTATGAAACTGCCTTTTTATTGAGATATTTTTTTCGCTACGTTATAAACCAAAATTCTCTCTCTAAACCTCCCTGTCACTATCCTGCAAGGCCGGCCCTCTCATCAACGCGAATGATAAAAGTAGTTGGGTTCGGAAAGGCAATTGAAATCAGATGGAGATACGATTCATCAAATTGTACTCCAAATATCAAAGCCTCGACCAAAGGGTTTAATCACTACCATACCAAATACTCAAGATTTTGGGATCAAATCATCGTCTCCAATATATATATATTTTTTTGGATCAGCAAATCATCGTCTCCACTTTCCCACCGAAAGAACAAGAAAAATAAATCAGGATTTGGGGGAGACATTTTCTTGGGGTTGCTCTGGCTAAGCAAAAATGGTAGTAACAGTTTTCAACAATGCATTGAAAGCTCTCCAGCAGAAATGGAGGCGTGGGGTTGTTGCCTCTTTTGCCTTCAGATATTTCTTCTCTGAATCCACTGAATGTTTCTTAATAATGGAGATATAAATCATTCACTTGTTCCCAACCAATAGAATCATCTCATTTGGTCATGCCTGGCCCAAAGAAAGGCCACCGGCCCACCGCCTTCCCTGGCTTTGAATGACTGGGGCTAGCTAATGGTGTTATTGGTATTTCAAAGATTAGTCGAGATGAGCATAAATTGACCGCAACTCCCTAAGTGATCAAAAAAGAAATCATGTCACCTACATGACTCAACGCTCGAATCTGACGCAATATAATCAAAATCTGAAAGTATTTTGATGCAAAGAACTAGAATCATGTCATTTGATCCTGCATTACCCGTTGCCTTCACTGGCTTGAAATGACCCGCACTAATGAACCTGGTATTGGTCTTCCAGAGATTACTTGCACTGATGTAAATAGTTAATGTTGCAAGGTGATTCGATTCTTGCTTTCTTCCAACATTGTCGAATGGAAGATGGATTTGGTCTATCTCCCTGCTTAATCCAAGTGTCCGTGTCACGATCCTACCCAAAAACACATAGGTCATAAATTACCTTCAACATTACATACAACGACGTCTAAAGCACTAGGCTAGTGTGTGACAAATCTTACTAGTTTCCATGAATTTATAAGTCAACGTATTCATTTCTCAAAATGTAAATCTTTATATCCAACATTTAAGGCCCATGTTGCAAACATTTCATTCAGCAAATAATAGCTTAACTAGGCCCGTTCACGACAATCACATGTCAAGTGTTCCATCAAATTAACGACTTATATGCAAAATGTTCAACGTAGTTAGGGAGCCACCCTGAATATAAATATTTGGCATGACGTCACCCACGATCATCTGGCTAGCTATGATCCCTTCTTATTACTTCACGTCACTATTCACCTCCCCTCACCACAAGAAATTACACCATTGTCAACTAAAATTCCCGACTAAAATTATTTAGTTGGAAATAATAATGTTTGCCGACCAAAAAACAAATTTAGTCGGCAAATATATATTTTCCCCTGATTTGAAAAAACAATAAATGAAAAACATTTTCCGACTAAATAATTTAGTAGGGAATAGGTAATATATGCCGACTAAAATTACATTTGGTGGGTGAATATCAATTTTCCCCTAATTTAAAAAAATCAATAAATGAAAAAACATTTCCCGAATAAATAATTTAGTAGGGAATAGTAATATTTGCCTGACTAAAATTACATTTCGTCGGCGAATATCAATTTTTTTCCTAATTTACAAAATCAACGAATGAAAAACATTTCCGGACTAAATAATTTAGTAGGGAATAGGTAATATTTGCTAACTAAAATTACATTTGGTCGGCGAATATCAATTTTTTTTCCCCTTTTACACAGATTTCAAGAAAGGAAATATTTGTTCTGACGAATATTGATCACGATGCAACCTTTCCCGATCTAAACCGTTCATTTTTTTTCCTTCTTTAATCATAAAATTTTTCATAAATTTTTGGCTCAATCAAGTTAAGGAAAGCTGTCTATCAGCACGCAAATTCTTAAATAAAAAGAATTTTGTTGTCAAATCATGAAGTGTCTATCCATAGGCGGTTAACTTCATTCTTGGTACGAATGATCTAATTTGTATTACGTCAAAAGAGATGATTTGGACTTTGCCAAAAAAAGACCTCAAGCAGGGCTTGGTTAGTGCACTATAAAACTTAAACGTCTCCAAATGCATTAAGGCTGTGTTCCAGAAATGAAATAAGAACTTATTTTTTGTTTAATAATAAGGTGTGTTCCACAAAATAAGAAGGGTGCTTCTTATTTTGGAAGAAGCACCCTTAGGTACCAATGGGCGGCGGGAGGCAAATCGTACCGGCGGCCGTGCCGGGCCGTCTCCGGCCACCGGACGGCCGATCCGAGCCGTCCAAAAATTCTAAAAAAAAAAACCAAGGGGGCGCATAAATATCATATATACACGGAAAAGGGGTACTCGGATCAAGCACCCTAAACACCTCGGATGCCGTTGATTCCCGCGTTGGCCCCCTTGGTTTTTTTTTATAGAATTTTTGGACGGCTCGGATCGGCCGTCCGGTGGCCGGAGACGGCCCGGCGCGGCCGCCGGTACGATTTGCCTCCGCCGGCGCCCAACACAATAGCAACAGTCTTATTTTTTGTATATGGCAACTTCAAGCTCAAAAATCATGTGTTTACGCAAATAATTTTCCTATCACTATGGATCTTATTTGATAGATCTCATTGAGATCTTTAATACGGTGCGGAATTTTTTTTTTTTTTTCATTTACATTATTTTTGAGTTTGAAAATGTGAAATGAAGTTTGTATTTGAATTTTGTGGAGGCCCTTATTATTTTCGAAATTTGAGTATGTGAAATAAGTACTTATTTTTTAAGAAGGTTTCCGGAACGGAGCCTAAATATCTTTCGATCTTAATTAATTGAAAAGTCGCACGGACTCCCAAAAATGACTAAAAAATTAGAATTGAGGAAGTAATAATTAAGGAAAAAAATAATTAAGGACTGTGTGTAAAAAGAAAGGGTTGGATCACTAAACTCAAACCGAACGTAGTCGCGTTTATTGGGAAGGTGATAGTAGTTGGTGTTGGTATTGTTGTACGGTGTGGTGTGGTTGTGCTAATCAAGGTTCCGTTCCGTGGTCTTTGCTGTCTCTCGGCCGCCCTTGACATGGCGGCAATGAGGGTCTTGATCGGCGTTTTTGGGCGGCTAAACTTAAGGCCGGGTGTGGATCTGTTGTTTGCTTGTAGATTTTGCTTTAGTTTTTGTTTACTGTATTTTTTTTTGTTGGTTTTCTTCCCCTGCATGGGACTTTCTCTATCTCCTTGTGTGTGTTGTTTTGGTGGGTTTTCTACGTCGTCTTGATGACTTTTCGAGATCGGAAACGAGTCTTGCCTGAATGTTCAATTCGTTTGTGAGTTTAGGCCTCTTTTGTGGTTGTTTTTCATATCAATGAAAGTATCTCTAAAGTTTGACCCAAAAAATAATGGTAAGAACCCCAGCCCCATTATATATTTTGGAAAAAAATTAAAAAGACATCCTATCGGAGTCATCATGGGTTCCACGGAGTTAAATGCTAAGTCTTGGTCATTGGATGGTTCTCCCCATTGTCTTGGTCGATGTTGATGGTAAGCCCTTCATATTCCCATTGACTTAGGGCATGCTTTTCTTTGATCCAAAGACTCCACACATACTTCTTGGAATAGTCTTTTCTGCCTTTTTCATTTTTATCCTCCTAGCCTAATGTAAGTGTACAAGATCACTCGGCCCGCCTATTTTGGTTCCCATTTATTTACTATTTTTTGTCCCACGTATACCAGGTAATCGCTGGGACTAAACCAGTCATGCATCATTTTCAAAATGTATCTAGTCTTTGGGACCAATTAATTATAAAGCAGAAATACATTTTATAAGTGTATATCTATTTTTATAATTAACCTCTTAATTTGGTTATTCTTTGGATTTGTAAATGAAAAGTATCTAATATGTGAATCTAACTTTTGGATTTTATAATTAACTTAGGGCCGGGTGTGGATCTGTTGTTTGCTCGTAGGTTTTGCTTTAGTTTTAGTTTACTATATTTTTTTTGTTGGCTTTCTTCCCCTACATGGGACTTTCTCTCACTCCTTGTGTGTGTTGTTTTGGTGGGTTTTATAAATCGTCTTGATGGCTTTTCGAGATCGGAAACGAGTCTTGTCTTGAATGTTCAATTCGTTTGTGAGTTTAGGCCTCTTTTGTGGTTGCTTTCCTCTCTCCTTGGAGATGGCTACCCGTTCGGCCGTTCCTGATATATGTTTTTCATATCAATGAAAGTATCTCTAAAGTTTGACCAAAAAATAATAATAATAATTGGTAAAAACCCCAACCCTGTTATATATTTTAGAAAAAAATCAAAAAGAAATCCTATCGGAGTCATCATGGGTTCCACGGAGTTAAATGCTAAGTCTTGGTCATTGGATCATTCTGCCCATTGTCTTGGTCGATGTCGATGGTAAGCCCTTCATATTCCCATTGACTTAGGGCATGCTTGTCTTTGATCCAAAGACTCCACACATACCTCTTGGAATAGTCTTTTTTTGCATTTTTCATTTTTGTCCTCCTAGCCTAATGTAAGTGTACAAGATCACTCTACCCGTCTATTTTGGTCCCCATTTATTTACAGTTTTTTGTCCCACGTATACCAGGTAATCGCTGGGACTAAACTAGTCATGCATCGTTTTCAAAATGTATCTAGTCTTTGGGACCAAGTAATTATAAAGCAGAAATACATTTTGTAAGTGCATATCTATTTTATAATTAACCTCTTAATTTAGTTATTATTTGGATTTTTAAATGAAAAGTATCTAACATGTGAATCTAACTTTTGGCCCCAGCAAACAAAATTCCTTGCTCCACCCCTAGATGCAATGAATCTAATCTAATAGGCGACTCGTCGGCAGTATCGTTATTAGTGTGAAGAAAAATGAAATTATGTATTATTGATCATGTGTAGCTTATTTGCGGGCTTTAGATAACAAAAAGGTTAATAACTATTGCCCACTAAAGAACCCTTTTTGCACGATGGCAATTAGCTATAAACTCATATCAAAACATTAGTTTTATTTAGGAGTACAGCAAAGCATTTCCTTGTTTTTCAAAATGACTTTTTGATAAAAACATTTTACCTATACTTTTAAGAAATCAATTTTGTCATAGAACATAAGCAAAATCAATAATTCTAATTCTAATTCTAACACAAAACCTACTATCACTTCTATCCCCACAAGCGTTATCAATTGAACCTCAAATGGTACTACGCAGAGAAACGTTATCATTACGGCCCACATTACGACAGTAACCAAAATGACAATGGTTTACGAACTTATACATCTCTATGGGCGAGACCACATTGGCTGGAAATGTATAAGCGAACGCCATGGTCATCAGTGGCAGGCAGGGATTTTGACCCGGAAGCACCGGCTTAATAGACATATATTTTTGGGAAATTTATATAAATGGTCCTCCTAATTTCACCCGAGTCTCATTTTCGTCTTCCAAGTATATCATGTGGTCACCGATATCGAGTGATCTTCTATTTTGGTGACAATGCTATAATTGGTAATAAGTGAAATCCTAACGGTTCAGATCAAGCATTATAAAAAATTACTAGGCAATTATGTTTTACAATTTATACCTTTGATTAACTTGATAGTCAACTAGGTCTTATGTTGCACTTATTGTTGCAGAAGCCGCACAATCGCGAGAAAATCATTATGATCGAGACCGTTCATTTTGTTACACTTGTTGAATAATTCATCCTCGTAAATTTGTGACTCGATCAGGTTTAGAAAACCCTTTTATCGAGACATGAACTCATAATAAAATAACATTTTTGTTCAAACAATTGTCTAATGAAAAACGATCAAACTATAATGTCCGGTAAAGAATGATCTTTAACCCAGTAATAAAACGAAGATAGATGGTTCTAACCGGGCAAAAAGACCTCAAGTGGGGCTCGAGCAGGGACGGAACAAGGATTTTACCCTAGCAGTGGCTAAATGTATACTAAAAAAGTAAAAAAAAAATGTATTACTATATTAATAGTCATCGACCCTAGAAAAAATAAAATTACATAACAAAAACTATGGTAAATGATGTTTGTCATTTGCACATGAAGTACGAAAAAAGACTAACTTTAATTTAATCTAACTACTAAAGTGAGACATCTTGAATTGTGTCCGACGCACTTTCATGTCGTTAAAATCATTGATGATAGAATTTAGCATCAAAACTTCTAATTATGTCTTTGTCAATGTATGTGATCAAGAAACTTGCCATAAATTTAGGTTAACTTGTTTAATTTTTTAGGTTAAATTATTTTAGGGTTAAAGTGTGGAGTTTCTTTTCTCCTTAAATACACCCTATCTTTTATATTATTTCACTTTGGCCCATTGAATTAGTTCTGTAATACTTTGTTTCCTTTCTTGAAAAAAAAATAGAGGATTTAGGACTAGTATATAACAAAAACAAGAAAAAAAATCTAGCGGTGGCGAGACTATATAATTTGGGGATAATTTTTCTTTTATACATAAAATAATTACAATTTCTAAAATTCTTATAGTGGCGGCCGCTGCCACTAGATCCCCCTAGTTCCATCTTTGGGCTCGGGTTATAATGGTTCTAATTTGCGTATTTGGAGAAATAGTTTTTGTCTGTGAATTGTGATTGCCATATTCTCTTTTACTGTGTAGGTCCTAAAGAAAAGATTTAGTGCTAACAAGTTTTTTTTGTATTTTAAGAAAGTAAATTTAAAAGGTTATAAAAAAAAGTAAATTTAAAAAATAAGAGTAAAACAGACGAAGCCAAATGGTATAAGTTGCACTACAAGAAAAATTACATTGGGTGACGAATGAAAATCGTCTCAAATTGCATGTTTTTCGTCACAAATAATATAGGTGACGAAAAAAAATTTGTCAACTAAAGGTTGTCGAGGATTCCTACCTGGTGACGAAATCTATTTTTCGTCACCTTTAGTGCCTTTTGATGACGAAATATTTCATCACCAAAAAGTGAATAATTGGTGACGAAATTTTTTTCCTCGCATATTGTGCTTTTTGACAACGAAATTTTTTGTCATCAATTATTCCTTTTGGCGACGAAAAAATTCGTCACCGATAGATCACATCGTTGACGAAAATTTTCATCACCAATATAAGAAATCGGTGACGAAATTTTTCATTGCAAAACACGTTTTCATATGGAAAAAAAATCCTTCTTTCTTGCTCCTGCTGGGTTTCGAACCCGAGTCCCTTGTGTTTTTCGCACAAGCTCCGACCAACTGCACCACACACACTTTTCAGTAAATATTTGAAATATCTAATATATAACATATATGTTTAACATGAAAATATATTTCGAATGTAATTTTGAACCTTTAAACATTAAAATTAGCAATTTTGATAAACATGAAAGTTGTAGGCAATTGAGTTATTGTTCAAACCCAATTTGAATTATCTCAATTGGAGTTTTTAGAAAAGAGTTATGTCCGAAATAGATTTAGTGACAAAGCGCAATTCATAAATTTCGTCATGAAAGGTACCCATTTGATGACGAAATATATTTTTCGTCGCTAAAAGAGTTAAAATGGTGACGAAATTATTTTTCGTCACCAAAGTTAAGAATTTGGTGACAAAAAGAATATTTCATTACTAAATTGTTCTCATTTGGCGACGAAATATATTTTTTGTCACCAAATGATTATCTTTGGTGACGAAAAATAATTTCGTCACCTTTTTTAAGCTTTCGGCGACGAAAAGTGTATTTCGTTGCCAAATGGGTACCTTTGGTGACGAAAATATTTTTTTCGTCGCTAAAGAGGTATAATTGGTGATGAAATTATTTCATCACAGAAGTTGTGAAAACTGTCACAACCTGGATTTTTAGCATAAATAAATAAAGTTATCTCAAATAAAGTCCTTCGCATATAATAATAAATACCCCAAATAGTTTCCACCTGTTAAGCTTAACCAAACAAGTCCCAATTTCAAAAAAAGATATACAATTTTGGTACTCTGGCCCCAAATAGATTACAAGTGTTTGAATGGACAAACCATTAAGTTACAACCTCATCTTTATCAAAAGAAAGTCTATTACAAAGATGACTATGTAACTAAACCAATGTTAGCTCCCAAAAGTCCTTTTCACATCCATGCACGCATTTCATGCAAGTCACTGTCCCGCATTTAAACCTGAAAAGAAATATTAGGTTGAGCTACACTAGCCCAGTAGAAAAATCTTTACCAGTTCTATGTGTAAATCTGATGATAAGTGGATAAGGAAGAAAACAAGAGATACAGCTCAATCGATAGATAACAATCAGTTCATGAGTATGCCAACGTTCAATACGATCGTTCTAAGACATGCCAACTAGCTCATAGGACATTGACAACTCTAGTAATCTTGACACAACTCACCATCTATGATTTCCACCACTAGCACTACAGTATAACATCACGAGAGTTACCGTATTAAAGGACTTACATTCTGGGTCTCAAAAACCTCATACGTCACCCAAAGATCTCCAACATGGGTCCAAGTAGCTCATTCTCCATTGACAAATCAAATGGTAAACTTAAGAAACTTTCCGGGTCTTAGGGCCCCATATACCCACAATACATTCCGGGTACTCGTGACCCCGTACATCCACTTAACATTCCGGGTTTTAGGGCCCCATATGCCCACAATACATTCCGGGTACTCGTGACCTCGTACATCTGATTCAAGTTCCGGGTATCAAGACCCCGTATGCCAATTACAACTCATTTGTATTGCATTTCATTATACGTGTTCCTATGGTTCTGATCGTACGATTGTAGATAAAGAGAGATTGATATTAAGTAAACGGTCCACACACCAATTCATATTTCCATTTTGTTTCCAAACTCGTTGTCCCGCCTCACTCCTCGTAGTACATGGCTTCAATTATGAAGTTGTCACATTTCGTTATATTCTTCATTAATCAAACCACACATCTCACATGTTACTAGATTCAAATACCACGCCACACCACCCGCTAGGTTCTAAACGAGAATCTTATGGAACGGATACCAAAGGAACCTAGGGAGCTCATCGAGAGGAAGCACGAGGATACGAATCACAATACTACCCACCGGATCATTAGACAAACTCATGTCTACCCCTAACACTCGCTACTTTACCCCTTATAGCCCACGATACTCCTATCAACCTTACGATACATTTCCCTAACCAACGTCGTTGATATTATGCTCTAATGAATGCCAAGAAACAAAGTCGATCAATGGTTCATTAGGACACAAGCAATCATGCTCAAAAGTGACTTAAACATGTTCTAATTATATAGAGAATCATCATACGGAATGAGAATAACCTTAGGGATAGCCACAAATATCGACAGATTGACACACCTCTACTCAAATGACCATAACTTTCTGTGTATTAAGAGTCTTAAGGTGATTCCGGTGGCAAATGAAAGCTAACTTCAAGACCTTCGATTTGATATAAAGTTTGCATGAATTGAACATCGAACGAAGAAGTTACGGCCGTTTGAAGTTGGGCTGAAACCCAGAAAGTGAGCAGAACTTCCAGAGAGGGGAGGGATCGATCCCTCCTCTCAAGGGGATCGATCCCCTAGGTGAAAATTCCAGATTTGAAGTGAGGGATCGATCCCTCATGCTTGGGGATCGATCCCTAGGCGATTTTGGGCGATTTTCTGCAGATTTCGACAGCTTTCGAAATGAACGAACGGGGACGATCAATGCTCGATTTTCACACCATACCAACATATAAACACATAAAAGAGGTAAAGAAGTCCCTACCTCGCGACGAACACCAAGATCTACAAGATTTGAGCGAGCCCTAGCCTTTTCGAACCTCCAAACTTCGATTCAAGCCTTGCCCGGAGAAACCCAAGGACTTCCAAGCTCAAGAACGGGATTGCAAGGTTGGAGGGAGGTTGATCCTTCAAGCTTTGAGGTCTTAGAGTGGAGTTTTGAGTGAGGAGAGGAGAGAGAGAGAGAGAGAGAGAGAGAGGGAGAGGGACGGATGAGAGAGAGTGGAGGGGAGAAAATGATCTCCTACACACTATACACCCCTATTTATACTCTCACATCTTTATATCACACTCACACTCCCTCTAGTTTCTATTCTTTCACTTTAATCCTCAATTCAAACAATCACTTAATAAACTATATTCTCCCAATAGGCATTTAACATAAAATTTCAAAATTTAAAATTATTCGGGTCTCTACAATCTATCCTCCTTAAAGAAATTTCGTCCCGAAATTTTCAACGTAAATCAATTAAGATTATGCATCAAACAAACATGCTCATGTCATAACCCTATCAACAAACTACTAGTTAACAATAATAAGATTAAAATTTCAAGACTCACATCGATTAACTCGGAAACAAATGCGGATATCTCTCTCTTACTTCGTCTTCCCTTTTCTACGTTGACCTTCCCTTACCCTTTTGCTCGACAGAACCCTTCGCTAACGGTATGATCCTACCACTCAATAATCAGTCTCTCCTCAAGAACTACACCAACCTTTAATCATTCTCACGAAATCTCAACCTTCACTGACATTCAAATTCTAACATTCCCTTCGAGATTCAACAACTTATATCCCTTCGTTCTCCAAACTCTGAATTTCACTTTCTCTTTTTCCTAATCAATGTCAACTATCAATCTAGAAAACCTCGGATAATCTCTACGGTAATAAAACCAAGAAACCCAAACTCCAACGATTAGACTTCGCAATGATCACCCTCTATTCAGTTTTTTTTTTTTTAACGCCAACTCGCCATAATTAAACTTCTTATGTCTCAAAACTATCGATATCCTCCTCAATTCTAAGAGCAACACGTTCCACAATCGATCCGACTCTATTGATAATACCATGGGTAGACACCGACACCAAACACACATAAGACGAACCGCTAGTCACGATCTCCAATTCACACCTCCGTCTATTTATATAACTCTTCCCTATGAGTTCTAGACAAACCTCAAACGTCTTTTCGCCCGTCCAACATTCAACACAACCAAGCTTCTAACGCTTTTCCACATCTCTCGTCACACTTAGCGTCACTACCAACTCCCATTCGAGAAATCTAAATTCACTCCTATAGTAATATGTCCCTTCTACATAACTCTACGCGACACAATATTGGAACCATTCACGTAAACTCTCAAATTCACCACATTCCTTAAACTTAGTTCCCCATACGTTACTGCTGCTACTCAAGAAAAGACATACACCAAATTTCGACTACAAAATATTCCCTCATAACAAATATCCACATATGCTTCATTGTTTATTCTACATTGTATACTGAAAGCAAACTTCACGCATTTAGACTACAGAATAAGTTAAACACGTAGGTTTAAGCTAAATAGCAACGAATTTCATACACGAAACATCCCAATAAACCAATCGTACCATTTAACAGATTACACAACATCAAACATACCTACGCGTTAACAGCTTCACTCAGTATCCAACGGACTCACCACGTATCCACGTACCCACAATGTGTCCATCACTTCACAATTCATGGCTCTAGAAAGCCCAATGGTAATCTCGTTCCTTTCAATCTCATAATACATTTCACATTTTCTGTTCACCCATCAATCTCAAATACTCTCGTCAATTAGTCAAATCAAGCCACATGTTTCCCATTCTCACAATCTTAAATATCGTTTAACAAGTACACAAAATCAACATCAACTATTTCTCTATCAACATTACAATCACACGGTATTTCATCACCCAAATAACTACACAATGCGTGCAAAAGCTGTGCTAACAAACTTTCACCACTATTGATTATCTCGATACTAAAATTTAAACACCAATACAAATACAAACAAATTGACAGACTTCATCCTAAATACCAACGAGACTCAGGGGTTTCAAACAATCTCTCTATACTTCTCATTATATTCCATGACTCCCACCACCTCATTACTTAAAAATCAATCTCACTTGCACCAATAATCTCCAACTGTTCCGCTCACCACACGTTTCACATCTCATAATTTACTCTCAACCAAGCGATCATGTCAACCTCAATATCCCTCAAAGGCACTCGCCACATCTACACTCAAGAACAACTTTCATTACCGCCACCATCTCTGCTATCACTATTATCTCTTAATCTTTCTTAAACAGACTCATCACCTCGATGGCACACCTGAACATGTCCTATACTGCCATTAGTCTAGCCTACATACTCGGTTACACCCCACACACGATCTCTACACTTCGATCCTTCAATTTGCAACATAATATTTCTTCACATGCCTATCGTTTCAAGGTTCCCACCATTTCCACTCAGGACACCATTTACACTTCGCCTCATTATCAACCTCAACAGTTCACATTCGTATCACCCTCACTCCAAACAAGTCTCTCACCACACACTTACATCAATCACTCGACTCTAGTCACATCGATATAATTCACCTCAAGTCTTGTTGCCCCTCTTACAAGATTTCTATATATATATATATATATATATATATATCCCTCTATCTCAATTCTCAAGCCTAGAGATCTAGCCCCTAACACAATCCTAGTGTCCAATTGACTTTCCGAGACTTCCATCTAGAAGGTGCGGTGATCAAGCGCCTCTTCCAGTTGGATTTCTCCGGTAGTCGCCTGGGTGTCCAGAAGACACGTACTATATCTAGACACCCTACCTATAACTCTCATCTTCCTAGGTCAAACTCGGATACTTACAACTTTCTACAAAGGCTCAACTTGTCTTACCTATACTTAAAATTACTACCTCAATGACTACCATAACAATAACAAACCACAAACACTATCACAACAAAAAATAATCCCTTCAAACACATTCACGACACTCACTAGCTCAACCCTCTATCTATGATACATCTCACTCACTTTCTGGACGAATTACGGTTCCTATCACATCTCAACATATATTCTTCTTTCTCTTTTCTCCTTCGATCCTAACAAACATGCCACCCTTCGCTCTTTTACACTCAACGCACCTCACATCACATCACATGAAGATTACTTAAGGTATTTAAAATTTAACACGTAATCTGCACAATTCGAATAAAACACATCAAACACTTAGCTCATAAATCTTACTAATAGTCTAACGCTTTTATTACATACTCACAAATGTCTCATATGTCGACCTCGCCACTACGCACAAGCACTACAACAATCTCGGCCTTTCAGATTCTTTCCCGTCTAACATCACATCTAAAATGGGCACCTTACCACGACTGGCTCAAGTCCAAGACTTCCAACAGTAGTGATAACAATAACAACGGTCGCAACCATAGCCACTACGAAGAGGTAAAATCTCTCTTTTCCTCAGACACGAGAATCAACCTTTCATGGTTTCATGTAAACATAAGTGCAATGCCAGTTCAGTACACACACATCAGTAATGCAAGCACACACATGTTTTTGTTAAAAGATGCAAGGATTTTTGAACCCATGAGACTAAGTCTCCCCACGGTCTCTAGGTATTCAAACCTAGAGCTCTGATACCAATTTGTCACGACCTGGATTTTTAGCATAAATAAATAAAGTTATCTCCAATAAAGTCCTTCGCATATAATAATAAATACCCCAAATAGTTTCCACCTGTTAAGCTTAACCAAACAAGTCCCAATTTCAAAAAAAGATATACAATTTTGGTACTCCGGCCCCAAATAGATTACAAGTGTTTGAATGGACAAACCATTAAGTTACAACCTCATCTTTATCAAAAGAAAGTCTATTACAAAGATGACTATGTAACTAAACCAATGTTAGCTCCCAAAAGTCCTTTTCACATCCATGCACGCATTTCATGCAAGTCACTGTCCCGCATTTAAACCTGAAAAGAAAGATTAGGTTGAGCTACACTAGCCCAGTAGGAAAATCTTTACCAGTTCTATGTGTAAATCTGATGATAAGTGGATAAGGAAGAAAACAAGAGATACAGCTCAATCGATAGATAACAATCAGTTCATGAGTATGCCAACGTTCAATACGATCGTTCTAAGACATGCCAACTAGCTCATAGGACATTGACAACTCTAGTAATCTTGACACGACTCACCATCTATGATTTCCACCACTAGCACTACAGTATAACATCACGAGAGTTACCGTATTAAAGGACTTACATTCTGGGTCTCAAAAACCTCATACGTCACCCAAAGATCTCCAACATGGGTCCAAGTAGCTCATTCTCCATTGACAAATCAAATGGTAAACTTAAGAAACTTTCCGGGTCTTAGGGCCCCATATACCCACAATACATTCCGGGTACTCGTGACCCCGTACATCCACTTAACATTCCGGGTACTCGTGACCCCGTACATCCGATTCAAGTTCCGGGTATCAAGACCCCGTATGCCAATTACAACTCATTTGTATTGCATTTCATTATACGTGTTCCTATGGTTCTGATCGTACGATTGTAGATAAAGAGAGATTGATATTAAGTAAACGGTCCACACACCAATTCATATTTCCATTTTGTTTCCAAACTCGTTGTCCCGCCTCACTCCTCGTAGTACATGGCTTCAATTATGAAGTTGTCACATTTCGTTATATTCTTCATTAATCAAACCACACATCTCACATGTTACTAGATTCAAATACCACGCCACACCACCCGCTAGGTTCTAAACGAGAATCTTATGGAACAGATACCAAAGGAACCTAGGGAGCTCATCGAGAGGAAGCACGAGGATACGAATCACAATACTACCCACCAGATTATTAGACAAACTCATGTCTACCCCTAACACTCGCTACTTTACCCCTTATAGCCCACGATACTCCTATCAACCTTACGATACATTTCCCTAACCAACGTCGTTGATATTATGCTCTAATGAATGCCAAGAAACAAAGTCGATCAATGGTTCATTAGGACACAAGCAATCATGCTCAAAAGTGACTTAAACATGTTCTAATTATATAGGGAATCATCATACGGAACGAGAATAACCTTAGGGATAGCCACAAATATCGACAGATTGACACACCTCTACTCAAATGACCATAACTTTCTGTATATTAAGAGTCTTAAGGTGATTCCGGTGGCAAATGAAAGCTAACTTCAAGACCTTCGATTTGATATAAAGTTTGCATGAATTGAACATCGAACGAAGAAGTTACGGCCGTTTGAAGTTGGGCTGAAACCCAGAAAGTGAGCAGAACTTCCAGAGAGGGGAGGGATCGATCCCTCCTCTCAAGGGGATCGATCCCCTAGGTGAAAATTCCAGATTTGAAGTGAGGGATCGATCCCTCATGCTTGGGGATCGATCCCTAGGCGATTTTGGGCGATTTTCTGCAGATTTCGACAGCTTTCGAAATGAACGAACGGGGACGATCAATGCTCGATTTTCACACCATACCAACATATAAACACATAAAAGAGGTAAAGAAGTCCCTACCTCGCGACGAACACCAAGATCTACAAGATTTGAGCGAGCCCTAGCCTTTTCGAACCTCCAAACTTCGATTCAAGCCTTGCCCGGAGAAACCCAAGGACTTCCAAGCTCAAGAACGGGATTGCAAGGTTGGAGGGAGGTTGATCCTTCAAGCTTTGAGGTCTTAGAGTGGAGTTTTGAGTGAGGAGAGGAGAGAGAGAGAGAGAGAGAGAGAGAGAGAGAGAGAGAGAGGGAGAGGGACGGATGAGAGAGAGTGGAGGGGAGAAAATGATCTCCTACACACTATACACCCCTATTTATACTCTCACATCTTTATATCACACTCACACTCCCTCTAGTTTCTATTCTTTCACTTTAATCCTCAATTCAAACAATCACTTAATAAACTATATTCTCCTAATAGGCATTTAACATAAAATTTCAAAATTTAAAATTATTCGGGTCTCTACAATCTATCCTCCTTAAAGAAATTTCGTCCCGAAATTTTCAACGTAAATCAATTAAGATTATGCATCAAACAAACATGCTCATGTCATAACCCTATCAACAAACTACTAGTTAACAATAATAAGATTAAAATTTCAAGACTCACATCGATTAACTCAGAAACAAATGCGGATATCTCTCTCTTACTTCGTCTTCCCTTTTCTACGTTGACCTTCCCTTACCCTTTTGCTCGACAGAACCCTTCGCTAACGGTATGATCCTACCACTCAATAATCAGTCTCTCCTCAAGAACTACACCAACCTTTAATCATTCTCACGAAATCTCAACCTTCACTGACATTCAAATTCTAACATTCCCTTCGAGATTCAACAACTTATATCCCTTCGTTCTCCAAACTCTGAATTTCACTTTCTCTTTTTCCTAATCAATGTCAACTATCAATCTAGAAAACCTCGGATAATCTCTACGGTAATAAAACCAAGAAACCCAAACTCCAACGATTAGACTTCGCAATGATCACCTCTATTCAGTTTTTTTTTTTTAACGCCAACTCGCCATAATTAAACTTCTTATGTCTCAAAACTATCGATATCCTCCTCAATTCTAAGAGCAACACGTTCCACAATCGATCCGACTCTATTGATAATACCATGGGTAGACACCGACACCAAACACACATAAGACGAACCGCTAGTCACGATCTCCAATTCACACCTCCGTCTATTTATATAACTCTTCCCTATGAGTTCTAGACAAACCTCAAACGTCTTTTCGCCCGTCCAACATTCAACACAACCAAGCTTCTAACGCTTTTCCACATCTCTCGTCACACTTAGCGTCACTACCAACTCCCATTCGAGAAATCTAAATTCACTCCTATAGTAATATGTCCCTTCTACATAACTCAACGCGACACAATATTGGAACCATTCACGTAAACTCTCAAATTCACCACATTCCTTAAACTTAGTTCCCCATACGTTACTGCTGCTACTCAAGAAAAGACATACACCAAATTTCGACTACAAAATATTCCCTCATAACAAATATCCACATATGCTTCATTGTTTATTCTACATTGTATACTGAAAGCAAACTTCACGCATTTAGACTACAGAATAAGTTAAACACGTAGGTTTAAGCTAAATAGCAACGAATTTCATACACGAAACATCCCAATAAACCAATCGTACCATTTAACAGATTACACAACATCAAACATACCTACGCGTTAACAGCTTCACTCAGTATCCAACGGACTCACCACGTATCCACGTACCCACAATGTGTCCATCACTTCACAATTCATGGCTCTAGAAAGCCCAATGGTAATCTCGTTCCTTTCAATCTCATAATACATTTCACATTTTCTGTTCACCCATCAATCTCAAATACTCTCGTCAATTAGTCAAATCAAGCCACATGTTTCCCATTCTCACAATCTTAAATATCGTTTAACAAGTACACAAAATCAACATCAACTATTTCTCTATCAACATTACAATCACACGGTATTTCATCACCCAAATAACTACACAATGCGTGCAAAAGCTGTGCTAACAAACTTTCACCACTATTGATTATCTCGATACTAAAATTTAAACACCAATACAAATACAAACAAATTGACAGACTTCATCCTAAATACCAACGAGACTCAGGGGTTTCAAACAATCTCTCTATACTTCTCATTATATTCCATGACTCCCACCACCTCATTACTTAAAAATCAATCTCACTTGCACCAATAATCTCCAACTGTTCCGCTCACCACACGTTTCACATCTCATAATTTACTCTCAACCAAGCGATCATGTCAACCTCAATATCCCTCAAAGGCACTCGCCACATCTACACTCAAGAACAACTTTCATTACCGCCACCATCTCTGCTATCACTATTATCTCTTAATCTTTCTTAAACAGACTCATCACCTCGATGGCACACCTGAACATGTCCTATACTGCCATTAGTCTAGCCTACATACTCGGTTACACCCCACACACGATCTCTACACTTCGATCCTTCAATTTGCAACATAATATTTCTTCACATGCCTATCGTTTCAAGGTTCCCACCATTTCCACTCAGGACACCATTTACACTTCGCCTCATTATCAACCTCAACAGTTCACATTCGTATCACCCTCACTCCAAACAAGTCTCTCACCACACACTTACATCAATCACTCGACTCTAGTCACATCGATATAATTCACCTCAAGTCTTGTTGCCCCTCTTACAAGATTTCTATATATATATATATATATATATATATATATCCCTCTATCTCAATTCTCAAGCCTAGAGATCTAGCCCCTAACACAATCCTAGTGTCCAATTGACTTTCCGAGACTTCCATCTAGAAGGTGCGGTGATCAAGCGCCTCTTCCAGTTGGATTTCTCCGGTAGTCGCCTGGGTGTCCAGAAGACACGTACTATATCTAGACACCCTACCTATAACTCTCATCTTCCTAGGTCAAACTCGGATACTTACAACTTTCTACAAAGGCTCAACTTGTCTTACCTATACTTAAAATTACTACCTCAATGACTACCATAACAATAACAAACCACAAACACTATCACAACAAAAAATAATCCCTTCAAACACATTCACGACACTCACTAGCTCAACCCTCTATCTATGATACATCTCACTCACTTTCTGGACGAATTACGGTTCCTATCACATCTCAACATATATTCTTCTTTCTCTTTTCTCCTTCGATCCTAACAAACATGCCACCCTTCGCTCTTTTACACTCAACGCACCTCACATCACATCACATGAAGATTACTTAAGGTATTTAAAATTTAACACGTAATCTGCACAATTCGAATAAAACACATCAAACACTTAGCTCATAAATCTTACTAATAGTCTAACGCTTTTATTACATACTCACAAATGTCTCATATGTCGACCTCGCCACTACGCACAAGCACTACAACAATCTCGGCCTTTCAGATTCTTTCCCGTCTAACATCACATCTAAAATGGGCACCTTACCACGACTGGCTCAAGTCCAAGACTTCCAACAGTAGTGATAACAATAACAACGGTCGCAACCATAGCCACTACGAAGAGGTAAAATCTCTCTTTTCCTCAGACACGAGAATCAACCTTTCATGGTTTCATGTAAACATAAGTGCAATGCCAGTTCAGTACACACACATCAGTAATGCAAGCACACACATGTTTTTGTTAAAAGATGCAAGGATTTTTGAACCCATGAGACTAAGTCTCCCCACGGTCTCTAGGTATTCAAACCTAGAGCTCTGATACCAATTTGTCACGACCTGGATTTTTAGCATAAATAAATAAAGTTATCTCCAATAAAGTCCTTCGCATATAATAATAAATACCCCAAATAGTTTCCACCTGTTAAGCTTAACCAAACAAGTCCCAATTTCAAAAAAAGATATACAATTTTGGTACTCCGGCCCCAAATAGATTACAAGTGTTTGAATGGACAAACCATTAAGTTACAACCTCATCTTTATCAAAAGAAAGTCTATTACAAAGATGACTATGTAACTAAACCAATGTTAGCTCCCAAAAGTCCTTTTCACATCCATGCACGCATTTCATGCAAGTCACTGTCCCGCATTTAAACCTGAAAAGAAAGATTAGGTTGAGCTACACTAGCCCAGTAGGAAAATCTTTACCAGTTCTATGTGTAAATCTGATGATAAGTGGATAAGGAAGAAAACAAGAGATATAGCTCAATCGATAGATAACAATCAGTTCATGAGTATGCCAACGTTCAATACGATCGTTCTAAGACATGCCAACTAGCTCATAGGACATTGACAACTCTAGTAATCTTGACACGACTCACCATCTATGATTTCCACCACTAGCACTACAGTATAACATCACGAGAGTTACCGTATTAAAGGACTTACATTCTGGGTCTCAAAAACCTCATACGTCACCCAAAGATCTCCAACATGGGTCCAAGTAGCTCATTCTCCATTGACAAATCAAATGGTAAACTTAAGAAACTTTCCGGGTCTTAGGGCCCCATATACCCACAATACATTCCGGGTACTCGTGACCCCGTACATCCACTTAACATTCCGGGTTTTAGGGCCCCATATGCCCACAATACATTCCGGGTACTCGTGACCCCGTACATCCGATTCAAGTTCCGGGTATCAAGACCCCGTATGCCAATTACAACTCATTTGTATTGCATTTCATTATACGTGTTCCTATGGTTCTGATCGTACGATTGTAGATAAAGAGAGATTGATATTAAGTAAACGGTCCACACACCAATTCATATTTCCATTTTGTTTCCAAACTCGTTGTCCCGCCTCACTCCTCGTAGTACATGGCTTCAATTATGAAGTTGTCACATTTCGTTATATTCTTCATTAATCAAACCACACATCTCACATGTTACTAGATTCAAATACCACGCCACACCACCCGCTAGGTTCTAAACGAGAATCTTATGGAACAGATACCAAAGGAACCTAGGGAGCTCATCGAGAGGAAGCACGAGGATACGAATCACAATACTACCCACCGGATCATTAGACAAACTCATGTCTACCCCTAACACTCGCTACTTTACCCCTTATAGCCCACGATACTCCTATCAACCTTACGATACATTTCCCTAACCAACGTCGTTGATATTATGCTCTAATGAATGCCAAGAAACAAAGTCGATCAATGGTTCATTAGGACACAAGCAATCATGCTCAAAAGTGACTTAAACATGTTCTAATTATATAGGGAATCATCATACGGAACGAGAATAACCTTAGGGATAGCCACAAATATCGATAGATTGACACACCTCTACTCAAATGACCATAACTTTCTGTGTATTAAGAGTCTTAAGGTGATTCCGGTGGCAAATGAAAGCTAACTTCAAGACCTTCGATTTGATATAAAGTTTGCATGAATTGAACATCGAACGAAGAAGTTACGGCCGTTTGAAGTTGGGCTGAAACCCAGAAAGTGAGCAGAACTTCCAGAGAGGGGAGGGATCGATCCCTCCTCTCAAGGGGATCGATCCCCTAGGTGAAAATTCCAGATTTGAAGTGAGGGATCGATCCCTCATGCTTGGGGATCGATCCCTAGGCGATTTTGGGCGATTTTCTGCAGATTTCGACAGCTTTCGAAATGAACGAACGGGGACGATCAATGCTCGATTTTCACACCATACCAACATATAAACACATAAAAGAGGTAAAGAAGTCCCTACCTCGCGACGAACACCAAGATCTACAAGATTTGAGCGAGCCCTAGCCTTTTCGAACCTCCAAACTTCGATTCAAGCCTTGCCCGGAGAAACCCAAGGACTTCCAAGCTCAAGAACGGGATTGCAAGGTTGGAGGGAGGTTGATCCTTCAAGCTTTGAGGTCTTAGAGTGGAGTTTTGAGTGAGGAGAGGAGAGAGAGAGAGAGAGAGAGAGAGAGAGAGAGAGAGAGAGGGAGAGGGACGGATGAGAGAGAGTGGAGGGGAGAAAATGATCTCCTACACACTATACACCCCTATTTATACTCTCACATCTTTATATCACACTCACACTCCCTCTAGTTTCTATTCTTTCACTTTAATCCTCAATTCAAACAATCACTTAATAAACTATATTCTCCCAATAGGCATTTAACATAAAATTTCAAAATTTAAAATTATTCGGGTCTCTACAAAAACAGTGACGAATTTATTTTTTCGTCGCCAAATATACTCATTTAGTGACAAAATTAAATTTCGTCGCCACTTTTTCGTCACCAATTTTCATTTTTCTTGTAGTGTTGCGTGTGGGATGAAGCATATGGTCTTAGGTTCGAGACTTGGGGCTCCATCTTTGAACAAGGGAATCTTACCAAGGCAAATCTCTATCAAAAAGGGCAATTCAATTTTTCCATTTTGGCGACACCCGTTGATTTTTTTGTAATAACATTTGACGCCACAATGCAATTATTATTGCCGACTAAATATTTAGTCGGCAAAAGTTAACTTTACCGACTAAAAGAGAAACTACGACTAAGTTTTTTAGTCGCCCATTTAGTTGCTAATTAAAACCATCCATTGCTTGTTTAATTAGTCGGCAATTACATTTGCCAACTGTCATTCCCCGACTAAATTGCCAACCAAATTATATATTTAGTCGGAAAAACCATTTCGCGACTAAAAAGGTCACATTAGAGCAAGTTTACCAATGAAAATGTAAAATACACTGTGAACAGTTCTCAATTCTATTTTAACTATCAACTTTTTCTTTCACAATTACACCAACACAATCCATTTTACCTATCATCTACTAAAATATTATTTTTATCCTTTTTCTAATATTAAAAATAAAGAGGGGAGAAAGGAGAAAGGAGGAAGGAGAGAGAGAAGAAACAATAAAAAAAGAAAAGAGTATGAACAGTGCTTAGGTAAAAATGACTAAGCACTGTTCACAAATGGGTTTTACCTCTCCCTTTAGCTAATCTGCTGTAGCATGGTTTTCTTTGATTTGCATAGCTAAACTACCGAAATCTGTTCTTTACCTCTACTGGTATTGTTGCTCTTAGGCGACTAAACCTTTAGTCGGCAATTGTGTTTTTCCTTGTAGTGGTGGCCAGGGCATCATTGGAACTACGTGTAATTAATAGTTATGAATCCCAAATTATCCCAATAAGTTCTACCACTAAGCAGAAACAAAGCTTCTCATCCAAAAATTCAAGTTTGGCAAAAATATACAAGACTCACAGAGAGCGTGCCGAGCAAACTGGTCAAATGTGTGAGCTATATACGGGTGCCCGATGTTCGAACCTAAACACATCAAACCAAACTTATTAAGGTTCACGATACGTCAAACACAAGTTCGTAAGCGCCAAGAGTTTATCTATAACGTGTAAGGCTCGAGCTATACAGTATAATTTCTAAAACAGAGCAGCCCCGGGAAACCGATGAAAACCCATATCAATTTAACTCAGAAAGTAATGGAATCTTACAGGGACATAGACAAAGATGTTAGGAAGACAAGTCGTGAAGAACTCGAAGGCTAGAAATGCACAGAAGGGCAATGGAGGGGACGGATTCAATAATTCTAAGTACACAAAATCTAATCCGAAATTATCCAAAAAGTGAATCTATACCGTTGATTTATCTTCCGAAATGAATCTGTGCCATAGATTTATCCTTTGGGGGTAATTTCGGGGTATGTTTTTTTGTGTATGTCACGACCTGGATTTTTAGCATAAATAAATAAAGCTTTCTCAAATAAAGTTCTTCGCATATAATAGTAAATACCCCAAATAGTTCCCACCTGTTAAGCTTGGCAAACAAGTCCCAATTTCAAAAGGATATAAAATTTTGGCACTCCGGCCCCAAATAGATTACAAGCGTTTGAAAGGACAAACCATTATGTTACAACCTCATCTTTAACAAAAGAAAGTCTATTCCAAAGATGACTATGTAACTAAATCAATGTTAGCTTCCAAAAGTCCTTTTTACATCCATGCACGCATTTCATGCAAGTCACTGTCCCGCATTTAGACCTGAAAAGAAAGATTAGGTTGAGCTACACTAGCCCAGTAGGAAAATCTTTAACAATTCTATGTGTAAATATGAAGCCAAGTGCAGAATGGGATAACAAGGAGATGAAGTCCAATCAAAAGATAACAATGAATTCATAGGTAACTTGACATTCATTATGATCATTCTAGGACACGCCGTTATCACAAATAGCCATACCATTCACAAGACTCATACACTCTACCAACTCAACACGACTTGCTATCCCAAACTCCCACCATCGGTATTTACACCCCTTGCGTTACCGTATAATACTACGAGGATTACCGTGTTACCACCCATTGCGTCACGGTGATCCCAAACAACTCGAGTCACCGTATTACCACCCCTTGCGTTACGAGACCCGTCTAAGTCTCCGTATTACCACCACTTGCGTTACGAGACTTCCCAAACCAACTTCCAACTCAAACCACTACTTTCACACACAATATGCAAGTTAAGACTCCCCCATGATCACGTTCATAAACGAAACGTCACACAACATGCCAACATTATCGCAAATGCGCTATAAGCCATCACAAGTACCAACAATCAATAGAATGCACTTAAACGACGTTTAAGTAAATTATTCCTTGGTCGCTCCTCACTAATGGAAGGCCAATGAGTCACAAATATCATCCACAAGTCATAGGAAGTCGAAACAATAGAACGAGGATCCTAGGGGTAGCCAACGGATGTTGGGAGGCCGACACACCTTCACTCTAATGGTCATAACTTTTTGTATACTCAGGGTATTAAGGTGATTTTGGTGGCGATGGAAAGCTAACTTCAAGACCTTCGAATCGATACCAAGTTTGTATGAATTAGACGTCGAACGAGAAAGTTATGGCCGTTTGAAGTTGGGCTGAATCAGAAAGACGAGCAGAAATTCCAGAGAGGGGTGGGATCGATCCCTCCTTTCAAGGGGATCGATCCCCTAGGTGAAAATTCCAGATTTGAAGTGAGGGATCGATCCCTCATGCTTGGGGATCGATCCCTAGGCGATTTCGGGCTATTTCTGCACTTTTTGATAGCTTTCTAGAGAACAAAGGGGAACGATCAAGGTTCGATTTTCACACCAACTCAACATATAAACACATAAAAGAGGTAAAGAAATTCCTACCTCGCGACGATAACCAAGATCTACGAGTTTTGGACGAG
Organism: Rhododendron henanense subsp. lingbaoense; assembly: GCA_020567845.1. Taxonomy (NCBI): domain Eukaryota; kingdom Viridiplantae; phylum Streptophyta; class Magnoliopsida; order Ericales; family Ericaceae; genus Rhododendron; species Rhododendron henanense. The sequence continues at coordinate 49,235,068 of CM036313.1, forward strand.
CCCTAGCTTTCTTGAACTTCAAATCTTTGATTCAAGCCCGACCCAAGGATCCTCAAGCTCAAGAACACGATCGGAAGGCCGGAGGGAGGTTGATTCTTGATGATTTTGTGGAATGGAGTGGAGTTTTGTGTGAGAGGAGGAGAGAGAGAGATATAGCCGGCTAGAGAGAGAGAGAGGGAACGGATGAGAGAGAGAGTTGGGGAGATAAAAATGGTTCTCTACACCACACACACACCCCTTATATACTCCTATATCCTTTTATCACACCCACACTCCCTCAACTCTCTATTCTTTCACTTCAAGCCTCAATTTAATTAACCACCCAATAAACCACATTTTCCGAATTAGCCTTTTAATAAATATTTCAATAATTAAAGAAAATACGGGTCTCTACAGTCTATCCTCCTTAAAGAAATTTCGTCCCGAAATTTTCAACTCAAGCCAATTGCGATTATGCTTCAAATAAATATGCTCATGCTACAACATATATCACCAAACAATGAATTAACAACCATGAGGTTGCAACTTGAAACTCACATTGATTAGTTTGGAAACAAGTGCGGGTACTTTTCTCTTACTTCGTCTTCCCTTTCCCACGTTGGCTCTTCCTTCCCGAGATTACTCCATAGGACTTGCACTAACGGTATGGTCTTCCCTCTCAAAACTTGCTCACGCGAACCTAGGATACGTGTCAATTTCTCCTCAAGAAATCCACCAACCTCTAATCATCCCTATCAAATTTGGATTTGCACAGATACTCAAGTTCGTCGAATATTTGTACTAGAGTTCCAATCTCATATAATTACATAACAATCACATCGAGATCTATCAAATAATGCACCCATGTGTTACAAACTCTGAAATTCACATTTCTATTCCTTGTGCCTTATTCCAATAAGTACTCATCTACCTACCAAGAAGAATGTATCGAAATGCTTATAAAACTCCGATTCTTATTTCCCTCCATCAACGTCAACCAACAAATCAAAATTTTCACATACTAATTTAGAGGACCCAAATAGTCTGTATTGTAATAGAATCGAGAAAATTCTCATCTGCCTAACAACGTTCTAAATGAATTCTCAAGAGTTAACTAATCGCTTGGTACTACCTAATCTACTATACACCTCATATAATAGTGAATTGTCCATTTCCTTATCATATGATATTAAATTCTTTGAAGTAGCATGGGCGATTTCTAACTTTAAACGCTGACTTAGATATTTCCACCTTGTGACAACCGGGTTCAATTGTACCCCAAAATCTAACTAAACATGCACCTTTTTTTTTTTTACCAAAAGATATTCACAGAAAACTCAAGGAATGGGAGTGACCTACTCACAAACAAGATTCATAATTACAGAACGGATCCAAATTAAACTTAGCTTGCAAACAATCCAAGGCCCAATTATTAGACTACATCATGATTCCTTATCCTCTACTCAGCCATAAACACCAACTTGTAATAGTTAAACTCCTCACGCTTCAAGTTATTGATATTTCTTTTAACACCAAGAGTAAACACGTCCCACAATCGTTCGAACTCCATTGATACTGCTAATGATAGGCTGCAACATTACTTTATTAATTATCCCAAATGGTCCTATGCATCTTGGTATTCACTTCCCCCTCACAAAGACACGATTAACCTCCTTTGGCATGGCGAAATTCATAACACAAACTCGCTGGCCACTACCTCCAACTCACACATCTATTCACCATAGAGCTTTATTTCATAAAACTTTCCTTTTTGATTTCCAAAATAATTTAGAGAAAACCCAAGACCATTACAGGTCAAGCTCCGTTGATTCGAGCTTGAATGCCGGAGTCCGTTGATTTGTGCCCAAATACCGGATCCGTTGATTCGCTCAAGAATACCGGAGGATTTTTAGTAAAAATCCTCTTTTCAAAATTCAAAATCCTTTCTTTAATAAAAACTTAATAGAATCAACCGTTCATTCTCTTTCTCGACAGCCACGATCCCAAGCAACAAACAATCCAAACTTCAACATAAACTTCTAAAATCAATCAAAATTCTCTTCATCCTGGAGAGACATTCAACTGTGTTACCACCCCTTGCGTGACAATGAATTCTCTCCACCTGGGTTTCCGCATTACCACTCCTTGCGTTGCGGGCCCTTTATGCAAATTCTCAATTCAAGCACACACACATATAAGCTATCGTTCAATGTACAAGTGGGTACCATTTTCCAAGTTCACATTGTAATACAAACTCGTAAACACGTCACATCGTACATTAATAGTTAACTTAAGTTCACGTTATTTCCCTAAGTCTATCACAACGTCCTTCCCTTCGTATCGAAACCACAATTGACTTCTCGACACACCACCCGCTAGGTTTTAAACGAGAATCTTATAGGACAAATGCCAAAGGAACCTAGGGAACTTAACAAGACAAAGCACGAGGATATGAGTCACAATACTACCCATCAGATCTCTAGACATGCTCATGTCTACTCACAACACACACCACTTTATCCCTTATAGCCCACGGTACTCCTATCAACCTTACGGTACATTCCCTAACCAACGTCATTGATGTTATACTCTAATGAGTGCCAAGAAACAAAGCCGAACAATGATTCATTAGGACACAAGCAATCATGCTCAAAGGTGACTTAAACGTATTCTAATTATATAGGGAATCATAAGACGTATCGAGAACAACCTTTAGAATAGTCACAGACATCGGCAGACTGACACACCTCTACTCATGCCTCTATTTACCCACATAACTCTTTCTTATGAACTCTGCCCAAACTTTAAACGTCTTTTCGTCCATCTAACATTCAAACACAACCAAGACTCTAACGCTCTTCCGCATCCCTCATCTCACTTAGCATCACTACCAACTCCCGTTCGAGAAATCCAAATTCACTCATATGGTAATGTGTCCCTCCTACATAGCTCAACGCGACCCAACATTGGAACTATTCTCATAACTCTCAAATCCACTGTTTTTCCTTAAACTTAGTTCCCCGCGGAATACTACTTGCTACTCAAGAAAAGACATACACCTTATTCCAACTACAATAATTTCTCATAGCAAATACCCACATATGCTTCACTGCTTATTCTACATAGTATTCTAAAAGTAAACTTCACGCATTGGGACTACATAACAAGTCAAACACGTAGGTTTAAGCTAAATAGCAACAAAGTTCATACACAAAATATCCCAACAAACCAACCGTACACTTTAATAGCTCGCACAACACCAAACATATTCACGCGTTAACAAACTCACTCAATATCCAAGCGATTCACAAGGTATCCAACGAACTCCCCGAGCATCCAACGAACTCACCAAGTATCCACGGATTCACAAAATATCCAACACTTCCCAATTCATGGCTTTAGGAACTCCAACAGCTATCTCGTTTCTTTCAATCTCATAATGCCTCACACAACGTCTATTCACTTTACCAATCTCAAGCATTCCCATTCATTTAATCAAAGCAAATCACATATTTTCCAAATTCATAATCTCGAATATCACATCACAGATACACGTATTATCAATTCTAATTATTCCCCTATTCCAACAGCATTACAACCTAACGTGTCTATACTTCTCGTTATATTCTAAGACTCTAACTACTTCATTACTTAAAAATCGATCTCACTCGCACCAATAATCTCCAACTGTTCCGCTCACCACACGTTTCACATCTCACAATTTACTCTCAACCAAGCGATCATGTCAACCTCAATATCCCTCAAAGGCACTCGCCACATCTACACTCAAGAACAACTTTCATTACCGCCACCATCTCTGCTATCACTATTATTATCACTATTATCTCTTAATCTTTCTTAAACAGACTCATCACCTCGATGGCACACCTGAACATGTCCTATACTGCCATTAGTCTAGCCTACATACTCGGTTACACCCCGCACACGATCTCTACACTTTGATCCTTCAATTTGTCACATAATATTTCTTCGCATGCCTATCGCTTCAAGGTTCCCACCATTTCCACTCAGGACACCATTTACACTTCGCCTCATTATCAACCTCAACAGTTCACATTCGTATCACCTTCACTCCAAACAAGTCTCTCACCACACACTTACATCAATCACTCGACTCCAGTCACATCGATATAATTCACCTCAAGTCTTGTTGCCCCTCTTACAAGATTTCTATATATATATCCCTCTATCTCAATTCTCAAGCCTAGAGATCTAGCCCCTAACACAATCCTAGTGTCCAATTGACTTTCTGAGACTTCCATCTAGAAGGTGCGGTGATCAAGCGCCTCTTCCAGTTGGATTTCTCCGGTAGTTGCCTGGGTGTCCAGAAGACACGTACTATATCTAGACACCCTACCTATAACTCTCATCTTCCTAGGTCAAACTCGAATACTTACAACTTTCTACGAAGGCTCAACTTGTCTTACCTATACTTAAAATTACTACCTCAATGACTACCATAACAATAACAAACCACAAACACTACCACAACAAAACATAATCCCTTCAAACACATTCACGACACTCACTAGCTCAACCCTCTATCTATGATACATCTCACTCACTTTCTGGATGAACTACGGTTCCTATCACATCTCAACATATATTCTTCTTTCTCTTTTCTCCTTCGATCCTAACAAACATGCCACCCTTCGCTCTTTTACACTCAACGCACCTCACATCACATGAAGATTACTTAAGGTATTTAAAATTTAACACGTAATCTGCACAATTCGAATAAAACACATCAAACACTTAGCTCATAAATCTTACTAATAGTCTAACGCTTTTATTACATACTCACAAATGTCTCATATGTCGACCTTGCCACCACGCACAAGCACTACAACAATCTCGGCCTTTCAGATTCTTTCCCGTTTAACATCACATCTAAAATGGGCACCTTACCACGACTGGCTCAAGTCTAAGACTTCCAACAGTAGTAATAACAATAACAACGGTCGTAACCATAGCCACTACGAAGAGGTAAAATCTCTCTTTTCCTCAGACACGAGAATCAACCTTTCACGGTTTCATGTAAACATAAGTGCAATGCCAGTTCAGTACACACACGTTAGTAATGCAAGCACACACATGTTTTTGTTAAAAAAAAAATCCATTGATTTTGAACCCATGAGACTAAGTCTCTCCACGGTCTCTAGGTATTCAAACCTAGAGCTCTGATACCAATTTGTCACGACCTGAATTTTTAGCATAAATAAATAAAGCTTTCTCAAATAAAGTTCTTCGCATATAATAGTAAATACCCCAAATAGTTCCCACCTGTTAAGCTTGGCAAACAAGTCCCAATTTCAAAAGGATATACAATTTTGGCACTCCGGCCCCAAATAGATTACAAGCGTTTGAAAGGACAAACCATTATGTTACAACCTCATCTTTAACAAAAGAAAGTCTATTCCAAAGATGACTATGTAACTAAATCAATGTTAGCTTCCAAAAGTCCTTTTTACATCCATGCACGCATTTCATGCAAGTCACTGTCCCGCATTTAGACCTGAAAAGAAAGATTAGGTTGAGCTACACTAGCCCAGTAGGAAAATCTTTAACAATTCTATGTGTAAATATGAAGCCAAGTGCAGAATGGGATAACAAGGAGATGAAGTCCAATCAAAAGATAACAATGAATTCATAGGTAACTTGACATTCATTATGATCATTCTAGGACACGCCGTTATCACAAATAGCCATACCATTCACAAGACTCATACACTCTACCAACTCAACACGACTTGCTATCCCAAACTCCCACCATCGGTATTTCCACCCCTTGCGTTACCGTATAATACTACGAGGATTACCGTGTTACCACCCATTGCGTCACGGTGATCCCAAACAACTCGAGTCACCGTATTACCACCCCTTGCGTTACGAGACCCGTCTAAGTCTCCGTATTACCACCACTTGCGTTACGAGACTTCCCAAACCAACTTCCAACTCAAACCACTACTTTCACACACAATATGCAAGTTAAGACTCCCCCATGATCACGTTCATAAACGAAACGTCACACAACATGCCAACATTATCGCAAATCCGCTATAAGCCATCACAAGTACCAACAATCAATAGAATGCACTTAAACGACGTTTAAGTAAATTATTCCTTGGTCGCTCCTCACTAATGGAAGGCCAATGAGTCACAAATATCATCCACAAGTCATAGGAAGTCGAAACAATAGAACGAGGATCCTAGGGGTAGCCAACAGATGTTGGGAGGCCGACACACCTTCACTCTAATGGTCATAACTTTTTGTATACTCAGGGTATTAAGGTGATTTTGGTGGCGATGGAAAGCTAACTTCAAGACCTTCGAATCGATACCAAGTTTGTATGAATTGGACGTCGGACGAGAAAGTTATGGCCGTTTGAAGTTGGGCTGAATCAGAAAGACGAGCAGAAATTCCAGAGAGGGGAGGGATCGATCCCTCCTTTCAAGGGGATCGATCCCCTAGGTGAAAATTCCAGATTTGAAGTGAGGGATCGATCCCTCATGCTTGGGGATCGATCCCTAGGCGATTTCGGGCTATTTCTGCACTTTTTGACAGCTTTCTAGAGAACAAAGGGGAACGATCAAGGTTCGATTTTCACACCAACTCAACATATAAACACATAAAAGAGGTAAAGAAATTCCTACCTCGCGACGATAACCAAGATCTACGAGTTTTGGACGAGCCCTAGCTTTCTTGAACTTCAAATCTTTGATTCAAGCCCGACCCAAGGATCCTCAAGCTCAAGAACACGATCGGAAGGCCGGAGGGAGGTTGATTCTTGATGATTTTGTGGAATGGAGTGGAGTTTTGTGTGAGAGGAGGAGAGAGAGAGATATAGCCGGCTAGAGAGAGAGAGAGGGAACGGATGAGAGAGAGAGTTGGGGAGATAAAAATGGTTCTCTACACCACACACACACCCCTTATATACTCCTATATCCTTTTATCACACCCACACTCCCTCAACTCTCTATTCTTTCACTTCAAGCCTCAATTTAATTAACCACCCAATAAACCACATTTTCCGAATTAGCCTTTTAATAAATATTTCAATAATTAAAGAAAATACGGGTCTCTACAGTGTACCTAACATTGCTTGGAGGGATTCGAGAGAAAAGGGAGGACTATACAACTAGTTTAGGATATGATTTCGTGCCTCCTAGCCACGCGCACACACAGTCATGAAATTCTCTCTTATATTTTAGAACTTAGAAATACTAAGAATTTCTATGCCAATAAAATATCGGGTATTACTATCTATCCCCCTAACATAATTTCGTCATCGGAATTTAAACTAATTCTGTCAAAATAGATTTAAGTTACACAAACTATTTTAAAAAAATTTAATAATAATGCTTAACCTCTGTAACTAATTAAAACAACTCGATTACTGATGTAATCAATCCAAACGCGGGTCGGGTCCTCATAATCCGTCGTATGCCGGCTCCGACACCCTGAATTACCAACAATGTCTAGCTATCAATGTTGCCCCTGAAAATTAAAATTAAACCATGGAGGATTGAAGCCAATATGAGAGAAAAGGAGATGGTTCAAAATCATAAAAGAATGAATTTACAAAATATTGCGTAAGATCTTCAATTGCTTACCTTCAAAATATTGTTCTTCACTAGATGAAGCTCATGGAGCACAGTACTTATAAAGATTAAGGTCTACGATCTCTATCACACGTTCAGGCAAGACAATCCTTGCAAACTTATGAAAATTAAGGTCTGCCTCAAACATTTTGTCAGTAGGCCGTCTAGCATTTCTGGATAACATGCAAAAGCGATACGAAAAGAAAGATAAAACTTGCTTCAACACGCCCTGTGACACTGTTTTCTACGCCAACGTCATCATTCACCTACTTATTATACCATCGTCATTCAATTATCGTGTGTGCTGAAATTTGGTGAGTTGATATTATGAGATGCTAAATTTGAAAAAGAAAAAAAAAAGGATAAAAAAGTTTGTTACCTGGAATGGTTCCCTTTATTGCAGTTGAACTACTAGTACTTGGAGTGGTGAGCTTTGCATGAAATCTAGCTAGACCGAAATCTCCAACATGGGCAACCATGTCACTGTGGGCAGCATGCCCTTAGGAAATTTCGTTTTCCCAAAGCAAGGGTCCGGGATCGAGGGAGCGCGAGCGCGGATGGCAAGCGCGAGAAAATACATAGTCGCCACTCAGGTTTGAAGATCTGACACCTAACGAATTGTATTTCGAAACACCTGTCGCGGTATTTGATTTGAAAGAGTGAAGGCACCAATCCGTCATAACCATATCTGGGTTCGGGAGCCAGGTTACGAGAGGGAAAGGGTTTTAAGGCACCCCTCTCGCCCAATCCGGAGATTAGTCTCTACATAGACATTTTGTGAAAACATTTGAGATTATTCCTTATTAATCAATTTTTAGCCAATTAGGGCGGATGAACAGTTAAATGGGGAGTAAGACTGTAACAATTTGCAGGATATGATCTGAATAATATGGATGGATGAAATGATAAGCAATAAATGAGATAAAATCAAAGACTGATAAAAATAACCCAAAACAGTGCATTAATCAGAAGTTTGACACGAAATAGGGACCACCTCGCATGCAACGATCTACGTGCATGCAAAGGGACTTGTGTGCGCTGAACCCTGATCCACGCACGCGTGTTGGCTTATTCTTCCAGTCTGATTTTATCCCCTTCTGGGCTCTGGAATGACCAGTGCTCACTCAGGGGCAAGCCAAGCAGTTTTATATAAATTTACACTACACAGTTTAAAGGCTGAAAAGCCTAACAAATTAATAACACACCCCATAAACAGTGTGGGGACAAAAAGCATAGACCAAAAGCCTAGTCACCCATGCAAGAACAACACACTGGAAAATCACTGGAACAAGAACACATGCGCGCGCGGGTTGGGAATACCTTGTCTCCATGGCTGAGAGTAATTGGAGTCTGAAAATTTAGGGTTGATCAATATAAAATATTACAAATCCGAGGGGAGCCGGCTTATTTTTTATCAAAACGTATACTTATTATATCATAAAATTTTACTTTCTAATACATTAAATTTGTACATTGAAATGATTCTAGCCTAATCTATCTATACTTCTCTTTTAAAAGTACGAAGGCTTATCTATTGTTTTCTCCTTTTTCTTTCCACAAATGCCCTCCCTAAATTAGTTAAAAACCTAAAATACCCTTCGGTGAATCCTGCAGGGAAAAAAAAAACCCCTTAACCTGCAAACGTGGCGCACATGACCTACGGATGCACTCTCAAACGTCACGTCCGCCGGCAAAATATGGAAACAAAAATGCTATGGGTACATATGAATTGTACATATCATGTACAAATGAGTTTTGTGGGGCCCACCTCGGGTCCCACAAAGATTCGGCCCCCACAAATTCAGAAAAAATCCTTGCCGATATCGGGTTGTGCTGATTTTTTACAGGGCTCCATAAAAAAATGTTTGAAAAATAATGGGCGGTTCAGATCATTTTTGTGGGACCCGATTTGAGCCCCACAAAATCTATATGTACATTGTATGTACATTTTATATGTACCAATAGCAGCACTCCATATGGAAACGGCAAACATCGCAAACGTGAGTTGACATCTAGCAACAAACCCTCAACAGAAACCTCATTCCCACGACCTGCAACTTAAAAAAGGCATCCCCAATGCCTTAGAGCATCCACAGTGGAATAAGCAAAACAAAAAATTGTTAAAGTTAGCAATGTTGGATCAAAAAAGTGCTCACATTAGAATAACCAAACCTAGCAATCTCGTACTCATCAAATTTTGACTCTTCAATAATCAAAACTAGCAATGTTTTGTCAATAATCAAATTTTATCTCTCAATCAAGTAGACCAACATTACACAAAAACCTTCTCTCTCTTCCATTCTCTCTCTCTCTCTCTCTCTCTCTCTCTCTCTCTCAACAATGTTTTCAAAAAATAATTTTAAAAAACTGTAACTTTCAGATTTTTTTCTGTTTTTTTCAGAAATTTTTTTTTACAAAAAACAAATTTTTCAAAAATTTTAAAAACTGTAAGTAAATAAAGTGTGTTTTTCAAAAAACCGTTTTTTACACAAAATCTGTTTTAAAAAAACTGTATTTATAGTTTTAAAATTTCAAAACTATTTGTGTAAATACAATTCTTTCAAAATATTTACAGTTCTTAAGTGAACAAAGTGTGTGTTTTTTGAAAAACTATTTTTTGTTTCGAAAAACTATTTTTTTTGAACTGTTTCTAACATAAACTGTTTTTTTTTTCCTTCCAAAACCGCTTTTTCAAAAAATATGCATGAAATGAAGGGAAAAAGTTTGGAGGGCTCATTGGTTTTGATTATGGGCAAAAAAAAACCAATGTGGGATTTGACATTGCTAACTTTAGAAACCTCTAAATGGATAATCAAAATCTGACACAGAAAATTGACATAGCCGATTATTCACTTTGGCTAGACTACAACTTCAGAATCTGATCAGGGATAATGATTTTAGCCTTTTACCCCTTGTGTTATTGATAGAATATGCAGTGTGGACGGGGTTCCCTTCAGGGGACGTTATGCACACCAAATGTTCGCTTCAAGTCCTCAACATGTTTTTGTATGACTGGGGAGAAGTGGTGCCTAAGTCCACCCAAAAGCCACCAAAATTTATACTTGTTAGGATCGAAACACACGCGCACACGATTTACGAGTATAAACAGTAAAGAAATCAACACAGCAATATACGTGGTTCCCCAAAACCGGGTACGTCCACGGGAGCGGCTACTGTTCTTATTATCACAGTATTCAGTTACATTAGGGTTTTACAATAGAGAGCCTTATATACCCGCTCTATACAAACCCTAACCCGAACCAATCCGGTAGCGCTACATAGAAACCTCTATAGCGCTACCCCTAGCCCGTAGCAAACCGGTAGCGCTACACATAAACCTATGTAGCGCTACCCACAAGTCTGATGTGGCCCGAAGCAAACCGCTAGCGCTACACCAAAACCCATGTAGCGCTAGCTTGTCCTTTGTTGAGCCACACTTTCCAACAATCTCCACCTTGGCGAATACACACTCGCCCCTTCAGGAGATAACCCCCCCACTCCAATCCAGTCAACTTGTGGGGGGCGTCTCCGATTGCCTAGCACCTGGAGACATTAACCAAGTCCAAGCAATGCTCGAACTTGTCAACAGTAACCGTCTTTGTCAACATATCAGCTGCATTCTCAGAAGTATGCACCTTTTCCAGTATCAAATCACCTGCATCAATCAACTCTCTCACCTTGTGAAACCTCACGTCGATATGCTTGGTTCGAGCATGATACACCTGATGCTTTGCCAGATAAATGGCACTCTGACTATCACAATGCAACTGTACTCCACCTTGAACTATGCCAAGCTCCTTCACAAACCCTTTCAACCACAATGCTTCCTTAGCTGCCTCAGTCACCGCCATATACTCAGACTCAGTAGTAGATAAAGCCACCAGAGGTTGTACCATGGATCTCCAACAAATAGGCCCACCCACAAGTGTAAACACATAACCAGTTGTAGACCTCCTGTCATCCAAGCCCCCAGCATAATCCGCATCCACATACCCAACAACTGAAATCTGATCCCGTTGCCTACCAAACAAAATCCCACGATCCGAAGTACCTTTCAAGTATCTGAACATCCACTTGACTGCCTTCCAATGCTCTCTGCCTGGTTTGGCCATGTACTTACTGACTGTGCTAACTGCATGTGCCAAATCGGGCCTCGTACAAACCATTGCATACATTAAGCAACCCACCGCACTCGCATAAGGAACCCTTGACATATCCTCAATTTCTTCATCTGACACCGGACACTGAGCTGAAGATAATCTGAAATGACTTGCCAATGGAGTGCTGACCGGTTTGGCATTATCCATACTAAACCTCTCCAACACTTTCACCACATAATTCTTTTGAGATAACCACAACTTACCAGCTGACCTATCTCTTCGAATCTCCATCCCAAGTATCTTTCTAGCTGCTCCCAAATCCTTCATGTCAAACTCTTTACCCAATAAAGACTTCAGCCTGTTAACCTCAACCATACTCCTTGCAGCAATCAGCATATCATCCACATAAAGAAGCAAGAAAATATAGGAACCATCATCAAGACTCTTAACATAAACGCAACAATCATACTCACAGCGTGTGTACCCAATCCGTATCATGAAAGAGTCAAACCTCTTGTACCATTGTCTTGGAGACTGTTTCAGCCCATAAAGTGACTTCTTCAACTTACAAACAAGATGCTCAGTCTCTGGCTGCTTGAACCCCTCAGGCTGCTCCATGTAAATGACTTCCTCCAATTCACCATGGAGGAATGCCGTTTTCACGTCCATCTGCTCTAACTCAAGATCATAACCAGCCACCAATGCCAAGATAATCCTGATTGACGTATGCCTCACCACTGGAGAAAAGACCTCATCGAAATCAATCCCCTTCCTCTGTGAATACCCCTTTGCCACTAACCGAGCCTTGAACTTTTCCCTCTCCTTTTCTGTTGCTGCTTCTTTTCGCTTGTATACCCACTTACAACCCACTGGCTTCTTTCCCATGGGCAGTTCTTTCAACTCCCAAGTCTTATTCTTATGCAAAGACTCCATTTCCTCCACCATGGCTTCCATCCATCTGTCCCTTTCAGAACTCGTGATAGCATCCTGAAAAGTAGATGGATCCCCACTGGTAGTAGTCAATGCATAAGAAACCAAGTCTTCAAACCCATACCTCACTGGTGGCTTGATAGTGCGCTTGGTTCTCCCAGCGGCCAAGCTTTGCTGCTGCTCCTGCTGCTGCTGTTGATCAAGCTGTTCATCCGGTTGAGTATCACCCCTATCAATGCTTTCCAACTCAATCTCTACACCCTGCTGTCTGCTGCTCACTTCCTCTGACTCAGAGTTTTGAACCTTCTGATGTGCCTTGATCATAGAGTCCTCATCAAATACCACATCCCTACTGATCACCACCTTCTTTGTCTCTGGATCCCAAAGCTTGTACCCTTTGACCCCTTTCTCATAACCAAGAAAGATACACTGTCTAGACTTCGCATCAAGCTTTGACCTCTCATCACTGGGAACATGAACATAGGCCGGACACCCAAAGATTCTCAACCCTGAGTAGTCAACCTCTTTCTCTGTCCACACCTCCTCAGCTACCTTCCCTTCCAAAGAAGCACTCGGTGACCTGTTTATAACAAAGCATGCCAAACTCACTGCTTCTGCCCAAAAAAACCTTCGGAAGTCCCGCATTCAATCTCAAACACCGTGCCCTTTCTGCTATAGTTCTGTTCATCCTTTCTGCCACCCCATTCTGCTGTGGTGTCTTCCGAACAGTAAAGTGCCGCTGAATCCCATGTTCCTCACAAAACTTCAGAAAAGGCCCATTCTTGAATTCCGTCCCATTATCTGTCCTGAGGCACTTAATCTTTTTCCCTGTCTGGTTTTCCACTTCAGCTTTCCACACTCTGAACTTAGCAAAGACTTCAGACTTGTGCTTCATGAAGTACACCCAAACTTTCCTCGAAAAATCATCGATAAAGGTCAAGAAATACAGAGATCCTCCTTTCGAAGCTACCCTCACTGGCCCCCAAACATCTGAATGAACGTAGTCAAGAATTCCCTTTGTTCTGTGAATTGCATTCCTAAACTGCACCTTACATTGTTTCCCCAGAACACAAAACTTGCAGAAATCCAGTTTACATGATTTAACCCCTTTCAGCAGATTCCTCTTATGCAGCTCTAACATCCCACGCTCTCCCATATGTCCCAACCGCATATGCCAAAGCATGGTATCATCAGTATCCTCAGTTGTGGTGGCAGCAGCAACTCCACCTACAACTGTAGTTCCTATCAAACGATAGATATTACCAGCAATCTTAATACCCTTCATAATCACCAAAGCACCCTTCGTTACCTTCATGACTCCACCTCCTGTTTTATACTCACAGCCATTAGAGTCTAAGGTTCCCAACGAAATCAGATTTTTCCTCAAATCTGGAACATGCCTAACTTCACTTAAGGTTCTTACAACACCATCAAACATCCTGATCTTAATTGTGCCTATTCCAATGACTTCACATGATACATCATTACCCATTCGAACATTACCACAATTTACTGACCTGTAGGTGTCAAACCACTCCCTGTTAGGCGTCACATGAAACGAGCATGCTGAATCCAGAATCCATGAGTCTGCCAGGTGATCCGAAGTTGCTGAAACCGAAAGCATGTCACCGTCATCTGATTCCTGCTCTACAAGATTCGCAGAACTTGATGACCCATCTTTCCTCTCTCCTGCCTTTCCTTTCTTCTTCCAGTCAGTTCCCTTTCCTTTCTGCGGACAGTCTTTCTTCATGTGCCCCGGTTCATGACACCTGTAACACTTGAACTCAAACGTGCCCTCGGACCTGTTCTTTGACTGAGACCTTCCACGCCCCGAAACTGTTTTACCCCTCTCCTTCTTTCTGCTACGATCCTCGTACCCCTTAACCACCAGACCCTCACCCTGCAGCGATTCTGTTTGTTGCTTGCGTTGATTATACGCCAGAAGGGCTGCAGTGACTTCCTCCAGTTCTAGGGTTTCTTTCCCCCAGAGTAAGGTTGTAACAAGAGTTTCGAGAGAAATCGGTAGTGAACACAGTAACATCAGCGCTTGGTCTTCCTCCTCAAACTTTACATCAATCCGATGTAAGTCGCTCAGAATCTGATTGAACATGTTGATATGCTGAACCAGATCTGTACCCTCGGCCATCTTCAACCCAAACAGTTTCTGCTTCAGAAACAGTTTGTTCGTCAACGATTTTGACATATACCTGCTTTCCAGTTTAGTCCAGACCCCAGCCGGCGATTCATCACCCAACACGTGATACATGACTTCGTCTGCAAGGCACAGACGAATCGTACTCACCGCCTTCATCTGGAGTTCTTCCCAATCGTCGTTTGACATGGCCTCTGGTTTCGCCTTCAGCCCCTTGTATAAACCCTGCTGCACCAACAGATCCTTTACCCGCTGTTGCCACAATCCGAAATTCGAAGTTCCATCGAACTTCATAACGTCGAACTTCGTAACAGACGAACTCGATGACATCGTTCTTCGCGTGATCGAAAAACAACCTGAAGCTTTGATACCACTTGTTAGGATCGAAACACACGCGCACACGATTTACGAGTATAAACAGTAAAGAAATCAACACAGCAATATACGTGGTTCCCCAAAACCGGGTACGTCCACGGGAGCGGCTACTGTTCTTATTATCACAGTATTCAGTTACATTAGGGTTTTACAATAGAGAGCCTTATATACCCGCTCTATACAAACCCTAACCCGAACCAATCCGGTAGCGCTACATAGAAACCTCTATAGCGCTACCCCTAGCCCGTAGCAAACCGGTAGCGCTACACATAAACCTATGTAGCGCTACCCACAAGTCTGATGTGGCCCGAAGCAAACCGCTAGCGCTACACCAAAACCCATGTAGCGCTAGCTTGTCCTTTGTTGAGCCACACTTTCCAACAATACTCCATTCCTTCATTATCCTCAAAGGTTCGTTCGCTGTTGGTTGATTATGTGTTTCATTTAGGCTATTAATAATTGCTCTCCAAAATGAGTGGAATGAAGCTCTTAAGTGAGGAAGAGACAAATTCCATAGTAAACTTTCTTTGGAATTTGAACAAATTAAGTTGTAGAGAATAGTTGGTGTATCTATGTCTATGTGTGTATGTAATTGCTTATATATCTTTGTCTTTTCCTTCTATTATCATCAAACCCAACAACAAAACAATTTTGCAAAAAGGAAGCGGAATCGAGAAGATGTCCCAAACAAATTAACTTATGAACTAATCTTTTTGGCTCATAGATGTAGGTATTTGTCAACATTTTGAGGGCATGGTAGTTGGAATCTGCATCTGTCGACTGTACGTCCCATATTCGTAAGTGCATTCAATCTTATGTTCTTACTTTGATTGTTTGTCTAATTTTTAACTATCTACGTTGTCCTTTTGATAATCATGTCTTTTCTTTGGTGGGTAATACTTTTATTTACAAAGCCATTAACGGTAAATGAGTTAGTCTGACAAAACTCTGTTAAACGTCTTAGCATTCCTTCTCATAGTTACAGGATTATCATACATACAGAAATCATCCTGTGCCGTCAAATTTAAAACAAGAGCAGCACAACGAACTTGAAATCGATCTCCACTAAGAGGCCATCATAGTGTTGAAAATTTGACGGTCCAAGACCATCCCGCCAAGTAGAATTAAAGGCACGAATGAATAATATGATATGTATGACTCCAAAATGCTACTAAAGATGAACAAAGAAACAATTAATTTATCTAAGCTCACAAGATATATAGAGGGAAAGGGTTTCCCTCTCAAAGTCGGCTGAGGTCACAACCTTACCCTGAGATGGTGAAAAGAATGCTTATATACTCCCAAAATATGCACCCTGGCATCAGCCAATCATAAAAGTGCTTCAGAAAGGTGTCGGGGCACAATGGGCGTTCTTTGCAGTGTCAGCTGCGCACTATCAAGCGCCATTCTATCAATATGCAAGAGAGAACTATGAACTAGAAATGCGCTCCAGGAGCGCCATCACGCCCCCGACGTGCTTTGGGACGCCCCATGCCTTTGAGGCACCACGGGAGCAGAGCTGTCTGGAAGCTTAATGCCTTTGAAAAAGCTCCGCACCAAGAAATCATTCCGGAATTGTGATTTTACTGGTTCAAGCCACATATTACAAATCACTTGAGCAGTAACATATACTTCAAAAGTCCAAAAAAAATTAACTAATGGGAGCGGCGCAGACAATAGAATCATGAAATGGACTCGAATAAATGGGGGGAAACTCGGTGATGATATCAAAATACCAACGAGCAAAAGAAGCCAAGTCTGGCTCTTAATCCTAGTAAGTTATCTTTCCAGCTTAAAGACGGCGAGAATGAATTGAACCTATGTTCATGAAGATAATACGAGCATAACAATATGCGAACCAAATTGACCATTGGACAGCGACATTACATCAGCTTTATCTCATTCGACGAGGGAAACATAACTGCAGCAAGCATAAGCAAGTTCTCAACAAGTCAAGGACATTCATGGCCTGGGTTCGGGTATGGGTTGTGGTCTAAAACAACGCAAGCTCTGAAAAATATACACCATTGGTACAATGTGAAAGACACCTTGCATTCAACCTCTAAATTCTCCGTCCTCTAATTTGTCCAAAGGAGTTACCAAGAGATAGATTGTGTTGGAAAAAATGTGTTTACTATTTGTGATAAAAACCAATAATATGAGTGCTATAAAATCGGAACTCAAAACCTGAAAATTGATGGAAACAAATTGGTGATCAAGGCGAGTGTTTGTGTGTGACACTCTGTACTTAAGACAGATTTCGCCCCCGCTACGGTGCTCATGGTTTGCATTGGACGACTGTCTCCCAGCACTACTTGATCGGAATCCCCCCAATGCAGCACTTCAATTGGAGGGCCTGGCGAACCATATTGTGTTTGTAACTCTCTCATATGAATGGACTTGAATGAAGGAAAAATCAACTTTTTAAATGAAGGAGTGAAATAATATTTATAAGCCAACTCGTAACTCTATGAAAAGTCACCAAGGAAAGAGGCATATCTGTTCGTGAAGGACGCGTCCGTCCATGGCGAACAGGTGCCAATGAAAAGATGCAACTCCAAAATAAATCAATTTTCATTCACTTAAAATAAAATATTATATCCTATAATATTTTCCAACAATCCCCCACATGAATGAAATTGACTCGATAACCAATGCAAAACAATGCAAATGACAGAGAGAGTACATGTGGAAATTCCTGCATAGGATAGGTAGCTTTTGGCTTTGAACCTTCCCTTGTGAAAGACTATTGGATTAACTTGCTAACCAGTGGACGCGATGCCTTGAACTGTTCAGCGTTTTGTGTAAACCAAGACAATAGAATTCACACAGAATCTTTCCGAACACAATTGGTTCTTACGGTTGTGTCCATTTTGGCCCTGGAACACCGACTGGTTTCAGAGAGTGCTTTAAAGAATTCAGCCTTAGAAAATTCTCACAGAAGCGGCCCCTTCACACTCACATAGGTGATCTCTTATTAAGAGTATCCTGCTAATACTCCACTTGGATTTACCAAGGTATAAGAATCATTAAAAGTTAAACTTAACCTAAAACACTGTAGGCATTACTGTTTCACCATAGGAATGAGTTGGAGAGATATCTCCTCAGTGATACTCCTAAGTCTCGTACAACTCGGTTGTCCCGTTGAACCTAGATCTTGGGATCTCCAGTCAGCTAGGTTGGGTTGCCGTTATAGAGACTTTTAAATAATAGGCTTTAATCCCATTCCCCTCGATGATCATTTTGTTCTCTAGTCAAAACTCAACTCGACGGATCCGTTATAAATTCTTTTGACGTTTCATTCTTTAGTGAGAACAAATGTTTAACGGTATCATGTCTGCAATATCAAGACTTGCCGTTCTACGTGGTCTTCTATGCCTTTCTAACAACTGATGGCCATCACATTATAACTCTGGCATAGAATTGGACCCCCGTTGGAACATCCTCTAAGAGATGGCACAGCCATTCGCTTATTAGCCTCTTTGTCTAATACAATGAGTTGATCAGACTCCATCGTAGACCTTGTTATACACGCATAAGGATTTCCAAATCATTGTTGCACTCCAATTGTATAATTAAATCCACCTTTGGATTCTAAAACTTTAAATTGGATACTCATATCACCATACTTTATTCTTTAAGTATAGTTGAACATCTCCCATAGTGCAACACGTATATATTGTGGAAATTATAAATATTGTTTCCCCCATAATTCTGAAATTAATTCAGAATTCAATAAAATAATTTCCGTAGTTTATGACATGACACAAACAATGTCTATACTTCTCTTCATCTCTCATGTTCTAAGAAACAAGAGCAAGAAACAACCCCTACATTGAGTGCCTCACCCAATATCGAGTAACTCTATACTCAAATTGAGATGATTTTATGCTAACTGCACTGTGCATTCTAAATATCTTTGCCGATTCAATAAATACTCTTTATAGCATATAAACCAATTTCACTTTACTCAAAAGTATCTTGTGGAGCGTAGTTTGTTGATAACTACCAACCGCTTAAGATCGTAGAAACTAAAATACTCCAATTTCAGTTTCATGCCAAATCAAATATAGTGACCCAATCTATTGGGTAAACTAAATTTCAAATAATCCAAAACATTACATGTTTAATGTTTTTGACCGACTTGACCCAAGTGACTTTTCAAAAAATCAAAAGATATGTGACTTATTCACCAAGGGTCACATCTTTTGGCATAAACTCAACGGTCACATCTCTTGGTTTAAATCTCACAGTCATGTCTCTTGATGTAAATTAACCCAAAGGCCACACCTTTTGGTTTTACTACAAGAGGTCACACATTTAAGTTGAATCCCAAGGGCCACACACCTTGACATATAGAGGAATGTGACATATTAGAGGGTGTCACACTTACTCAAACCCTCTTTCGAATGAACACATAGATTCATCTTTTGTGATGGATCCACCACCACTGCAATCATTTCTAAACTGCGTAAACTAATTCTTCACACCTGAATAGAAAATCACAGTTGTCACAGTTCCCACCAATCACATTAGTATTTCTCCTTCACTGTGATTGACTTTGCACATAATATACTGGAATAATATACCAAAACACAATGCACGTGCTAGACAAGCCGTTCATAATAGAACATAGAACCAACCATGCAATAATACGAAACAGGTAAAAACTAGAATTATGCTAACTGATCCATACTCTTGAACAGTCACGACCAAAATGAAATGGTTCTTCTTTTCCAAAAGAACACTGTGGTTCATGAATAAAAGTCATAACTTTACCAAAAGGTATGGATGTGTCATTTCTCAAAGGACACTTACTAACCAAGAAGTGTCTCTTCACAAGATTTCAATACTCACCATTTTTCCGGCTTCAACAATTGGGAGAAAAAATGGTCAAACGAGTTCTCATTAAAGTACGAGATTCTGGCCACGAGCATCCGGCCATACGCACCATCATACAAGAAAAAACACCTTTCCCGACTAACTGTTTAGTCGGCAATTGTAGGGATTTTAGTCGGCAAAAGCCTTCCCCGACTAAAAATTTTGGTCGGCAAGTTAGTCGGCGGAAGAAGGTCGGAAAAGGTGTTTGCTGACTAAAAACAGTTTAGTCGGTAAAGATTAGACTATTTGCCGACTAAAGTTTAGTCGGCGAATGTGATTCTATTGGCCGACTAATTGTTTAGTCGGGGATGTATATCCTATTTGCCGACTAATGGTTTAGTCGGGAAACGTTGTTTAGTCGGGGAAGGTTTATCCTATTGTCCGACTAAATATTTAGCCGGAAAATGTGCTACCTATTTACCGACTAATTATTTAGTCGGGGAATGTGTTACCTATTGGCCGACTAAATTTTTAGTCGGGGAATGTGTTATCTGTTTGCCGACTACATATTTAGTCGGGGAATTTGTGTCCATATTTTGCCGACTAAATATTTAGTCTGGAAATGTGTGTTCAATTCAACAAATGAATACCCTTTTGGCGACCAAATTTTAGTCGGGAAATGTACTTATTGTCCGTACCAATTGGTCAATATCGCATAATTTTCTACAAATTTTTTCTCCATTCATTCCCTGTATATTTGAGCGATCCTGTAAATTTCATTTTCCCTCCATTTTCATTACATCCACAAAATTGCAACATAATGTATTTAATAAAAAATAAAATTCCAAGAAATAAATCCAGAATTCCATAAATAGAAGTGTCCACCAAATACTTAGAAAATAACTTGTATCCAAATTCCTAAAACGCAAAATAACGACACATCAACCACAAGGGGGAAATTAAAAAAAAAAAAACCAAGCTCAATAACAAAATGTATCAAAACCCCTAGATTGCAAAATACTAAAAAGTTCAACCTCGACAAATGGATAACCTAATTGTACGTTCACAACCGAAATCCAACTTTGATCTTCATAGTCAATAACCAAAAGTATAACTGCAGGATACTCCGTTAAGCGTCAATCTGTAAAAAAAGAAAAGAAAAAAACAATCCACCATTAGTATTTATGAACTAGTGTATCCCATTGCTCAAAGTATTAACATAAGTAGATACAAACTAATTACAAGCCAAAACGGAAAATTATCTTGACATGGGGATCGGTTGAACTGGTTCTTTTTCACAAAGATAGAAGCTAATTGCAGAATCAACAATTAGAAGCGATTTGTTATCGTTCTTCTCTAGTGGATGTTGGATCATGAATACGGATCCCAATTATATGAAAAGGGAAATTATGATTTGACCAAATTCCGTAAGTCGGAGTATTGGACGTGTAGGATACGTGCATATTCAAAAAGATAGAACATCCACATACCATGGAAAGCATTAAGTAACAACCATGTATCGGTATATTACACCCTTCTCTTCTAGAAATGTTCTAGAAGGGTTCTTTCATCACAGTGACTTTGGATAGGGCCACCCAAGAGAGTCGTAATCAAAAGGTGCATGTGTTATTTGACTTGCATTATAGCTGTTGCCAGATTTAGCCAAAATTGTAGTCTCAGATATAATATACTTCTACAATCGTATGTGTGACTACCAACTATTAGACGGGTTTGGAAACTCGTAGTATCCGTGTGATACATGTAGTACATTCTTCAATTTCATGAGCTACTTAAAGGCCTCGTTTTTTCCAAAACATTCGAACTGTTTATATTGGTACTAAGGTTTTCAGCATGGGTTCACTCTTCAAAATATAATCAAAGGTGCATTAAGATGCCCCAGGACTTCTAATTTTTAGAATTGCAGGAACTAAAGCATCAAAAGTAAAAAATCAAAAGAAGGATAATCATTTGTTATGGGAGTTGTCATTCCTTTCATAAGACCAAAAGAAATTATGGAAGTTGCTCGCTCGGACATTCCGAACCAAATTCTTTTATTTTCCCTACAGTCTATGAAGCACGGATACTCTATTTTGGCATCCGTATCGCGTATCGTATCCGTATCAGATACTGATACTCTCGGATAATCTCCGGATACGTATCCGATACGCTTTTTAAAGTATCCTGCTTTTAGAATGGGTTGTGGAGAGGGGACCCTGCCGATCTGGAGATAGACCAGATGTGTGAAGTGGGAGATTGGGTTAGGATTAGAAGTGACGCAAGATTCGGGATCAAGCTAGGGATGTGTAATACCCCGACTTTTAATTATGTTCATAATTTAAGTATGTGTTGAGCTTGATGTTAATTATGTGATTTTGGCCTTATTTTGCTAGTTTATTAGGAAATGGAACATAGGTGGTTATAGGTCACACCTACACATGATAGTTTTTCTTATGATCTTTTAAATGAAGGAAGCGTGTAACATTTCCCCTCATCCTCATCACACGTATAGAGAGAGAGAGAGAGAGAGAGAGAGAGAGGCCCGTTCGGTGATCAGAAGAGGAAGAAAAGAAGAAGAAAATCTAGGAAATTTCTTCTTAGACTTGGATTGAAGCCTAATTTGGTAAGTACATGCCTAGAGGAGTAAAACTTCTTGTTCTTGATGTTCAATTTTTGCTAGAAGTGCTGAATCTAAGTGGGTTTAGGTTAGAGATTGAAGTTTGTATTGAAAACCCATGAATCTCGTTTAAATTTCTAGAAATTGACATGTTTAAAGCTTGTGTGATTCATGAATTTGGTATATTTGGGGTAGCCCATGAGTATGTTCAAGTTTGCTTATGTTTTGTGAAGTTTGTGTATGAGTTTTGATGTGAATTTTAGGGTTTTACTTCAGAAATTCGTACAGCTTGTGGGTAGGCAATTTAGAGCTTCAACAGAATCGAATCTGCCCTGTTCTTGAGGAATTTTTCTCACCAACTTCCCAACCTTAATATTTTTTGATATTTTTACTGAAAATGCCTGTATGTGTCTATTGTATTGTGTAAAAATTTCAGAACCTAACTCAAAATGTGGAAGGAGTTAAAATTCGTTAACCGACCTGTTGTTGTATCTGCAGTGCTGACTGCATCGTCGCACTTTACGGAAACGGTCATTTTTTTTAGCTCGAGCGATGAAATTGCGATCCGATTTTTGATTTTGAAACTAGATTCATATACCTTAAAAAGTATGTAGAGTTTGTACCTTAGTTATTTCTGTGCAAAGTCAGATTTTAAGTTGAAGTTGATAAAATTGCAGATTCTGAAATTATTTCTTGAGATTGGTTATCTAACTTCATGTCTTTCACTCTAGGACCTTATGTTCATTAAAGATAGGCTTATTTAGTATCCTCTAATCATGTTTTGTTGCCTAATTGTCTTAGGAGGTTCGGGTGACACGTGGACACGAGGTGAGTGATTAATACCTAAACACATGGTTTTGAACTTGTTTTCCTTATCGAGCTTATTTGAACATGTTTTATAAATTGTGTACTCCATGGATAACAATGGAAGGTGGACCTATTTGTGAAATATTTGCAAATCTATTTAATGGCATTCACAGCTCTGGGAGGTTTACCTTTTAGTTTGTAATACCTATGTAAGACTTTGGTTTGATATTAATAAAAGTCGTCTTTTGCTTCCGCTGTTATGTTTTAGCCCTTTTGATTATCACTTGTTTAAGTGATATTTGATTTGTGATTTGGCCTTAGTGAGAAATCACTGGCATTTGTCATGATTAAGACCTCAAGGGGCAGGTCAGGGTTGTGACGGGATGTTCCAAGATGACATGGGGATTGGTTGAACTGGTTCTTTTTCACATTCTGCCAAGTACTGAATCTTTCCCTCTTGGCATTCTCAATACACTTGACTACTTGAGCAAGGGCAACAGATGTCATTTGCTATCCTAGAGAAAATCCTAGCATTTCAAGCCACAAAATGATCACTGAAGTAAGAAAAGAAGTAAGAATGGCTTGTCCTAAAATTAATAGCATGTAACTTCGCAAGATCCATAACTAATTTTTTATAGTTACATAACTTACATTGCAAATTGCCTCTGTGGATTGCAGTCCACAACAAGTGAATATATCAGCAAATTCAATTTTTGGTTGCCTTCTAGTCCAAGGACATGTTTCTTATAGTGCAAAAAACTAATGTTCATGCAATGCAATCAAATAAACAGTTAACAGACTAACAAACTGGAGGGGCTAGGCCGCCACCTCAACTCAGCAAACAAAATATGCGAGGGGTTATGCCACCACCTCGGCTAAGCAATGCAATCAAATAAAACTAACTATACTAACTAAAAACAAACTCAATATTTAACTTGGCTTCGTTACACCTCAGGTTTGGCATAAAACCAGGTTAGAGGTATCCACCAAGCTAAATACGAGCTACTAACTACTACTACAAGAAAGAAGCGGGACACTTAAAGCGGTTCTGCAATACGAAAACCCTCTCGAATCAAGAATGAAAAGCCTCACCAAGAATGCTTTAGATCACGAAGTCTGCAATACGAAGAAGATAACCACAGAATCAGTTGCAGGAAAACAACCACAAAAAGGATTGCAATGAACACTACACAGCAAAGGAAAAAGTGGGAAAGGAAAGCAAAACTCTGCAAAAGAACTCTTAAAAGTTAGTTTCAAAGTCAGACTTGCCTCTGGAACTGTTCAGTATCAATGAACTTCTAAAAAATAATCTCTAACAAATCAGCCTACAAAAAGACATTAAGGACCCCACTTGTATGCAAGAAAATCTCCATCCTTTTCCATTTTCCTATACTTAGATTTCTCTCGCTTATACACAAACACATTTAAAACATTCAATCAAATCTGAATTTCAACATAAAGAATACCTCTGACTTAGCTACAAAAAGAGAATCACATATTCAGTCCATGACAGTCACAAAACTGGTTTACTAGCTTTATGAATGCAGTCCAATGACTGTTGTGGAACCAACACCCAACCAGCTTCAACCTTTTTTAAGCATTCCAATCGTAATACACCAAAAAAATAGAAGCAGCAAGAAAAAATGGTTCAGAACCACATACAAAGGTCTCACTCACCTGTTTAGTTCTAATATTGTCACCTAAATCATACAACTCATCTCCATCTACAAAGGTCTCACTCACTATTTTTAGTCCAGTTTGTGGGCTGGTTTTGGACCTGTTTCGGGGGTGTTTTGAGGCGAAAACGGGGCTGGTTTTGAGACAGTTTCCGGAGCTGTTCGGGGACTGGTTTCAGGACAGCTTTTGGAGAGTTTTCTGGGCTGGTTCGGAGTGGTACAGATCTGGTTTTGCAGCTGATTTTTGAAGCTAAAATGGAGTTGTGTTCGGCTGTTTTTCTGCTGGTTTTGGGACTGATTTGCAGCTGAAATGGGACTGGTCCAGTGGTGGTTTTAGGTGGTTGAATGGTGAAGATAATACTTTATATTCAACCAACGCAAAGTATACGCATCACATGGCTACTTGCAACTCTCAGCTTCCCAGTCATAACACCACCAATTATTCAGCCCCAAAGGATTAAAAAAAATTGTAATTCCAGATTTCAATATCAGCAAAAAAATCTGTTTACTGACTGCAATTCCAGATTTCCTACTTAGCATCAAAGTCTATTCTCATATTGATATTCTCAAATTACGTACCATATATTCGAGCCACCATCACCCTGCTCCAACACTGCCTCGTCACGCATTGCCACCATCATCGCCTATCATTTAAAAAGGAAAAGAAAATAAACAACGAAGACACAAGGAATGGACTAATTAAAAAGGAAACAACAAAAAAGTAAAGGAATAAGTGTTCAGTATTAAACGCATACGTGTATCTCCTGGCATGCTACAAGAATGTATACTTCCATTAAAACTTCAGGCAGAATTGGAGATACCAATTTATCCATATGCACTAATTTTCAAATACTAAAGTTGAACTACCATACCACCAGCATCTCATAACATTCAACTTTATCTTTAGCAAAAGGAGAAGGCTAAATCAGCCTCAACATAGTTGACATTCCAAAGATCATGCCAGGGCTATATCAGTCTCAACATAGCCATTCACTTGTTCTTTTTTTTATTGGTTAATATTTTTAATAAGCAACAACTAGACATTGCTTTGTGACAGAATAGCCAAAGCACCAAGAAGAAAGTTAAAGGATGAGCTCCACGATAGAGCATTACATACCTCAAGGAGAAATTGACATTCAAGTTAAGCTGCAAACTGGACTCCAGTATGTATGCTCTTCCTAGGCAAAGTTAATAGAGGGCAACTATGTCTGGTAAGTAAAAATAAAACAGCGAGGGAGAAGAGAAGTTAAATACAAACAAGATAGATAGTTTTTAACTTGAAATAATCTATAGAAGGATACTCAGTCTCTAAAAGCACTTAAAGCATTCCACAAATTTCCAAATACTAGAAACCAATGTACAAGTCTTGCGTGTTAAAGCAAAGGGCAAAAAAATATTGATAGCTAAGCTTTGAAAATCATCATTTAACGTACGATAGCACCTTCATAATAATCAAAGACAAACTCATCCAACGTGGCAGCAAAAGGAATCAGTTAGGAATGGAAAGCACCTTGATCGCAATTGCATATAGCATCCACAATAGGATATTAGGATCATCAACACAATCACACAGCCACAAAGCCCAAATGTCCACAATATGCACTGATTTTCAAGTTATGGAGCACATTATCTCAGCCAGATTGGAATTAAAAGTACAAGGGATTGCTTATGAAGTGCTATGGGGACGATGGATAAATTTCAACCCATCTTTTGTTACCAGTAGGTTCACAATTGCTCAACTAGGTTCACAATTGCTCAACTGAATATATTGTTTGCATAAAGATCAGTTTCTTTCTTGTTTAGCTTCATCCTCACTTTTGGGCAGTAAGCACGCTACTCTAAATAGGCTCAACTGAAGGTGTTAAGCTCAATTTTCACCTCAAGCTTTTAAGCTTGATAATTTTCAAGTGACGATGAACCACACAATACTTGGTGAGCTCAACGTGTTGCTTGATAGCCTTGACTTGATAGTTAATTACTCATAAGCACATAATGAAATCCAAGCCACATATACAGATTTATACAAACCAGGAGTTTATTTAGGGCTGGATAAAGAGAACTAGTGTTTAAAAATTGGATTTAATTTCTGGAAAAAATCGAGGGTTTTCGAATTTGGTTTCTTTTCAACAAAAATCTAGGGTTTCTGAATTTGGGACAATTGCATACCTTTCATGATGAATTTTACACTTTAAGGCCACACCTTTGTAGATTGCAGAGCACGAATGTTATGTCAGCGACACCGGACTTCCACAGAATCCAGTGAGAAGATCTTCAATCAAATGAAACTCCAAGAAATTGTACAAACAACAATCAGAATAAACAAAAGCTCCAATGAATTTCGAAATTGGGTTTAATTTCTGCAAAAAAATTAAGGGTTTTTTGAATTTGGTCTCTTTTCAACAAAAAAACTAGGGTTTCTGAAATTGGGGGTTGTATGCATAAATGTATTGCAAGAGAGGAAGGGAACGAGGGAGAGATAGACAAAGCGAGAAAAGTAGAGAGAGAATCAACCTGGTTGTTGTATCTGTCACGTGTTGTTACTCCTCGTGGGGATCTCTCCCTCGCCAATGGCAGAGACCAGCGGTGCTAACATACTCGTTTTCATGTGTCACAACACACACACACACAAACAGAGGAGGAGGAGAGTGGAAGGGGGCAAGGGGGAGAAGAACTTCTTCATCGATCGAGAAATCGAGATCGAGAGAGTGAGAGAGAGAGAGAGAGGTGGGGAGGAGTTTCAATCGTGGGACGGTGGGAGAGTGAAGGGGCAGTGATTCCGCGTTTTGAAACCTTGTATTACCGAGAATGATCGAGGGATTTTTTGGTAAGAGACTGCCGCCAACAATTTTCGCGAAAAGTTAAATTGTCCCGCAAAATAAATTACGATTTTCCCGACTAATGAACCTAATTTAGTCGGCAATTATCTACTTTGAGAATTTGGGAAAAAATATAGTGAGCTTTAATTACACCACCATTGCATATAAACTCTAAACTTTATCACGATGGATGTTTTTTATAACGCTCGATCTGAATCGTTAGGATTTCACGTCTTATTAATTATAGAATTGTCACCAAAATCGGAGATCATTCAGTATCAATGACCACATGATCGGAATAGTTTTACTGCTTCCAGAAGCATTAAAGTCTAATAGCACACCACCTGAGCCACACTCGAGGTCTTTTTGCAAGATCAAAACCATCCATCTTAAATTTAATATGGATTAGATCATTCTTACCGAGTTATAGTTGAGATCGCTTTTAATTAGACAACTCATCGAACGAAAAATACTATTTTTCTAATGAGTCCATGTCTCCATGAAGGAATTTCCTAACTTGATTGAGCCGCAAATTTACGATAATGAATAATTTGACAAGTGCAACAAAATCAACGGTCTTGATCGTTATGATTGTTTCGCGATCATGTAACTACTACAACAATAAGTGCAACATAAGACTTAGTTGACTATCAATTAGATCAGAAGTATAAATTGTAAAGGTAACTGTCGAGCCATTATTTATAATACTCGATCTGAACCGTTAGGATTTCACGTCTTACCGATTATAGCATTGTCACCAAAATCGGAGATCATTTGATATCGACGACCTCGTGATCAAAAGACATTTTATGCCTTCAGAGACGTTTAAGTGTTATGCTGCACTAACTGAGCCCTGCATGAGATCTTTTTTGGCAATCAAAACCATCTATCTTTGGTGTAATACAAATTAAATTATTCATCCTAAAAAT
This sequence comes from Rhododendron henanense subsp. lingbaoense, assembly GCA_020567845.1. Lineage (NCBI taxonomy): Eukaryota > Viridiplantae > Streptophyta > Magnoliopsida > Ericales > Ericaceae > Rhododendron > Rhododendron henanense. The sequence continues at coordinate 49,263,890 of CM036313.1, forward strand.
GAAGTTAACCGCATATGGATAAACACTTGATCGGACAACAATTTTTTTTTAATTTAAGAATTTACGTGTTGATAAAGGGATTTCCTTAACCCAATTGAGCCAAAATTTTATGAGAATCTTATGATTAAGAAGGGAAAAAAAATGAGCGGTAGTGATTGGAAAGATTGCATTGTGATCAATGTCGTTGGAACAAATATTTCCTTTCTTTGAAATTTTTAAAAAGAGGACAATGTTGATATTCCATGACTAAACCTATTAGTTGGGAAATGTATTTGATTTTTTAATTCGGATTAAATGATATTACTAGACTAAAATATATTTGGTTGGAAAATGTAATTTCGTTTTCTATTTTATTAAATTCAAAAACATGATATTTCACGACTAAATTTAAATTTAGTCGGCAACAAATTAAATTCCCGACTAAATTTAGTTTAGTCGGAATTAATTTTCTATTTTATTAAATTCAAAAAAATGATTTTTCACGACTAAATTAAATTTAGTCGGCCAAAAAGTAAATTTGGAATTAATCGTCTATTTTATTAAATTCGAAAAAAATGATATTTACCGACTAAATTTAATTTAGTCGGCACAAAAGTAAATTCGGAATTATTCGTGTATTTTATTAAATTCGAAAAAATGATATTTCCCGACTAAATTAAATTTAGTCGGCCAAAAAGTAAATTTGGAATTAATCGTCTATTTTATTAAATTCGAAAAATGATTTTTCACGACTAAATTTAAATTTAGTCGGCAAATATATGTTTTGGCCGACTAAAATAATTTAGTCGGCAACTGTTTAATGTTTGACCGACTAAAAATTCTTTAGTCGGTGATTGGCTTATATTTTCCGACTAAACATGTTTTAGTCGGGAAATTTTAGTCGGGAATTGTGTATTTTGTTGTAGTGTCAGAAGCCTCAGCCACTTGCCATATTCTCAAAAAATCACAAAGATTATTGATAAAAATGGGGAACATATATGGCATCAATTGCAATAGAAAACACATACGCAACAAACAAGTGCCAAAGCACCCATTCCCAAATAACCGTTGGTTAAAAATCGAAACGGTTGGAAACCATGCGTTTGAAATGATGGATGTAATTAACAGCCAAAACTAAAGACAAAGTTCTTGATACTCATTACCATAACAACCTTGATCAAGCACCAATTATGAAACGTTATGTCCTTAAATTGGCTGAAACCTTAGCATTGCTCCAACAGCAAAAAACAGTCCCACCCGATCCAATGCAATCTTTTGTAGATAACGCCCATACTAAAAGAGTGCTGAGTGAAAACTCCAAATACTTTCAACACACACTGCTAATGCTATCTTTCCAAGTACTGACAACAAAAACTTAGTATCATACATAATACTAGAGCATGGATGAACATGTCATGGAAGGAGTACAAGATATCAAAATTTGGAACTTAGTAACCGGTTTCAAATGTCAAAGTACACATGAAGAGTCATTAACCAACCATTACGACAACAAGTGGAACATATTTCCATAGGAAGCAACTGTTCACAACCAAAAGGTGCCAAAGCACCATTTCAAAATAAACCAGTTTTTGATGTAAAGGCCCAACGGTAGCAAGGGTAATTGTCCAAAAATCAATAAAGCGTTTGAGATATTAGAAACTAACAATTTCCATATCTTGGAATTTTGAGCCTCAGTTTTTGCACTTAGTGACAAGTCACAACATGACTAGCCACTTGGAAATTTATAGTCATATTATGGGATTGTCAATTTCAGACCCCGAATTTCCATAAAACTGTAGGGAGATTTTTTTTTTTTTAAATATAGGCTACCAAGGGATTTGAAGTTTGAACCCAATAGAAGGTACCTTACAAGAAGGATCTTACCAATCCACTGACCATGCTTTTGTCAAATTGCATAAGAAACCAAACTCAACGTACATTTCCGATTACTAATGGTTGAAGAGACGTGCCTCCCCAATTATCTTGCGACTTTTTAGAAAGTCGATACCGAAGAAACAAATAAACTACCGTTGTACAGCCAACTATCAAAGTAGTCAAAATAACAAGTGATCAAAGGTTATATATTATCAAGCGAAACAAATTTACGCAATTCAAACACCACTCGGTGTCAATAAACAGTCACAATGATTCATAACCACAGAGGAAATAATCAATCAATGCAACAACTATAACAGTTAGAGTGCCACTTAGCAAATCTATTTTGTCTTCATTGGCAAAATTATTACTGTCAACTCTATGACAGATAAGCATCTAACCCTTTCAGACATGACTTAAAAACCTTCATGCAAGAACAATTGGAGCCAAACATACACGTGTACCAACAAATGCATCGGTGGCATCCTAAACCACTCTATGCTTTGTTTTTAATCACATACTTATATATGCCTTGAGAACATCATTACTAGCATACATTTTCTGGACAGAATAGTAAACAATTATCGGTGCCTTTTTCCATCTGCATGCCAATACGATTTTAACCGATTTCCGCATAAAAATACAGAAGATTCCAACACGAAGCATCAAAACCATCACAAAAAGTAAACAGGAAATCTGTCTTAAGATTGTTGGAAAAAATGTGTTTACTATTTGTGATAAAAACCAATAATATGAGTGCTATAAAATCGGAACTCAAAACCTGAAAATTGATGGAAACAAATTGGTGATCAAGGCGAGTGTTTGTGTGTGACACTCTGTACTTAAGACAGATTTCGCCCCCGCTACGGTGCTCATGGTTTGCATTGGACGACTGTCTCCCAGCACTACTTGATCGGAATCCCCCCAATGCAGCACTTCAATTGGAGGGCCTGGCGAACCATATTGTGTTTGTAACTCTCTCATATGAATGGACTTGAATGAAGGAAAAATCAACTTTTTAAATGAAGGAGTGAAATAATATTTATAAGCCAACTAATAACTCTACGAAAAGTCACCAAGGAAAGAGGCATATCTGTTCGTGAAGGACGCGTCCATCCATGGCGAACAGGTGCCAATGAAAAGATGCAACTCCAAAATAAATCAATTTTCATTCACTTAAAATAAAATATTATATCCTATAATATTTTCCAACAGATTGTTCTGAAGAAACAAAATGGAACCAAAGATTTTGCCACTTAGAACTCAGTTTTAGCAGTTGGGAAACCAGCTCCAGCAGTTTCAAAAGCAGTTTTGGCAATTTCAAAGCCGATTTCAGAAGTAGAATAGCAGTTTCTGAAATTAGAATACCGGTTTCGGCAACTTATATCCCTGTTTCAGCAGTGGAAACCAGTTTCTGCATACATCATAAGAAGACAATAGGAAATACACCAAACCTTAAGAGACAGTAAAGAATTGTGATAAGGAGATGAGGACAGTTGAGTTCAGTGTATGGCATTTTTGAATTATTGTTCTTTATGCCACAAATGAAACTATTTTGTAAACCAAAGCTCTTTGTCATCTCAAATTGGGGAATTCCCTTAAAGGAAAAACCAATTAATCGAGATCTTCTTTCTTTTCTTTCTGTTCATTTCTTTTTCTTTTTCCTTTTTTTAGCTTTTTGAAGAAATCATCTTTTTGTTTTCTGTTCTAGAAGTTTGTAAATAATAATGACAGGACATCGCATAACTTGAAGCTTGTTTTGAGGACATAAAAGGATTGTGTCTGCACTTATCAATTCTTGTGTTCCAAAAATACAAATACGAATGAAAGTAACACGATTTCTAATAAAATTTTGTTGCCTATCAAAAAAAAAGTAACACAATTTCATTTGTTTTTATCAGATTGTATGCGTACAGTTTAGACAGTTCACGAGTAGAGAGTAAGGAATTCGATTGTATGCGTACAGTTTAGACAGTTCACGAGTAGAGAGTAAGGAATTCAATTGTATGCATACAGTCTGTTTATATGACAACTGAACCTGCATTCCCCTGAGTTCGGTGGCTTATTGTTCTCCTCAAAATATATGAAGTTTAATTCACCACCCCTGCTTTTGCTTGCCCCAACATTGTCAAAGTGATTGGAATTTTGCTTGCTTCAACATTGTCCAAAGGAAGGTGGATTGTTCTCCCAGCACTAATCGAGATATGCTTGTGTTACCTTGGACGGCCCGAGTTATCAACATTGCATGTCTAGCTATCCATGTCGCCCTAGGAAGATAAAACGATGGAGGATTAACACCAAAGTGAAAAAAGGGAGAGGATTTTTCGATACAATTGAAGGACAAATTTTCAAATTTTTTAGTAAGATCATTAATTGCTTACCTTCAACATGTTATTCTTGACTAGATGAAGCTCTTGGAGAACAGTATTTATGCTCATTCTATCTTGTGGGGACTCTGTAGAACATGTTAGTGCTATTTTTATAATGGGGATTATATATTCTACCATTTTGCTGCCATGTCTGTCATCAGTTAAGAGCATGGGGTCTACAACCTCCATCACACGGTGTGGGAAAGCAATCTTTGCAAAGTTATGAAGATTAAGGTCTGCCTCAAATATTTCGTTAGTAGGTCTCTTTCCTGTCACCATCTCCAACAACAAAATTCCGTAACTATAAACATCTCCACTAGTTGACATCTCGCTTCCAAGACCATACTCTGCCATTTGTAAAATTCAAACGTTAAAGCAAAATGATCTTTCTTTAACTTCTTAAAAAAAATGATGCGAAATGAAAGAGAAAACTTGCTTGCATTACATCATTTGCGTTATGCAAATATGAAACTAGACCATTTACACTAACAAGTAAAGGGTGTGTCATATTTTTTTAACTATCGTGTGTGGATACCTTTCTTGTTTAAGTAACAGAAAAGAATTGACTTTGGTTTGTTCTAAGATAACCAAACCAAATTCCACATAACAAATGTCATTTCATTGATATAGAGATAACAACTGATTTAATTGGCAATCCTTCATGGTGTCTAATCGGCCGAATGTATTGAAGTTCAATGATTTTGAAATTAGAAGTGGCATATTCGAAGTAGAAAGAAGATAAAGAGCTTCTTCTTTTTTTTTTTCACCTGGAGCTGCATATCCAATGGTTCCCCTTATTGCAGTTGAACTACTTGACGTACTTGGAGTGTTGAGCTCCGCACGAAATCTAGCTAGACCGAAATCTCCGACATGGGCAACCATGTCACCGTCAAGAAGGATATTACTCGGCTTCAAATCACAGTGAATAATTGGCCTTTCGCATTGTTGGTGAAGATAATCAAGTGCACAAGCCACATCAAGGGCAATGTCTATTCTTTGTTGAAGATCGAGTCCCACGAACTCACGTTGGCCATTATTTGCGTTTGGAATTGAATGCAACCAATTATCTAGACTTCCATTCGGCATGAACTTGTAAACTAGAGCTTTAAACTCATTCCCTTGAAAATCCACACTAGAACAAGAAGTTATGATCGAAACCATGTTTCGGTGTCGAATATTCCTTAAGGTTTTGCACTCTGCCATGAAACTCTTGGTAGCACCACGAGTTTGGAGGTCAAGTACTTTGACCGCAACAATTAACTCCCCATTTTGTTCAATTACACCTTTATACACACGGCCGAAACTACCAAAACCAAGCAGATTCGTCGAGGAGAAACCTTCAGTTGCTTTGAGAAGTTCTCCATAAGAGACTTTCAAGAATGGATCTTTCGACAATGAACCAACAGGTTTGGTGTTTGTTTTCTTCTTGAACAAACATATGATGAAAGATGATACTGCGGTTACTCCAATGACTACCGAAGCTATTGTGATTGCTAAGGTGTGCGAAAGTGACATCTTGTTTCTCGATTTTTTCATGGTGCATCGAGCTAGTCGTAGTTCAGGAATGCCACCACAAAGTCTATAATTTCCAGCAATAGATATCGCACTTGCATTTGTGAAGACACCTCTCATTGGTAACTCTCCATCAAAATTGTTGAAGGACAGATTGAGATTCTTCAAGGAAAAAGTCCCTAAGAATCTCGGAATTTGACTAGATAAGTTGTTGTGAGAAAGGTCCAAATTTTGAATACCTCTCAAGGATTCCATTGGTGAAGGAATAGATCCTTGAAACGAATTTTGCTGGAAATACAAGTTTACAAGGCTAATACAGCTTCCAAGAGTCCCAGGAATTTCACCAGACAAAACATTCTCGGAGATATCGATTTTTGCTACATTTTTGAGGTATCCAACCTCTGGTGGCAGGGATCCAGACAAACGGTTGCGAGAAAGATCCAAAGCAATTGATAGAGAAGAGACCATCAAAAGTTGTCTTGGAATGCTCCCACTAAGGTTATTTTCATCAAGTGTTAACTCTAACAAATTTCGACAGTCTCCCAGACTCGAGGGTATGGCTCCCTCTAGTCTGTTTTTCTCCAAGTAAAGGTTATTCATCATCGACAAGTTTCCAATCGACTTTGGAATTTCACCTGAGAATTTATTGTTTGACAATGCTAAGTACTGCAACTTATGAAGATAACCTACGCTATCGGGAATCGGGCCTGTGAATAGGTTATCCTTCAGAGCTAAAAGTTCCATATTCACAAGGTTTCCTATAGTTGAAGGAATTGATCCATACAATTGATTTTTATGTAGTGTCAACCAAGAGAGAGAGATTGATAGATTGCCCACAAAATTTGGTAATACACCTCCAAATTGGTTATCTTCCAAACCAAACAGTTCCAAATTGCTACAATTGGTCAAAGAACTAAGAAAGGCTAGTCCATCAGATCCCCTAGCTTCAAAATTGTTACTAGATAGAATTATCACACTGAGATTTTGTAAGTTTCCGAAATCATTCCTTACTATTCCACTGAAATGGTTTCTTTGCAATTCGAGGTGTACCAACTGCGAAGAGTTGGATATTGAAAGCGGAATTGGACCACCAAAATCATTAGCATGTAGCTGAAGGAACTGAAGGTGAGGGAACATGAAACCGAATGTCTGTGGAAGACTACCCCGGAGTCGATTAAAGGGCACTGACAATTTAACTAGCAACGATAGGTTGTATATGGAAGGAGGGATGGTACCTGAAATTTGAGTGGCACCTAACCAGAAGTACCTTAAATTTTTCAATCGACCCAAAGCATTTGGAATACTTCCTCCAAACGGATTGTCCACGGCACTAAAGTTTATCAGAGAAGTAAGATTCCCAATCGACGGAGGAATCCCTCCGGTCAAGTTGTTACTAACAACGTAGAGTGATTTGAGTACTCTCGGCATTGAATAACCAAGTTCTTTTGGGAACTCTCCAACTAGCTTGTTGCTGGTTACACTAAAGAACATGAGATTGCAGCATCGAGATAGGCTTGTTGGAATTTTCCCTTCAAAACCGTTACGTGCAAGATCGAGTTTCTTTAACCTGAAAAGATTACCTAATTCAGTTGGAATTTCACCTGTAAAAGTGTTGTTTTTGAGACTAAGCCCTTGGAGAAAGCTGAGGTTTCCGATGTAAGTAGACAAAGAGCCCGTTAGACCTTTGGACGTGAGGTCTATAAAGATGACTCTTTTGTGTCGGCGACCGCATTGGACACCTTCCCAGTGACAGAAATGGAGAGATTCATTCCATGAGCTCAAGGCCTGTTGATATTCTGGGAAAATATTTGACTTGAAGGCTAATAATGCATGGAAATCAGTCTCATTGCCAGCAACATTAATAGTGTTCGTAAGACTAAGGGATGATATTTTTGTGTCGAGGGCAAGGGCTTTGATTTGAAGCAGTGGGATGAGGGAGAGAAATAAGGCTATGAGATCAATCGAGAGAGATTTGGTTATGAGACTGAGATTCATCTTGGTGTGTGGTTTGAGTTCTCAACTCTAGAATATGGTTTCGCAGGTGCAGACTTGTATTATGTTGACTTATCAACGTGAAATTAAATTATGTGGGGTTGAAGAAGAGGACATTTCCAAAAACCAGACAGAATAGTAGGTATAAAGTAAATTGATCAATTCTTTTGCATCCCGACCCGTTTTCCCCACTAACAAACGCATTAGTTATGGGATTAGATCCGGTTAATTTGGCTATTGACCAGTTTGGTCCAATTGTTGCATCTGGACCATCCAAAAGGGTTTTGGACGGCCCCAAATTTAAAGATGGTGTTTTTGAATTTTTTTTTTCCCTCTAAAACACCCCTTTAAATCTGGGCCATCAAAAACACTTTTGGACGGCTCGGACGCACTAAATGGACCAAACTGGTTGGTATCTAATTGACCGGATCCGCCCCCATTATTTAGAAGGGAGGAGCTGATGATCACCTTTGTATCCCATCCCTCAAGACTCTTCTAAACTTAATTTTGTGGGTCCCAACAGAGTTTCAATGTTACTAATCCGAAACGCACATTTTGTAGACGAGACAAAAACAATGCAAGTGCAAAAGATTAGCTTGATTGGACTTAGATAGACATAAAACTAAATCGTGCTATTCTTAAAAAAAAAACATGAGAAGTTTGGTTTTCTATCGATCTCCTCTGAAACTGCTTTGCTATTGAGATTCTTTTTTCGAGGTTCTATAAACTAAGCGGTTCAGATCAATATTTCGAGACTTCTGTGAGACCCACAAAATCGAGTTTTGGAAGGGCAGGATGGAGGTGATCCAGAAATGTGCCAAAGAGAGGATGGCATTATTAGGAGTTTCCAGATTTCATAATTTCCATTTTCCACAAGTCCTGTCCTTGATGGAGCCAATATATTAATGGCGTAAGAATTTTAAATCCAAGAATTCTTTAATTCAACACCACCTAACTGATCCAACACGTGTGCGGTGGGGAGGCCTCTGGAAAGTTGCTCCAGGAGTACCAAATGTAATTTTTGGGAGATTAAAGAATCATCCTCAAGTGCCACTCTCAGTAAGTTCTCATCCGAGCTTCCCCACATCGCAGTCGCTCTTCCATTTTTGCAGGTTCTTCGAGCTTCCCCACATCGCAGCAAGCGGCGAGCGGCGATGCATAGATCGGAGGCGAGCGGCATGGGGAAGATGCACGTAACTCTCCGCAAATCCCACCATGCATGGCCGGCCCAACCTCAAGGCCCAAGAGGCCTGGGCCTTGGGCATCTGTTTACACCATATTTCACCGCCTATCGATGATCGACCGGAAGGTGGCGATTATGATAATGCTTCCTATTTTATTATTATTATTATTAATTATTTGTATTAATATTAGAACTAGTATTAGTATTTCTTTTATTACTGTTATTTGCATGCAGGACACTTGGCTTGCTCCTACACATGTGGAAGTTAAAAGGACATTTGTCATGCTCCTACACATTTGAAGGGAAGTGGGAAGTTATTTTGACAAGTGGAAGCAAATGATTGAATGAAGACTAGTGGAGAAGTTAAGAAGTTATTTCCTACGTTTGTTGTTTTTCTATAAATAGTCTTTTAAGACTTCATTGTAATTCCTCTCCAACAAATCAAAGTCTATCTTTATTTGTCTTAATTTTTGGAACTACTAACCCATTCGGGTTATAATTAGGAGTAGGAGTAGAATTAACTTAATTTCCTTACTTTTAATGAGGATCCGTCCTTCTTGATTGTAATTCTACCTTGAAAAAATAACAAAGTCCATTTGTTATTTTTCTTCCGCTCCACCCCACTTCACTAAACTATCAATCCACTCTGCCCAATCGATATCACCAATCTCACATTTGACTCGACTGCCATTTCTCTTCCGGTGAAGACCTGAAATACGGCGTGGAATCTCAAATCCGTTTGTGGAGACAAGCCGCATTCGCCCTTATTTTTTGTTGTTAACATTGTTTCCCGAAATCTCAGTCGATTTCGATCGAGGGAAATATTGGTAAACAATTTTGGCGCTAGAAGGAGGGCAACATTACTAAATCGGAAGTAATGGCAAAGATCAAGTGTGTAAACGAGAGCCTTTCATGGAAGGCTTGAACAATTTGCTAAAAGAAAACCGGCCATTTGTTGGCCAATTCCTGGATATAGAGATCCATATATATTGATGCCTTTCAAGGCCTCATTTATGATAACAGAGGAAACTAATTTCCACCAAAACATGGCTATTTGTTGGCCATTTGTAATGGCTTTGTCTCTTGTTAGACAAAAGTCTAACAAACTGAATTTTGTATGCATGGATTCGGCATCCTATGAGTATTGGCCACGTCTATGAAGAAACAAAATTGGCCAACACTTGGCCAATTTATGGAAGGTCCCAATCTTATAAGAATTTTTATGCCGATATCTTCTGAGAAGTTTATTGCCATGCATCGATCGATCAGTGCCAATGGTTTGTGGCCAGTGATGGGACCAGGGGGGGTCTAGTGGCGGCGGCCGCCACGACAAGATTTTTAGAAAATGCAATTATTATATGTAAAAAAAAAAAATTATACCCAACTTATATAGTCTCGCCACCACTAGATTTTTTCCTTATTTTTTTGTTATATACTAGTCCTAAATCTTTTTTTTTTCAAGCAAGGAGACCAAAAAAATATCCCAAAACTAAATTCAAAGGGCCAAAGTGAAAGTAATATAAAAAAATGAGGTGTAATTAAGAAAAAAAAAACTTTACAACTCAACCTAAAATATTAAATAAGTTAACCTAAATTAATAGGAGTAGACGGCAGTAGTGCTATAACCTAAATAGGATTACTCTTGACGGCAACAATGCTATAGTAGTATTCATTTTCTACCTACGATTCTTGGTTCCAAATTTCCGACGCCGGTGGTGGACTTCTGATTTCTCTTGTTTAGAGCAGCGGTGGAGTTCCGATTTCCGAAACATTACAAAACCATTTATTGTTTGGCGTTTTGTGTGGATTTCACAAACTTCATTGGAAAAAGGTTAGTCTTCTTCAATTTTTTAATATTCAATTAAAGTTAGAGAAATTGTTGAATGTTTTGAATACCTTGAGTTTGTCTTGAGCAATAGATGGTATTTGCACTTAAAAAAGTATAACAATTTATTAATTTGTGTAAACTAATGTGGTAGGTAATCATGGTCAAGAAAACAATTGACTCATTCTTTAAGAAAAGAAGTGTTGAGCACAATACAATTGCAGAACCTTTAGAAAGTGCAATTGAAACTTCAACAATTGAACCAGAAACTCGTCCTCTCAAAACTCCTAGAGTTGAAGTGAAAGAATTTGATTCGTCTTCTTTAATAAGGGATCCGGGTTTAAGACGACCAATAAAAAATTATCCAACTTCCGAACGTGATGAGGTCCGACGAGCTTATCTAACGTTTGGACCATATCAACCAGAATTTCCGAAAGACCAATATCCTAAAGATGGCAATGGTCGCCGCTTTCTACCTTCAAAGTCGAAGACATTTGCAAGCTTGCTGAGAAATATTATCCTTCTGATTTCACAGAGCAAGAGAAACTACACTTGAGATTTCAGTTGCAAAATTATGAGCTCGATATTTTCAAGCATCCGGAGTTTCAAAATATAACAACCATTTCAGAGTTATGTCAAGTGCTAAATAAGACAAGAAAGTCTGCAATTTATCCTCTTATTGATAAATTGATTCGTCTTATATTGACTTTGCCTGTTTCAACAGTAACGACAGAGCGTGCATTTTCAGCTATGAAACTTGTGAAGACTAGATTGAGCAATAGAATGGAGGATGATTTTCTGGCAAGTTTATTGATCACATACATTGAGAAGGACATAGCTAGAAGTTTTGACGCCGATTCTATTATTGATTCTTTTAATGACATGAAAGAGCGTCGGGCACAATTCAAGATGCCTCACTTTAGTAGATAGCTTAAATTAAAGTTGGTCTTTTTTTGTACTCCATGTGCAAAAGACAAACATCATTTATTATACTTTTTATTATGTTATGTTAATTTTTTCTAGAGTCGATGATTTTTAATATTGTAATACCTCTTTTTATATTTTTAGTATACATTTCGCCACTGCTAGGGTAAAATCCTGGTTCCGTCCCTGTTTGTGGCCTCGTTTCCTTTCCACAGGCCTCTAGTTTCTAAAATGGCATTTAAGTCTTGCATTGAAGACTTGATTAATTAAATTGTTCAAAGGAGGCCGGCCATTTATTGGCCAAATCTTTGGAACAATCTGGGGTTAACAAATTTTGATCAATTCTGTTTTTAAAAAAGCATTATGATCAGTAAAACATTCTGCCCATGAAGATCTTTGGTCAAAAGGGGCAACCAGTCGAGAGTGAACAAATAACCTCTCCAATGATCCTAGAATAATAGATAGTCCTTTGCTTGGGGGGCAAACTCATCTTTATCTTAGCCAAATTATGCAAAGAAAATGGCTTTGGTGTTGAAACTCGAAAGGAGTTGCGTCATAATTTGACTGAAAAGCCTTGCAAGGCTTCGATGATTTATGATATCCGGAAAAAGCAAGATCAAATGTTAATAAAAGCCTTGCAAGGCTTGACAATTTATACATGCAAAGAAAGCCAGTCGTTGGCTAATATTCGGAACAATTTTCTCGTTGGTCATCGACAAAAAACCCCCCTACTGATTTGTAAAGGCCTGAGTCAAATAGACATCACGGTATGCCTATAATTGCCTATTACCAACTGGGTTAGTATATATTATACATGATCGATAGAAAATTTTGACAAGGCAATCGATGCCTATTTCGATTCAATACTGCCCGTGGTTTGAACAATTCGGTAATCGCAAGTTGGCACCTGTTTAGATTTCTTTTTCTTGCTGCCAATGAACTTGGGGGGCAAATTCATTTTTAGAAGAGCCGACTATAAAACGAAGTGGCTCGAAAGTTTGAGACTCAAAGTAAGTCGAATCATAAAGTAATTCGACTAGAGTTTTTAATTTAGACCATAAATGGTCGACATAGAAAATGATTCCTCCACTCCATCTATATGGGTTAAGAATAGTGAAAACTTAACCATGGAGTATGAGTTCAAGCCAATTATGGCTGTGAATTATAAACTACATGTTCAATATGAGGTCATGAACAGTCGAGTAAATTGTTTTTATATTGACCAAGTAATGTTGATGAAAATGCTCCTTTACTCGACAGGTGAAGATTTTTTCATTTGCTAGGTGTCCAAATTGGATTTCTAGAGCCGTTTATATGGCTTTGGTTGATTTGATAATTCTACGACAAATCTGCTTTGGCCACTCTTGGATAGATACAAAGTACAACCTCTGATTGGAGATCGACTATATAAAATTGCTCCAGTCGATCGACCACAGGATGCTTCTGTCAATAATAGGCCATAGTCCTCTCGATTTTTTGCACAGTCGATATTGGGTGCTATTCTTAGAGTTTTGATCGATAGGCCTTTATTTGATAGGCCATGTTTTGTTATTTCTTGTTTCCTTTATGAAGGAATCATTACCCGTCGATATCGACAGATGGGTGATTTAAAACTAAGAGAAATATTTACCAAAGTTAATCCTTAACTCAGGTAAATAGGGGGGCATTGTTTACACCATATTTCACCGCCTATCGATGATCGACCGGAAGGTGGCGATTATGATAATGCTTCCTATTTTATTATTATTATTATTAATTATTCGTATTAATATTAGAACTAGTATTAGTATTAGTATTTCTTTTTTTTTTTTTTTTGCTCGGCAAACGAAACTTTTATAACACCTCGAACGGATACATCGAGGGTGCTCGAGGGCGAAGAGCCACTAACTCGAACACAAAACAAAACCCTCCAACTAAAAATTGGATGGCCTACACCTCACAAACCAAATGTTTAGCAACTGCTTTACAATTTCAGCAATCTAATTCCATCCAAAAAAATCCTAAAGTCCTCCACCGAGTACACCTTTATGTCGAATCTTGCCTTCACCCACATTGCAACTCTCGTTTTAATCAACTCACCCACTTCCCCAGAGCTTGTTGAAGCATTGTTGAACACGTACGCATTTCTGACCAACCACAAAGACCACACAGTTGCAAAGAAAGTAACTTCCCACAAGACTTTCTCCCACTTTCGGAACCTATTATCACCCCACCAAATAAAATGATCTTCCAAAGAGGCAGGGCACACCCACCTTACATGCCACCAATCGAGAATCCGCGACCAAATATCCCAAGAAAATTGGCATTGCATGAAAAGATGATTAGGAGTTTCCACGTGCAGAGAGCAAAAGGGGCAAAGGACAGATTGTCCCTCGGGTATCAAATTTCTTTCCAATAGCACGGACCTAGTAGCCACCTTGGATTGAATAGCCATCCACGCAAATATTTCCACCTTCGGGGGGCATAGATTTGACCATAGAGCTTCCAACACCGGACTTCTTGCAAACCCTCCGATCTCCCATTGGATATACACTGATTTTACCGAGAAACGGTTATCGGGAGACCAATTCCAAATCACAGAATCTGGCCTGGTCAGATCCAGAGAAACAACTTGCAACCTCTGTTTTAGTTCTTCCAATTGAAGGTTTTCCCAGTCTCTTAATTCTCGACAAAATGTCAGATTCCAATTGCCCATATCAATCCCACCCCTCATAGCATTGACCACAGCTTCTTTTTGGGAAGAAATTAAATACAGCCGGGGGTAATCTTCCCTCAGAGTAGAATCACCCATCCAAACATGGTTCCAGAAAGAAATTCCCATGCCTGAGTGGAGCTGTAACCGAAAACCCTCCTGGATGATAGATCCGATACATGAAGAAACATCCCCGAGAGTACAAATATCTTTCCAGATTTGAGAAGCCCTTCCCGAGACCGGCATACGAGGAAACCAACAGCCCGGATCCAAGTTATACTTGCCTCTAACGACCCGCACCCAAAGAGCATCTCTGTCCTGATGAAATCGCCACCACCATTTGGCCAAAAGGGCCAGATTTTGGACCCTCAAGTTCTTTACGCCTAAGCCACCAAATTCCTTTTTCTTGCAGATCACCTCCCACTTGACTAAGTGGAGCTTTCTCTTATCAACTATATCGCCCCAGAAAAACTTCCTCTGTATTTTCTCAAACACCTTAGCGACCGACACTGGCAATTTGAAAATGGACAAAAAGTAGATGGGTTGGTTGGCCAGAGAAGAGTTAATTAGAGTCAGTTTACCGCCCGACGAATTGTATCTACCACGCCACACGCTTAGCCTCTTTTCCATCTTTTCCACTACGGGGTCCCAAGTTTTTATTCTATTGGGGTTAGCACCCAACGGCAAGCCCAAATACTTGATCGGCAACCGTTCCGTTTTACACCCCATTACTTGCGCGAAGGAATGCACAACCTGATGAGAAAGTTTAACACCACATAAAGAGCTTTTGGAGTAATTGATCTTCAGACCTGACATGAGTTGAAAACATCGAAGGATTCTTTTGATGCTAATCAGCTCCTCCAAGTCATTGTTACAGAAAAGAATCGTATCATCCGCAAACTGCAAATGGGAAACAACAGTATTTCTTTTATTACTGTTATTTGCATGCAGGACACTTGGCTTGCTCCTACACATGTGGAAGTTAAAAGGACATTTGTCATGCTCCTACACATTTGAAGGGAAGTGGGAAGTTATTTTGACAAGTGGAAGCAAATGATTGAATGAAGACTAGTGGAGAAGTTAGGAAGTTATTTCCTACGTTTGTTGTTTTTCTATAAATAGTCTTTTAAGACTTCATTGTAATTCCTCTCCAACAAATCAAAGTCTATCTTTATTTGTCTTAATTTTTGGAACTACTAACCCATTCGGGTTATAATTAGGAGTAGGAGTAGAATTAACTTAATTTCCTTACTTTTAATGAGGATCCGTCCTTCTTGATTGTAATTCTACCTTGAAAAAATAACAAAGTCCATTTGTTATTTTTCTTCCGCTCCACCCCACTTCACTAAACCATCAATCCACTCTGCCCAATCGATATCACCAATCTCACATTTGACTCGACTGCCATTTCTCTTCCGGTGAAGTCCTGAAATACGGCGTGGAATCTCAAATCCGTTTGTGGAGACAAGCCGCATTCGCCCTTATTTTTTGTTGTTAACATTGTTTCCCGAAATCTCAGTCGATTTCGATCGAGGGAAATATTGGTAAACAGCATCCCAAAAATTTCAATTTTTAAAGGCACTCTAATATTTTTACTATTTGGGTTTGAGTAGGACTTTTTCTAAGCTCAATAGAATGAAAAAAAAAAGTCCAATTAGAGGTAATGAGTTAGTTCAACCCACCATCCCATAAGCCCAAGTTCCCAACCTACTAAATTCCCAAAATCATTGGGAAAATGACGGCCTAGGATGTGTTTTGATAATTAAAATACCTGCCAAAGACATGCTGGGAACATTTGTTAATGCTGAAAATGTCCTTGGCGGGTATTAATTATCAAAAAACGTCATTGGCTGTTATTTTCCCAAAATCATTTCCCCCAAACCACCGAATAACACCTCCCCAAAATCGTTTCTCCCAAAAAACTTAACGATCTCGGCGAAATCAAGAGAAGAAGATCAACGCACACCACAAAACTCGAAGAATAGTGGTACACGTACGCCAAGGTTCATTGTAACTAACTAACTAAAGTAAGGGCACACTTTTTTTTATTAGGCCTTAGGCACTAAAAACCCTTGGGCCGGCCTTGGGTGCGAGGCCACATGCATCGACGGCACGAAGCTTCTGTGCCACATCAGGGGGAGATGCCAAGAAGGTCTGGATCGCCACCGGCTACATCATCCTCGTCGACCTGATGTACTCCCATGAAAAGATTGCAGTCTAGAAGTCATGTTTTCATGAAATTAAATCCGCAAATAGGTGATGTTCATATTTTCATGACCTATAAATCATGATTTCATGAAATCAATTCATAATTTCAAAAATGTGTCTTGAATATGAGGCCGATTTCATGATGTTATTTGTAAATATGTCATATTTTTATGGAATAAACACTAGGATTATGTTTTCTAAATTCGTCATGTTCTAAATATGTCATGTTTTTACGGAATATATGTTAGGAATAGATAAAACATAACAAAATGCATGTTTACGAAAAATTCCATGTTTCTAAATTTAATTATTTCAAAATATGTCATGTTTATGAAATTGATTCCACAATTGTTACGAATTATGTCCTGTTTACGAAATATTCCATATTTCTAAATTTAATTATTTCAAAATATGTCATGTTTATGAAATTGACTCCACATTTTTGCGAGTTAGGTTAGAAACGGTCATGAAATGGGGCAAAATGTAGTTGCGATTTAGGTTAGGACTGTTCATGAACGGTCAAGAAATATTCATTTATCATGAATTATGAAAAAATTAACCATGAAATCTAGTTTGCTGGTTTTGCAAATTTGCCATGAAATCCTTGGAAGATGTGGAAATAAGTTATGGAAGATATGGAAATCGTTGATTTTAGGAACATATCCTTCGATGATTTAAATATTTGGAAATTCAAAATCCCCCTTATTCCTTTCCCTTGAAATAAGGAAGGGATGGAATGTGGTCCAAATTAAACCCATGAAAAAAATGATTCACGGGACAATAGAAAAAAATGATTCACGGGACAGTAGAAAAAAATGATTCACATTGATGTTCTTTTTGGTTTTTTTCGTGCATCTAACGGGCACAACGCTAGTAAAAAAAGAAGTAAATGGGTAGGTAGTTAATTTAGAGATTAAAACCAACCTTTAATTGCGCAATTGGTAGGCTCTACGTGAACACATTCTCATTACAATTAGAGTCAAACTTGATACCAAAAAATCCATGAACAAATTCTCACTAAACTTGGTACTAAAAAATCTGTGAATAAATTCTTGAAACAAATCGAGCCAAACTTGATTTTAAAATTACGTGAACAACTTCTCTTAGCAAATGGAACCGAAGAATATATAGGAGAATGGCAGTGGTACTTTCAGATATGTGGAGCGACTTTTTCTAAGAAAATTCCGTGGTAGTGGGTTAAGGCCAGGATTTAAAGAGAGCTTATTAAACACTTGACCTTTATAAATTAAGGAAGAACAGAAACAACTAATTCCCATTCTTTGCTTCAAGGTTAACTATTCTTCTTTATGGATTAGAATCCCGTGTGCATGGACTAATCTTCACCATTAGTGACATTTTTGGTGATATACTTTTTGAAGCAAAGACTTGACTCTAATCAAATCCGAAGGTCTTTTGGAGCAGAAAATTCGCAAACAAATTAAATATGCCCGGCACCATGAACAAATTCTTATCTATACCTCATCTTAAATGATCCGGCTGTTTGTCGACTTTCCAGTTTCCAAAATTACCCCTCCCAACCTTCCAAAATTACCCCACCCAGCCCTTCTCCCTCAAAACTCACGAAACCTTCCTAACTCCTCTTCCTCCGAAACAGACACGACCATTCACACCCCCGACCCCCAAACAACGCACCCCAACTCCAAACGGCTCCCCCAACTACACCATTACACCTCCCCACCGCTCCAAATGGAAATTACACCACCCCGATCTCAGGCCGCCCACACCTGCAGCACGAGTTTCGGCCACCAGACGCCCACCGGGAAGGAAGAGTTTCGGCCACCAGACGGCCATGGGAAGGATTAACCAGGTTTCCGTCAATTGAAACCCTCACTACACCTCCAGAACGCCTGATATTAGGCCGCCGGCAAGGAAAACCCAGTAAGTCCACCTCCCACCTCTAACAACATACATACACACATCTACATTTAACTGCGCTTCATAATGATTCAAAGCATAACGCACACCAACCGTTCGACAGAATTACACGACTTCAACTGGTGTAGGATTAATTTAAAAAAAAAAAAACCCAACGGGTAGTCGTTGCAATTGTCAGCCCTCTACCTCTAAGTATATACATACCGGCTGAGATACGGGCGCCGGAAAGAATTAATTTCCCGGTATGACTATTACGGTGAGAATAGTTTGGGGTAGTCCGCCCGTGTGAATTAAATCTAAAACAACTTTCAATAATTTACTCTAGACTCAGTTTTGTGGTTTGTTATGTTAGGAATTAGGATAACAAAAGGGTTTATTATTGTTGGATTCTCGTGCTTCCTGATGGATGTCAAAGACCGAGTAGAATCCTATGGCCACAGAGAATCACCTATTTCATGGTCCTGCATTTCCAAAGAAAAACTCGTAAAACTCTTGAAAAACTGCAGAGAAGTCACAGTTTTGTCAATTCCTTGGATGAATCCTTGGCTTAACACCTGATCTTTACCAGCCTTGTTCCAATGCATTTAAGTACTTAAAATGTAGGATTTGAAGGCCTTTTATAGGCCGAGTTCCTTTAGTCGTGTGTGTTTGAAATACAAGACAAATAAAACCCATTATTCTTGCATTGCCTCCAATAACAAATTGCCCAAGTCTTATTTCTTCATTTCATTGTGTTGTGAATTTGTTCAGGCCCCTTTTCAAACAAGCAGTCAGAAAACAGTCCCTTGTACAAGTTGCTCCAAAAATGAGATCCACAGAAGGTTAGACTTCTTAACAGCAACTGGAAGAACAATGAATGAAGCCTAGGCCATCCACTTCCTTTAACGTTTACTTGTTTGATTTGTATACAGATGAAGCCCTAACCCGTTATCGAAAGTATAGGAGGGACCGGTATGCTCGATTGACTGCTGAAGAAAAAAGAAAATATATAAAAAAATGTCACCGACAAAAGAGCATTGAAATCCACCCGCCTAAACAGAACAGCATGCCAAGATAGTAATGGACAATGTTCCACTCCAACTTTAACAGCGTTAGGTAAATGTTGTTATTACACAAAACATGCTACCAAACATAACTTCCCACTAATTTTGCATTACTCATCAACACTCATGTTTTTTTGGGTTGGCCATTTTCCTGCCTGCAGATCACTGTCACTCTGAATTTGAAATATGGCAGAGTAGACCTTGCTCTTTTTGTGGTGCAAAGAAATTCCAATATGAAACCCCAAATTTTTGTTGCTATGGTGGTAAAGTAGTCCTTGCATTCCGGAGGTATTACGCAAATTATACACATCACAATGTGAGGAAGGAAAAGAATTCCGTAAAAACATCCGAGCCTATAATAGTATCTTTTCTTTTACTTCATTTGCGGTGAGATTGGATAAACAGTTGGCAACCTCACAACAAGGTGTTTATACATTCCGTGCACAAGGCCAAATCTACCTTAACCTCCCTTCTCTTATTCCTTCAACGGATGGGCCATGTTTCTTTCAAATGTACTTCTATGATACATGCAATGAGGTGCAAAATAGACTGCAAATTTTGAAAGACGCAGATTTGAGTGAGTCCATTGTTAGAAAACTTATGGAGGTCCTTTCGGAGAATCCATATGCTCAAGTTCTACGCACACTAGAAAAGAGGCCACTGGAATCTTAATTATAGGATTCATATCCAAAGTAGTGTCAAATTGGATCAGAGAGTGTACAACTCCCCATCAGCTGATCAAGTTGCAGGCATTTGGATTGAAGGGAACAACGCCAATGTGCCATTTGAACGAGAAATTGTTATTCATGAACATTCTGGTAGCAGACATCGAGTACAACACTATTATGGTTGCTATGATCCATTACAATACCCGGCATTATTTCCAAGGGGTGAAAGTGGTTGGCATCAGAATATTATGAATAAACTCCTCAACATAGAAATGGGTCTTCGCAGGAGGATTCAGCTATGCCCAAATTTGCAAGTGCGGATCGGATGATATTTTCAAAAAGGAACAAAGAGGTAATGCTGGTACATACTTTTTTCAATGCTAATGATTGTTCCTCTAAAGTAGCAATACATTTTGTGTATGAGATTTTTGGAATAATGACTTTGAAAAATATTGACTTAATTTATTGGTTTATATTTTTGTACTCCCTCCGTCCCTTTATTACAGTCCAGTATTCCATTTTGGGCTGTCCCTTAATAAGTGTCTATTTTGTAAAGTTAGTGGGTAAAAGTTGGTGAATTGTCTATTTTGTCCCTAAAAGTAGATTCCATTTTGAAAAGTTAGTGAGTAAAAGTGTAATGATGATGGGTAAGTAGGGAAAGTGGAGGAAAAAGTTGATGTGAAAGATATAATGATGATGTCTTTTTAATAAGTTGGAGTTACGAAGCAGGACATTTAAAAAGGGACGGAGGGAGTAGTTGTTACTAGAGGTGAAATGACAAAAGTATCATGTCGACAATATTATTGCTACAAGTTACAAATCCGAGAGAACAACCATTCAATTATATTGCTAGCTGGAAAATTATTGCAACAATTTGTTGTCGACATGTACATTAAATCGGAAACAACAAGGCTTGATTTTTATAGACATAAGCAGTCTGATGACAAGTAGTATCAGTCTTTAATAACTTCATGATACGATTTTAAATTACGTATATTCACAAAGCATTGAATATCTAAACCTAATAATCTTATAAAATGTAGATACATGATGAAGCTCACTGTAGGTGACGGAGTGCAACAAATTAATGTCACATTATTTGATGCAGCAAAAAGGCTTGTTGGTTGTACTATTTCTGAATTCATTAAAGTTCTTAACGAGGTTTGCAATTATCCATGATACCATACTAATGCAGAATGCAACAAGGAAAATTACATGTATCTAATTTTATTTCACAAACTTCTCTATTACAGGAAGGCCGAAAACAACAAGTTTTACAAACATTTGATAAATTGCTATGGTGAACGCTACATGTTTTTTACGAGGACCAATATGGGGAAGGATAAAGACCGAATGGCCGCCAAGGTGATAGTACAAGATATATTCAAGGAAAAACAATCCGTTGATGCTGAAATAGAAGGCATTGACCAAATGGACAAAGACATAAAGATAGAGAGAGATTAATTGAAGCGTTCTTTTTATTAACGTTGATATAGTTCGGCAATTTTGGATTTTTTTGGGGTTTTAATTCAGACAATTGTTTTGTACCCTTATTCTACATTAATGCATCATCTCTTGCCGTTAACAAAAAAAAAACCGCATAGTTCCATTCGAACACTATAAAACCTTACTTCAGGCCAACATAATCAAAAAGAAGAATTGAAATGTCATACAATAAAAAAACCGCTTACAAAAACGTCAAGATCGGAACACAACATATTCCCATTACCATTACAATTCAGACGAAATACACAACACCAAAAAGACACCAAACAAAAGAGAAGTGGGAAAAGACATACAAACTCCCTCGAACAAACAAAATATATGCATTCCCACATTACCAATTTTGGCCACCACTACTTATCTTACCTAATTTTCTCATTATCACGAGTAAGAACCAAATACAGAGCTTGTTTAAGCAAATCCAGAGTTGCTTTGTGTTACTCACATTCGGAGTCAAGAATGTTGATTAAATCCTTCAAATGGTGCACTGTAAGGCAACTATTTGACGACATCCCCGACGACGAACCCTTCCCGAATAGAGAATGCCCACTGATATGGGTTGGAGAATGCGAGGCAAACCTTATACCATTCGGTACTGTAGCCACATTTTCATTTGTTATGCCTGGAGATTGCATGTCTTCAACCACTTCTTGTGGATCTTCATTGTCACTTGAGATAACTATAATACCACTCAATAAATAACACCCAATAAATTAATGGAATCAATTTGTTTGAAACATATTTAGAGCTTCATCGATTCATTCAATTTTATCCTGTAAAACTTGACAGGAATCAACTCAATGAACCGGTCAAGCCATTACCAATATTCAAATTAGTTGTTTGGGAACTCTCACAAACACATTTTAGACAAATTGAACCGCTCTGATCATTTGCATGGGACATCAAAACGAGTTTAACACAAGTTGGGTTTCATTTAGTAGTTAAAAAAGTGTAAGCAGAACCGGCCAATTTGATATATATATTTTTTATGGAAAACAGAAAAGGGATTGGATCTCTTAAGTTTAATTTCGTTTTGTTCCAAACGGTAAAGATGTAACCAATTACTTGTGTCTGTTGACTCCGTTCCAATGCAACAGTTCGCCATTAAAATCGTGTCCGTTCCGTACAGTTGCCACCCTTCCTTACCTACATATAGGGTTTTTCCCTTCACTTTTCATTCACGTTTTTGGCTCACAACCGCATACCAGATATCGTATTATTCAAAGTAACAACACAGATTATCGGACAAATTGGAGCGATACTTCTGTTCGTTCGTAATTGAGTAATTCGGGAAGCCAATATTCCAACTATTCCAAGAGCATAACTTTGGCGGACAAAATTGGCCCGATACGTTTCTTTTCCTCTAACTTGTTTTCGTATAGTATGAAAGTTCGGAAACGGCTTCTATTCATATAATACTCGAACAACTAATATACAGCTTTATATTGCTCACATTTAAAAAACCAAACAAAAAAGAAGCAATAGTTCATTTTTAAAACCATTTGACTTTTATCAGACCCTATGTTTGGTTCACATGTTTGATGGAGTGCTACAATTGGTATAACCGAATTTCTTTTCCTCTTACACATGAGACTAAAATCACCACCCCACCTTCTGTGAGATGCAATAACACCCAAAACTTATTACCTAATTTTTAATGCAAAACATCATTGACTCGTGACCAAACCAGGAAAATACACACACAAAGTGAGTTTTTTGATTTATGAACAAAATTAGGGCTTTCCTCCCAGAATAATTACGTTCTGATTATGTAGCAATTTCTCTATGTTTTGCCTTCAGTATAGTTTATTATTTTGTCATTACGTGTAACAAACACTTAGTAATAGAGACTGACATTAAACTTGGTTTTTTGGCAAAAGAAATGGATTATCAATTCCCAGAAATGGAATGCTTCAAAATATTAGAAGACTTGACATCGCTTTTAAGAGGAACTGAACTAGAGACTTTGATAACAATGTATGCCAATGTTGACCAAGAAGAAGACAAAGTTTCAACACAGCCTGAATTACCCAAAGATATAAACCATCTGATAGAGAAGACTTTCAAAGCAAAACTACAAGAAGTGAAGCCTAAATTCCCCAAACAAAGACAACATGTGATGCAGAAGGCCTTCCAAGCAAAGCTACATGATCTCAAACAAGAGGTACACTCGGCAATTTTGATGAAAAGAATCAGAGTCGTTGAGTTCAAGAAAAAGAACTTCACAAAGCTGCATATACTACTTGCCCCACATCCAATGCCAAAAAGGAAAACAAAAGTGCAACATAGCAACCAACCACCGTCAAGCATAATGATGCCTCATACCCAGAGGAATGTAGGGCATGGTACATCCACACATAGTGACTCATATGCAAGGTTCTACAAAAAGTATCAAAATGCTTATGAAATATCTATATGGAGAACACAAAGGTATAATTCGTACTCACATTGCCAAATAGTTTAGTTATATATATTTGTAAAAAAAAATGGATAAAATTAACCTATATTTATTGATTGATGCAGGTAACCTCGAAACAATGGACCATCAATAAAGAAGAAGAGAAACTTGACCCCAAAAGCGAAACCGGACTACAGTGGCAAAAATGTGCTCAACTTGTAGGCCAATTCTTCACATTTGTTTTTTACCGGTTTTTTTACTCCTGATTTCAAAGAACAACAATTCTACGCATATTTGCCCTTGTACAACAAACCATGTATTTTGATTTCATATGATAATAAGAATCGCTTTCAAAATGTAATATTTATTTTGCGTTTGCAATGTAAAAACACTAGAGATTATATGTACGCATGTGGTAATTTGGGGTGTCTGGAAATAGCATATTGTTTCATGAGCATAAGACTCAATGAGTTATAGAAAATTGCTTGTCATTTGATAAGAATTAAAAATGTGTATACTAAGTAAACTGGGAATAGTGAACACTGACAATTTCTCACATTTGCCAAAAAAAAAACCCACTAACAATAACTTCAAAAAAAACCACGTGCAACGCACGTGCCACACGACTAGTTAGTTAAAATAGCCAAAGAGGAAAAATAAGATTTTGGAAGAACTTAAGGCTGAAGAACTAAATCAAATATACAGAGCTGAAGAACACAACCAAATATGCATGCCTAGCACCGTGGTCAAAACTTCGTAAATGCATATGTACGTACTTTGGAGATGGAAACCAACCTTTGAGCAAATGGTATGCGCTTCATGAACAAATTCTCGTAATAATTAGAGCCGAACTTGCTGCTTAAATTTCCATGAACAAATTCTTGTAACAAACCATGGAGTGAGATCATGGAAATCATCAATGGGGGATGAATGTTAGAAATGTTTTCATCAGTCGGGATGAATGTTATAATTGCGCGCATAACTGCCGTTCATGGAAAAAAACTTGGAGCTAATTAACTGTTTTTTTTTTTTGGCTTCCAAATAGGCAATGTGGGGGGCAGACGTGGGAGTGGCATTTATCTATCTATCTATCTATCTATCTTCTATCTAATATCCTAAGGAAATGTAGTTGAACTCTCAAAAAGCCTTCAAACCCTCAATCCTTATTTCCTAGATTTTCTATTTTGTTTAAAAAGAAAAAAAATACCCACGTTCACATCCCTCTCACACTTCCTATATTTTCTATTTAAAACAAAAAAAGAAAAACCCACGTTCACGTCAACCAGAACACGTGTGTTAATCCTTTGCAAAACCCCCCTTTCGAAAGCAAACTACCCACGTCCATCAGAAACAACAAAAAAAAAACTGACCCACGACTAATAATATATACCCACGTTCAAATGGATTTAAAAACAAAGAGACACCCACGTAAAAACACCTCACGTCTAAAATCTGCCATTCCACTGTTTAACTGTCACCGTGCAACTCCTACCCATTTTTTCTATTCTTCCACTCTTTTAGAAAGTTCGGTCCGTGGCTTCAATTGTTCACAAAGCGGATATCGGTCCTTAGCTTCAATTGTTCATGAAGCGGATATCAATTGCTCAAAGGTTAGTTTCCATCTCAAAACTACGTACGCACCCAAATACTGAACTGTGAAAACCATCTAATCCTGCTCTCTATTTTTTAACAGTCACAAGGTGATAAACGGGGTGAAAAATTAAGCGGCAATTAAAAGAAAACTACATCCAAAGAGTGACCGGTAAAACTCTTTCCGCTTTCTAAGCTAGCCTTTGTGCCCGTTTGATACACGGGCTAGCGTTTTGTGTCCACTTTTTTGCATGTTCTGCAAATTTTGAAAGTTTGTTCGGCAGATTTTGAAAGCAAGAGGCTATGTTCAAGAATTATACTGAATTGGGAGATTGCTCAACCGCTCAAAGGTTTTTTTTTTTTTGGTATTCATGCACTTTTCTTGCCTCTTTCTTTAATATTCTCACGTTTCCTTTCCTAATGGTGTTTTCACTTTTTGGTTTCTAGATTTTGATTAAGAGGTTGCGATCACACCAACATTTGGTTCCAGTGCTCCTCCACTGTTTAAAGGTCAGTCTAGCGAATTCTCTTCCCCTGCTTCTACCCGTCCAATTTTCGGGTTGAACGCTATTTTTAGTTTATAAGAGAGGGATGAAGTTAGTGGCACAGGTAGGCAAATGATATTTGCTACATGGTTTGATAAAGATCTATTTTCGGGTAATTTGCTTATTTCTCCACTATTTAATATAAAACATTACATAGACGTGCGTTGTGCGAATTGAAGTTAGTGGCCTCTCTTATTTGATTGTTTTTAGGTAATTTTCGGGTTCACACTATTAATTTAGGCATTGTTAGTCCATGACCCAATATTAGTTTTGTCCTTGGCCAAGGTGGCCATGGTGTCTTAGTAAAAATTTCTCGCCTCCATTGTGTGTTTGTTTTGCTCCCTATTTGTAAAACTTTCAATAAAGCCCAACATTGTTAAATCTAGGTGTTTGGTTTCACGTTCCCACACCAAACAGAATTTTTTTAAAAAAAAACACCCTTCAACTACTCTTATAATTAATGCCAACTGCTAGCCCACTATCTAAAAAAAATGTGCCCCAATTGTTTCTCTTGAGTACTTGGGGTTATGTAATGGCACTCGCCTTATTATTGTTAAGATGGGAAATCAGGTAATTGAAGCCAAAGTTGTTACAGGTTCCAGAGCTGGAAAAATAGTCCATCTTCACTGTGCTGTCTTATCACCTTCTTCAACTCATTCGCCGTTCACAATGAAAAGAAGACAATTTCCTATCAAGTTGGCATTTTCTATGACAATAAATAAGAGTCAAGGGCAGACTTTGAAGAATGTTGGGCTTTATCTTCCAAATTCATGTTTCTCTCATGGTCAGTTGTATGTAGCTCTGTCACGTGTCACCTCTCCACGGGGCTTGAAGATATTGATTGTTAACAAACCCGGTATGCCAGATGATGTCACCCAAAATATTGTGTACAACGAAATTTATAATAGGATACTCCAACCCCAGTAAACCCATCTACCAGTTGCTTTTAGTTGCATAGTTTGTAAATAGTTTCTTAAAACATTTTTTAAGTTGCAAGGACATTATCTACCAGCTTTATCATTTCATGTATGATTGTTACCAGTAATTGTGTTTAATGTTCACATGCTACCATTATATTTTTTCATAAACTAGCGTTCAACCCGTTCTATGCACGGGGCAAAACCCATTCTATGCACGGGCACAACTAACCCGTTCTAGCGTTGTGCCCGTTTGAATTTACTTTTATTAATTGTCCCGTGCATTGAACGGGCACAACGCTAGAACGGGTTAGTTGTGCCCGTGCATAGAACGGGTTTTGCCCCGTGCATAGAACCGGTTGAACGCTAGTCAATATACTAAGGGAATGTAGTTGGAGCTCTCAAAGCCTCCAGACCTCCAATTCTTAATTCCTAGATTTTTCATTTTATTTAAAAATAAAAAGCCCCACGTTTTACTTAAAAAAAAACCCCACGTTTCTTTAACCCACTCCTCCTCGGCTTCCTCGGCTGAATCCATTTTCTTTTTTTTAAAAAAAAAGCCCCACGTTTGCATTGCATAACCCACTACCTTAACACATGTTCTACCCTCAAAATAGAAAACAAAATCTACGTTCAATTCTTTTTTTTTTAATCGGCCCCACGTTCCAAACAAAGTAGTGCATGTCACCACGTTCGATTCCCAGAAACTGAAACGTTGAATTCCAAACTAAAAACCCTCAATTCCTTTTTCTTCTTCCACACGTCCTCTTTTCCCCCTCTTTTTCTCTTCTCCCCTCTTCTATTTAAACTCTTCTCATGCAACTCCTCTCACTTTTCCTCTTTTCCATTTCCGTAACTTTTAGAAGCTGCCAGCTATGAGGCCAAAAGGGGAGGTTTACACATCAATCCATACGTAAATGTAAGTCCATCATTCTAATTTTGTCATGTATCTTTACTTCCCCCACAGTTCTTTCCTAATTAACGGAATTGTTTCGACTTTTTGGTTCTCCAGATTTTGAAATTAAGAAGGGCTATGTTCAAGAACTCCACTGAATTTGGAGATTGCTCATTTCACTACAACGTTTGGTTTAACTTCTCATCAACTGCTCAAAGGTTAAATAAATTGTATTCATGCACTTCTCTTGCCTCTTTCTTTAACATTTCCACATTCCCTTTCATAATGGTGTTTTCATTTTTTTGTCTTTAAATTTTGATTTAGAGGTTGTGTTCACCAACGTTTCTCTTCCTCTGTTTTTTACCCATAAAATTGTGAGCAAAATTTTTTTGATCAACAAAAATTGGGAAAGAGGGAAACGTGGCCGGGAGAGAGTAAAATATGGGGCTGGCTGGAGAAAGAAAAGTGTCCAAGATTCAAAACCACACATGCCATAAAACCCATGTTTTGTTAGTACAATCATCTCCTGCAGAAGCACATTAGAGTCCCATTTACCGCTTTTTAAAATTTTCATTTATTCCTCCACTTCAGAATTTTCTTCAAAGTTATTGCTGATCCATATGTGAACCCTTTTTCCTTGCGAATTCATTTGGCAGGTTTAAGGTCTTGACAATTGAAAGTAATTTGGATCTCACACCGCTCAGTTCGATAGTAGGTATGATTTTCTCTCTGCTTCATGACCTCAACTAAAGACACAATGACAGGACTTTGACATATTTGCCGCAGTTACTTTTTGGAACGTGGATTTGTCTTTTCTGTTGTATGGGGTTTTGTATGGATTTGACATCTTTGCTCCATTTTTTTTGCTAGAATTAACTAAAACAGCATTTGCTTATCGTCCATTGATTTGCAAGAGTTCTTTAAAACAACTGCAAAAACAAAAAAAATTGATTAGGTTTCATAGAAAATTTGATTAGTTTTTTATTTTACTTCTGGCAATATTCTATAGCAAATTCGATTAGTTTTTTACTTCTGGAAATATTCTTACTGTTTCGTAATCATTTGGAATTGAAATTCTTTTCGTTAACAGTAAGGTCAGTTTTTGTATACAATTTGTGTAACGCCCCGCTTTTTCGGAAGCAAAATAAAATAATTTCTTAAGAAAATTTGCTAAATAAACATAATTTTGTTCAAAATAAAGGTTTAGCTATTACAATTTCAAGATAGATTTACAGATTCGAAATACATTAACTTCAGAGCCGACTCTAGGCTTGATACGGATCCCAAGCATACTCGATCTCTTTTCCTGATATTCTTCTTGTAGAACTGTACCATCGTTGAATCCTCTCTATTGAATCCTGCGCCCTCTGGCAAATTGATCGCCGAAGCAATCGATTTACCAGGATACAGATGTATCCGTGAGTGATAAATCACCCAGTAGAATAATCCAACCCAACCACCCCTCTTACTTTACAACTAGCAATCAGCAAGATAAACATGGTATGAATATGTAAAACAGAGATATATCATATTGATCGATTTATTACTATCCATTAATCTATCGTGTAGTCTAAGATCTCAATCCACAAGATCTTTCCTCCCTCAACCGCTAGTCATACTCATTTCCATGAGTTCACTTCCCTTTGCTGTCGCAGATACACCTAAGTTATATACCGAGTGTGCACCCCAATAACTACAACAAGGGGAAAGCTTATCATGCCTGCATCATAACTAGGGTTCGCCTATCTTATATACCACTTCACAATCATCACAATCATCACTGGACTCTCGTCAGTCTATCAATTTACCACTGGACTTCAAATTACCACTGGACTCTCGATGTTCCACTGGACTCTCGCCAAGACTCTTAAATTACCACTGGACTCTCGCCAGGACTCTCGATGTTCCACTGGACTTTCGCCAGGACTCTTAAATTACCACTGGACTCTCGCCAGGACTCTTGATGTTCCACTGGACTTCAAATTACCACTGGACTCTCGCCAGGACTCTCGATGTTCCACTGGACTTTCGCCAGGACTCTTAAATTACCACTGGACTCTCGCCAGGACTCTCGATGTTCCACTGGACTTTCGCCAGGACTCTTAAATTACCACTGGACTCTCGCCAGGACTCTTGATGTTCCACTGGACTTTCATCAGGACTCTTAAATTACCACTGGACTCTCGCCAGGACTCTCGATGTTCCACTGGACTCTCGCCAGGACTCTCAATTCTCATTACAATCTTATCATATTTCAAAATCACGCCAGCAGGCAATTTTAACAAAAACTTTCCAATTCATCCATTAACTAACATCGTTTAAGTGATTTCTATTTCGCATACCACCCCATGTCTCTAGGGTCCAATCTAAACAGATCAATCAGAAGTTGAAATAATAAACAGGCAATCAGAATAATAATTGAAATAAACAATATGCATAAAATCACATAACCTTTTATGAATGGGCCGTTGCCCTTAGTCCTGTATGATCAATAAGTTATTAATAAAGCAAGGAACTTTTATTAAATAAAAGTTTTAATAAAAAGAATATAATCTAGGTTTGTATAAATTTTTAATTAGGAAAACAAATTGATTAAAGATCATAATAAACACAATAAATAAATAATAACATTAGAAATAATTAGCATGACCTTAAAAAGATTCCTATGATTCTATACAGTGGGATCGAGTGTCAAAATCGAGTCCGGAGGGTCATGAGATTATTTTAAAAATAAAAACGATTTTTAAAGT
Organism: Rhododendron henanense subsp. lingbaoense; assembly: GCA_020567845.1. NCBI lineage: Eukaryota > Viridiplantae > Streptophyta > Magnoliopsida > Ericales > Ericaceae > Rhododendron > Rhododendron henanense. The sequence goes on from CM036313.1 coordinate 49,294,654, forward strand.
CGTCAAAAGTAAAATAAATGGGTAATAAATTATTTAATAAATAAAATATGTTGAGGCTAACAACATATCATCTTTGGAATGTAAAGAATCTAAAAAATATATTTCGGGAATTAATAAAATGATTCATAAGGTCGTAAGGATTTTTCGTTTGTAAACTTTTACAAGAAATCAAATAAATAACTAATAAATAGATAATAAAATAAAAAAAAATATGACATTAACAAGTTATGATCTTTGATGTGTTAGAAGTCTAGAAAAAATAGATCGGGGGTCGAAAACGATGTTTGGATGGTCGCAAGGATTAAAAACTTTTATTAATCAACTCAATCTACCAGATAAATTAAACTGATATAATTAATACGTTTTATACTAAGATGATATTACACTGTAATACAATAATATCAATTCAGTTGTTTGTTAAAATATTAATATCATAAAGATTGTAAAATAAATATCAAAAGGGTCATCTTCTACCTAAATAATTACAAATAAAATGTCGGGCCCAAAAATAATATCAGATTGGTGAATATGGCAGAAAATTGCGCAGTGAACTATTTTTTTCGTTTTGGCTTGGTTTTTGATGCATGGGACCAATTGGGGCATATGGTTAAGCATATAAACATAATATATACTTAGAGAAAAGGTTATAATGGATTATAGTACCTCGAATCGGGTCGGATTGATTTAAAACGAATCTTGAACGTTTGGAGAAGACAACTTCGGTTTTGGCGATCGGGGGACCTTGGGCTCGAATTGAACGATGTTTAGGGATGATTGGAGTTGTAGAAGTCGATTGGAATGATCAATTCGGGTTTTGGTTGGTCGTAGCTTTGAAACCCACTTTTCTCTCTCTTTCTTTCTCTCTCTAAAACTCCATGGATTGGAGTTCGATTTTCTTCGAATTCTCTCTCTCTCTTCTGGACTGGTAGGGTGTGGGGAATTTCGTGGTGAACCCTAAGGTTAGAGTTATGGGATATTTATAGGGAAATTTGGGAGAGGTGATGGGTTTGAATTCGAAAAGGATTTCTATTTCTTGGGTTTTGACACGAGCGTGATATGGACGAAAATTCTGATTAGGGAAGAGGTAGAGATCGAGTAGGAGTAGGAGAGATGGGAGGAGTTGTATGCTTACATGAAATTTAAAAAGATCAAAAGAGATAAATAAGATAATATACTTATTTTTTTGTTTTTATCTATTAAGGAGTGCGTTGCCATTCACAGAGCTCGTCAGCTGACGGATTTTTATCCAACTTCTTTTCAAGCAAGTCGGGGAGTTAGGCAAGGACTCTGGTGGCATCTCGGGGATTTTCTTTTTGTTGACCTCCTTAAGGTGTCTCATCCTAGTTTTAATTTAATAAATGCTTCCGCATTCGAAACATTTGTCAAATAATTATTTCTTTTTATTATTGTTGGATTATTGGATATTATTTGGTTCATGGGATGTTTGTGCCCCATTCTTTTCACTGTTCCTTTTTGACTAGTATTGATTCGAAATAAAATTAAAAAAAAAAAAAGATTCTTGATCAAAGCTTCGGTGTTTAATTTATTATTATTTTTAGGCTACATGTTTGCGAGTTTGAGTATTGTGGTTCATGACCGGTCACTACTCATTTTGGGGCGTGACAAAACAAGAACATTGGTCTTATACTGGACTGCCCAGTATAACACCAAGGTTCTTGTTTCCTGCAGAAGGATCAATCTGACTCCATGATGCTAAACAAGGTCTCACGTCCCTACTGTATCTTCTTTATTACCCCTTAGGTATCCAGCTGCTTGTGCTGGAAAATTCAGAAGTTTCGTTCCCCAGAAATCATACACTGAGGCAGAGAAATCAAGCTTTGAATGTCCACCTTAGTTGATTCATACACTAAGACAAGATTTAATTCTTATTTAAGTTTGGGCAACTAGCACAACTGGGGAAACATAGAATCGGTAGAGACAAGATTTAAGTCTACCTATATGTTTTAGACAGCCTTAAATTTTCTCTTTGCCGATTATATGTTTCCCCAATTGCGCTAGTTGCTAGCAAGGGTATGGCTACAGCTGATGTTTGTTCTTTCTTTCTTTTCTTTGTAACTTTCTATTCAAAAATTAATAAAATTCTTTTGCCGATAAAAAAAAAAAGGGTCAACTAAAGATAGGAGAAATTACATTAACCCCCCTTTAACTACCACCCGGCCACACATTGCACCCTTTAACTATAAAATCCAACACTTAACCCCTTTAACTACCATTGGCTGAAATTGCCCGGATAGCATTAACGGAAGTTGTGAAGTTACCATATTACCCCTTTTCTTTTGGGGTATATATACACACTATACATACGTATATACTGCAGTGCAGATCAAACACGGCAAAAACAAAAAATTGGATTGCACTGACAGATTGCATAGTTGGGAGGGGTTAACCAAGGAAAATGGAAACTGAGGATTCAAATGATATTTTCCTAATTTCCTCCACTCCAGAAACCCTCGTCGTTGAGTCCAAGCGGTGTCCACCGCTGTTGGACAAACAAAATATCCATCCCATCGCCATCACCGCTTCACCGGGGTGAAACCCAGCACGCCTAGAAGATCGTCGAAATCCGAAGCCAACGAAGGAGGCAGCAACCGCCCTCTCCTTGTTGTTGAAAGTTGTGCTAACTTATTAGTTTAATTAAGTGTGTTCACACATAGTTCATGTACATGGTTTGGTACATGAATATAGTTCAAGAGTCCTTTGTCTAAGTTCATGAGTCTTTAGTGTTATTCATGTATGGAGTCTAAGGGTTGTTCATGAATCTATTTATTACATAGGTTTGTGTACTTGACTAGGTACATGATAGGAGGGTCCTATAAATACCACAAGTGTTTGAGTCATTTGGTATCTTGTAGTTAGTGAGAGGAGAAATATTATGAAATGAAATTCAAGTGTTTTTCCTTATGAGTGTTGGTTCTAAAATATTATTCTTGTTCTAAGTTTCGTTTCTTCAACGGTCTTGGGCGTGCAGTCTAGGGTTCTAGCTGCATTTTCAGAGAGTGTTTCTCTCAAGTTGGTATCAGAGCTTGTTGTTAAGGGCTCGGTGTGAGTACCGTGAAGATAGAACAGAAGAAGGATATTTTTTCTTTGGGTTGATTAGTTCATTGTCATGATGGATATCAACAGTGGTTCCTTGAACCAGTTCGGCGTGGAGAAGCTGAACAACACCAATTACCAAAATTGGAAGTTGTGTATGGAGGCTTATCTTCAGGGGCAAGATCTGTGGGATATAGTCAAAGGAGTTGACTCTGAAATTCCTACAGATACGCCAGAGAATGCTGAAACTCGACGGAAATGGAAAATAAAATGTGGGAAGGCATTGTTTGCCTTGCGTGGTTCCATTTCTAAAGAGTTGATCGAGCATATTCGAGCCAAGGAGAAGCCAAAGGAGATTTGGGAGCTGCTGGAACAACTCTTTACAAAGAGGCACACAGCTAGGCTTCAAATTCTTGAGAATGAGTTAGCAAACTCTACTCAAGGTAATATGACTATTGCTCAATATTTTCAGAAAATAAAGAGCATATGTTCTGAGATTTTGGAGATTGATACAAAGGAGCCTCTTAGTGAAGCAAGATTACGCAGGTATCTTATTCGAGGGATAAGAAAGGAGTATATGCCTTTCTTGACATCCATTCAAGGTTGGGCAACACAACCTAGTATTATCGAGTTAGAAAATTTGCTTGCTAATCAAGAGGCTTTAGCCAAGCAAATGGCAAGTGCGTCAATCTCTGGAAAAGATGAGGCTTTATTCGCCGGGAATAACAGGAAGAACAATCAACAACAAGGTAAGAATTGGAAGAAGAAAAATTCAAGAGAGCAAAATAAATCTGAAAAAGGGCAAAAACCAAAAGGATCAAGAGAAGAAAAATCAAGAGGGTGGTTCTCAAAGCGGAGCTAAGAAGGTTTATAATTGCTATAGGTGTGGTCAACCTGGGCATATCAAGAAATATTGCAAGACAAACATGGTTGAAGGTAATGTTGGTGCTTTCAAGAATGGAAGTAATGAGCTCTCTGGAAACCGCGAGTGGGATACTTGTTTATCCACTGAAGTTCTCGACTCAAGAGAAATGTCAAGAGAACCAGTATTGACTTCTTCCAATGCAAGTACGAATGTTGATTACAAGAAGGACTAGATAATTGATTCTGGTTGTTCTCACCACTTAACGGGAAATGATTCCTTGTTTTCAAGTCTGCAAGATTATAAGGGGCAAGATGCAATTGTGACAGCCGATAATTCCATTCACCCAGTAATATAAAAAGTGAAGGCATGGTCAAAGTGAATGCATCAAGTGCTGGTGGTGTTACTCTCAACAGTGTCTTCCATGTTCCTGGTATGACTAAGAATCTCGTTTCTGTTTCTCAAATTTCTAATTCTGGGAAATATGTTTTATTTGGTCCAAATGATGTTAAGATCTTGTCCAACATTCGAAATCTGGAGGCTGATATTTTGTTGGAAGGAAAGAGGGTTAAATACCTTTATGTCTTGTCAGCTAGTGATGCATACGTCGAGAAAACTAGCAAACAGGATAATGCATCTTTGTGGCATGCTCGGTTGGCTCATGTTGGTTATGAAAAGTTGAAGGAAATTTCTTCTAATAATTTGGTTGATGGGCTTCCAAATTTGGGAAACTTTCATCAGGAGATTGTTTGCGAAGGTTGCCAATATGGGAAGGCTCATCGTTTACCTTTCGGGAAGTCCTCAATAAAGTCTGGAAAGCCGTTGGAACTAATTCATTTTGATTTGTTGACGTGTCCTACAGCAAGCTATAGTGGCTTTTATTATATGCTTGTTCTTGTCGATGATTACACCAGATTCACTTGGGTGTATTTCATGAGAGCAAAGTCGGAGACATTTGGATGTTTCAAAAGGTTCAAAAGGATTGTTGAGGCGGAGTTCCAAAGCAGAATCAGGTGTTTCAGAACTGATAATGGGACGGAGTACATAACCAATGAGTTTATGGATTTTTGTGAGGAGCAAGGCATAAGAAGGCAAATGACGTGTACTAGAACATCGCAGCAAAATGGAGTTGTAGAGAGGAAGTTGAGGCATTTGCAAGAAGTTAGTCGAAGCTGGCTACATGCAAAGAATTTGCCGCAAGAATTGTGGGCTGAAGCTATGCAAACTGCTTGTCATGTGGTTAATCGGGTTCCGTCAAGGGTGATTAACATGAGAACTCCATATGAGTTGCTATACAATGTAAGACCTTCAGTTGCTTATTTTAGAGTTTTTGGTTCAGTATGTTATGTCCATGTTCAGGATAAATTCAGAACCAAGATGGATGCAAGGGCTACAAAGTGCGTGTTTGTGGGATATGATCCAAACAGGAAAGGTTGGCGTTGTATGGATCCAGAAACACTCAAGGTTGTTACATCGAGAGATGTTATCTTTGATGAGATCTTGTCTTTCTATATGCCGCCCGTTGTAACCCCACCTCCAAGTGATGAAAAAGAAGATGAGAACTCTTCTGAAAATGTGATTTCTTCGCATGTAACTGGGGATGATGTTTTACGAGGGAGTGGCAACAAAGAGGTTGGAAATTCTGATTCTGTCCAAGAGGGTTTAGCACTTCGCAGATCAACAAGAGAGCGCAAGAGGCCTGAAAAGTTCAAGGACTATCATTTGGATATTGATCACTGCAATATTTGTGAGTGCTTCTTTGCAGGGCCGATTGATGAATGTGAACCATAGTCCTTTGAAGAAGCACAGGGTAGTCCAGAATGGGAAGTTGCTATGGGAGAAGAGATGGCTGCTCTCTTGAAAAATAAGACTTGGGATTTAGTTCCTAAACCTCGTGATGTTCAACCCATTTCTTGTAAGTGGGTGTATAAAATAAAGCGGAAGGCGGATGGTGCAATTGACAGGTATAAAGCGAGGCTCGTGGCACGTGGATTCTCACAAAAGTATGGCCTGGACTATGAAGAAACTTTTAGTCCAGTTGCTAAAATGACTTCAGTTCGTGTTATTTTATCTTTAGCTGCTGCTAAAGGATGGAGGCTTTGGCAACTAGATGTTAAGAATGCATTTCTCTACGGCGACATTGATAAAGAGATTTACATGGATCAACCTCCCGGATTACAGTCATCTAGATTTCCAGATTATGTGTGTTTGTTGAAGAAAGCTCTTTACGGGCTTAAGCAGGCACCGCGAGCTTGGTATGGAAAGATTGCTCAATATTTGGGTTTCTGTGGTTTTGTGGCTTCAAGTGCAGATGCAAGTTTTTTTGTGAAGAAGGGTTCATCTGTACGTGTTCTAGTCCTATTATATGTTGATGATATGATAGTGACGGGTAATGATGAACAAGAAGTTACAAGACTTAGGGAGGAGCTTGCTGTTCGGTTTGAGATGAAGAATCTTGGGGAGCTTCACCACTTCCTTGGGTTGGAAGTATCAAGGAATGAGGAAGGTATCTTTCTTTCTCAAGCTCACTATGCTAAGCAAATTTTGGAGAAGTTTAGCATGACAGATTGCAAACCAGCAGCTACTCCGATGGAACAGAACTTGAAATTGAAGGTTGATGAAGGGAAAGAGTTGAAAGATGGGCAGCGCTATCGTATGTTGGTTGGAAGTTTGTTGTATTTGACCATTACAAGACCCGACATTTCATTTTCTGTTGGGGTTGTTAGGCAGTTTATGAAACAGCCGTGCAAATCTCATCTAGATGTTGCTAACAGGATACTAAGGTATCTTGGTGGCACAATCAATTTTGGTTTGGTCTATAAGGCAAATGCTAATCTTTGTCTCAAAGGTTACACAGATGCTGATTGGGCTGGAGATTCTTCAACAAGGAGATCTACTTCTGGGTTTGTGTATAATCTTGGATCTGCAGCTATTTCGTGGTGTAGCAAGAAACAAGCTACAGTTGCATTGTCAAGCACAGAGGTAGAGTATAATGCAGCTACGCTTGCAGCTCAGGAAGGTGTTTGGTTGAAGAGGCTTATTGGAGAAGTTTTTCATCCAATTAATGAGCCAATAGAACTATTTTGTGATAACACGAGTTCTATTCGAATGGCTTCAAATCCAGTGTTCTATGCTAGAACAAAGCATATTGGAGTCCATTACCATTATATCAGAGAGAAGGTGCTTGAAGATGAGATTGATCTAATCAAAGTGGATACGAATGATCAACTAGCAGATATTTTCACCAAGGCGTTACCGAAGCAGAAGTTTCAGAAGTTCCGAGAGCTTTTGGGCTTGGTGTATCATGTTAGCACAAAGGGGGAGTGTTGAAAGTTGTGCTAACTTATTAGTTTAATTAAGTGTGTTCACACATGGTTCATGTACATGGTTTGGTACATGAATATAGTTCAAGAGTCCTTTGTCTAAGTTCATGAGTCTTTAGTGTTATTCATGTATGGAGTCTAAGGGTTGTTCATGAATCTATTTATTACATAGGTTTGTGTACTTGACTAGGTACATGATAGGAGGGTCCTATAAATACCACAAGTGTTTGAGTCATTTGGTATCTTGTAGTTAGTGAGAGGAGAAATATTATGAAATGAAATTCAAGTGTTTTTCCTTATGAGTGTTGGTTCTAAAATATTATTCTTGTTCTAAGTTTCGTTTCTTCAACGGTCTTGGGCGTGCAGTCTAGGGTTCTAGCTGCATTTTCAGAGAGTGTTTCTCTCAAGTTGTTCACCCTCATGCTACACATCTTATACAGCATCGTCTTCTTAATTCCCCCGACACGACCCGTGGATCAACAGCCCAACCAGCAGCGACACCGACCCGATCGTCGCCTTGTTCTCCTCTACCAATGACAAACTCAACAACGCACACGCCGCATTCTGCTTCGACGTATCCGTACCGGTGTTTAATACATAATTCGGCGTTGGTTATCAAGCCCTGGTTGGCCGCGGTGGAGCTTTATTGGAGGCCGTTGATGGTCCTCTAAGAGCATCTCTAATCCAAGACCCTCTAAATCTCTATTTGAGAGGATCAAATTATTCTATTTTATTTGAAAAGTAGATTTAGAGAATTGTACTATTTATCTCAACTCCAACCCAACACTCTATTTCTCAACTCCAACACATATTTGAAGGAGATCTTCTATTTTTTCCTTCATCCTCTATATTTAGAGGATCAAAGTTCATCTTCCCAAATAGAGGAGAGTTTTAGAGGATGGGTTAGAGAATGTTTTTCCTCCAAAATGAAGATATAGAGTATGAGTTGGAGATGCTCTAAGGACATGCTCTCGCTGATGAGTGTTAGTTGGGGGGGGGGGGGGGGGGGGGGTGTTAAATGTAATTTACCCCAAAAGATACAAGTCTTAATTACAAGTACACACGATGCTACTACATAATTGAAACAAAACAACATTCAAGCTTCTTCGGCCATCAAGCGTGTTCCACAAAATCATAAATTAATTACCTGGAACGTTATGTATAACGAAGTTTTAAGCACTACGCTAGTGTGACTCAATGTCACGACCCAACCCGAAATCATGACTGGTCAGTGAAAAGAAATCACCGAAGCCCATCTTTACATCTTAGTTGTAATTTTTTTTTTCTAAAATATCAATAGTTTCTTTATTATGAAAACAAATGCGGAAGCGTTTATTCGATTGACAACAAATTTAATGTTTACAGAGCTGTCTTGTGCGAAAACATAATTATTAGCCCATAGGCCTTACATTACAATCTTTTACTCACCCGTAGGCTTATATTACAACTTGTGGCGGGGCACTACTAATGGCCGCACCAAATACAAACAGTTTTACAAGGGTTTTACAACTTCTGCAATCCATTGAAATACCGAAATCGAAAACAGCAACATCAACAGCAGGAAGGACTAGAGAGACTAGTCAATTATCTATCCATGTCCTGAAATGTTTCATAAACACAAAACATTTTAGTGAGAATTACGATATACTAAGTTTCCACAATTTTAGCAGCGAAGTCCTTTTATGCATTTCCTTTCCACTTTACAACAGAATGCCAATTTTAGCATGCGAAGTCATTTTATGCATTTTCTTTCCACTTTTCAACAGAACGGGGGGAAACAGACATATCTCTTTCTAACATCTTTCATGGACGGAACACCGGCAATGATTGGGTAGCTAGCTCAAGATTTAGATAATGATATCAAGACCCTGGAATACCCGGCAATATTCCTCATAATGGCCAAACTCAACGTTTAGATGTTTCGATACCGATAACCTCGGTTTCCTTTTCTCTTTAAAGGAATTTCATCCCTTAACATTAATTGCTTCTCTTTAAGCAATTCAATCACAACATCATATTCAATATCTCGATTATCAACAATGAGAATTCCTTTTCAATTAAAAGTGACGCTCCCTTGCAAGCCGTCCAATTTTAATAAATTCATGCGAGGTTTGATGCTTTTAAACACATAATCACGTATGCAGCATTCCAAATCATAATTATGTAAACAGAGTATATTCGTAACTACTCACCTCTGAAGCGTGAACTGCAAATTTTTACCGTAGTAAAATTATTGATCAACGTCTGGACCGAGAGAGAGAAAGGGGTGGTTTCGGTGCTGGTGGTTCCGGGTGCCGGAGGTGGTGGTGGTGAGCCATGAGGGATGCTGCGCACGGCAGCGCTATGCCGTGTCAGCGGAGGGTTCCGGGTGGTTATGGGGCAGCCAAAAAAGGGACTGTGAGGTGGTGGTGGCTCACAGTGGTGGTGCGGTATCGTGCAGCGGCGGGAGGTGATGGCGTGCTCGATGGTGGTGGTGTAATGGTGTGAGGAGAAAAGAGAGGGGGAGGGGTGCTAGATACAGAAGAGAGAGAGAGGGAGAGATGTGTGTTGGAAGTGAGAAAGAGGGAGAGTGAGAGGTGTACGGTGGAGGGCGAGAGACAAGATACAGGTGAAATAAATGGGGTGGCACCCATCCCTGTTATGGATTTTACGCAATCCTACAACGCCCCTACGGATCTTGGAACAATGGATTACAGAACAAAACAAACAAATACGTGCGTAATGAAAACTGGAAAGGAAAAACGAGACACAAGATATACGTGGAAAACCTCAACGTGAGGAAAAACCACGGGAGCCACACCAGTCCACTATGAAATCGATCCAAGAGTACAAGTCTTCTCACAATCTCTCTGAGATGTGTTTTCTCTCGCCTCTCTCTTTTCCACGCTCAGAAAAAGTGATTACAATTATTGTCACAAAAAACGCAGCCGGCCAAGAAAACCCTAAATACACTTTTAAGGCTCTCGGTAGCGCTACAAGCCTTTTGCTGTAGCGCTACAGCTACTAAGGCATTCGGTAGGGCTACACCAAAACCTTGGTAGCGCTACGGGACATTCTGTCCAAAACTTAATTTCTCCCTGCTGAAGGTTATCTGCACCCCAACAATCCCCATATCTAGAAGCTCTCCAAATTAGGCCAACGGCTGGGAAAATTCCTACGCGGACGCGAAAACGAGTCCTGTTTCAATCGCGCAGTCGGGGTTTCATTTCAGAAAATTCTAAAGAAGTTACCGCACCCTGAATAAATTATTTTGAGACTAAGGGCCTGTTTGATAAAACTGAAAACTGAATCTGAATGCTGAAAAATTAAGTACTGAAAGCTGAATGTTGAATTTTTTAAGCTGAAAAACTGTTTGGTAAACATATTAAGTACTGAATTAAAAAAAATGATAAAATCATTTTAGTTCCGATTGATCTCTCTTAATTTACTAATGGTCAAAATGTACTTATAGAAAAGGTGGAATGGTGATTGTGGTGGTGGTGTGTTGGTGGTGGTGGAGTGGTGGTGGTGGTGGTGTTGGAGTGGTGGCGATAATGGTGGTGGTGGTGTAATGGTGACAGTGAGTGGTGGCGGTGGCGGTGGAGTGATAGTTGTGCAATGGTAACATTGTGGTAGTGGCGACAGCGGTGTGGTAGTGGTGGCGGCGGTGTGGTAGTGGTGGTGGTGGTGGTGATGGAGTGATAGGAGAGTGGTGGTGGTGTAGTGGTGGTGGTGGAGTGGTAGAGGTGGTAGTGAGAGTTGTGGAGTGGTGGTGGTGGTGGTGAAGTGGTGGTGGAGTGGTGATGGTGGTGGTGGAATGGTAGAAGTGGTGGTGGGAGTGATGGTGGTGGTGGTGGTGGTGGAGTGGTAGAAGTGGTGGTGGTGATGGTGGCAAAGTGGTGGTGGTAGTGGTGGTGGCGAAGTGGTGGTGGTGATGGTGGCGGAGTGGTGGTGGTTGTGGTGTTGGTATGGTGATTAAATGCAAGTACAAAAGAATTCAGCCACAATTAAGTAGCTCAAAGCTACTTATTTTTTTTCAACTTTTTAGCCTACATTTTAAGTAGCACTTAATTTGTTAAGTAATGTAAAATGTAGTTATCAAACCCACTGAATCACTTATTACTTAATTGATTCAGTTTTAAGTGCTGAATTTAGGTTATCAAACAAGCCCTAATTCAGTCTCGATTTTCTGAATAACTTTCTCGATAAGTAAATTCGTAATAACGGCTCAACTAGGCTCATTCATGGCAATCACCTATCAAGTGTTCCATCTCATAAACAACTTATAAACAAAATGTTCAACGGCCACCCGTAGTTAGGGAGCGACCCTAAATATAAATATTTGCCGTGACGTCATCCACGATCATCTGGTTGTGATCCCCCCTTATTAATTTGCCTCACTATTCATTTCCCCTAGCAGCGGGGTACCGTTCAAATCACGTGTCATTAAAGTTGTGAATCTCAAATTATCCGTTTTCATATAAATCATGGCAATTTTGAAGCATGCGCTTCTTTTTTTTCTTTCACTTGGTTCGAAGTCCTTGTAAACATTTAGTACCATATTTGCAACATAAAATCACATGTGGAACAATAAGTACTACCACTAAGCCAAAACAAAGCACGCATGTTTCTCATCCGAAAATTCAAGTAAGGCATATACAATACTCACCGAGAGCATGCCGAGCAAACTTGTCAAACGTGCGAGCTACGGGTCCCCGATGTTCGGACCTAAACACATCAAACCAAATCTATTAAGAGGTTCACGATACACCACACAAACAAGTACGTTAAGCGCCAAGTAGTTTATCTATAATGTGTAAGGCTCGATCTATACGGTATAGTTTCTAAAACAGAGCAATCCAGGGAAACCAATGAAAACCCATATCAATTCACCTCAGAAATTTAGGAAGACAAGTCGTGAAGAACTCAAAGGCTAGAAATGCCCAGAAGTAGCGTGAATACTCAACACACCAAATCTGGTCAGAACTAGACCAGGATGGAAAACGGATGAATTCGAGGTGCAGATTATGAGTGTCATTTTCTGTTCATATTTTTCGTGCATAGTAGATTCGAAAACGGAACTTGTGGCGCAAGAATCATCGAAAAAGCAGTTTTATGGAGTCCTAGGGAATTTTCGAAAAGATAACTGATCGCGGGACGGGTTCCAGTCGTCCAGACTGGCTTTGTTCTTCAAACAGAGAGGGAAATTAAATAGGTAGGTAAGTCTAAAGTTTACTCAAAGATAGGTATAATGGCATCACAATAGAACAATATATGATGATAAACGCAAGATTTAAACTAATTTAGTCAAAGTAGATTTAAGTTACACAAACTATATTTTTACAAAATAATAATGCTTAACCTCTGTAACTAATTAAAACAACTCGATTACTAATTTAATCAATCCAAACGGGGTCAGGTCCTCATAGTGCGTGGTATTCTGGCTGCGACACCCTGGGTTATCAACAATGTCTAGCTATCAATGTTGCCCTTGAAAAATAAAATCATGGAGGATTGAAGCCAATATGAGAGAAAAGGAGAAGGTTCAAAACCATAAAAGAATGAATTTACAAAATATTGAGTAAGATCTTCAATTGCTTACCTTGAAAATATTGTTCTTGACCAGATGAAGCTCACGGAGTGCAGTACTTATGTTCATTCGGTCTTTTGGGGACTCTGTAGAGCATGCCAATCCTATCTTGATGAGGGAGATCAGATTTTCCATAATTTTGTTGCCATTTGTCTCCTCGGTTAAGAGCATAGGGTCAACGATCTCTATCACACGTTCAGGCAAGGCAATCCTTGCAAACTTATGAAGATTAAGGTCTGCCTCAAACATGTTGTCAGTAGGCTTCTTCCTTGTTATCATCTCCAACAAGAAGATCCCATAACTATAAACATCTCCACCAGTTGACATCTCACTTCCAAGACCATATTCTGCAATTCGCAAAATTCAAACTTTTAACACCAAAGGATCCTTTTTTCGGATAACAAAATTGATACAAAAAGAAAGAGAAAGCTTGATTTCAACACACAATGTGAGTTTGTAATATTAGCTAGTACGTTTACTGTAATATGTGAAGGGTACTCCCCTCATTCTTCATGTGTATGTGACTATTTTCTATGCCAAAGTTATCCTTCAACTAAGGTCATTAATGAATTGAGTCGTTTGTGAACAATTCGAAGTTATGTTCAACTCGGTAAAGGCTCGTTCGAGTTTGATTCGTCTACTAAGTGAACCGAACTGGAGCCTCAATTTTAGGCTTGTTTCATAAACTAGCCGAACATGAACGTAGTAGTATTCGGCTTGATTAGGCTCGCGAACCTAGGGCATATGCATATCATGGGGATTTTAACATGTACATAGTGAAAATTTTAACATGTACAAGTGTAAACATTTACCATTACTAAAAACATACTAATGTATACGTTTTAATCATTTTATATACATGTAAACATATTTATCTACATAATAAAAAATTTATTTGAAGCTTTAGACCTGTATGAGAGCATAAATATATGATACTATTGGGTCATTACTCGTGAACAAGCTCGAGTTTGACTCAAACCTAGGCAAGCTTGGTTCGAGCTCGGCTTGTCAAAATCTTAATTGATCAAGTTTGGCTCGAGCTCGAGTTCGAATTTGCTAAAAAATTTAATGAACGAATCTGAACATTCTAATATTTCGGTCAATTCGGCTTGTTTATTGCCCTAGCTTCAACTACTAATTTTACCATCACCATTCAGTAACGGTGTGGGCATTCCATTCGTGACGAGACAATACCAAATTAAACATCTTGAATGAATGGACAGATCACAACCCATTTAACATTTTCGTGGAGTTAACCCTTGTTCTGAAACCTGGTGAATTGATATTATAAGAGGCAGAATTAAAGGAAAATACGGATAAAAAAGTTTGTTCTTACCTGGAGCTGCATATCCAATGGTTCCCTTTATTGCAGTTGAACTACTAGTACTTGGAGTGGTGAACTCTGCACGAAATCTAGCTAGACCGAAATCTCCAACATGAGCAACCATGTCACCATCAAGAAGGATATTACTCGGCTTTAAATCACGATGAATAATTGGCATTTCGCATTGGTAATGAAGATAATCGAGTGCACAAGCCACGTCTATGGCAATGTCTACTCTTCGTAGAAGATCAAGTCCCACGAACTCCCGTTCCCCATTATTTGCTTCCGGAATAGGATGCAACCAATTATCTAGACTTCCATTCGGCATAAACTCGTAAACCAGAGCTTTAAATTCATTCCCTTGAAAATCCATGCTAGAACAAGCAGTTATGATCGACACCAAGTTTCGGTGTCGAATATTCCTTAAGGCTTCGCACTCTGCCATGAAACTTTTGGTAGCGCCGTGAGTTTGAAGGTCGAGTACTTTGACCGCAACAACTAATTCCCCGTTTTGTTCAATAACACCTTTATACACACGGCCGAAACTACCAAAACCAAGCAAATTTGTCGAAGAGAAACCTTCAGTTGCTTTGAAAAGTTCTCCATAAGAGATTTTCAAGAATGGATCTTTGAATAATGAAACTGTAGGTTTGGTCTTTCTTTTCTTCTTGAACAAACATATGATGAAAGACGACACTACAGTTACACCAACTAGTATGGAAGCTACTGTGATTCCTAACGTTCGTGAAAGAAACAACCAGTTTCTTGACTTTTTCGTGGTGCACCGAGGTAGTCGAAGTTCAGAAATGCCACCACACAGCCTATAATTTCCGGCAACTGATATTGCACTTGCATTTGTAAAAACACCCTTCATTGGTAACTCTCCTTCGAAATTATTGAAAGACAAATTGAGATTCTTCAGGTCAAATGTGCCTAAAAATCTCGGAATTTGACCAGATAAATTGTTGTCGGAAAGGTCCAAATTCTGAATACCTCTCAAGGATTCCATTGAGGAAGGAATAGATCCTTGAAAGAAATTTTGATGCAAATCTAGGTATTCAAGGCTACTGCAGCCACCAAGAGTCCTAGGAATTTCACCAGACAAACCATTCTCAAAGATATTGATTTCTGCTAAATTTTTTAGGTTTCCAACCTCAAGTGGCAAGGATCCAGACAAACGATTGCGAGCTAGATCCAATCTAATTGACAGAGAAGAGACTGTCAAAAGTTGTCCTGGTATGCTACCATTGAGATTATTTTCAGAAAGATCTAGCAATAACAAATTTCGACAGTTGCTAAGATTCGAGGGTATGGCCCCCTCTAGTCTGTTATTCCCCAAGTAAAGTTTAGTCAGCAATGACAAATTTCCAACAGAGTCCGGAATTGTACCCGACATATTGTTGATTGAAAAGTCCAACACTTGCAACTTACGAAGATGACCTATGCTACCGGGAATTGAGCCTGTGAATAGGTTTTCATCCAGAGCTAAGACTTCAAGATTCACAAGGTTTCCTATTGTAGAAGGAATAGATCCATACAATTGATTCATTTCTAGTAGCAATTTAAAGACAGAGGTTGATAGATTGCCCACAGAATCCGGTAATACCCCTCCAAATTGGGCATTCCCCAACTCTACCACCTCCAAGTCGCTACAATTGGTCAAAGAACTAAGAAATGCAAGTCCATCTGATCCCTTAGTTTCAAAATTGTTATGAAATAGTCTTATCGATACGAGATTTTGTAAGTTTCCGAAATCGTTTCTTACTTTTCCAGTGAAATCATTTATTTCCAATTCTAGCTGTACCAACTGCGAACAGTTGGATATTGAAAGCGGAATTGGGCCATTAAATTGGTTGCCCCATAGCTGAAGGACCTCAAGGTGAGGGAACATGAAACCGAATTTCGGCGGAAGACTACCCCGAAGTGAATTATCAGCCAATGATAACCAGACTAGCAACGATAGGTTGTACAAGGAAGGAGGGATGGTACCTGAAATTTGAGTGCCTCTCAACCGAAGTTCTCTTAAATTTTTCAATTGACCCAAAGCATTTGGAATACTTCCTCCAAGCGGATTGGAAGAGGCACTAAAGATTTCCAAAGAAGTAAGATTCCCAATCGACGGAGGAATCCCTGTCAAATTGTTACTAGTAACGTAGAGTGATACGAGTCTCGGCATTGAATAAGTAAGTTCTTTGGGGAGCTCTCCAACTAGCATATTTTTTACTACACTAAGGAAACTGAGATTGGAGCAACGAGATAGGCTTGTCGGAATTTCTCCTTCAAAACCGTTAATGCCCAGATCCAGTTCTTGTAACCTGAAAAGATTACCGAGTTCAGTTGGAATTGCACCTGAAAAAGTATTGTTTCGAAGGCTAAGCTCCCGTAGAAAGCTGAGGTTTCCGATAGAAGGAGACAAAGAACCCGCTAGACCTCTGGACATGAGGTCTATAACAGTGACTCGTTCGTGTCGACGACCGCATTTGACACCTTCCCAGTGGCAGAAATGGAGAGATTCATTCCATGAGCTCAAGGCCTGTTGGTATTGAGGGAAAATGTTTGACTTGAAGGCCAACAATGCATGGAAATCGGTCTCGTTGCCAGCAACATTAATAGTGTTAGCGAGACTAAGGGAAGTTGTTGTGTCAAGGGCAAGGGCTTTGATGTGAAGCAATGGGATGAAGGAGAGAAACAAGGGTAGGAGAGAAATAGAGAGAGATTTGGTCATGTTGGTGTGTGGTTTGAGTTCTCAATATTGGAGTATGTTCGAACTTTATAAGTATTAAGGAACATGATGAACGTCCAAGTCCAACCACATAATTCTAGTCGTCTCATTAATTGGTGCAACTTGCAAGTCTTTGTGTGAGGGAAATATCTAGTGGCAGACTTGTATGCTAGTACATGCGGTCTTTGGTAGTATGTGGAATTATCAAAGGAAAATTAGGTTGAGTTTCCAAAATACCCTGGGCTACATGTTAATATTATTATAGCTACTTTAATTCCTAACAAATAATAAAAAATCTTTAGTCCCAAAAGTTGATATATGTGAGGAGAAAGACCTATCTCGGAATCCGTATTTTTTGGGGCCAGCCTGTTTGGGAAACTCACCCTTAAATTCTGTGGGGTTGAGAAAGAGGACATAGATTTTGGCATTTACTTCCCTACCCCTATCTCTCAAAGTTCCTCTAAACTCAAATTTGTAGGTTCTAACAAAGTTCTAAAGCATTGTTCCGAGAAGTGTTACGGAAGTGGGAAAGTCTTCAATACACACCATATGCACTTATTGTGTGGTTCATATTACGTCACCTCATAAAAAAATTACTTGTAGGACCGGTCATTCGTAACATTTTATTTCGTATCGTAACTTTTATACTAAAAATTCGTAAATTTTCATCAATATGATTCGTAACTTTTTAGCAATTGAGAAAAATGTTAGCTAAGAATTACTCCCTCCGTTCCGGTTTGTTTGTCCTTTTTTTGACTTTTTGAGAGCGTTTGACCTCTCAAAGAATTGTCTATAATTTTCAATTCGTAATGTTTTTAATATGCAATATAGATCTTGTTTGATAGATCTCAGTTAGTTTTATTATACAAAATCTTTAAAATCATAAAAAAAAAATATAAAATGTAAGATATATAAGTATATTTTTGAAAGACACGAATTTCAACAATTAGACAAACAAATTGGGACGGATGAAGTAGCTTAATCATTTTTCTGTTGATGTTCAACCAAATTGATTTCACGCGATTGGAAGTAGTTTGGGAGTCTTTCGAAACCCACAAAGTCGAGTTTGAAAGGGTGGGACGAATGTGATATTGTCATTTTCCAGAAATGTGCCAAAGAGGCTGTCATTGTTAAGTTTTTTTTAAAACAAAATTTCCACAAGTCAGTCAACAAAGTTTTGGTGTTATCAAAAGAATTTCTACAAATCTTGTCACCGGTGGGCCATTATACTGAGAAATTTTTGGGTGTCGGGTGGGTATCATGTCACCTGGTCGACATGGTGCCGAGCACCCACATAGAGATAAAATTTGGTTGAAACATTCATTGATTAACAATTTTCTTTTACAAATTAGAAACATAGGTTGATTTAACTTAGGGAAATGATATTGCCACACACTGCAGCAGGGTGTGGCAATAACAAAAAAGGGTGTGGCAAAATCACTAGCCTTAACTTATTATGCAGGCACACATACACATGGGGGGTGTTTGGAAGGCCTGGTTTTACATTTTTCAATTCCCATTTTTGGATTTTGGGTGTTTGTTAGGAAGAGGGAAAATGGATTTTGGGTAAAATGGATTTTCCAATTTCTAGTTTCTAAAACAAAACGGAAAATCTTGTAAAAGGAGCTTTTTCAATTCCCATTTTTGAATCCAGCCATGCCAAAAAGACAAGGCTACCCTCTCTCTTTTAGGATAATTCCCACTTTGCCAGTTCTCACATACGGGTGGTAGTGGCGCGCGGGTGGGGATCCCAGTTGGTGGTGGGAACCGGTGGTGGGGTGAGCTTGGTGGCGGTGGTTATGGAGGAGGTGATGGTGGCCAGTTGAAGGTGGTGATGAGGAGGTAGTGGTGGCCGGACTCCCCACTCTCTCTCCGTCTCTCACACGCTGCTCTCTCTCTCTCTCTCAGCCCTGTGTGTTGTGTTGACCAAAAGAAGAAAAGAAAAGAAGTAAAGGAGAAGAAGAGTATTGGTAGGTGGGGGCATTGGTAGAAGGGAGGGCCACGTACCAGTAGAAATAGTTAGCGGGGGAATCATAGTAAAAAATTAATTCATAGTTCATTTTCATTCCATATCTTTCAAACACTACTCATATTGCAAAATACATTCTGTACATATCATCCAAACACTCCACTAAATACAAAATACATTCTGATCATAATTCAAAAAGTCAAAAAGTAAAAAATAAAAAGCCAAAAAGTTAGCTCCCAAACACCCCTGTGGATTATAAACTTACTCGTGTGTGTTCAACCACATGATATCTATCTAATTGACTCCAGTCGTCTCATTGGTCCAAGTCTTTGTTTGCAAGTCTTCATATTAGGACATTGGTTCTGGAAACAGCTAGGCACGGACTGACATGGGGCACGTGGGGGGCCGATTCAAAATAAAGAGAGAGGGCCAGTTTTTTGTCCTGCATTCAAATTGAATATTTTTTACAAAACTAGAATTTTCCATTTTCGTATAATTAATCATGAAAGTTTGCTACTATTCGTACACATACAATTGCAAATATTTCGTAAATATACATAATTGAATTAGTTTTATGTTACAATTTTGTCATATGGTGTTTTTATACCGTACTTGTTGATTTTCGAATAATTTGTCTATTTATAACGATTCTTTATTATTTGTATTTATTTTTAACCGTCTAAGAGTAATATTTAAAACAATGTCATTAATAAATCTATCTCGATCATTCTAAAACTAGTTGATATCAGTGCAAAACATACCCTAAAAATTGTCTGAGATTTTATGCTCATTTTTACATATTTTAATAAAAAGTATATGTTACAAATTTTTGTAATTTGTAATATTGCATGCCTTAAATTGTGTACGATCTTATTGTGCTAACTAGAAAAATTATTTTTTAACTTTTACCCAAATATTTTGAATAAGGACCACTTTTAAGTAAAAAAAAATGTAAAAAAGTTGATTTTTTTTAAACTTAAAAGTGATTCTAATTCAAAATATTTGGATAAAAGTTAAATTTTTTTTTTTTCAGATTTGTCTAAAAACTAAAAAAATGAGGCACAAAATCAACAAATGCAAAAAAAAAAATTAATTAAATTAAATAAAGACAAAAAGAAAGAAAAAAGTGAAAAAGGAAGTTAGTGGAACGGGTAATGAAATGCCGGACTCCGCGTCCCTGCCGCGCTTTAAAGGGCCATGCTATTTGCAACCACAAATTTTTTGAGCGTAGTCTATGTACCATATTATAAACAGGTGTGTACCATAGTATATACAGATTACGTTCAGAAAATTTATGATTACAAATAGTCCGACCCGCTTTAAAAGCACTGCAACCAGCAGCTCCATCAAATGGCGCCGTTCAGGGCCAAGTTGGAACTTGGGATATGATTTTTACAAGAGGTGGGATATTACTACTGTACTTCGATTACACAACACAAAATCTCTCCCTTTAGTGTCAGACATGCACATACTCTCTCTCTCTCTCCCTCTCTCTCTCTCTCTCTCTCTCTCTCTACGAATAATATTTTATTTTTATTTTTATTCAAAAAAAATTACATTTATTTGTTTTGCGTTAAATTTTTGTGACTTTTTATTGATTCGTATTGGCGAAAAGAATCGAAAAAATATAAAATTTTGATCGAAACTCAATATTTAAAAAAAGAAAGTTAAAAAAGATGTCTTTTTAACTTATTTTTGTCTTTATTCAAAAAATTATGAGTTTTGATAAAAAAAAATTACTTTTTCAATTCCTCTTATTGAGATGAATCAATAAATCACAAAAATTTAACGCAAAATTAACAAATGCAAAAAAATTCAAATAAAAAAAAATTAACTTTTCAATCCAAACCCTCCATTTGTCCTCTTCTTTAATTTCTTCTACAATTTTTCTTTCTCCACGTCACCCTTTCTAAAAGGTACACATGAGCAGTTATAATTAATTAATGGTAGAGGAACAAGAACAATTGAGTAAAGTTTTGAAGAAATTGATTCGGTTTTTTCTATCGGTTATTGTGATTCACACTAGTTTGCTAGAAATTCTGAACCAGAATACAAAACTCCATGGATAAAGGGTCGGTTACTTGGTTCTCTCTTCTTCCAGAATTACTAGATTTTATAAATTGTTTCCTTTTCAAATTAAAATTCTTAGTTGGGAGCACTTTTTCCATATCTGATTTAGAATTGAAGTCGTCTAAGTAAAAAAGATTTTGCTAGATGACGAAAATTGATCAAAAATTATAGATTTTTAGTAGTTTGGAGTACTCCATCACAAATACTTTTAGCTCTTGGAAAAGAAAACAAGAAAAAGGACAAAATGGGTGGCGCATGGAGAGAGAGAGAGAGAGAGAGAGAGAGTCTGACGAAGAGGAGAGAGGGCTAGTGGTGTAATGCAGTAATATTCGCCCAATACGGCACCGTTTGGATGGGGCTGCAAGTTGCAGCTCTTTTAAAGCACTACAGGGACTCCGAGTCCATTTCGCCACACTAAACTATTCATTGGCTTTATTTAGAATGGAGCAGCTCACCTCTGTATCCCATCTCTCAATACTCATCTAAACTTAATTTTGGAGGTCCCAAAAGAATTAAAATTTCGTTAATCCGAGACGTTCATTTTATAGATGATGCGAAAACAATGTCATTGCAAAAGATTAACTTGATTGGAGTTGGATAGACATGCGAACGGATCGTGTTTTTTTAATCAATTATACAAGTTCTGTCTACACTCACATTTGCCATCTAAAAAAAACATCAGAACTTCGGTTTCCAATCGATGTCCTATAAAACTTCTACTGTTGAAATATTTTTTTTATCCGAGGCATCAGAAACTAAAATCGAACAAGGCATAAACCGTTCGGGTCAATATTTTGGGACTCCTACGAGACCCACAAAATCGAGTTTTGAAAGGGCAGGTTGGAGGTGGCTTTGTTCATTTGATAATTTTGAGTATTTTAATTTTAGTAGTGTGTAGAGAGAGAAATAAGGTAATGATTGGAAAGAGAGGATAATGAATAAAGAGATAGAAAAAGAAATAAAAGTAATAATTGAAAAAATAAGATAATGATTAGAAAACAAACCTG
Source organism: Rhododendron henanense subsp. lingbaoense (assembly GCA_020567845.1). Classification (NCBI taxonomy): domain Eukaryota; kingdom Viridiplantae; phylum Streptophyta; class Magnoliopsida; order Ericales; family Ericaceae; genus Rhododendron; species Rhododendron henanense. The sequence goes on from CM036313.1 coordinate 49,316,554, forward strand.
AAACAAAATTAAAAAGAATTTCTCAAAGGGATGTGATTTTGGTATTCTATTTTTAGCCGGTGGCACTTTATTTTTTATGTTTTATAATTTCACATGATTAAGACACAAAGTGGAATGCTAATAACTAATGAGAGTGATAAAATCAAGGCTAGTGATTTTACCACACCCTTATTTGTTAATGACACACCCTGCAAGTGTATTTTTTGATACAAAAATACACTTACAGGGTATGACATTAACAAAAAATGGTATGACAAAATCATTTCCCTAAAATCAATTTCTTTTCACAAAATACATTCTCAGAAACCGTGTCAAACACTTTCTTAAGTACGGAGTAATTCAGAAAGAATGTAGAACGTACACGTGTCAAACACTTTATTTAATCTTCCCAGCTAACTTTTCCTGCGGAGAAGAATCATAGACTTCCAATAATTTCCCACTTTACGTCACGTCCAGACCCGAGAATTTCCCACTTTACGTCACATCCGAGATATTTTTGGGTGGTGAATGGGTCACACGCTCACGTGGTATTGAGCAGTTCATTTAGAACCCGTTCCAGTTTTCCTTCTTTTTTAAAAGTTCTTTTTTCTTCAATTTTCAAATTCAAATATAATGAAAATAAAAAATAAATTTTTAATTTTTTTGCACCGTTTAAAAGATCTCGATGAGATCTATCAAACAAGATCCATATTGGTAGGCAAATTATTTGCGTAAACACATGATTTTTAAGCTTGAAATTACCTCCGTTTGGAAAAAAAGAACTTTTTCAGAAACTGGAATGGCCCCTAGGGCTTCCGGCTTCCGAAAATGTGTTGGATGACCTAAATCGAAACTCTCCCTCCTCTTATCTTATCACTTTCTCTCTCCTTTTTCTTTCTCTAAATTTGAGTTGTGCAAAACTGAAATGGACGGTTCAGATGCGTCGAGCGGGCACCACTTGGTACTCACCCGACGCTAAAAAATTTCTCGTCACATCCGAAAAATTTACTTTAATAAAGTTAATTTTGCTTTGTTACCCAAAAAAGAGAGAGTTGGCTTTGTTTTTCCCACTGGAGCGTGAAGGCATTTATGAATAATGAGGAAGGAGAATCCTGGACTCTGTTCTTTTTTGGCTTAAAGACTTATTTGGTCCTTACAAATAAGGCTTGGTTTCAATTTTGTCCTTCTAAAATTTTTCGTTTCAATTTTATCCTCATAGTTTTAACACGATTCCAATGTTACCCTTCCCATTAAATTTGGATGGAAAATGCTTGTGTGGCAAACAGTTGGGTGATTGTGGGACATTCTTTTACACAGTCATCCTCCACTTGTAAAAGAAAAAAATCCTAAAAACCAAAATCCATTACCTACTCTTCGTTTCCCCCCAATTCTCGTTCCTCCAGCAACTAAAACCTAAACCTAAACCAGCTGCACCCAAAAACTCTTCTCTCAAATCTCTTCTCCCACTAAATGCGATCCCCAAAAACCATCGTGAACCACAAAATTCTAGTAGTACATGCGGTCTTTGGTATGTCGAATTATCAAAGGAAAATTAGGTTGAGTTTCCCAAAATATCCTGGGCTACACGTTATTGAAATAAGCTATTTTGATTCCTAAACAAAAAATCCTTTAGTCCCAAAAGTTGATATATTTGAAGAAAATGACTCGTCTTAAAATCGGTATTTGTTGGGGTTAGCCCATTTGGGAAACTCACTCTTATTTAACGGTTCACTAAAAAATTGCTCAAATCAAGCTCTTTTCGGTCATTTTATTTTGGCCGATTTCTCGCAGTTACCCTTAAAATCACATTCTGAACACAATAAGCGGCTCGGATTATCGAAATTCGATTGAAAAAGGGGAGTTCACATTTTAAGAGGTCTTCATTTGAATCCTATAAGGAATCACTTATTTTTGTTACGGTGCGGGCCTCCTAGCTATCACTATCCAGTAATTTCCCTTCCCACTATGCCAACTCTCTCCCTCCCTTCCTCCATCATTGTCATTCTGCTTACCTCAAACGGCCCACTACAATTCGTATCAATTGCTTCGACCCCTCCACGGTCAATATCGGAGATTATACACTACCAGTAGTCCTCAAAGTCAAGTCAAGTGATTTTAGAAATAACTGAACTTAGACGGCACGCCAGAGTTTCTAGCTTCCAGAGAACATCATACGTTATTATACGCTATTTGTTTGCCACTTCTATTGCTAGTTCCCTCAGTCAGAGAGATCTATTGGACCGGGGCGTGCGAATTTGCCAAGGGGTTCTGGAATCCATTAAAGACTAGTTACCAAAACCAAGAACAATGACCAAGCGGGTATCTATAACCTTGAGAGTCCAAATTAACAAAGCACTAGAGATACAACGGAAAACCAGAGATACAGGGGAAAAGACAAGTAAGGTGTTTGGCAATGTAAACTGTAACTGTAACTTTGGGTTTTTGATTCTCTTGAAGTTTGTAGCAACCATGGGGTACTGTTTGAGGGATGTCTATGAGGTGTTTGGTAATATGGGAAGACGTTTAATTTGGCTTTATTAAGAATTTCCACAAGTCTGTCGAAAACGATTAGTCAATATCAAGAATTTTCACAAATCTGGTCATTGGTGGTGACATCATTTAATGGCTTAAGAATTTTCAACCTCTTTGCAAATCTCTCCAACGATTTTTCGGGGCAAATGCTACCTAAGGGCTGAAAGTCGTTCCAGGGTCTTTGAATTTGATGGAACAGAAACAAATTAAATGATTAGAATTTCTTGCCAATTCACTCATTAAGATTTAGTAATTTGATGAGAAATAAAGAGAAAAGTACAAAAATTATATGTATTTTTGATTGGCTCCTTCTCCTTTCTCACCCGAATGTGAGAAAATGATTCGTTTCTTATCAACAATGTTTCTTACAGTACAAAGGAGGCTGTCACAGCCATGGCTCCACATTTGTGTTAAGCTTAAGTTGCATGTTTTCTCACCCTCTTTTGGCAGGACAATTGGCATGCACCCTAATTGCCCTCTTATAGACCACTACGGGCACCATTTTGTTATTATTTCTGGTATTCCTGTGACAGCAAAAGTTTTATGCATAAAGCTCACTCGAGATGGGTTCTAGGTAGACATATGAGTAATGCACTCCAGGGTCATGGTGGGCATTCAAGGTGATTGGAATTCATGGTTGCTCATCTATCTATATATGCTTCCCTAGCAAGGTAAAACCAAGGAGAAATAAATCGAAAGTCGAAACTACACAGTTTGAATTCCATCGAAGATAGGACTTCTAAACATTGAACAAGACATTCAATTATATATGTACAAACATCAGCTTAAAGTTACTATTACTGAAAAAGGTGGAAGCACGATAAATTAATTAACTAGAGCTAAGTGTAAGATAGCTAGGTTAAAGTTAGTACAAACATCATGAATTAAACATAAGCATAACCACGGTCCTGGATATATACAAGTCCAGCACAACAACAACAACATAACATAACCCATCTAGTCCTCAATCATTGGGGGTATGAGCGGGGGATGATTAGAGACAGACCTAACCTTTGGCAATACAAGTCCAGCACAGCCGTCAATAAAAAATACAAGTCTGAGTAACAAGTTAATTCACACGATCCTACTACATAATTGAAACAAAACAACAACATCCAGACTTCTTCGGCCGTCAAGTGTGTTCCACAAAATCATAAATTACCTGCAACGTTACGTACGACGGCGTCTTAAGCACTAGGCTAGTGTATGTGAGACAACATATGACAAACTCACAAGTTTCCATGACTTTATAAGTCAACGAAAACATTTCTCAAAATATAAATCTTCATATCCTACATTTTAGATCCATGTTACAAACATTTCATTTAGCACATAACGGCTCAACTAGGCCTGTTCATGACAATCACGTGTCAAGTGTTCCATCTCATTAACGACTTATACGCAAAATGTTCAACGTAGTTAGGTAGCCACCTTGAATATAAATATTTGGCATGATGTCACCCACGATCATCTGGCTAGCTATGATCCCTTCTTATTACTTCACGTATGTCACTATTCACTTCCCCTGGCCTAGTGGCCGGGGCATCGTTAGAACTACGTGTCATTAATAGTTATGAATCCTAGAAATCGAGTTTGAAAGGGAGGCATAGAGGTGATCACGTAATTTCCAGCAATTTGCCCAACAGGCTGTCATTGTTAAGAGTTTTCAATGTTCGACCAAATTGATTTCACGCTAAATTTCCACGAGTCAGTCAAAACCCTTTCTGGGGTTATGAAGAATTTCCACAAATCTTGTCACCGGTGGGCCATTATATTAGTGGAATTCATTATGTACTTTGTAAAAAAAAAAAAAATGTAACACAAACATGTTTATAGTGCCTGTTCCAAAAAATATCGGAAACAAAAATAAAATATTGGAAAAAAACTTTTCCAAACAAAGCCTAAATGTACAATTTAATTGTAAAATCATATTTGCTTTCCAAAATAATATGAGAAGTTTTCTTTCTATCAATGTTGGACCAAATTGATTTCACACTAAAATCTTCTTTTCATAGGCGTTTACGAAATGAACATTTGAAAATAATAGTATTTGGGAGTCTTGTGAAACCTAGAAGTCGAGTTTGAAAGGGAGGCATAGAGGTGATCTCGTAATATCCAGCAATGTGCCCAACAGGCTGTCATTGTTAAGAGTTTTCAATGCTCTGACCAAATTGATTTCACACTAAATTTCCACAAGTCAGTCAAAACCCTTTCTGGGGTTATAATGAAGAATTTCCACAAATCTTGTCACAGGTGGGCCATTACAATAAATTTCCAAGAATTTGTTTGGGACAAATGTGAAATACTTACCACCTAAAAGTCCTTACAGCCAAGGGCCCAGATTTGTAAAGCTTGATTCTATTTTTTGAAATCACACACACGCGCACCTTCTTGTTTAACACCGTGGCATAAATTTATGCATAGTTTAAGATAAATGTATTTTGCAATGATGATGAATGATATTCGATCAATGTAATGGAGGCCATGATTGATGTTCTTCGGGAGCATTAAGTAATGAACGATTTCGACCAACGAATTTAACTAAAAAAAGGGCTCAGAAAAGACCTCAATATATAGGACCGGATAAATTGTTGAAAGACAAATTGAGGTTCCACGTCTCTCAAGGTCTCTCTAAACTCAGAACTTGTTATACATTGATCCGAGCAGCTCCTAATTGTAGATGATGCAAAAAGGAATGTTTTAAAAAAAAATTAGCTTGGTTGAAATTCGATAGACATGCATAAGGATAATGCTTTGTTTTCTCAAATGTACCAGCAAATCCTATTTTTCATCTAACGAAATATGAAAAGTTTGATTTCCGGTTGGTGTCCGATGAAACTGATTATTTATGAGATGTTTATTTCCCCAATGGCATCAAAACTTAAACAGTCTGGATCAATATTTTGAGACATTTTGTAACACTCCATGAAGACCACTGGCCCAATACCTTGATTTTGATCCACAAGCCACACCACATGAACCAAAAGTTTAAGCCCAAGGTACTGGTAGTAGCCCAAAAAGTTTGTTATATACCCAAGATCATCCATGTAAACTTTCGATGTGGGACGAGGTGTTACACTTTTTTTTTAATCAACAGTCAAGAATATATTTTGAGACTTTCGAACCCACAAATTTGAGGGTCTTTTTTTGTTGTTATCTATCTTCTATACTATACTATATGCAAATGTAGTTGGACTCAAAATACTCTTAACTCTTAATCCTCAATTCTTAAAATTTTAATTTTTTTTAAAAGAAAAATTGAGAGAGAGAGAGAGAGAGAGAGAGAAGTGGGGTATGAGGTGTGAATAGGGAAGAGAGAGATTTTTGGAAAATTGAGTTTTATTAGATAAAGAATGATAAATAAAAATTATATTTTTTAGTTTTTCTTGATTTGGTTTGTCTATCCTATAGCTATACTACAAAACATAATGGTTTTAGGGACCAAGCATATTGGTTGCAAAAGCCAAAATAAAAGTCAAAAATCACTTTTAAAGACCAACTTATGAGTTTGTTGCTAATGGGGTGAGCATCAGGGACCAAATGCACAACTTGTACCTAACAACTTTGTTTTCGCATCAAAAAATTTGGTCCCTAAAGGCCTAGCAAATTTGGTCCCCAAAGGTCCATTTTATTGCTAAAAACCTCTTTTAGCTACCAAAAAATATTGTCCCCAAATGAGTTACTAATTATCATCGAATTTCATAGAATGATTTACTATTTGACATTTGAAGTAAATTTTTTTTTTTGTTACAAATTGGTGCTCCATATACATATTTTTTTGCTATTAAAAAAAAAGTCAATGTTTTTTTCTTAAACTATATTTTCTATTAACTAGCGGTGTCTCTGTTTGATACACAAAGGAACGAAAAAATACACCAATGTAAATTTTTTTATCCCGTGCATCAAACGTGCACAACACTAGTTGTATGTATACATTAGTGGAGGGTTATTGGAAAATTAGTAGGTTAACAACCAAGGGGGTTCAACGTCTATCTATAACTTGAAACCCCACACCTCTCCCTCGAAAGCCAAGGGTCACAATCAGATGCGCTAAAAACCGCAACTTTACATCGGGAAGGGTATATCCATGGGAGACTTGTATTCATGGGAAACTTGTAAAGTTGCGGTCCTTATATATCCAGCAATCTCAGAATAAAATTGCTTGTATTCAGCAATTTTTTTAGGCAAGAACCACGTAGTCCTTATATCCATGGGAGACTTGTATTCTAACAATTGTCTCTTTGGTGCAACTTGCAAGTCTTCGCTTTTTTTTTTTCCCCCCTTCTTTTTGATCAGAACAAGTCTTCGTCTGGACGTACGTGTTGAATTTGATTGAAATATCTATTGGCGGACTTGTATTGTTTTATTTCATGGGGTCCTGGAAATGCGGAATTATCCATGTAAAATTAACTGTTGTGGGGTTGAACAAGAGGACATTGATTAGCATTATTTAGAAGCCAGAAACTCACCTATGTATCCCATTTTTAAGACTCTAAACTTAATTTTGTAGGTCCCAACAGAGTTTTTTTTTTTTATCGGCAAAAAAAAAATAAAATATCATTATCACGAAGATAAGAAAAACATAGAGATAGCTCCGAAGAGTACCCATGACTCTTCTAGTGTTGCTACTCGCAAAATCTCAACCAACCCCTCAGCCGCTCAATTTGTAAATAAACGTCTCTCAATTTGTAAATAAAACGTCAAAAATAAAAAGGTTGAAATGAACACCTATATGGTGACAAGATGCCAACAATCAACCTGAAGTCCCAACGGAGTTTCAGTGTCACTAACCAGAAACGTTCATTTATAGGCGATGCAAAAAATAAGTTACTATCTCAAAAGATTAGCTTGATTGGACTTGAATAGACATGCGATCGAATTTCATGTTTTATTTTGTCAAATATACAGGCTACTTATACAATCACATTTGCCATCTAAAAGATATGAGAAATTTGGTTTCTATCGATGTCCTATGAAACAACCTTTTTATTGAGATATTTTTTTCGCTGCGTTATAAACCAAAATTCTGTCTCTAAACCTCCCTGTCACTATCCTGCAAGGCCGGCCCCTTTCCTTCCCTCTGATCAACGCGAATGATCAAAGTAGTTGGGTTCGGAAAGGCAATTGAAATCAAATGGAGATACAATTCATCAAATTGTACTCCAAATATCAAAGCCTCGACCGAAGGGTTTAATCACTACAGTACCAAATACTCAAGATTTTGGGATCAAATCATCGTCTCCAATTTTTTATTTTTTTGGATCAGCAAATCATCGTCTCCACTTTCCCACCGAAGGAACAAGAAAAATAAATCAGGATTTGGGGGAGACATTTTCTTGGGGTTGCTCTAGCTAAGAAAAAATGGTAGTAACAGTTCAACGATGCATTGAATGCTCTCCAGCAGAAATGGAGGCGTGGGGTTGTTGCCTCTTTTGCCTTCAGATATTTCTTCTCTGAATCCGCTGAATGTTTCTCAATAATGGAGATATAAATCATTCACTTGTTCCCAAGCAATAGAATCATCTCATTTGGTCATGCCTGACCCAAAGAAAGGCCACCGGCCCACTGCCTTTCCCCGGCTTTGAATGGCCGGGGCTAGCTAACGGTGTTATTGGTATTTCAGAGATTAGTCGAGATGAGCATAAATTGACCGCAACTCCCTAAGTGATCAAAAAAGAAATCATGTCACCTACATGGCTCACAACGCTCGAATAATTGCACTAACGCAATGTAATCAAAATCTGAAGGTATTTTGATGCCAAGAACTAGAATAATGTCATTTGATCCTGCATTACCCGTTGCCTTCACTGGCTTGAAATGACCCGCGCTAATGAACCTGGTATTGGTCTTCCAAAGATTACTTGCACTGATGTAAATAGTTAAGGGCAAAGTACGGATTACCTCCCTGAGGTTTAGACGTTTGGTAGATAACCTCCTGACGTTAACTAATGACCACATAACCCCCCTATGGTTTTGGAGTAAACTGCAACCGTTAGATTTTCCATCCAAACTAACGGAAGGTGTAACACACACCCCTATTGTGAGAGTGAGAATGGGAATGGGAAAAAAAATTAAAAATCACACCGAAAAAATACTGGAATTGCTTAGAAAAAAAATTTACTGGAATTGATATTTTTTTGTTACTTTATTTTTTTTTTTCCATTCTCACTCTCACAATTGGGGTGTGTGTTACACCTTCCGTTAGTTTGGATGGAAAATCTAACGGTTGCAGTTTACTCCAAAACCATAGGGGGGTTATGTGGTCATTAGTTAACGTCAGGGAGGTTATCTGCCAAACGTCCAAACCTCAGGGAGGTAATCCGTACTTTGCCCAATAGTTAATGTTGCAAGGTCATGTTGGGCATTGCCAAGGTGATTCGATTCTTGATTTCTTCCAACATTGTCGAATGGAAGATCCGATGATGGATTTGGTCTCCCTGCTTAATCTAAGTGTCCGTGTCACGATCCAACCCAAAAACACATGGGTCATGAGCGGCTAATGAGGTTAACTCACTAAGGCTTGCTAATTAAATAGTTTACGGATTTTCTGCTCATGAACCTACAAATAAATAAAAAAAGGGAAATCTATATAAATAGTCCTCCTAGTTTCATCTAAGTCTTATTTTCGTCCTTCAAGTATCAATTGCAACTTTTTTGACCTTCAAGTTTGGTTTTTTACCAAATTGGTCCAATTGATAACTTCTGTCAGCCAAACTGAACGGAAAAAATTAGATTGATGGCAGTTCGAACGTTACAGTTCGTACCAAGTTGGTCCAATTGATGACATCTGCCCTCAATATGATTTTTTCCGTCTAGTTTGGCTAATAAACGTTATCAATTGGACCAACTTGGTACGGAAACCAAACTTGAAGGTCAAAACAGTTGCAATTGATATTTGAAGGACGAAATTGAGACTCGGGTGAAACTAAGAGGAACATTTCTACAAATTTCCCTATAAAAAATACTCGAGTATAACATAAAATGCGGAAGCGTGATAAATTAACAAGATCTAAGTGTAAGATAGGTTGAAGTTATTACAAGCATCCTGAATTAAACATAAGCATAACCACGGTTCTAGCCACAAGTCCGGCATAACCGTCAACAAAAGATATACAAGTTTGAGTTACAAGTAAACACAATCCTACTACATAATTGGACAAAACAACAACATCCAGGCTTCTTCGGCCATCAAGCATGTTCCACAATGTCATAAATTACCTGCAACGTTACATACAACGACGTCTGAAGCACTAGGCTAGTGCGTGACAAATCTTACTAGTTTCCATGAATTTATAAGTCAACGTATTCATTTCTCAAAATGTATATCTTTATATCCAACATTTAAGGCCCATGTTGCAAACATTTCATTCAGCAAATAATGGCTCAACTAGGCCCATTCACGACAATCACATGTCAAGTGTTAACGACTTCTACGCAAAAATGTTCAACAGCCACTAGTAGTTAAGGAGCCACCCTAAATATAAAGGGAAATTTATAAAAATGGTCCTACTAGTTTCACCCGAGTCTCATTTTCGTCCTCCAAGTATTAATTGCACCTCTTTTAACCTTCAAGTTTGGTTTTCTTACCAAGTTGGTCCAGTTGATAACATCTGTCAGCCAAATTGGACCGAAAAAATAAGATTGATGGCAGTTTGGACGTTGCAGTTCGTACCAAGTTGGTCCAATTGATGACGTTTGCCCTCAATCTGATTTTTTTCGTCCAGTTTGGCTGATAAAAGTTATCAACTGGACCAATTTGGTACGAAAACCAAACTTGAAGGTCAAAAGAGTTGTAATTAATACTTGGAGGACAAAAATGGGACTCGGATGAAATTATGAGTACTATTTATATAAATTTCCCAAATATAAATATTTGGTGTGACGTCACGCCACGTACGATCATCTGGCTATGATCCCCCTTATTACTTTGCTTCACTATTCACTTCTGCTAGCTGCCGGACACCATTCGAACCACATGTCATTAATAGTTATGAATCCCAAATTATCCGTTTTCATAAAAATCATGGCAATTTTAAAAGATAGCATGCGTTTCTTTTTTTTCTTCACGTGGTTCGAAATCCTTGTACACACCATATTTGCATCATAGTAGCACATGTGAGACAATAAGTTCTACCGTTAAGTAAAAAACAAAGCACGCATGCTTCTCATCCGCGCGAAAATTCAAGTAAGGCATATACAAGACTCACCGAGAGCGTGCCGAGCAATTTTGTCAAACGTGCGAGCTATGGGTCCCCGATGTTTGGACCTAAACACATCAAACCAAACCTATTAAGGTTATGATACGTCACACATGCACAAGTACGTTAAGCGACAAGATCAATAACGTGTAAGCAGAGCAGAGCAGTCTCGGAAACCGATGAAAACCCATATCCATTTGACTCAGAAATTTATGTAATATTACAGGGACATAGACAAAGATGTTAGGAAGACAAGTCGTGAAGAACTCAAAGGCTAGAAATGCCCAGAAGTATATAGGGTGAAAACTCAACACACCAAATGTGGTCAGAACTGGACCAGGATGGAAAACGGACGAATTCGAGGTGCAGATTCTGAGCGTTATTCACTGTTCATATTTTTCCTACATAGTAGATTCAAAAACGAAACTTTTGGAGCAAGAATCATCCAAAAAAAAGTTTTATAGAGTCCTAGGGAATTTTCAGAAGATTACTGATCGCCGGAGGTGTACCAGTCGTCCAGACTGGTTCTGGTCTTCAAACAGAGAGGGGAAAAAATGACACCATTAATGGGGGTTTTCAAGCTAAGTCTAAAGTTTACTCAAAGATAGATATTGAGGCATCACAAAATAATAATATATGATGACAAACACAAGATTGAGGTTGAAATTTCGAAGAACAAAGATACTTGTTTTCCCTAGATCTCTGTGCCAAAGACAAAATATCAAAATGTACCAAAGACATATAATGCTTAACCTCTCTAACTAATTAAAACAACTAGGTTACTAATTTAATCAATCCAAATGCGGGTCAGGTCCTCATAGTGCGTATGCTGGCTCGGACACCTGAGTTATCAACAATGTCTAGCTATCAATGTTGCCCTAGAAAAATAAAACCATGGAGGATTGAAGCCAATATCGAAGAAAAGGAGAAGGTTCAAAACCATAAAAGAATGAATTTACAAAATATTGAATGAACTTAGAAAATAATGCTTAACCTTTGTAAGTAACTAAAACAATTCGGTTACTAATCTAATCAATCCAAACGTGGATCGAGTCCTCATAGTGCGTTTGCTGCCTCAGATATACTGAATTATCAACAATGTCTAGCTATCAATGTTGGCCTAGAAAAACAAAACCATGGAGTATTGATGCCAATATCAGAGAAAATGAGAAAATCATAAAAGAATGAATTTACAAAATGTTGAGTAATTAAGATCTTCAACTGCTTACCTTCAAAATATTGTTCTTGACCAGATGAAGCTCATGGAGTGCAGTATTTATGTTCATTCGGTCTTTTGGGGACTCTGTAGAACATGCCAGCCCTATCTTGATGAAGGAGATCAGATTTTCCATTATTTTGCTGCCATATGTCTCCTCGGTTAAGAGCATAGGGTCTACAATCTCCATCACACGTTGAGGCAAGGCAGTCCTTGCAAAGTTATGAAGATTAAGGTCTGCCTCAAACATTTTGTCAGTAGGTCTCTTCCTTGTTATCATCTCCAACAACAAGATTCCATAACTATAAACATCTCCACTAGTTGACATCTCGCTTCCCAGACCGTACTCTGCAATTGGTAACATTCAAACTTTAACTCCAAACGATCCATTTTTGGATAACAAAAGCAATACGAAAAGAAAGAGAAAACTTGCTTCAATACACCCTGTGAGTTTTCTAATATAAAACTAGTACATCTACACTAATATGAAAGAGCCGGTTCCCCTCACAAAAAACTTGACACAAAATTAATTGAAATTCCACTTAAATGATCGGAATTGATCAATTTATTTAAAATATGTTTTAAGAGTTTCCGGAAAAAAATCAACTCATTCTGAACAATTGAATATGATTTGTATCATGATGAGACAATACGAAATTCAATATCTTAGAATGACATGGACAAATCACAACCCATTTAACATTTTCATGGTGTCTAACTAACTACCCTTGTGCTGAAATTTGGTGTTACCTGGAGCTGCATATCCAATGGTTCCTCTTATTGTAGTTGAACTACTAGTACTTGGAGTGTTGAGCTCTGCACGAAATCTAGCTAGACCGAAATCTCCAATATGGGCAACCATGTCATCATCAAGAAGGATATTACTCGGCTTTAAATCGCGGTGAATAACTGGTATTTCGCATTGGTGATGAAGATAATCGAGTGCACAAGCCACGTCTATGGCAATGTCTACTCTTTGTAGAAGATTGAGTCCCACGAACTCACGTTCTCCATTATTTTCTTCCGGAATAGCATGCAACCAATTATCTAGACTTCCATTCGGCATGAACTCGTAAACTAGAGCTTTAAACTCGTTCCCTTGAAAATCCGTGCTAGAACAAGAGGTTATGATCGAAACGAGGTTTCGGTGTCGAATATTCCTTAAGGCTTCGCACTCTGCCATGAAACTCTTGGTAGCGCCACAAGTTTGAAGATCAAGTACTTTGACCGCAACAACTAACTCCCCGTTTTGTTCAATAACACCTTTGTACACACGACCGAAACTACCAAAACCAAGCAGATTCGTCGAAGAGAAACCTTCAGTTGCTTTGAGAAGTTCTCCATAAGAGACTTTCAAAAATGGATCTTTCAACAATGAAACTGTAGGTTTGGTCTTTCTTTTCTTCTTGAACAAACATATGATGAAAGACGACACTATGATTACACCAACGAGTATCAAAGCTACCGTGATTCCCAATGTCCGCGAAAGAAACTTTCTATTTCTTGATTTTTTTGTGGTGCACCGAGGTAGTTGTAGTTCAGAAATGCCACCACAAAGCCTATAGTTTCCGGCAACTGATATTGCACTTGCATTTGTAAAAACGCCCTTCATTGGTAACTCTCCTTCGAAATTATTGAAAGACAAATTGAGACTCTTCAGGGCAAATGTCCCGAAAAATATCGGAATTTGACCGGACAAGTTATTTCCGGAAAGGTCCAAATTTTGAATACCTCTCAAGGATTCCATTGAGGAAGGAATAGATCCTTGAAAGAAATTTTGTTGCATATACAGGTTTTCAAGGCTACTACAACTACCAAGAGTCTGAGGAATTTCACCAGACAAACCATTCTCGGAGATATCGATTAATACTAAATTTTTGAGATTTCCAACCTCGAGTGGCAAGGATCCAGACAGACGGTTGCGATTTAGGTACAATCCAATTGAAAGGGAAGAGACCATCAAAAGTTGTCTTGGTATAGTACCATTAAGGTTGTTATCAGTTAGTGCCACCGTTAACAAATTCCGACAGTTGCCAAGACTCGCGGGTATGGCTCCCTCTAGTTTGTTTTCCCACAAGTAAAGTTGATTCAGCAATGACAAATTTCCAATAGAGTCTGGAATTTTACCGGAGATAGTGTTGGTACTAAATATCAACCTTCGCAACTTGTAGAGATAACCTACGCTATCGGGAATCGGACCTGTGAATAGGTTTTCATTTAGACCTAAGTGTTCCAGATTCACAAGGTTTCCTATTGTTGATGGAATAGATCCATGCAATTTATTTCCACCTAGTAGCAACCAAAAGAGAGAGAGTGATAGATTACCCACAGAGTCCGGTAATACCCCTCCAAATTGACATTTCCCCATACTTACCACTCTCAAATTGCTACAGTTGGTTAAAGAACTAAGAAAGGCTAGTCCATCAGATCCCTTAGCTTCAAAATTGTTCATATCTAGAGTTATCTCACGGAGGTTTTTTAGGCTTCCGAAATCATTTGTTACTTTTCCGTTGAAATTATTAAAACCCAACATGAGTTGTAACAACTTCGAGGAGTTGGATATTGAAAGCGGAAGTGGACCATTAAATTGGTTGCGATTTAGCTGAAGGATCTGAAGGTGAGGGAACATGAAACCGAATGTCTGTGGAAGACTACCCCGAAGTCGATTATAAGACACAGATAATGACTCCAGCAACGATAGGTTGTATAAGGAAGGAGGGATAGTACCTGATATTTGAGTGTAACCCAACCACAAGTGCCTTAAAGTTTTCAATCGACCCAACTCATTTGGAATACTTCCTCCCAACGGATTGAAAGAGGCACTCAAGTTTAGCAAAGAAGAAAGATTTCCAAATGATGGAGGAATCCCTCCAGTCAAATTGTTTTTACTAAAATAGAGGGTAACGAGTCTCGGCATTGAATAACCAAGTTCTTTTGGGAACTCTCCAACTAGCTTATTTTCGGTTAAAGTAAGGTACCTGAGATTGGAGCAACGTGATAGGCTTGTTGGAATTTTGCCTTCGAAACCGTTAAAGGTCAGACTCAGTTTCTCTAGCCTGAAAAGACTACCGAGTTCAGTTGGAATTGCACCCGTAAAAGTGTTGTTTCCGAGGCTAAGCTCCCGCAGAAAGCTGAGGTTTCCGATATAAGGAGACAGATAACCCACTAGACCTCTGGACGTTAGGTCTATAGCGGTGACTCGTTCGTGTCGACGACTGCATTGGACACCATCCCAGTGACAGAAATGGAGAGACTCATTCCATGAGCTCAAGGCCTGTTGATATTCTCGGAAAATATTCAACTTGAAGGCCAATAATGCATGCAAATCGGTCTCGTTGCTAGCAACATTAATGGTGTTAACAAGACTACGGGATGATGTTGTGTCAAGGGCAAGGGCTTTGATGTGAAGCAATGGGATGAGAGAGAGAAGTAAGGGTAGGAGAGAAATAGAGAGAGATTTGGTTAGGAGACTCATCTTGGTGTGTGGTTTGAGTTCTCACAATTGGAGTATGTTCGAACATATATAGGGAAAACATAATTCTAGTCGTCTCATTAATTTGGTGCAACTTGCATACAAGTCTTTGTTTGGACGTGTAGAATTTGAATACTAGTACATGCGGTCTTAATTGGGTATGTGGAATTATCCAAGGAAAATTAGGCTGAATTTCCAGAAATAAGCCGGGCTAAATTTTATTGACATTAACCACTTTGTTTCTAAAAAAAAGCCCATTTAGCCCCAAAAGTTGATGTATGTGAGGAGAATTCGATTAAATTGATTTCACACCCAAATGTTCTTTTCATAGGCGTCTACGAGAAATTTTTTAGTGCCGAGCGGGTACCACGTGGTGCCCGCTCGGTGCATCCGGGCCGTCCATTTCGGTTTTGGACGGCTCGGATTTAGAGAAAGAAAAAGGAGAGAGAAAGAGGAGAGAGAGTGTGTGTGGGGGGGGGGGGGGGGGGGGGGGGGGGGGGGGGGTGAGAGGAGAGAGAGTGTTTCAATCTGAACGTCCAATACACTTTTTGATGGCTCAAATGTGTCCGCTAGCTCGGGCACCACGCGCGTCAACCGGATGACTTGGTACCCACCCGGCAATGAAAAATTTCTCGGCGTCTACATAATAAACCGTCGCAAATGAAAATTCCAGTAGTCAAACACGCTTTCGGATTAGCAAGAATTTCCACAAATCTTGACCAAAGGAAGTCCTTATAGCCGAGACCCCAGATTTGGGACAAAAGGAAGTCTTTATAGCCGCGACCCCACATTTGTAAAGCTTGAATTTCATGCATAAGAAATGCATGTTTTATCTACAGTATATTGAACGTTTATATTCTTTTCAACTTAAACTAATTACGTCCCTCTATTTTTTGAAATCACATACACACCCCCCCTCCTTGATTAACACTGTGTTGATGTTAAATTACCAACGTCCCCTTCTCTAAATAAATCCAGTTTTTAAGATAAATATGGGGAATTTTTTTTTTTTATATCTCTTCGACTTTGACCAAAAATTCATTTTGGTCATTCATCTTTCAATTTCGGCATAAAAATACTTCGACTTTCCAATTTTTTTCAATGTCATCCTTTAGAAGGAATCCGTTTTCTTTGAGTCCTGCGCAAGGCCGTCTCAGGCCACTGGACGGCCGATCCGAGCCATCCAAAAATTCTATAAAAAAATAATGAACAATTTTGATCATTGAATTGAACTAAAAATGGCTCAAAAAAAACCTCAATAGCTAGGATCGTTTGAGAGTGCGGTCTCTTATGGTCAGGACTTTGGAGGTGCCAAGCTTATAACTTCCTACCCCTTGGATCCATCTCCAGATGCCAAATTTTTGTTCTTTCCTAATTAAGCAACCATTCTAATTGCCTTACAAAATCGAAATACAAGTTAATTTCCAGTTAGATACTTGACACACAAAAACAAAGTAACAATATGGTAAGAAAGAGACCTAAAAGCAAAAAGAAAGAAAGGGAAAACACCTAAAAACAAAAAGAAAGAAAAGAAGCAACGTATTCACGACTAACGTTGTGGGTTTGTGTGTGTGTATAAGTATTGTGGTTATAGATTGATTGAACCAGAATTTCCACATTAGTGGTCGCCGGTGGGGCCGTTCTATTAATGGCCTTAGAATTTTCAACCCCTTTGCAAATCTTTCCAGCAATTTTTCTGAGAGAAGAATTACCACATGCAAAGTCCTTGTAGCCATGGCCCCATAATTTTTTTTTTTTTTTCAATCGATAGGATGATATTCATTGATAATAAAAGAATAACAACGAAAGGGCAGTCATCCCAAAACAAGAAATATAACAACCACAATGGAGGCCTAAACACCACGCAGAATATTCAGGACCTCACACAACCTAATGCGCAAAACAGATGGAGAACATCTCCGATCAGCGCAACACTAGCAAAGCAACCTACAAAAAACCCACATAGGGATTAGGAAAGCCCCCTCAACGGGAGAGAAAACAGAAAGAACCGAAAAGACATCAACAAAATAGAAAACCTACAGTCGATCATCACACCTAAATCCAGCTGCCCATAAACGCCAACAGAACGGAACCACAATCACCACAGCAGCCACACCTCACCGTACAGCACCACCAACTGCTATCTCCGTCCTGAGAAACTATGCCCCTATCAGGGCTTGAACCTATGCGATGCCCATAATGACAAGAACTGGCCGGTCTGATAACGTCAATGGAACTGCAGGATGATAAAAAAGAAGAGCACATGGTGAGAAATGTTGGTCCAAAAGTCAACCCAAGAGGGGGGGGGGGGGGGGGGGGGGGGGGGGAGTTGAATTGGGTATCTCAAATATAACGTGGAATTTTGAAAACTAATTACAATCTGTTCAACCACAATTCCAATTTCAATGATATATTATTCTACTCATGCAATATTGATATGCAAAACTGAAAATAAAGAGAGTAGGGAAGAGAGAATCAAACGCAAGGATTTATAGTGGTTCGATCCGCAACTTCACGGCCTATTCCACTTCCCAAGTGTCCAACTCGGGATTTGCTGCACTATCTCCAATAGTCACAATCTTCTAGTTTCGCGGGTGCTAGACAACCTTTACAACGAGCAATCTATCCCCAATCGCTCCGACTAATTTTGACTTCGGTGCTAGTCACACCTAACCCAACTAGTTTTGACTCCGGTGCTAGTAACACCTAACCACCAAGTGATTTTCTCTCCAAAATCACTTACAAAATGTAATCACTCACAAGAGTATGAATAAATGTGTACAATCCCTTTTACAATAAAGATCAAAATAAGAACTCTCTCAGACAAGTGTATGGATATCAAGATAAAGAATAGAGTATTGAGAGATTGGTGTATTCCTTAGAATATTTCCGTGAAGCTCACTGGTCTATCCCTTTTTTCTTCCTTGGCCTTGTATATAGTCTTCAACATATGAACGTTGGAAGCATGCAATCACAATTGGAAATACTCTGATACATTATGCCTTTGATTGGAAACATATCCAGGTCCACAAAATTCCATTCCTTTTGTGTACTAGCCGTTGAACCCATTAGGAAGCCATACTCCACTTGACTTGTTCCCATCATTTAGCCGTAAGACATGATTAAGCTCCAAGTAATCTTCTATGTTCCTCCTTAATTAATATTTGCTTTCCATAGGAGTCCTTATAGCCAATCAAAAATTAGGAGAAGATTTGTCCTTAATTTTCCTCCTTTTACTTTCAATCTTGACTATTGGAGATAGGAGTTTTGATGAGAGTCTTTCCTTGTGTAGCTCAATCAAATCCTACAAAATAAACATTATTCAAATCAATAGCAAATAATCTCTATTATAAAACAGAAGGGTGTGGGGACCACACAAGACAAGTTGATCCAAGGGCTAAGATTGATTTGATCCAAGGGTTGATGTGTGCTCTCCAACTATCTTAAGAAAACACCCACACTCTTACAAATATATTACAAAAATGTCATTGGTTCTTTTTACCCACTATTCGGCTTCTGGCGTTGGCATAAAAAAATAAAAATATAATTACAAAAATGCCCGTGCCTACAGTACTACCGGAATGCGTAGTGCCGTAGGTATGGGCAAACACTAGTATTAATTATATTTCTCTTCAATAAAATTTACTTTGTTATCATCAAAATCAATAAGGTTTTCATAGAAATCTTTGGGCTAACAAGAAAGATCGGACAAAGGAGCACACAGGTGAACTGCTCTGGCGACACCGGCTTCGTCGACATCGGAACTCTCAGAAATCAGGGGGATAGATTGCAAGTAGAGAGAGAGAGGAAGCCCCCCCCTCCCGCTACCCCATTTAGGGAGAGGGAGGGGAGGGGGAGAGTAGTGAAGCGGCAGCTAAGGTTTAGGAAGTTAGAGAGAGAGGCTCTCCTTTAGGAGGTTGAGGAATCCAATTCACTAAGGCCCCGTTCAGTTGCCAGGAAAGTACAGGAAAGGATGGGAAGATCAACTTTCCCATAACTTTCCTAGTGTTCAATTGGCAGGAAAATTCTAGGACTTACCAATTTAAGTTTTCCTGTAGGAATTACTTTCCTGCAAAAGTGATCCTGCAAAAAACACAAGATTTTGCGTCGCGGGAAAAGGAAAATGAGTGAACACTCACAAAATTTTCCCGAAAGTTTCTTTTTCCTGATAAATGAACAATTAAACCTTAATTTTTCTTGCAAAATTCTTTTGTCAAATGAACACTCACAGGAAAATAATTTTCTTTTTCTTTTACTTCACCTCACTTCACTTTTCCTGGGAACCAATTTCCCACACAACTTTCTCGACAACTGAACGGAGTCTAATTGAATGAGTCATTTTGTTCACTCCATGGCCCCAGATTTGGAAAGCTTGAAAATGCATATTTTCTCTGCATCATAAATTTCAAATCAATACCAGGTTTGATATTTCTCTAGTCAATTTTTAGAATTTTTGTCAGCTTTTTCAGGCACAAATCTACTATCTACCGATGGATCTATCTAGTAGAACGACATTGTGTCCAAATCAAGTAGAAGGACCATGTTCGATATATACAAGATGTAGGGGTTTGATTTGTAGGGATTTTAATGTAGGTGGGCTCTGGTTCCTTCCTTGGTATGTTGCTCCGCTCCCCTCCGCCATATAGGCTTATCAATGGGCCGGATCTGATTCGGATTCGATCCGAAAAATCCGATCCGAATCCGATAACGTCGATCCGAATCCGGTAATCCAAATACGGATCGGATTAAATCCGTTATCAATCCAAACCGAAATTTTATTTTTTAAAATTTTAAAAAAAAAATTGTAAATTTTTTATTTTGGAAAAAAAAAAGTTTAAGAAGTTGTATTTTTATTTATTTATTTATTTTTGAAAAATAATTTTTTTTGAAAAAATATTTTTTTTTTTTGCTAAAATTTTTGAAGTAAAAAAGTTTCTGATCGGATTTTCGGATCGGATCCGAATTTTTTGGATTCGGATTACCACTATTTGATTCGAGTTTTATCGGATTCGAGTCTTATCGGATTCGGATTTTTCGGATCCGGCCCATTGACAGGCCTACCGCCATACTTACAACAAGTTGCAAGGGCTAGTGTAGCCCAGTAACCCTCTGACGGTCAAGTCAGTACATAGGAGAAGGAGGGTAGGTTAGGGTCAAGAAGGACGGCGTACCTCTCTAGGTTGATAGCTCTTCCCTTTTATAGGCTACACCTTACTTGGTCCCAAAGTAAGCGTGTGTAAGATACACTTGGGTAACTAATTGCCTTGGGTGACGAGCACATGGTCAGGTCAACCCTCAATGATGATTTACGAAGAGATTAGTTGCATACTAATCTAAATGAAATAGAACTCGAATCTATGAGCAAATTAATCTTGCGACAAGAAAAGTTAGAGAAAAACTTTAAATATTATTGATGTAAAAGATGAATTACAAGGAGGGTTCCACCCTTATTTATACTAATAGTAGTCTTAACAATAAGGTAACTATATATTTAGGGTGGAGACCAAACAAAACAATACTTGGAGACCAGGACTAACAAAATTAAAAGACCGATAGGAATATGCCTGAACAAGTGGCATTAAAAGAGGAATTCCTAAAACGAATAATTCCTAAAATAAAGTTTCTATATATTTGAAATCTCCTAAATTCTTGTCCTACATCATTCTCCTTGGCTTAACTGTCTAGAGACGCCATGACGTATGGGAGGTGAACACTCGGGCACCGGAGGATGAATTCCGCCCTTTGAGTCATTCGGGCGCACTGGCTCCGTCGTACCACCGAGTGATATTCCGGTGGGAAGCCCGAAGGCTTAGACGCCATGGGGGACCGGGCTCCGATAGGTTCTGGGAGCTGGTCCGGACGTGCCCAGTGGCTCGTGCTGTCCGAGGCCCAATCTGCCGTGGCCACTACACAAGACATATTTGTCGGAATGATCAAGATCGATTTCATCCCATGATAGTCCTAAGACTTTAATTGGAACCTGAAAATAAAAAGAAAAAGAAAGAAAAATACTTATTTTCGTTCTTGTTCTTGTTTGAAACTCAGAAAAAGAAGGGAGTGTTTTGTGTTGTTTTGATTATTTTTTTTATATAAGCACAAAAGAGAAAGTTACTCCATCTGTCCCTAATTATACGTGTCCGTTGCACAAACTTAGGCCTTCAAAAAGATGCATTTGTTTCGTTAAATTTTTTGAATAGATAGCAATGAGTTCTATTAGATTGTGAAAAAAAACAAAATTTTAACGAAAAATATGCATCTTTTGTAAGATCTAGGTTTGCACGTCGTACACTTACTTAGAGATGGAGGGTATAAAGTAAAAATTACACCTACACTCTGCATTTTCCCACGTACATAAGAGTGTAAGTTCTAAACCTCCTAGCTATATCACTATCCTGTAATTTTCCCTTCCCCCTGCGCCAACTTTCTCCCTCTCTTCCTCCATCGTTTTCGTTCTGCTTACCTCCTACCGGCCACTACAATTTGCATCAATTGCTTCGGTCCCTCGACGGTCAATATCGGAGCTTATACACCACCAGTAAGTCCTCAAAGTCAAGTCAAGTTATACACCACCAATAAGTCCTCAAAGTCAAGTCAAGTTATACACCACCAATAAGTCCTCAAAGTCAAGTCAAGTGATAGTAGAAATAACTGAACTTAGACGCCAGAGTTACTAGTCTTATGGGGTCGTCATTATTGATACTCAAATTATTTGCCAAAATAATATGGGGTTCTGGAATTCATTAAAGACTAATTAAAAAAGCCAAGAACAATAACTACCAAAGGTATCTATAACCTTGAGAGCCCAAATTAACAAAGCACCAGAGATAAGCAGAAAACCAAACAAACCAAAAACACAATGTAAGGTGTAATGTAGATTGCAGGAGCTTTATCTAATAATGAACATGATACGTATATCTGTGTCGATCGATGAGAAAATGCGGAAAGAAGTAGAGACTAGAGATACAGTAATTGGGTTTTTAGCATTATTAAGAAGAATTTCCAGCATTATTAAGAATTTCCACAAGTCTATGTCAAAAACACTTAAGGCAATATCAAGAATTTCCACAAATCTGGTCACTGGTGGGGCCATCATTTAATGGCCTAAGAATTTTCAACCTCTGATTTTTCGAGGCAAATGATACCCACAGGCTAAAAGTCCTTTCCAGGCTCTTCGAATATAGGGATTTGATGGAACAGAAACTAAAAGATTAGAATTTCTTGCCGATTCAATTGTTAAGAACAAGTATTCTGAAGAGAAATTGAGAGAAAAGTACAAAGTATTGTTTTGATTGGATCCTCCTCTCTCACAGAAAGTGAGAAACTGATTCGTTTCTTATCACAATGTTCCTCACAGTACAAAGGAGGCTGTCACAGCCATGGCTCCACATTACTAAAGCTTAAATTGCATGTTTTCTCACTCCCTCTTTTGGCATGACAATAATTGGCACCCTATATACTAGTCCTCTAATAGACCACTGCGGGCACCAATTTGTTATGGACAGCAAAAGTTTTGTCCTTTCTCTCGCCGATGCTACGTACCTTTCTACCTAATCCCAATGCAACGGACTCAGTAATATGGAATGGATCCCCTTCCTCTAAATATCAAACTTCCCATACTTGGACTGCTCCAAGGATTCACCATCCTCTCGTCACCGGGCATAACATGGTTTCATTCTCTCGATATATCCCCTAGACACGGTTTTATTCTTTTGATCGAGCTAGAGATAAACTTCATAGCTGGGGTACTGTCATAGAACTCCAATTTTCTCTCTCTGTAACCTGCATGAGGAATCTTTGGATCATCTTCTTTTTGAGTGCTAAGCAAGTCTAGAACATTGTTGCTAATCTGAGTTGTATCCCTGCTGGTCCTACACTCCTACTCTTTAATTTTTTTTTCAAAAAGTTGAGGAAAACTTATGGGGTGGAGATTTGTGACGACCCGAATTTTTACATTGCCTAATACATCTCCAATAATTACAAGTCCTCGAGATAAATATGCATGATGGGCCTAAAAACCTCCAAAATAATACAGATTTATAAACAATCTCTAAAACTAAATCCTTCCAATATTTCAACTCGGGTCTCCACTAACTTGCTCTGGACCTGAAAAATATAAAACGCCCGGGTAGTGTATGCAATACGAGGACAATAAACATGGCTATTGTTAAGAATATGCTCAATAAACGAGGATAACAAATCAAGTAAGATCATCCGGAACGTTTTCATTTGTAGCCTCATACCCGGCTCATTTTGTTAACATGCCAAGCACCACCCAGGTCTAAATTCAGTATTGGGCACTTGAGCCCCATAATCATTCTAGACTCCCCGTAGGGTAGTCAATCGTACATTTTTCATAATTCTGTGACCCGGTGGGCTTGCACATGTACCAATCTGTTCCATGGCTTTCAGCCAAATATTTCCTTTATGTCACGATACAAGAAGTGACAATAATTGAATCAAGAAATTTAGACATCAAATGAGTACAAATATGAGAGAATCAAAGAACACTCTTTGCAAAGAGATTTAGCTAGGAATGTATTGCACACTACCTAGTACCTCAAATGAGTATCGTGTTCATCTGACAAGAAAATAACATCGCCCAAATCATCCTCCTGAAAGTTAATCACCATAAATCCAAAGCACCAGCTCACAAACGGCTCCTATTTAGCTCTGTCTAACCTAAAGCTCATGTGGATATGAAAACTCTCGTTTTTGACACAAGGTGTGAATGCGATGAGCGCGGACGTGCCAAGACTTGTAGCGCCTAACTTCTGGTGAAGATTCCCGTGAATCTTGACTTCTAACGTAACAACGATCGTGTGTGATCCAAAGGTTAAAGATCACAAAGTGGTTCGTGGTTTGCCACACGGTTGTGGACTTAAAATTTCCTAGTCGTATAGGAAATGGATGTAGAAACGTGAAAACGTAAACTCTATTACTCCGGGATAAAAAGTTGATACAGGAAAGTAAAAGATCCAAACAACTTAATGAAGTGTGTTTGAATGGGGTTTGAGCACGTAGTACTCGATAATCTACTTTACTGAAAGTAGTAAAGTGTTTGCTTCGCTGGGAAGGCTTTTGGTTTAAGCGTTGAGCTTTGATTGGTGTTGGACCTTTTTTCAGCATTGTGAACTAGTATTTATAGAGCCAGCAGCATCCTGATTCAGGCCTGAATCCGAGAATCTGTCTTGCTTCTATGGCTGACAAGTGTCCCATGTTTTCCCACTTTTTCAGCACATGAGATCATGGGCAGTTTACAGAGGTTAAGAGCAGTTATTAGAGTCATGGGTGATGTGGCAGCTTCCTCCCACGATCTTCTTCTCTTTTGATTTCGCCACATGGCCAATTGACTTGGTCAATTGGCCATTGAATTTCAAAATCCCAACTACCACCAAATGGTAACTGCTTCCTATAAACGTGGGCCTCATCTTTTGGCTGAAACAATATTTCCTTCATGGGTCAGATAATGGGTCAAAGCTTTCTGGGCTAAACCCGCACCTCCTCTCCTTGTGGGCCCAATTGTGGGCTGGTCCATGCGGGCCAAATCACCATCTCCCCTGTGGGCTCGACCGTGGGCTCTCCCTCTAAACCAATTATGGGCCGTATTCTGCTTGGGTCCAAGTAGGAAAATACCCATGGCCCAATAATTACCCAATTAATACACAACTCTCGGCCCAATTAATTACAGAATTAACGAAAAGCCCAATCACGGCTAGCCCGATCCGTGGTGCCAAAAACGGGTATAAACATTGCCCCCCCTACGCCTTAATTCTGTTAAGATTAAGGCGTTTGGAGAAGAACAATTTTTGGCAACCAAACAGATCTTGATACAACTAATACTCTGTCAGGCCCAAACGCAGCCTAACATTTTCCTTCTTGGAACAGCCGCAATCATTATCAGTTCTTTATGTGGGGCTTCTATCCATAAAGGAGGTCTCCTTTCCTTCCTGGGACTCTAACAACTTCCAAAAGATTCCTTTTTCAACCCAAATTCCTCTTGTTGTACGTGTAACCTCTTTTAGGATAAAAAAAAATATTCAAAAAGTGGGGAGAAGAAGTAGGGGGCGGTACAAATCCCCAGAGCCCTTTCAAACCCATTTTTCGAAAACCCAAAGCCAGCACCGCCTTCTTTAAAAGCTGATCTCTCTCTCTCTCTCTCTTCACCTTTACTTTCTTCGTTCCCATCTTCCTCTTTCCTTCAGAGCCGAGAAAACCCCAAGCCTCCATTGTTGCACCAAAAAGCTTCTAGCCATGTCTTCTTTCAGAGCCAAACAAACAGTCAAGAGCCAGACCACCTTCTCTGACGAGATAAAGAACATTATCAAGTCTGAGAAGCTTCCAATCAACCCCGAAATCCTAATCGACCGCGCTCAAACCCGTTCGCCCATGGTCAAAATGGGGCTTGGACTTGCGTTCAACGGCGACTTCCCAGAATTGCTCTACCCGTTCTATCCTCTGGCCGAAGAAGCCTTGCCCTTCAGCTACATCACTGCCGACTGGACCGCCTACCCACAGGACATCCCAAATCGCCTCTGGCATCGGCCAGACAAACAGTTCGTACAGTGGGTCAACCGCGTGGCCGCCGTGAAGGGAGGTCTATGGAAGGAGATCGGGATCCGAGGCCCTTATGCTCAGCCGCAGCCTCATCGATATGGACAAGGCCCTATTCATGGCCGCTGCTCAATTCTGGTCTGTCTCTTCTAACTCCTTTCACTTTCGTGTTGGCATGATGGGCATCACAATACAGGATGTCTCGTTTCTCACCGGCCTTCGCCCCTACGGGGTTAGGGCCGATTGTTTTGTTTCGCAAAAAACCCCGTCTTTCACGTACCCAGAATCGGCCCAGTTGGCCTATTCTAACTTTCTGAAATGTTTTGCTAGTAACGAAGGAGAAGAAGTTACCGAGGAGGAGCACGTTGCTCTCCTCATTTATTGGTTGAATAAGTGTATCTTCTGTGTTTCATCGAATAGAATAACCAAAGAGTTCACTAACATTGCTAAGGCCCTGGCCTCGGGCCAAAAATTAGCCCTGGCCCCGTTGGCCCTTGCCCATCTATACCGTGGCATGCAAGAGTTGTTGACAAACAAGTTTGTGTTCGCACCTGGCCCCCTCTGGATAATCACCCTCTGGCTTTGGTCCTACTTTCCCTCGTTTGCACCAAAAATGAACAAGAAACCCACTCACATGTGTTACGACCGCCACTACGCGGGCCAAGCCCTTCAAAAACATAACTTCGAGACCTGCTTCACCTACTTCTACCACAAGTTGACCACGTTGGGAAAGGGCTACATGCCGTTTGAGAGAGATACCGTGCCCCTCTGGTTAAAAAACCTAGCTGGAGAACCTGGCGAAGATTTCGATGAGCACAAAGAAGTTTGGGCTAGCTTCCTCATTTCGAGGGATTTGTTGTATGGTATGGGCGTTTCTTCGGCTAACAATCGGTGTGGGACCGAATACTATAACGCTGCCCAGTTTGCACGTCAATTCGGCCTCATGCAACTCATCCCAATCCCCCCCATACCTGTCATGCAATGAGGACTTCATTGATAGGGTCATTGTCCCAGAAAAAACTCTAGAAGCTGTACGAAACCAATTTGCCAAAGACGAGGCCAATTTCCAACAGAGGCCTTATCCTGAGCGTCCGGAAAAGTCCCAAAGGTTTGAAAAATGGTGGACCGCATGTGTGAGCAAATATCTTGCCAAGGACCTAGATGAGGTCTTGGCAAAGATCACCCCCGAGGCCATAATTGTTGAGGATGCAGACCCCGCCACCATCCTCAAACCGAAGAAGAAAACCTCCCGTTCCGAAGGTCCTTCCTCTACTTCAATTCTGAAAAGAAAAGGTATGCACAAAGGAACAAATTCATTTTCTTGTCTGCTGTCCATTTAGGTCTTTATCTGATTTTCTCATGCAGCTTCCATTTCAGGTACCCAAGAAGTTAGCAAACTCGAGCCAGAAGAAACCCCAAAGAAGAAGAAAAAGCTCCAAAAGCTGTCGGAGAAGAAAACACCAACTGTAAGAACTGGTCTGCCTTTCATTTTCCTTAAATCTCTCTGATTCAGGCCTAATCGCTTAGATCTGCAGGAAAAAGTTGCTGCGATTGCTGGCAGGACCAGGAGCAGTACCAAGACTAGCTCTCCTGACCAGGTAAACTTTATTATTCACGTATTCATGCATCCAGGCCTCAACCTGCTTTGTATTAAGGCCTAAATGTAAACCCTCGAACCTTGCTCAGGCCGAATCAAAGGAAACGACCCACCATGCTGAATCAACCCCCAAGAAGGACGTTAAAAAGGCGAAACCCAAGACTGCTCCCATCAAAGAAACACAAGAAGAAGAAGATAAAAAGGTGGAATTGAAGAAAAGCCCCTCACTTGCTTCTAGTGATTCGTCCCCTGCTTCGCTGGAGGTAAGGAAACTCTTCCTGGTCTTGATTTCTTGCTTTCACTACTGTTTCCTCACTTGGCAAGCCTATCCCTAACTCCTTAATGAATTCAGGCTACCTCGGAAGGTCCTTCAGCCAATCCTGAACATGAGGTGTCGTCATAGACGCCTGAAAAATCCAAACTATCACCGTTCAAGCCTGAGCCTCCCACCGCCCAAAAGGATGAAACTGTTGAGGAAGCAGCCGATGAGAATATGGAAGACTTCTTCAAGGCTGCAGCCAGCCTTGTCCAAGTTTCTCTCTCGGGCATTTCCGGAGATGGGTCAAGCTCTACCCAAGTACCCCCAATAGCCGAAGAAATTGCCGAGGCCAAAGAGACCTTCAAGGCGTTGATCAAGATGGATATTAGGACCGCCCTTCACCCAGGCAGGGCTTCTTCATTTAGGAAGGCCCTCAATATCTTGGCCAGAGCTCAAGCCTTCAGTGAGGCTGTGGAAACAACCCTGCAAAACTTCCATAAGGACTTCCCCGACATGCAAAAGTCTTATGACAGTGCGGCTCTTGAACTCTCCAAGGTCGAATCAAGCCTCACCGAAATTGATGACCTCCGTCAAGACCTGAGCAAATGCGTTAATGGGTATGAAGCCTTCAAATCCCAAATTGAAGCCATTGATGAGCAGAAGGCCAATCTGGCTAAAGATATCCAGATCTGGGAGGATCAAATCCAAGAGCTGAAGACGAAGTAGGATGAAGCAGAGAAGAGCATGGTGGCCCTAGTGACTCAGCAGTCAAACCTGGAAGTCCAACAAAAGGGACTGTTCGCTACCTCCAAAGCTGTTAAGATCAAGCTCTTACCTCTGGTTCCAAACCAAGCCGGCCTCCAAACCTCAAAAGAAAGGTTAGAGGCCCAACTCAACAATCTTGCTGCATCCTGGGACAACCTCCGTTCGAGTCTCCTTAGTGAACTATAGGCCATTCTGGCCTTGTAATAAAGTAGGACTTTACTTAGCCCTGAACACTAGTCCATAGGGTTATTTGGTGTTTGCGTGGCCTGAACTTTAGGCCCTTTTTTTTCTTGTTAGCGTTTTGGTGACATGAACCAAATCCAGGCCTGGATGGTAGCCTAGACAGATTCAGGCCTTGACGGTGAACTAAACTGATTCAGGCCTCGACTTGACTATCTATTATGGTTTTGATGGTAGTTTTTCTTTAAAGTCTCTCATCTCCCACATCGTAGGATAATGATGCTTTAAAAACTTTTCATTGATAGTATGTTTATGCATTCCACCATTCAAATCCATTAAAAGATAAACGTTACCTGCGAACACCTTGCAAATTTGATAAGGTCCTTCTCACGTTGGAGACCACTTTCCGTATCTTGGGGTTTGAGCACCCAAGGGAAGAACAACCTCCCACACCAAATCTCCCTCGGTGAAGCTTTTCCTTCTCACTCTTCTATTATAGGCCTTAGCCACTTTACGCTTCTGAACCAACATATGGTCTAAAGCAGCTAACCTTACCTCGTCAAGGTCTTCCATCTCCATCAACATAGCCTGGCTATAATCGGCAGGATTTAAGCCATTTTGGTATGCAATCCTGGCCGATCTAATCGTTACCTCCATGGGAAGTACGGGGTCATGGCCGTATACCAACATGTAAGGAGTAACATTTGTGGTTTCTTTCTTTGAAGTCCTATAAGCCCATAATGCGTCGGAAAGGAGCTCATGCCAAACCCTCGGATTGTCTTCCACCATCTTCTCAATAATTCCAATCAAGGTCTTATTGGTTGATTCGGCCTGGCCATTCCCTTGTGCATAATAGGGAGTTGAATGAGATAGTTGAATATTGAATTGGCTCGCAAAGGCCCTAACCTGTGCTCCAAAGAACACTGAGCCTCTGTCTGCCACAAAATGCTCCGGTATTCCAAACCTATGGATAATCTTCTCCTTCATGACTTTGATCACATCCTGTTGATCCACAGATTTTAACGGAAAGGCCTCCGCCCATTTCGTAAAATAATCCGTGGCTACCAAGATAAACCTGTGTTGTTTCGATGAAGGGGGATAAATCATCCCAATTATGTCTAAAGCCCAGCCTCGGAAGGGCCAAGGCTTTACTACAGCTTGATAATCTGTTGCAGGGGTATGATGGACTGGGCCATGAGCTTGACAAGGCTGGCAGCCCTTAGAAAAACGTATACAATCCTCTAAGATAGTGGGCCAATAGTAACCATACCTTCTAATTAGCCACCTCATCTTGATACCGGACTAATGTGCGCTACAAATCCCTTCGTGGACTTCTGCCATTACCTTCATGGCCTCGGTATGGCATAAACACCTCAAAAGCAAGTCATCTTTAAGGCCTTTCTTGTACAACTCGTCTCCAAGGAGAACATAACTCATCGCTCTTCTCTTGACCTTTCTACTAGCCCCCATATGAGGCCGCTTTAAGTAAGCAATGATAGGATCACGCCAATCTTCCCTATCCTCATCTTCTTCTTCAACCGGAAGATCTGAAGCAAATACTTCTAGGCCTAAACCTTTTCTCCTTACAGAAGGGAGTAGCCTTTTCTGAACTGTAATGATCTTATGAAGAATTTCTGGTGAAAGCTTTAGGCCTGTTGAGGCCTGAGCCAGACTATTTGCTTTCGTATTCATACTCCTTGAGACATGTTTGACAGTTACGTTATCAAAGTCTTGAATTAATTGCACTGCTGCCATGTAATAAGGAGCTAACTCCTCACTATAGCATTTAAACGTGCCTGCCAAGTGGTTGATTACGAGGTTTGAATCCCCTATGACCCTCACTTCTCGGGCCTCAAAGATCCCTAAGGATTTCAAGGCCTATTACTACCGCTTCATATTCGACTTGATTATTCGTACATGGAAAATCAAATTGAAAAGATAGCTCTATTCTCAGGCCTTGGGGAGAGATAATGATAATCCCACAGCCTGAGACTTGTTGAGTTTTTGATCCATCAAAGAGAAGTGTCCAAGGAGTGAGTGAGATTTCAAATGCACTTAGGCCTGAATCAGATTCATCGCCGATATCCACGCAAGGGTGATCGGCAAGAAAATCTGCTAAGGCCTGGCCTTTTACAGCCTTTTGAGGGACATATTGAAAATTGAACTCCATTAAAGCCAAAGACCATTTGCCTATTCAACCTCGCATGATTGGCCGAGAAAGCAAGTACTTAATAAGGTCTGTTTGACTCATAATGTAAACCACAACGGGAAGCATGTAGTGCCTCAATTTTATTGCTGCAAAGTACAAAGCAAGACATAACTTCTCAATAGGAGCATATCTCCTTTCACAAGGAGTTAACAACCTACTTAAATAATAAACAGCTTGCTCTTTCCCTTGCTCATTATCTTGTGCTAAAAGGCATCCAATCGAGCCTTCCGCAGCCGAAATGTAGAGCTTCAACGGCTTGTTCTTGATAGGAGGTATAAGGACTGGAGCCTTCGCTAAGTAGCCTTTGATCTCCTCAAATGCCCTCTGATGATCTGCCTCCCAAGTAAAAGTGTCTTGATCCTTCAGCTTCAAGAGTTGGGAAAAGACCTGAACCTTCCCCACTAGGTTTGAGATAAACCTTCTCAAAAAGTTGAGTGACCCCAAGAGCTTTTGCAATTCCTTATTGGTTGTAGGAGGCTTTGCTTCCATGATTGCCTTGGCCTTATTCTGATCAATCTCAATCCCTCTATTGTGGACCAAAAATCTTAGAAATTTGCCTGCGGAGACTCCAAAGGCGCACTTTAAAGGGTTGACCTTTAAGTCAAATTGTTGCATCCTCAAGAATGACCTCCTCAGATGTTCCAAGTGTTCATCGTAGGTTTAAGACTTGACCACAATGTCATCGATGTAGATCTCCATGAAACGGCCAATGAAATCATGGAAAATGGCGTTCATTGCTCGTTGGAACGAAGCATCAGCGTTCTTTAGGTCGAAGGGCATTACGACCCACTCAAAGGTTCCCAAAGCTCCGAGACACCTAAAAGCAGTCTTAGCCGTATCGGCCTTGTCGATGAAGATCTGATTATAGCCCGAATGGCCGTCCATAAAGGATAAAACTTTATGACCCGAGGCCCCATCTACCAACAAATCTGCAACCGGCATCGGATACTCATCCTTTGGAGACGCCAAGTTTAGGTTTCTGAAGTCTACACAAACTCTAATCTTGCCATTCTTCTTAAGGACTGGCACAACATTAGATAGCCAAGTTACATACCTAGCCGTGCGTATAAACCCAGCATTGAAAAGGCGCTCGATCTCATCCTTGACTTGCAGATAGACCTCATTAGACATCCTCCTCGGTGGTTGCTTGAAAGGCCTGAATCCCGGCTGAATAGGCAACTTGTGTTCCACCAAATCCCTGGACAAGCCTGGAAGTTCGTCATAATTCCAGGCAAAGCAAGACTTGAACTCAGTTAAGAGCTGAATGAGCCTCTGTTTCACGTCCTCTGGCAGAAGCTGGCTAATATATACAGGCCTAGGATTGTCTGAATCTCCTAGGTTAACTTCTTCCAGAGGGTCTTGAACATCGGCCTTCAAATCATCCAACTTGTCCGGGGCTGCTTCAAGATCTTCTAACCGAATCTCATCCAAGTCTTCGATCAGATCAGCGTCCTCATTGATTACTTCGGCCGCGTGGGCCGAATAACCTTCTTCCTCTTGCTCTTGCTCCTCCTTAAGCCTTTTCTCGAGTAAATAGGCCTCCAACTTCGTCAGTGTGGCTCGCAAAGCCACGTCCTTCTCTTCTTCCGAAGGCCTTGCCGACATTAAAACGATCTTTTGGTTGAGGCAGTAATCGGCCTACTTGACTCCGTGATCATAGGGCCGATTAGCTCTTGGTACAATGCCTTCACCTCCTCCACTGACTTGTGGGCAGAGATATGCACAATCTTGTGGCGGCCATACTTATCAAGGCCTGCCACTTTCATTGGGCCGACATCCTCATCATACAATCTTGCCTCGGCATGATTGGTTGAGGCGAGAAACGGCCTATGATTTGCCCATACCACCTCTACATCTTGATTCCAAAACACCACACACTGGTGCAAGGTTGATGGCACGGCTAGGCAGGCATGAATCCAATCTCTTCCTAACAGAATGTTGAAGGAAGACCGCGAATTCACGACGAAGAATGGAGTGGTGAGGGTTTTTGACCCAACTGTCAGATTCATGATCAAGATCCCCAGACAGTTCGTTTCATGTCCAGTGAAATCAGTCAACGTTGCCGTCGTTGACACCAGGTCCTGATCCGTTTTGCCTAGCTTGATCATGGTTGACCTAGGCATGAGGTTAGCTGCCGAACCATTATCGACAAGAAGCCGATTGATCGGCATTCCATCTACACATCCCGAGATATATAGAGGCTTGATATGCCTCGTCATCTTGGAGGTAGGTTTCTCGAATATTACGCTCGCTACTCGGCCTTCGGTACTATTCTCATCCTCGTCTTTCAAAATTATCACTGAAGGCCCGCCTCTATTCAGGCCTGAATTGAGGGATTCATTCAATATTTCGGCTGTCTAACCCATCTCCACTACATCCCCTTCCATGGCAGTAAGGTTATGGTCACTTGCTTCCAACTCGGATGGAAGAAAGACCACCATGTTGCATTGCATTCTTGAAGCCTGTCCAGGCCTGAATTCTTTGGCTTGTGGGTTTAATCGAGGCTTGCCCCCCGAGTCTTGTTTCTTTGGCTCGGGAACTTCCTTCTTCAACAAAGTAACCTGCCTTGGAAGAGGTTTAATCCTAGCCTCTTCAAGGGTCTTCTCCAGTAAAGCCTTCTTCCCATATTGAGGAACTTGCTAGGAAGAGGAACCGGCAACAACCTCATTGTACGTTCTCTCCAAAGGCTTGTATTCTCTCTTAGGCTTGACTGCTTCAGTCTCTAACTTTTCTGTAGGTAACTCTCTGTCCTTTTGCTCAATAGGGTCATCTTCTTCCAACATATCTCCAAGAAAATCCTCCTCTTGAGCTCTTCTTTCCGCCTGCCTAAATCGTTGGTGGTGTCTTTTTTGTGATCGAGACAAAGGAGGCTTTGGAGCGGGAAACTTAGGATGTCAACCTTATGCCACTCATTTGTAGGAATGATAAGAGGTTTCACAGTCCTAGGCTTTCCTTGAGCTGGGGCCGTAATCCTGAGATTGTTGAGCTCATCCTCCATCTCTATCTTACCTGGTCGAATCCTGTTGAAGACTGATTCACGCCTGATCTGGTTCTGGTTCTGTTTAGGCCTGTGTATCTCCTCAGGCCTGACTTCGGTTCTGCCCACAACTATGCTCTTCAACACAGGTCTGGATGGAACAGCATGATGCCCACATTTGGTGCAAACCAAAGAACAACTTGGTCTCTCTAGCTTCCTGCCTCCTTCAGGCCTTGACCACCAGGATTTCTTCCTTTCAAACCTTTTCACTCTCTCAAAGGCCTGAACTGGGGTGCTTGCCCCCCGAATCGGAGTCCTCGGCCTCCTTATCCCCCAAGAACAAGATGGAGCGAAATCCTCCTCAAAACATGGGTCCCGGTAGTGACTCGATTTAGGCCTAAATGCTGCTCTTGACGGTGCCCCCAAACTCAGTCTAGGCCTTGGTGTGGCTCTGGGCATGGACCTCATATTCACCGAGACCATGTTTGCACTTAGGCCTGAAGGAAATGGGTTGCCATCCACCCCCATGGCCTGCTTGTCCTTCTCGGGAAACTTGAATTCACCCCGATCAATCTTGTCCTGGATGTCATTCCTAAACACAAAGCAATTGTTGGTTGAATGACTCCAAGAGTTGTGGTATTTGCAATATTCCTTGCCCTTTAATTCATCTAATGCTGGAATCTTGTGGCCAAAGGGCAATTTCAGCAACTTATCTGCCAAGAGCTGATCGAAAATAGCTTCCGCCTTGCTGATATCAAAAGTATAGGCCCTGGTAGGCCTATTAAATGCTTCTTGGACAGGTTGCTTTGCGGGTTCCATCTTGACGAAGGCCTTGCAGACATAGGGCTTTCTATTGATGATTTCAGCCACATCAACATCGACACTAGCCTCTGTCTCAACCGTAGCAACATCATAATTAGGGTCTTGATAGTACGTTCCCTTAGAAGCTGCCTTTCTATCCTTCTCTTCTTCCAAAAGCTTCTCATAACGCGAGGCCTTTGCAGACAGCTCAAACAAGTCCCAAAATTATATTCTGTACCATGATACTTCTTCTTGAACTCGAAATCCAGGCCGTTCAGGGTTAAACGCACATATTCGGCCTCGGGCAAAGGAATCTTACACTTGAAACGCGCTGTCTTGAATCGAGAGAGGTAAGACTCCACGCCTTCTTGTAGAAGTTGACGATAGCGAGACAAATCCGCCATCGTTATCTCTGGTTCAACCCTGTAAAACTGCTGGTGGAACATCTCTTCAAGCTGAGCCCAGGTCTGGACAGAGTTGGGTGGCAGATTGATATACCAAGTGAAGTCCGTTGCTGTCAAGGAATTCGGAAACAGCCTTAACTTGAGTTTGTCATTCGTGCCCACTTCTCCACACTGCACTTAAAATCGAGCAATGTGTTCCACTGTTGACTGCATGTTCTCCCCTGTGAAGGTCTGAAATTCAGGAACTCGGTATCCCTTGGGAAAAGCCTCACTGTCAACCTTCGCCGTGTGGGGTTTCCTGTACATGGGTCTACCCACAGACCTGAATCCAGGCCCCAACTATTCCTGAAGCAAATCCAGGACTTGATCTCTCCCAATCATGTTTGGCATTGGAGGTGGCCGTGGGCCTGCCTCTTGAGCCTGCAGATTCACGCCTGGGTTTGCCCCCCGAGTGTCTGGGACTGAATGGGCATGAGAACCATTCTTGTCTTTAGCAGCACCTTGTCCTCCGTGAGGAGGCCTTTTGTCGGTCTTTTCAGGCCTGTTTGGGTTTTCCACCAAAACGGCCCTTTGTTCCTTGTTCATTGGAGGCGTCGGTCCTCCTCCAATAACCACTCCCTTGCTTCTATCTCCTGCTGGTGCAGAGCTGTTTGATGAAGAAGCTTGATAGAAAACTTGTGGTGGCGGTGGAATTGAGTCCTTCAAACCTGTTTGTTCATGGCCGTTGCCATAAAATCCGAACTGAGGCATGACTGGTTGTTGAGGGACGAGTGGTAGCCTCTCTGTCATTGTGGCAATCATGTTATTGATTGCTAGAGTCACAGGCTCCATGGACTGAGAAATTGTTTGTGCCACGGTGTGTGAAATCTCTTGTCCTGCAAAAAACATATAATTCTTGACGCTATCCGTGGCATCTTGAAGATCTTGTGCACTGACTTGAGGAACGGCTTCCTCGAGCAGCGGTACATCGACCGCAACTCCTTCAGGGCTGCCTGGAGGATTGGGCAGTGGTGGATCCGATTGTGGTGGATCTGATTGTGACTGTCCGGTTCTTGTTTTTGGCGGCATGATTGAACCTTTGATCGACTAGGGTCCCACCGGGCGTGCCAATGAAAACTCTCGTTTTTGACACAAGGTGTGAATGCGATGAGCGCGGGCGTGCCAAGACTTGTAGCGCCTAACTTCTGGTGAAGATTCCCGTGAATCTTGACTTCTAACGTAACAACGATCGTGTGTGATCCAAAGGTTAAAGATCACAAAGTGATTCGTGGTTTGCCACACGGTTGTGGACTTAAAATTTCCTAGTCGTATAGGAAATGGATGTAGAAACGTGAAAACGTAAACTCTATTACTCCGGGATAATAAAGTTGATACATGAAAGTAAAAGATCCAAACAACTTAATGAAGTGTGTTTGAATGGGGTTTGAGCACGTAGTACTCGATAATCTACTTTACTGAAAGTAGTAAAGTGTTTGCTTCGTTGGGAAGGCTTTTGGTTTAAGCGTTGAGCTTTGATTGGTGTTGGACTTTTTTTTCAGCATTGTGAACTAGTATTTATAGAGCCAGCAGCATCCTGATTCAGGCCTGAATCCGAGAATCTGTCTTGCTTCTATGGCTGACAAGTGTCCCATGTCTTCCCACTTTTTCAGCACATGAGATCATGGACAGTTTACAGAGGTTAAGAGCAGTTATCAGAGTCATGGGTGATGTGGCAGCTTCCTCCCACGATCTTCTTCTCTTTTGATTTCGCCACATGGCCAATTGACTTGGTCAATTGGCCCTTGAATTTCAAAATCTCAACTACCACCAAATGGTAACTGCTTCCTATAAACGTGGGCCTCATCTTTTGGCTGAAACAATATATATTTTCTTCATGGGTCAAAGCTTTCTGGGCTAAACCCGCACCTCCTCTCCTTGTGGGCCCAATCGTGGGCTGGTCCATGCGGGCCAAATCACCATCTCCCCTGTGGGCTCGACCGTGGGCTCGCCCTCTAAACCAATTATGGGCCGTATTCTGCTTGGGTCCAAGTAGGAAAATACCCATGGCCCAATAATTACCCAATTAATACACAATTCTCGGCCCAATTAATTACAGAATTAACGAAAAGTCCAATCACGGCTAGCCCGATCCGTGGTGCCAAAAACGGGTATAAACAGGATATAAATAAATTCCCTACTAGACTTCAACAATCCATTCCATCAAGTAATTGTTCTCTTTAGCCTTTTCCTTAACCCCAACCATCAGCACTTTTTTTTCTCTCACCTCCGAATATCTCACTCACTTTATATCATTTTGGTCTTTATAACAGGAGATAGGCATATTAGTCATCCTAGGAAAAATATGTACATGCCACGTTTTAGCTTAGTTAACCATACAAGTGCCACCACTTTGACATTTGTCCTAATGTTACTTTGCCCATGCATAATATTTGCCGACACACCTCCAAATTTTTAGAAAATCTAAAAAAGATGATAATTTTCAACAGCAAAATATGGGTCGCTAAAAGATTCCAACCCAGTTCCTATTCCTAAAGCATCCAAAGAACCTAAACTGCCACACCACCAAGAAAATGTTAGTTGAAGGCAATTGGAACTCCTTATTATTTTCAAACGATAAACTATATATTCTGGTGCCCTCTTCCAGCCAAAAAATTGGGAGCTAGAAGCGACGGCTTCTTCAGCTTCCCTTCTAAGCCGGCTCTGCTCTTTAGTTCCAGAAAGTTGCTTAGTTCTGTTCCAATTTCAAAAAGAGAGGTTTACCTAATACTCTTAGAAGGCTTGCTCTAGCTGCTATGGTCTATTTAATCTAGCAAGAAAAGAACAATAGAATTTTCAAGGGCATTCTGAGATGGAACTCTGCCATGGGCCAGATCGAATCTGAAGTGAGAATTAAAGCTACCCAAGGCACAAATGTCTAGTTGATTGATCTGCCTTGCATCATATGCAGAATGAGAATTGAAAATAATTTAATAAAAAGCATTATTTAATTTTCCGTATTTTATGTTTTAGTAATTTTGTTAGGGAGTTTTAATTTTAGGAATAAGTGTTATAGAATATTCAGTTTTTCAATTAGTAGTTTATTTAGTTTCCTATTTTATGTTTTGTACAAGAATTAGGGCTCAATTGGGGTTGGGCTCAAT
This sequence comes from Rhododendron henanense subsp. lingbaoense, assembly GCA_020567845.1. Classification (NCBI taxonomy): domain Eukaryota; kingdom Viridiplantae; phylum Streptophyta; class Magnoliopsida; order Ericales; family Ericaceae; genus Rhododendron; species Rhododendron henanense. Next base: position 49,354,834 of record CM036313.1, read on the forward strand.
TAGAGTAAGGGTTTTCTACCTATTTAATAAGTTGTAAGCCTTCGGGCTAAGGGAGTTGTTGATTATTACTCCCTCCGTCCCGATTTGTTTGTCCACTTTTTGACTTTTAAGTGTCTCAAAATATTTGTCCATTTGACTTTTAAATGGATCGATTTTCCCTTTTTACCCTTTCTTTAGTGGAATAAAGTAATTTTTTTGAAAAAGTTGAGGGTAAAAGTGGAAAGTTGAATCTTTTTAGGTGTAATCATTGTGTTCCCTTAAAAAGTTAGATTTTCAAGATTGGACAAACAAATTGGGACGGAGGGAGTATTAAAATTAAAAGAGTCTAGAAAGCGTTTCTCTAACTTCTATCATTTGTGGTTTTCTTGTTGCACTATTATCTCTGTAGTCATACAGCGCCCTGCATCAGTTGGTACCAGAGCACAGGTTCTGATCTCGACTATGGCCGCAAGACGTGTTGGAGGTCGAGGGGGACAAAGTGGTCGTACAACTTCTATGGAGGAGGTCTATGAAAGGGATGATGTAGCGCAGGAGGCGCGAACAGAGGCGCGGTTCCAACAACTTGAGCAGCGGGTGATGGATGTGATTGGTGTCCTAACTGATCAGATGGCTTCAATGGCTATTGGGGGGAACCCACCTCGCCGTCGTCCGGTTCAACCTCAGTTTCCGAAAGAGGAGGAGGTGTCAGATGATATTAATTTCTATCACCAAACATTTGGCCGGTAACCATCAGTCGAAGGGGGGGACAAGGGCAGTCGTGGTTTGTAATCATGATCGGCGACTTTGGGAGACTAGTTCAAAGACCAACTTTCTTGAGTTCCAAGGAGGTTTGGCACCAGAAAAAATCCTAGAGGTTGATACGGTGGACAATATTATTTGTGAGTGGCCCTTTACATCAAATAATATTATTCCAAATCCAATAGTGAATTGGAGTAAGCCACCAATATTCGATCAAGAATCATTTATTGTTGATGACTTCTTATTGATGATTCTAATAAATTTGCGGAGCTTGCGAATCATCAGAACGATCCAGACACAAGTCCGCAGTATGAGGTAGAAGTTTTAGTGCTCGGGCAAAAGGAAATCAATTTCACTGACTTGGTCTTTGTGAAGGAACAAATAGATCCTTTTAATAGATCAAACTTCAGTGAATATATGTCGAATGCCAATGGTCATGAAGAATCAACTTCGGTAATTTGTTCACCAAACAACATCGTGGATGGTTTTGTCAATAGTGCAACAAGGCCTAGTATCTACAACTGGGATATGTGGTTAGGTGAAGATGGTGTACTATTATTCAAGAAAATTGTTCCGTACGTCCTTTTTTGAAGATGGTTTGAAATCTCAATTTAAAGTATAAGATCGATGAGACAAGTTTCGAAGTGCAAGATTATTTGAAGCAATGAAAACTCGAGGACGAGTTTTTTCAAACCCGAGAGAATGATGCAGAATGGGGATTGAAAATAATTTAATAAATAGTATTATTTAGTTTTCCGTATTTTATGTTTTAGTAATTTTGTTAGGGAGTTTTAATTTTAAAAATAAGTGTTATAGAATATTCAGTTTTTCAATTATAGTTTATTTGGTTTTGTACAAGATTTAGGGCTCAATTAGGGTTAGGGTTTTCTAACTATTTAATAAGTTGTAAGCCTTCAGGCTAAGGGAGTTGTTGATTATTATTAAAATTAAAAGAGTCTAAAAAGTGTTTCTCTAACTTCTATTGTTTGTGGTTTTCTTGTTGCACGATTATCTCTATAGTCATACTGCGCCCTGCATCACTTCCTTACTTTGTAAGAAGTGGCATATATCAAATTGCTTTTTACTCAATAGGTTGACTTCTTTGTAGTTACATATAGGGTTCTTGCCATTGCTTTCTTATAAAATTCTTAGTTACCAAAAAAAATAAAAATGTGGCATAACTAGACCACTATCTGAATTTGCTTTTGAATTTTGAGAGCGAGTGTGCTACTTCGAATGTTATAGGGAAGTCCTTTAAAGCCTCAGTGTTTAAGCTTGCTTAGTTTCTCGATCTGCCTTAGTGTATTATCTCTAGCGAATGTTATAGGGAAGTCCTTTAAAGCCTCAGTGTTTAAGCTTGCTTAGTTTCTCGATCTGCCTTAGTGTATTATCTCTAGCGAGACAAATCTTCGAATTGTCAGCACAAGCACCTAGTTATGAAAAAGATAAAGGAGGATGCGAGAGCTTGTTTGGCATCGTGGAGACAGATTGATCCTTCTGCAAGAAACAAGAACCTAGGTGATATACGGGATATGCCTAATAGTATATGTTTTAGGGAGCCTTAATTTTGTCACTATTGATTCTATGGTTGCCCAGTAGCCTTGTCCTGTTAATGCTCTAGTTGCTAGCAAGGGTATGGCTGCAGCTGATGTTTGCTTTCTTTCATTTCTGGTTTCTATTTTGTTTTTGCTTATTTGGCCGGCAAGGATAAAAGATAAATCAAAATTGCCAATAAACATCATACGATGAAAGCATTATTGGTCCAAATAAAAACATACAGGTAAATGGGCTAGGATTTGGAAAAGTATAAGCAAATATAAACCTGTCAAACCCAACAGTTTAAGAGAATAGTGGAATACATGACTTAGAAAACTGTTAAAGACCGGTTATGTGGTCCTAACATATATATAATTCAGTTACCAAAGAAAAAAAAAAACATATATATAATTCATCCAGTTTACAATGAAAGCCTTATTGGTCACGCCATCAATCAAATTAATTCTTGTTAAATATACCCATTTGCAAGGTCATGGTGGGCATTGCCAAGGTGATTCGATTCGTGCTTTCTTCCAATTATTGTCGAGTGGAAGGTGCGTTTGGTCTCTTGGCTTAATCGAAGTGTGCGTGTCACGACCCAACCCAAAAACATATGGGTCATGACCGGCCAATGAGGTTAACTCACTAAGGCCTGCTAATTAAATAGTTTAGGAATTTATTGCTCATTAATCTATAAATAAATAAAAATACTCGAGTATAACAGAAAAACGCGAAAGCGTGATAAATTAACTAGAACTAATTAGTGTAAGATAGGTCAAAGTTATTACAAACATCCTGAATTAAACATAAGCATAACCAGTTAACCACAGTCCTGACCACAAGTCTAGCACAACCGTCATCATCAAAAGATACAAGTCTGAGTTACAAGTACACACGATCCTACTACATAATTGAAACTAAACAACAAACATTCGGGCTTCTTCGGTATTGAAGAGGTTCTTGAGACATAGCATGGAAGAGTAACGATATTAAGAAGCGAGGTCTGGAGAGGTAGATAGATATGACTACGTCTTGCTCGATCAGGCCCCTAGCTTTATTGCGAGTCCATCAAGCGTATTCCACAAAATCATAAATTACCTCCAATGTTACGTACAACGACGTTTTAAGCCTTAGGCTAGTGTGACACAAGATATGACAAACTTACTAGTTTCCCATGAATTTTATAAGTTAACAAATTCATTTCTCAAAATGTAAATCTTTATATCCAACATTTTAAGCCCATGTTGCAAACATTTCATTCAGCAAATAACGGCTAAACTAGGCCCGTTCATGACAATCACTTGTCAAGTGTTCCATCTCATTAATGACCTATAAGCAAAATGTTCAACGGCCACCAGTAGTTATGGAGCGACCCTAATAAATATTTGTTTTGACGTCACCCACGATCATCTGGCTATGATCCCCCCTTATTACTTCGCCTCGCTATTCACTTCCCCTACCAGCCGGGCACTGTTCGAACAACGTGTCATTAATAGTTATGAATCCCAACAAATTATCCGTTTTCATATAAATCATGGCAATTTTAAACAATAGCACGTGTTTCTCTTTTTTTTCACGTGGTTCGAAATCCTTGCAAACATTTACCATATTTTCAACACAATGTACATGTGAAAACAATGAGTTATACCATTAAGCCAAAACAAAGCACGCATGCTTCTCATCCGAAAATTCAAGTAAGTAAAGCATATTCAAGACTCACCGAGAGCGTGCCGAGCAAACTTGTCAAACGTGCAAGCTACAGGTCCCCAATGTTCGGACCTAAACACATCAAACCAAACCTATTAAGGTTAACGATACGTGTAAGGCTCGAGCTATCCGGTATGGTTTCTGAAACAGAGCAGTCCCGGAAACCGATGAAAACCAATATCAATTTAACTCAGAAATTTATGTAATCTTACAAGGACATAGACAAAGATGTTAGGAAGACAAGTTGTGAACAACTCGAAGGCTAGAAATGCCCAGAAGTAGGGTGAAAATTTAACGCACCAAATTTGGTTAAAACTGGACCAGGATGGAAAACATACAAATTTGAGGTGCGGATTCTGAGTGTTATTTTCTGTTCATATTTTTCCTGCGTAGTAGATTCAAAAACAAAAATTTTGGCGCAAGAATCATGCAAAACAGAATTTTATAGAGTCCTAGGAAATTTTCGGAAGATTTGACTGATCGCGGGACAGGTACCAGTCGTCCAGACTGGTTCTGGTCTTCAAACAGAGGGGAGGAAAATGACTCCATTAATGGGAGTTTTCAAGTTAAGTCTAAAGTTTACTAAAAGATAGTATTTAGAAGATTTGGAAGAGCAATTAAAGACACTTGTTCTGCCCCCTCTATCTCTCTCTCTCTCTCTGCCCAAATGTAGAACTGAGATTACGTTGAGGAAAGTTTTGGTCAGGACTCAGAAGGAGAAGGGAAATGGAGGGGAATGTAATCCGAAATTACTCAAAAAGTGAATCTATACTGTTGATTTATCTTTTTGGGTAATTTCGGGATATATTTTTTGTGTACCTAGCATTGTTCGGAGGGATTTGAGAGAAAATGGAGGACTTTAAAACTAGTTTAGGATATTATTTCGTTCCTCCAAGCCACGCACACACACAGTCATGAAATTTCTCACTTATATTCTAGAACTTAGAAATACGAAGAATTTTTATGCCAATGAAATAAGGAGGGGTGTTACAATCTATCCCCCTTAACATAATTTCGTCATCGGAATTTAAACTAATTTAGTCAAAATAGATTTAAGTTTACACAAACTATTTTAAAAAATAATAATAATGCTTAACCTCTGTAACTAATTAAAACAACTCGATTAGTAATTTAATCAATCCAAGCGCGGGTCGGGTCCTCACAGTGCGTCGTATGTTGGCTCCGACACCCTGAGTCATCAACAATGTCTAGCTATCAATGTTGCCCTTGAAAAATAAAACCATGGAGGATTATTGAAACCAATATGAGAGAAAGCTGGAGAAGGTTCAAAACCATAAAAGAATGAATTTACAAAATATTGAGTAAGATCTTCAACTGCTTATATACCTTCAAAATATTGTTCTTGACCAGATGAAGCTCATGGAGCGCAGTATTTATGTTCATTCGGTCTTTTGGGGACTCTGTAGAGCATGTCAATCCTATCTTGATGAGGGAGATCAGATTTTTCATCATTTTGCTGCCATCTGTCTCCTCGGTTAAGAGCATAGGGTCTACGATCTCTATCACTCGTTGAGGCGAGGCAATCCTTGCAAAGTTATGAAGATTAAGGTTTGCCCCAAATATTTTGTCAGTGGGTCTCTTCCTTGTTATCATCTCCAACAACAAGATCCCATAACTATAAACATCTCCACTAATTGACATCTCACTTCCGAGACCATACTCTGCAATTCGAAAAATTTCAAACTTTAACACCAGGGGATCCTTTTTTCGGATAACAAAAGTGATACAAAAGAAAGAGAAAACTTGATTTCAACAAACCATGTGAGTTCGTAATATTAGCTAGTACATTTACTCTAATGTGTGTATAGGGTACTCCCCTCATTCTTTATGTGTATGTGACTATTTTCTATGCCAAAGTTTTCCTTCAACTACTCATTTTACAGTCACCATTCAGTTAGTGTCTGCATTCACGAAAGAATACCAAATTCAATATTTTGAATGGCATGGACAGATCACAACCCATCTAACATTTTTGTGCTGAAATTTGGTGAGTTGATATTATGAGAGGCAGAATTAAAGAAGAAAACGGATAAAAAAGTTTGTTCTTGCCTGGAGCTGCATATCCAATGGTTCCCCTTATTGCAGTCAGTTGAACTACTAGTACTTGGAGTGGTGAGCTTTGCACGAAATCTAGCTAGACCGAAATCTCCAACATGCGCAACCATGTCACCGTCAAGAAGGATATTACTCGGCTTTAAATCACGGTGAATAATTGGCCTTTTCCATTGGTGATGAAGATAATCGAGTGCACAAGCCACGCCTATGGCAATGTCTACTCTTTGTAGAAGATCGAGTCCCACGAACTCACATTCTCCATTATTTTCTTCCGGAATAGGATGCAACCATTTATCCAGTCTTCCATTCGGCATGAACTCGTAAACAAGAGCTTTAAACTCATTACCTTGAAAATCCATGCTAGAACAAGAAGTTATGATCGACACCAGGTTTCGGTGTTGAATATTCCTTAAAGCTTCGCATTCTGCCATGAAACTCTTGATAGCGCCACAAGTTTGAAGGTCAAATACTTTGACCGCAACGACCAACTCCCCGTTTTGTTCAATAACACCTTTATACACACGACCGAAACTACCAACACCAAGCAGATTCGTCGAAGAGAAACCTTCAGTTGCTTTGAGAAGTTCTCCATAAGAGATTTTCAAGAATGGATCTTTCAACAATGAAACTGTAATTTACCCCAAAAAAACAATGAAACTGTATGTTTGGTCCTCCTTTTCTTCTTGAACAAACATATGATGAAAGACGACACTACGGTCACTCCAATGAATGGACTGAACTATAACGGAAATGTCATTGGTAGAAAATTTGAATGGTTAGTCTAGCTTGAAGTTATTAGGTTTTAGGTTCTTGTATCTTGTAAAAGTTTTATTTTGCAATAATGGGAACGTGTGAGGAGGTATCTCAATGCATTCAGATGGGGATGTTATTTTTCTTCTGTTTTAAAAAATGGATGTTTATGTTCTACAAGAGTACAAGTGTTCCTGGAACTGATCTTGATTACAACGTCACAAATCAGGGTGAGGCAGCTTTCGGTGGCCTGGTGCAATCGTCTACAGTCATTTCTTATCTACCTGAGAGACCCGACCAACCGGAATGCCGTCGTTTTATGAGCACTGGAAACTGCAAATATGGGTCTGATTGCAAGTACCATCATCCAAGAGAGAGAATTGCTCAATGGACGACTAATTCCTTAGGCCCGCTTGGGCTTCCATCGAGACCTGTGAGTTTTATATCTATTTAACACGGTGATGGATCTGTTTTTGGGCACTTTGCACCTTCAGCTTAGGAAATTATTGAGCGACGAAGATGAGTGTAGATAAACTCTCTCATCGTGAAATCATGCTGAATAATTTGAGACTATGCGCTCTTTGCTAGATCATGTTTGGATCATGGATATGTGAGGCTTTTAGTGGGGGGGGGGGAGGAAAAGTTCAAGGAAGTGAATAAGCAAAATTTACATGGTTTTTTTTTTTATTGCTTTCCTTTCCCTTCGTTAACCGCTCCAACTAATCCATGATCCAAACGCAGCCTTACTTCATAATAGCTACGGTTGAATGCTTCCATTTATATGATCTCTTATTGTTATCTGACTCTATGGCTTTGCAAATGCAGGGGCTACCAGTTTGTTCGTACTACAGCTTTTATGGATTCTGCAAATACGGCCCAACATGCAAATATGACCACCCTCTGACAGGATATTCTTACAACTCTGATTTGAATTTTCCAACTCTCCCTGTTTTTTATCCGCCTGTCTTCCCATATCAGAGGAATCTGCCGACGGTCCTCTCATTGGAGCTATCTCCCCCTAAATTAGCTAGTATTAGTGACTGGGTCAAGAAACCTGAGGCTGAAGTCAACGAAAATCCGAAACTGGATACCGAAACTCCTGAAAATGCATCAGAACATGCTATTTCTCCGCAACTTCCCTTGTCAGATTCTTCAGAACTTTCGCATGAAAAATCTGATTAATTTAATTCTCCTCCTCTCTTTTGTCTCGGGTTCACATTTTGCTGCTGAGTTTCAGTCAGACAAACGAATTCGAAGACTTGTGCCTCCAGGTCCCCCTTTCACCTGCAGTTCTGTGGAAATGGATATTGTTGTTTATCGTTCGAAAGAGGAAAAAGCTGGGGGATTTGGAAGGGCACATTTTTTTTGTGTTGAATAAAGTGCAGGTGAAGAGTTGTAACGTTTGAATGTTTTTCTCCCTTTCGCCGAAAATTGTTCTCGTTTCGGCAGATGCTGTTTGCTGTGTAATTTCGCTTAAGTAGCTGTGTTTCCGAATGCCGAATTTTGTGTGTGCATATTGTGGCTTCATGACCTTTTGCTTTTGCATGACAAGAACCATCAAATACGAGTCCTAGGGATGAGAAGTTTCTGGAGCCTTTAGATATCTATATCTAGATATATACATATGAAACGGCTGAAACTGTGTGCATGCTACCTTGTTCTTGTGTTTGGTTTTGGAAGGTGGATGTAAAAATTGATGTGAAATGTGTAATAATGATAATGTCTGTTTAAAATGCTTAAAATGAGACGGATGGAGTATTGTTTTACCAGACTATATCGCTCACACTAATCACTAATGGTGATAGTTCATGGTGATAAACTCCCAAATAAAATTGATGGCACACATAATCTCTCATGTCAAAATCGTTTAACCACCGATTGAACATTGATTGCAAGAGGCTCTTTTGCTTAGATTTGTGTCGAGGATTCCAATTCCTTGGGCCTTCTACGGGAGGATTGTTAAGACTGTTCGCTTCATCCTCCACGTTCTAGGGGGGACCGCTTTACAATGGCGGAGTGTCTAAAATAGAGGCGGACACAAAATTTGTATATAGCAGGTGCTCGAATCACATACATTTTCATATACACAATAAAAATGATACTTGCAATTCTATTTGTGAGTTTGAAGAAGAGACGATACTGTGTGTATATGCGTAACCATCGTTTAACATTATATATACATGCAACCAAAAAAAAGAATGATAACTTGAAATTTTAGAGATTCTTACCCTACACATGGAGAAATTTTAATCAATTATTTCACTCAAAGGACTTGTAGGGACCAATTCCATAGATTTTTTTTTAATTAACCTAAAAATTATATAATACACGAGAATATTTAAAGTTTTGGAGGGGCCCGGGTCCCCCCTTCACCCCTGGGACCGCCCCTGGCAGAAAGCATATTTCATACCACAAAAAGCTTGCCAGAGGAGTTGATGTAACCTCATTTTATTCGATCAAAATTACAACCAAGGAAAGAAACAAGCAAAATATCAATACTAATTGGTTTACACCATCTATTAATAAGGATGATTGTACTTCATTATTACTACATGGAACCTACTTCACTTGCTTAAGAACACGAAAAATCAGCTCCAACGGATATCGGTAAGGATTTTCTCAGAAAATCGTAAGACGAATCATTCTGTTTTGTTCTATGAATTCTGATAAAGCCCTTACCGATATCTGTTGGAGCTGATTTTTTACAGGAACCCTCCAAAAAATATTTTCAAAATGATGAGCGGTTCGGATCATTTTGAAGGATCCCGATATGGGCTCCACAAAAATGTATGTGCAAGATATGTGAAAAACATACGTGCAAGTAGCATGGTTGAACGGTCAAAAGTAGTCTTGACCAAATGATCAACGATTACACGATTCGTTTTCTCCGTGGGGTGAAATGAATCCCAGAACACAAATTTGTTTGCATCTGCGCACGTGAAAGGGTTGTTCTGAGCGCAGGCATAACCCATCTCAAACATGCCGGTGCCGCAACAAGCTACCGATGTGTCATCATACCCTGCACATGAAAAACCAACCGAGCGTACTATTATCATCAATGAATGAGCTGAGAAATTAAAAACTACGTACACTCAAAATCTAATGCAGTCATTGTTTGTACTTTTGTCACGGGGAGCATCCTTAGTGCTTAAAATAAGGCGAAATTAAACGCAAAACTTACCATATGAAGAAGGTTTTTGAACAATTTGCATCAAAATTGGATAAGGGTTTGATAGGACCACTCTAATCCCAGGCATTTCCTTGTTCAGTTCCCCCACCAAACTTGTCAACCTAGCATTAAAAGCCATAGCCACAATGTTGTAACTCTGCATACACTCATTTTCGCCCATGAAATTTGTCGTTCTCTCCAATGGCAAACACCCCATTGGCGGAAGCCCGCCAAGGGATATTTTTCTAGCCCCCAAACCATAGAGGTTCTCGACAAATTTCTTGGCGATTCCGATGAGGAAAACTTGGTACTGATCGATGTTATATTGCGACCGCCTGTCGGGGAGTGTGTAGTAGTTTTCCAGGAAGTCATTTGTTCCTAAGCTCATCACATATAGTGCTTGAGCTAGGGTTTGCTTGGCCTTGTCTTCACCAAGATAGGCTTTCAGTTTCTTTTGGTAGTCCTTGTAGTACTCTAGTTCCTTCCATAGTGGTATAAAATACTGCAATGAGAGCATGTAGATGGTACAAATGGATTAGGTTCATGGTGTTTAAAGATAGGTTTGTAATAAGCAATAATTAATGGGCTTGAAAACAAATTAGTTCATTCTGGAAAGACTTGTAATTTTTGAATAAAAAATAAAGTACTTGCGTACGTATTTTTTTTTTGGCTAAAAGGTAATTATACTAAAGCTTAAAAATGGAAGTCTAGTACCATGGTTATATTGGCACATCAATAAACATGGGAATCTGAACATAATAAGCTACAAATAACAATCACTGTGTTTGGTTCTACTTTTTCAACTTTTATTTCCGAGAGTTATTTTTGAATTGGAACTAGTTTGAAAAGAGTAAGTGGTGGGTCCCTTTTAAATGATTGTTTGTGAACTGTGCATAAAGAGTACACAACAACAATTAACTCTTGGTCCAACAATTTAACTGTCAGATTACTTTTTTTCTTGTAATGTATATTACGTTGGACCACTGGTCTGAAAGAGTAAGGGGGACTTACTTATCTTTGAGATAAGGCATCCAATCACATGTTTTTACATTTTAAATCAAAAAATTCACTCCAAAATTGTGAACCAAAAAGAGTGAATGTGATTCAAATAACTGGCAACTCACTAGCACGTCAGAAGTTGCATTGTCATAGCCAGTTCCCGCTGACGCAAACGTGACTCCAACCGCGAAATCCTTTATGCTGTATGCCGGATCCAGATAGGCTGGCACAATTGTTCTAAGATCAAACGCCTCAGAGATAAAATCGGTCGGAATCCGGCCATTGGAGAAACGGCCCGTTGGCCGGCCGCCGTCGAAGTCACGGCCGTAAGGCTCAAAATTGCTCCTAGCAATAGTTGGAATCTGGTTGTTGTTTCCTGCATCAACTGATGAGTCTCCAAACACTATAATTGCTGGAACCTTATTTTTTCCTTCAACAAAAACTAGCAATAGAAATTGGGTTAAAATAACCCACAATGTTGCACTAGTGTTGGCCATCTCCCCTGTTTTCTCTCCCCCACAACCTTCTGATATGTACATATATACTGTTGAAAGTTTGTACTTTGGTGGAGTGGGGTTCTTCAGTGTGGGGATTGGAGTTAAGAAGTTTGCTGGGATTTTCAATTAATACGCACATGAGTATGTTCCATTGTGTGGGCACTGATTTGTTAAGAAAAGGACATGTAACTTATAAGGGAATTTTTTTCTTGCTTTAGTTTTTTTTTGGGTCAAAATGGAGAATGTTTATAAATCTAACGGGAGGAAAACGCCTAAACATCAGAAAGCACTGAGCCCCATGGGGACAGAGTGGTCGTCCACAAGTCGGATGAACCACTAGCAAGGGCTTTTCTTCCTTTAGTTTGTGAAAATCATGTTATGGTTAGTCTGGATGGTTGGCAAGTGTTTCTCCCTAAACAATTGTTCAGGGTTCTACTATTAAGGCCAGGTCGTAAGAAAGTAATTTTTTGTGAATTCTCTATACTTGGCATGGATGGCGACAGAGCCGGGATGGATTCAATCACAATGCGTGTAAGCTAGCCCGAGTCCTCCTGACCTGATAGTCAATCCAACCACAACAAGGAGGGCTAATTAAAAGGAATGAATTTGTACTTCGAGATAAGTATGAATCTTGTGCCTGCCCATTTAATTATGGATACATCAGCTATTAAAGCCAACCAAAGTGTTTAATTACTACTAGTATCATAGTATCATATCAAGTATTCAAGATTTGGGGATCAATCAATCACTTTCGGTCTCCACCTACCCACCGAAAAGGACACCCAAAATAAATTCGGATTTGGGGGGAGAGACATTTTAATGGGGTTGCTCTGACTTATTAGCAAAATGGTACTCCAACAGTTTGGACGATGCATTGATGGCTCTCCAGCAGGAATGGAGGCGTGGGGTTGTTGCCTATTTACGCCTTCAGAATCAGATATTTCTTCTCTGAATCCAATGTAAGTTTCTTAATTGTTGAGCTATATATCATGCAGTTTGATGCCAAGCAATAGGATCATGTTGTTTGGTCCTACATTACCCGGCCGTTGCCTTCCCCAGCTCTAAATGGCCTGCGCTAGTGAACCCGATATTGGTCCTTCAGAGATTAATCGAGGTGTATGTGAAAGTTGACCCCAACACCTGTTATCAAAGAAATGTCGTCGCCTACCTGACTCATAATGCACGAATACTTGCACGGATGCCATATAATCGAAATATGAAAAACGAATTTCTAAGTACGATCTCATGGCTGAAAATGTGTTGAGGTATGTGACAGAGTTTTGGAGACCGGGGACATCTAGCTAAGACAGACAAGAACAAGATGATATATCTTTTATTTTTGCCCAATCAGTTTGAGAATAATTGTTAACATATATTTAAGTAATCAAATTGCTCGGTTAGTTGTTTTTTTTGGCAATCAGTACTGGGCTTGAGTCGTACTTTTCGGAAATCCATATCAAGAGGAGAATAGGAAATAGTTTGTAACTCCGTTGAGATTGACACCATAGTACTCGAATGATCCGAAGCGGTGCCGAGTCGAAGGGTCCTCGCTACAAGGCAGGGGAATCCACTCTTGCTAAGGTTGATTCTATTATTTCCCAACCCAAGTCTGTAGGAGGTGGCCTAGGAGGCTGGGAGTCGAAATGCAATCACCCAGGAGAAAATCAGCCTAATTCCTGCTAGCTTCATGTCTAACTCTTTTGTGAAAGATAGAGCGGCATGGACTTTATATTTTTTTTGTTATCTTTTTGACATTTTTCGTGAATGTCTATGCTTTTCAAGTTCATCTCGAGGAGAGGATTCAAAAAAGAATAAAAAGAAAGTAACAGAACAACTTCGAATAAGCAGTATACTATACTTGTTGTGTGGTCCTAACATATAATTCATCAAGTTTACGATAATTGATCCAGTTTACAATGAAAGCCTTATTGGTCACACCATAAACCAAATTGATTCTTGTTTAATATACCCACTCTGTAGGGTGATGGCGGACATTGCCAAGATGATTGCATTCTTGCTTGCTTCCAACATTGTCTAATGGAAGTGGGATTGGTCCCTCTATTATTCAAGGTGTGCGCGTATGCTCACTCGAAGTCACGGCCGTAAGGCTCAAAATTGCTCCTAGCAATAGTTGGAATCTGGTTGTTTCCTGCATCAACCGATGAGTCTCCAAACACTATAATTGCTGGAACCTTATTTTTTCCTTCAACAAAAACTAGCAATAGAAATTGGGTTAAAATAACCCTCAATGTTGCACTAGTGTTGGCCATCTCCTCTGTTTTCTCTCCCCCAGAACCTTCTGATATGTACATATATACTGTTGAAAGTTTGTACTTTGGAGGAGTGGGGTTCTTCAGTGTGGGGATTGGAGTCAAGAAGTTTGCTGGGATTTTCATTTATTACGCACATGAGTATGTTCCATTGTGTGGGCACTGATTTGCTAAGAAAAGTACATGTAACTTTAAAGGGAAATTTTTTCTTGGTTTAGTTTGCGAAAATCATTTTATGGTTTGTTACAATGTTATAAAAAGTCAAAAAAAAAAGTAATGTTGCACTAGTTCGGTGCCATTTTGGCCCAATCTCATATCAGAACCATTGGATTAAACACATCTCATTTTTGGATACACGTCTATTGCCAAAGTGTGGCTGCTAAATTTAGTCTACAACATACACCAAATAAACAAGCCTAAGAAGTTTATATTTCCAAGCAACCAAGAGCTTTTGATTAGTTAATATGTAGTAAAACTCTTGGAGCTAGGTTTGTGGTTACTCTGCAATATGACCGATTATTCGCAAGACGTCGTGTGTGTATCAGATATTTCTTCTCTGAATCCAATGTAAGTTTCTTAATTGTTGAGCTATATATCATGCAGTTTGATGCCAAGCAATAGGATCATGTCGTTTGGTCCTCCGTTACCTGTTGCCTTCCCCGGCTCTAAATGGCCTACGCTAGTGAACGCCATATTGGTCTTTCAGAGATTAATCCACGTGTGCGAAAGTTGATCCCAACACCTGTTATCAAAGAAATCTCGTCGCCTACCTGACTCATAATGCACGAATACTTGCATTGACACCATAAAATCCAAATATGAAAAACGTATGAATTTCTAAGTACGATCTCATGGCTGAAAATGTGTTGAGGTATGTGACAAAATTTTGGAGACGGGAGATATCTAGCTAAGACAGATGAGATGATATCTTTTCTTTTTGCCCAATCAATTTGAGAATTATTGTTAATATATGTTTAAGTACACCAAAATTGCTCAGGTAGTATTTTTTGTTTGGCAATCAGTAGTGGGCTTGAGTCATACTTTTCGGAAACCGATATCAAGTGGAGAATAAGAAATAGTTGGTAACTCCGTTGAGTTCGCCACCATAGTACTCGAGTGGTCCGACAGTGCCAAGTGGAAGGGTCGTCGCTACAAGACAGGGGAATCTGTTAGGAATTGAACTCCTTGTTCAACTCACAACGCCCTACGGATCTTGAAAACTAGGATCACAGAAATCGTAAGCAAACAGAATTAGTCCGTAACGAACAAGAAAAGAAAGAACACAAGATATACGTGGAAAACCTCAACGCAATCTCTATGAAAAACCACGGGAGCCACACCAGTCCACTATGAAATTGAATCAAGAGTACAAGTCTTCTTGCAATCTCTCTGAGACTTGCGTTTTCTCTCGCCTCTCTCTGTTTTTCTCTAAAAACATGTTAACTTAATTACATACAAACTGCAGCGTATATAGGTCGGGTCCTATGTGGAAATTACACCCCAAGTCCTTGAAATATTGTTTTCGCTGCAGTTCGGTGGTCTTGGTCTCACAAGAATAGTCTTGGTAGAAATAATTGATTTAGTCAAAACCAGAATAGCAATCTGGATTAAAGGGAAGTTTGATATCAAGGAATACTCCATTGAATACTTCAAATGGAATCTGACAGCGATTAGGAAGTTAAAACTATAAGGTGTTTTCAGCTTCTGGGTTTGGGTTGGGGCTTTTCAGGCAGGGTGGCTCTTTGTGTCTGGTATGGTGGGTAGTCCTGGGTAGGTTTGGTCTGCTTTGGGAGAGTTTTGTCTTTGGGTGTTGGGTTGTTCCTCTGGTTGGTGTGTCTTTTGGTTTGGGGGTGGGTTTTGGGGTCCTATATTTTGCTTTGGGTGTTGGTTAGTGGATGGTTGTGTGTCCGGTGGCTGTTTTTTTTGTGTGTCTGTGTTTTGTCTTGTCTTGTGTCTGTCTCTTGGTGTCTTGTTTGGTCTGTCTTCTGTGTCTTTCCAGTCTGGTTTGGACCTGCAGTTGCTACTTACTCTTTCATGCAACTCCATTTCTGGAGGGCTAAGAGTATGTAAAAAAGATATTGGATACCTCTTCTCAACTCCTAGTTTAGGAGGGCTAAGAGGTTTAACTACTGAGATCTCAACAGCTGTTATAGATTGCTGACTCTGCCTACTTCAATCTCTATACTTGACCTGCTAACATGCTTTGGGGTCTTTCTCGCTTGGAAGGAATCAATTTCAGTCTATGATGCTTGGATGGTGTGTCATGATGTAGTCACGGTCAAGATTTTGAGGTGGTGTGTCTGTTACTCTTTCAACTCCAAACTGTGGAGGGCTAAGAGTCAAGGTTAAGGTCAAGGTAATTCCAAAGCTCTTTCATCTCCAACTTTGGAGGGCTAAGAGGTGTTCAAAGTTCATCCATATGTATGCTGGGTTTCCTATTTGCGCTATCACGCTTTCTTGTGTAGTCGTTTTAAGGAGGTAGTATTTTGGTTATTTCAAATCCTGATGTTGTATCCCAAGTGTTATTTTTTTTCAACTCCTAAGTTTGGGAGGGCTAAGAGACAAAGGGGACCATTTATTGTTTCCCCTTCCTGCTCTGTTGATGTTGCTAGTGCCGTGGATGGATCCAAGTTAAGACTATGCCTGAATGCCTTTGATCTCTGCAGTTGTGCCTATGATTTCCATGGTGCTGGTTGTATGCCGACTTGCTGCCATCGCTACTGCTGCTTTGTTAAGGGAAGGTCTGCCTGTTAGCTCCAAAAAGCCGTCCTCCCTTTTCGGTTGGCAATTTCATTGACAAATCACACATTTATGTGTATCCCATTATTTATCGAGTTGTAATTTCTTTTTCTATTCTCGAAGTAGCAAATTTGTATAGGGCTAGAGTGGAAGGAGTCTTATTTGTAATTGAGAGTTGTATTGGTTTTAGGTGTTCTGGAAAGGCAAGTTACAAGAGTAAAGTTGGTCAACCTTCTGTCCATAAATGGAAAGGCAATTTCCATTGAATCCTTTTGTCCAGAATTGGCTCGCTTAAATTTGGGAAGTCGGTCAACCGAGTTCCATAGGGGGTCGACCAAGTGTGTGAAAAGCTGGAGATATAAATACTCGCCTTTATTTCATTGTCCGTGGCAACGATATATGAGAGAGCAGCCAAAGACAGTTTTGTGAGGAGAAACTTTCCAGTGGTTCGTTTTGATTGATTCTTGGAGTCCGAAGATCGGTTGATTGGTGTGCGTCAAATACAACTCCAAGAAGTTATCACAAACCTTGATTCATCTACATGAGTTGACTTTCAGTGGATTTCTGAAAGTATTTCGGAAGGCTTGAGGATTTGAGGCATCGGCAATCAAACACTTGGTGCGGTGAACGAGGATTCGACATTCGGTCTTTAGTCAATTGCGAGGATTCTCAATTGTGAGTTAAGGTCGTTTGTAATCGCACGATGTTATTTTTAGTGTTTGATTCCTTCTCGTGGTTTTTGCCCATTTAGGATTTTTCCACGTATATCTTGTGTTCATTGTCGTTCTTCATTTTCCTATTTATTGCTTACTGTTTGGTTGAGTTGCGAAATAGGACTTTCAAGTGGTATCAGAGCGGGTCACTCGCAGTCGTAATCTTCCTTGAGTGGATCCTTTGTCAGAATGAACATGAACACATCTATGAGTCATCCGTCTAATCGTACACCCATCCTCGATAGTGAAAATTTTGATTACTGGAAGTCGAGAATAAAGGCTATTATGAGATCAGTCGATGAGGATATTTGGGATTCTTGTGTTATGGGTTACACTCCTCCCATGAAGAAGGTAGAGGAGAAAGATGTACCAAAACTCACCTCTGAGTTGTCTACTAAGGAAAAGGCAGAACTGCAAGCCAACAATCGAGCGTTAGATATCTTGTTCAGTGCTGTGGATGTTAATGAGCATAGAAAGATTGCTGATTGTGAAATTGCTAAGGAAGCATGGGACATTTTAGTCACATGTCATGAAGGAACGGATGTAGTCAAACAATCCAAATTACAACGGCTGACGACTGAGTTTGAGATGATTAGAATGCAAGAGGAGGAGACATTCAATCAGTTTTATTCCAAGCTGATCTCCATATTCAATAGCTGTGAAACCCTCGGTGAGCCCATTCCTCCCTTTAGAGTGATTAAAATTTTTTTGAGGTCTTTACCTGAACGTTTCAAAACTAAGGTTACCATGCTTGAAGGTAAACGTAAGCTCAAAGAAAAATCTGTTGAAGAGGTTGTTGGTCTCCTTCAAACCTACGAAGCAGATATGTTGCAGCCTGAATCTCTAAAATCAAAAACAAAACCTTTGGCCAAGCTGATTGCTTTTTCAAGCTCTTAGAGCGAGTCTAGGGATTCAAACGGTGATGATGAGTATGACCTAGAAGCAATGGCCTTATTCACCAAAAATTTCAAACAGTTTTTCAAAAAGAAAACGTCTAAAGATAGTGTGAGGGATAAGAAATCCGAAGACAAAGGGAAAAGTGATTCTTCCACTAGAAAAGAAAAGAAGGGGGTAAAAGGTCCACCGACAGGGCCAAAATGTTATGAATGTCAAGGTTTTGGTCACGTGGCTCATGAATGCGTAAACAAGTTGAAAAAGAAGGCAACTTTTAAGGCTAATATAACATGGGATGACAGTGACTCAGAGAAGTGTGAGGAAGAGTATGAAGACAATAAAAACTTCATTGCTTTTGGAGCATCGCTGCATTCTTGTTCGAGTAATCATGAGTCCTCAGATGAGAGTGATGATGGAGAAACTGATGAGGATGAAAGTGTGCATGAATTGAGGGAAAAGTATGACCAGCTTTACAAAGAAAGCGTAAAAATTGACAAGAAAAATCTCAAGCTTGCAGAAATGTATAAAAAGTCTAACTTGGAGTTGGCTATGGTTAAAAGACAAGTAGAGGAACTGTGAGTGTCTTTGAATAATGTCACGGATGAAAGAGATCAACTCAGTAAGGAGGTTGGGAGTCTCAAGGAGAAGAACAAAGTGTTGTCTGATGCAAATAACATAGCGGTAAGTAAAATTAATGATTTACAAGTTGAGCTAACCAATGCTAATGTTGTTTTTAAGTGTCTAAATACAGGTTCTAAGCAATTAGAAGACATTCTTGACGCTCAAAGACCAGCAGGGGACAGGACAGGTCTCGGTTTTCAGGGAGCGTCTTCATCAATTCAACCTGGAGGTAAAGTGATTGAGCTAGATGGAGTCTGGAAAGGTAATTTCAAAAACTTGTACCAAAGATACTGTCAATTACCATGTTAAGAAACCTAGTGAGACAATACAATCCAAGATTAATGAATTTGTTCCTATATGTCACTACTGTCGAGTTAGAGGACATATTAGGCCAAAGTGTTTTCAACTCCATGGTTATCCCACAGTGACACAGTTCAACACTCCTCACGTAGGAAGTTCATACAGTCAGTTTGCTCATACTAATAGCAGTAGTCAACAATCTAGACTTAGGAGGACCTCTCACAGAAATGGTAGGAGCATGGCTCTTAAATATCATCCTAATAAAACTGTTCAAGTCAAGACAAAATTTATTTGGGTAAAAAGGAGTGACTTAAGATGTATGGCAGTTCATATAGCGCTGAAGGCGAAAAACTCTCAAATGTGGTACCTTGACGGTGGATGTTCCCGTCATATGATTGGTGATAAATCAATGTTTGTTAGTCAAGAAAAGTATAACGGAGGTGTAGTGACATTTGGCGATGGAAATACTTCAAAAGTTGTAGGTAGAGGAACCATTCAAGCTCTTGGTTTAACTTGTCTTGAAAATGTCTTATATGTCGATGGGCTAAAAGCTAACTTACTTAGTATTAGTAAAATGTGTGTGATTAGCACCCAAGATCGTATGATCTTGGGGCTTTAATCCTCTAATTTGTGGCTTTTCTATGCTTTAGTCGTCGTTTTTATTCAATTTTGCTCGTAAGGTATCTTTTGTAAGCTTATCAGGTCAAAAGTGCCAAGAAGGTGGTTTTGGACGCCAAGCGATGTTCCGGGATGAACCAAGTGTCCAGCTGCCCGCCGGTTCTCATTTCATTGTCACCGAAGCCTAATGGTGCCACAAGAAGCCTCGGAGATTGGCCGGTGGTCAAGGTTGGCGAGAAGCGTGCCAAAGTGTTTCAAGTAAGCCTAATGCATCAAGGACGGCCCTCGAGGGCATCCGAGGATCCAAGGCCACAAGGCATACCTCCGCCAAGTCCCGTTGATCATGTAATGAAGCATCGGAAGGCCGTCGGACTACCACAAGGCTTGGTGAACCAAGTTGTCCAGTTCTGCAGTTTTTTCACAGAGGTATGGATACCTCAAAAATAAGGTATCCATACCATCATGCCGAATTGCAAGACAGTTGAGTTGGTATGGATAAATGAGGTATCCATACCAATGCCCTTCGGCCAGCACCTTTTGCTGAATATTTCAACTTTCCTTTTATGGAAAGTTTCCACTTTTGGCATGTCTTTAGGATATTTTAGGGGCCTTTTTGTCCACTTTTTGGCTGATTTTGTAAGGTCTATAAATAGGCTTGTATGCCATTTATGGAAGAGATAGGCCATTAGTTAGTTTTTAGGCCTAAGTTTCTTTCTTGCTTCCCTAGGAACTCCATTGTTAGTCTTTCAAGCTTTTCTTGTCATTTCCTTCAAGAACTACTCAAGGTACTTATTTCCCGTTAATTTCTCGTTTGTTAATGTTGTAGCCACTAGTGAGATCTCTATATAAATCAAGTTTATTTCCGTTTTTATCGGCTAAGCATGTTTTCACTTCCTAGCCTTGTTTCTAGTCAATTTGCTATGAGTGAGTAGTTAATCGGTTTGGTCATGGGGTGAGGTTTGCTCCATGGATTAGTCGTTTAAATGGTTTCGCTTAAACTTTAGCTTAATCTCAAGGTTTTGAATGAATTAAACCCATTATTTCTAGCTTTGATCATGAGGTCGGTGGCTTCTTTGATCAATGAAGTCTATCGCCTCATGCTACGTGCTTGATTAATCTTACGCGTGCGAACGATCCTTTTCCGTCTCTCACTTGCGTTAAATGAGTTCAATTTGAATTAAAGCTTTGAATTAAGTTACAAGTAGTCTTCAGCTTTTAATTCTTCTAGTGGAATCCGGACGGTTTCGGTCCATACATGAGTTAGATGAAGAAACCGTTTAATGGCTAAGTCATGGGTAAATCGATCCTTTTGACTCGACCACCTTAATCTAGTTTATTTCCAAGTTTAATTCTATCTTTCGAATCAAACACCAAAAGTTGGCCGCTTGAACGCCGAAACACCTTACATTACTTCTATTCCAAGTTCGCTGAAGAAGATTTCTCTGTGGGAACGATCCGGTCTTCCGGTATATATGCTATCAACGACCTAGCCCTATGCTCGGGTGCAAGCCTTTCTAAGAGGTTAGGTTGCGGAGTAAGCAAATTTTGGCGCCGTTGCGGGGGATATCTTATTTTAGCTTATTTGGAGATTCGACAAACCATTGTAAGTATTTCGCTTTATTTTGTTTTTTGCAACTTATACATAGTCTAGCGGATACCTCTAACCAATCTTCATATCAAATTTGAGGTGTAACGAAGCTAGAGTAAGTATCAATTGCCTTTTCTTTTATTGTTTGTATAACGTGGTGGTGGCATAACCCCACGGAGCTGTTTTGAAAGAGGTGGCGGTATAGCCCCTCTAGCCTGTTTATTTTATGTCTTATCTATCTAATAGTATGGTGGCAACAAATGGGGAAATAGTCCCCATGACTATATGGGACTACTCTTATCCCGATCATGCTTATTCATCTTCTTGCATCGTTGCTCCCACTGCTCCTGCCGTCAATGTATTTAAGATAAAAATGAAATTTTCCAATTTGTTGCCCCGCTTCCATGGCATGGAGCACGAACACCCTTACAAACATGTTGCACTTTTCAAGGACAAACTTGGTACCCTTGGTGCCATTGTGAAATCAGAGTCCGCGTGGGTGACATTCTTTTCTCTCTCTTTAAGGGATAATGCCAAAACTTGGCTCAATTCCTTGAACCCTCAATCTGTGCTAACTTGGGTTGATTTGATAAATGAATTCTACAAAAAGTTCCTTCCCATTTTCTATACGGGGGTTCGCAAGAAACAAATTCAAACCTTTGTTGAAAGAGAGAATGAGTCATTTTATGCATGTTGGGGAAGATATAAGGACTTGCTTAATGCGGTCCCACATCATGGTTATGAAAATTTTAAACTTGCTAACTATTTTTATGATGGACTTTGTCACAAGAGTCATGCTTTCATAGACATGTTGTGCGATGGGAAACTGTTTGATAAAGAACCCGCTGAAGCCTTAGATTTCTTTGATCGATTGGCTCAAACTTTACAATCTCGGGTTTTTGTTAAACATTTTCAAGATTCCAACTCAAATGCCATGGAAGAGGGACTTGAACCACATAGGTTTGTTGAAAATGTTTGTTTAGATTGTGACAGCTCCTCGGAGTCTGGATGGGGTGCTGAGTTAAATATCCACTGTTCTCCTCTTGAGAAATCTATCTTTATTGAAGAATCAGATTCGGAATCCGAAAACTCCTCAGAGTTTGAAGGGAATGATGAGCTCAATTTTCAATATTCTCCCTCTGAGTCCTTACCTCTGTGTGAGGATCCGTTGGAAAAACATCTCATAGCTGAAGAGATGACCGTGGATGAGACCAACAGTTGGTCTCCTATTTGTGAGGAACCGGCTCTTGTGGTGAGCACGATAGATCAAGTGTCCTCTCCTTGTGGTATCTACCCATTGGGGAAATTACTCACTATTAAGGAAATGGACGAGGAGGTGGATTATCTGTACTCTTTGTTAGAAGAGCGAGACCAAAAGATTGAGACCAACTGTTGGTCTCCTACTTGTGCGAAGCAAGACTTCATTGGAGTCGAATTAATTGAGGAACCTTTTATGGACTCCTTGTGGGCAGAGCAAGATAATGCATATGAGACCAAGAGTAGGTCTCCTACTCTTGAGAATTCGACTCTTGTTTTGAAGGTTAATCTGGTTTGGCATATACACTTGGTGGAACTTCAATTTTTGAAACGAATTCGGTATATGCTTTACTCTAAGTATCTTTTCTTGTGGAATGGTCGAATTCAATTCTTGGCGAAGAATGTGGGGTGGCATGCTATGTTCCTACTATTGGTTTTTGCAGGCATGTTGAATGTTCGGAGCCCGCGTTTGGCTGAACGTACATAAACTCTTTCATTTTCGTTCTATTTTCTTTTTCTCTTTTGATGGTCTGGTATAGCCACCTGTTCTTTTGCTCACGCAAGGGATGGGGAGAAAAGTATGACTCGTTCAATCGCGTGAAGAGTTGGTTGGAAGGTACGTTTACTCCCTCTCTTGTATTTCATTTCTATTGTCTTCATGCTATGAGGACATAGCATCGTTTAAGTTGGGGGGAGGGATATATATATGTTCATGAGACTTGTCTCATTTTTCTGCTTTTGGTAAAAATTTTAAATTTATCTTTTTTGTGTGCAATCTTCCCTTGTTAGTAGGGATTTCGCATGCTAGATACTTTAATTATGCTCAATTGTGTTAATAATGGCAAGAGTCATGTATCCCATCGAATTCGGTTGTGTGTTTTAATCCATGTCATATGCATATACATGAATTTTGATGAACAAGTTGAGCCTAAAAGTCAAGTCAAGTGTTGTGCATCGCTTAGAGTGGAGATTCGTTTCTTAAGCATCCCATGCTTTTTGTTCTCATTTCCGCACTTGCGTAAATAATATCTTTTGTTCATGTTTGAGTAGTGTATATATCTTCCTTGCATCTTGTTGGAGTTGTTAGCGTACTTAGGAAAAGATTCAAGGCAATTTTGCTTGATTAAACCACATAGGAGTCTCTTCGTCCTTGTTTTGAACCATAGTCCGAGTCTCTTTCATTGTTCAAACCTAAGTAACCGGATGTTTGGAGGGTGTAGACACCCCAATTTGGCCTAACGATTATTTCAAGTCCCACCTTGGGACAATCCCGATGATGAAATGGATACAGTGATTGCTGATTGCTTCCTTGAGGACCTTAGGACTTTCGGTGAGAACTTTGACCACTTAGAGGACCCAATTCAAAGCCATACAGCCTTTCAAACAGAAATACAGAAGCCTAGGAGAATCCATCTGACGGCCGTAATATTGATCTAACGGCCATAACATCAATCCCTCGCCCGAGCAACCTGTTGCCAGCAAAATCTCCCTGAAAGATCAATCTCTCGGCCGCAAGATCTATCCTTCGGCCGAGACATCCATTCCACGGCCGCGACATCCTTTGCTCGGCCGCCAGATCGACCTTTTTCCAGACTCTGGAACGTTCTGTCAGACGTTTGGTTTGATCCAACTACACTACCTTTCCGATGCGTTCGGGCTACGTTCGGAGATCACAACGTAGAGTTAGAGATGCATTGCAATTGCAATTGCCATCTCGTGATTTGATTGGCCGGAGTGAGTCATCCCTATGCCTATATAAAGGGGCCTTTAGGTTCCGAAATTAACACACAGAAATTGAGATACCCACACACTCAATCAAACCTCGAAACTCTGCACAAATACTCCATCAATCCCATACTCCAAAAGCCCTAACCTCCCGAAGGTAGCCGTCAATCCGGCGATCAAACCCCGAAGTTCAAACCCTAAACTCTAGGGTTCTCGATCAAGCAATCAATCAATCACGTCCAATCCAAAGCAATCAAGCAACTGAGGGATCAAGGTGGTGAGGCCCAACGGCCTCTGGTTTGCTTTATTTACTGTCCCTTCTTACTAATCGTAGCATTTTGATTAACTCTTAATCCTTTTGTCTGGTGTGAGGAAGAACACCGACCGGGGCTTCGATCCCTCGGTCGGTATATCAAACCAGGTGGATCCCTCGGCCGTGACATCCATTCACCGGCCGCGGGATCCATTTCCCTGGGACATTTTGTTTGCCTTTCTGCTTTCTAATGCATGCTTCAATTATCGCACTGGCTCACTTTGCTTACTGTTTAAAGGAATAATTAAACAGACTATGTGTTAGAATTAAACAAAGCATCTACATGTCTTATGTTGAATGATTATGGGCCAGTCTCACGACTAGGCAAAGAGGGGTGCCTAACACCTTCCCCTCATTGTACTTTTGGCTCCCGTATCCAGAATCTCTATCTGTTTTCCTAGTTTTAATAAACTAGGTGGCGACTCTATTTGATGATAACCGTTATCATGTGGCGATGTTCCTAGCCATGGGAATGTCCATGATTTTGGTTTATGAAATGAGCAACCAATTGAGCAAACACAACGTGATCAATCTGTATGGCGATGCCCCGCTTGGGAGGTGTCTACAGTTTTTGGCGACTCTGCTGGGGATATGAGGGCCATAACCAGAAAGTTCAACATAAGACTAATACATGCCTTGTTTAATTCATCTATCATATGCATCGAGCGGGCAACCCGTTGAGTTCACCTGATATCCCGGCATGACACGGGCTATGTTGGGGGTTCCAGCAAACTCCACAGTCACTCGTACCTAGTGGTATATCAAAAAGGGAATCACCCAATCACCGCCTATGATGGGCTGGTGAGAGGATTGGTGCCCTTTGACAACGGAGCACCCTGAGACTACCAAAACCTTGCATGTTTTAGAAAGCCATAGAACTTATCAAACTAAGACAGGAACCTACAGGCTAGGAACCTACTTGCATTTTTACTTCCAAGTTCTTCCTCACACCTTGTATATGTTGTTGTAACATCTCTTTCTGTGCAGAAGGGTTAGGGCTTGAACTAAAAGCCCTAACCCTAAGTCTTTATAGCCAAGCACTAATGGCGTTGCCTGCAAGGTATATTTTTGGTAAAAAGCATCATTGCTTACTTAACACTCTCGCTTTACTTAAAGCACCGCGAAACATGGATTTCTAGAACGAAATCAAACACTGGCTGCCCCGCCGGCAACTGAACTAGAGGTTGCTCTAGCAATCTTTGCCTTGCAAGGCTAAAGGAAAGAGGGAGTGTAAAGTAGTAAAGCATGTATGCAAAGTTAAGGATATTATGGATAGAACTTGCAATACTTATTTCTCCATGGATGATTCAGCATGACAAGTTTAGGACTTTGGTTCCTATTTCCAAATCGGCCTAGCAACCCATCTTTCAAATTTCAAAATTATGAGCATGCTTACCTCAACGAGCTGGTAAAATTTAGGAGGTTGTCAATGTGCTAGCAAATTATCAAGTGGATTTCGATTACCTCAATCACGTTTTGAGAAAGGATCTTCCCTAACCAAGAATTAAAAGAACTTTCAAAACTTTTTGCAATGCCTAGTCTAATGACAAGTTTTTCTGAAACATTCAAAATAGCCGCTAGCACAGCGATGGACTCCGAGTCTACTTTCTGTTGTAGCCATATGCTCAACCTTTTTCGGTTTGTCTCATAATGTGGATTGGCTTGGAAGTAGGATCTTAAGTTGCAGCAACGAGTCTTAAGAATCATCCATATCAAAAATGGCTGGCTATCTATAGTATCCGATAAACTCATGCATGCAAATGAATTGCAACATATGACTCATCTATAATCTATGTAAGTAGTTGAGGTGCTATATATACGTATCGTTTTGATTGCCTCTTTCTAACTATGCAGGGGCCAAACCAAAAGAGGAGTCCATCCCCCTCATTTTCTTTCTTTGTTCCTCGCATGTCATTTGGTTGCATCACCATTAAGGGCAGTTTGCATATTAGAAAATGCACCGCATGGACAATTAGTTTTGGATATCTCAACTTGAGCATGATTAGGTTTCTCCTTCTCTTAGATTTAGAGTTTGATCTCAGACGTGATGGTAATGGCTGACAAAAAATTGAAGTTTTAATCCAGCCAAGTTTTGAGCAATGGTAGCCATGTCCATCACGTCATGGCTTTAAAACAATCTTTTCATACCTAGCTAACTCTCGCCGCCATTTCGGCCCATGTTTTGCCTCTCTTGAAAAATTGATATCATTTTGCTAATCATGGTTTCTGGCCAATTGTCACACTCAGCATGAAATGTGGGTCTTAAATTCAAGTCTCCTCGAATATGAACTACGAATGGCCTGATTCTCTGTTGGGATACGTAGGCACCTTTTGGTCGGCCACAAATTTGAAAATGTTCCCTCCTGTGCTAGTTCGCTGCTATAGAATGCTCATGATAACATTGAGTATTGAAAACAATCCTTAGGGATTTCAAAGTAATCTCATGGTATCTTTTGGAACACATCATAATCACTTGAATTGTCAAAAGCGCAAAATGAGTTTTTCAAAGCTATGACCCGCATCATTTCTGTTGAGTTAAGAAGGAGTTGACACATCTCTGCACCCTCACAGAGATCACTTGTAAGCAAAACATGCTATTGAAGATGAAGAAGGAGAAAGAAGAAAAGAGAGGAAAAAATACAGAGAAAAGAAAAAAAAAATGATGAGCTCGCTAGATTGAAAACCCGTAAGGGCGGTCTTGGCAAAAGTTAGAGCATGAACAAAGTGAGAAATTAGCCGTGTCTCCATGCATCTACTATGTGTCTCAAAAGATTGTCCTCAATCTTAGAAAATCCACTTGGTTAAACCTCGAAGCCCCTAATTTCTTGGTTAGGATCCTTTCCACTTTGTCGTGTGTTTCAAGATGAAGAAAGGCATTCATTTCTCTATCCCAAACACTTATCCCTTGCTAGCCACATCGAGCCTCTGGATAATTTCTTTGAACAGCCTGTTAGGCAGCCATCCCCTACACTGGGGCAAACACAAAAAAATACAAGGAGAGATGAAAGAAAAATCAATGAAAGAATGAGCACCCCGTCATACAAGGGGCACTTTGAAGGAAACATTTCTTCCAATACATACAAAGGACATTTCGAAGAAACCAACTCTTTCACACAAAGTGAGACAAGAGACAACAAGAGTTGATAAAAATGTTGAAGATGGCTGCTGGCTTTTTAAACCCAAGCGTGAGTAGAAATTAGGTTTGAGCCTTTACATCCGCTTCTTTCTCAACCCAAAATTCCAAGCCTACATTATGGTCCGTAACAAAGTCCTCTCAGATTGGGGAACACGACTTAGTAGCAAGGTCCTAAACACTAGGGGCATCACCAATGTGGGACTTAACACGAAGGGCAAGAATCTTGGAATTTGCATCTTCTTAGCAAATCACACAACGTGGAGAGTAACGTGGGACAAGGGACATGGCTATGTTCCCCTTTATGCACTTCTCTCATATGGGTCTCAATAGGCGCATATCAATCCAACTTAAGTCAGTCAGATCAAGCTCGAAGCAACAAACTCACCTAATTGGCTAAGGACATGGGTTTGCAAAATAATTCTGCGTCCTTTGATGATTGAATGACGTGAGTGTGGAACATATAGATGAAATGATATGATTTTGAAATCCTTAAGGAAAAACTTTCAAAATTGATCTTATCTCAAACAATCTTAACACAGCAAATACAAGCACAGTCACTTTTTGCAAATCTCTGAGGAAATAATATGGGTCCCTCATTTCATGAGGAGTGTAGCAATATGGTCCCTTGACCAAACAATGTTTTCAGTAGTGCCGCTAAGGCATTGCGGTCTTTCAAACACCTGGCTAGTAAATAAGTCATTATTAGTCTCCCCAAATCAAGGGGAAGCATTTGATCAAATACGCAAAAGCTGAGATGTCCAGAATACATCGCGAATTTACATGCATATCGCTATCACCCTGTCTTTTGCACTAACCTCTTGTCGTGATTGCACAAGCTAACTCCAAATATGAGGTGTTTCTTATGATCAAACAAGGCAGAATCATCAAGGCATCATGGCCATCATCTCTATGCAAGGATTAAAAGAGCAACAAAGGGACGCACTGTAAAATCTACCTCCCTGCCAACACACTCGGCCTTCAAAAAGCTCAGCCTAAGAAGCGTCATATCCTGGGAGAACACCTCAACTCTTTTGTGGAAATACTGTCACACAGCATTATCAGGGGCATGCCAAGATCTCTGCCAAACAGAAAGAGAAACATTGCACTCACATTCATTGCTGTTTACATCGCATGTCTCTATACTAGGGGCAATTAGATCATTGTCATCATGCACATTTGAGCTATGATCAAGCATTCATAGCCTAAACAGGGGGCTTGCGTTTCTTTTTAAATACTCAAATGCATATATGTCGCGTTGCAAACCATGTTACCCGCAATCGTTCAAGCTCTTGAACTAGGGTTCATTAAGTGTGGTGGTCCTGCCCCCAGCAGTCAGCATAAAAGGACTTTGGCCCGTGGTCGACTCCAAGCCTGTTGCATGTTGTTTTCTTATCCATTGCTGTTTTCTAAACCATTCAAATGTGGATTGCAGGATTCTCCTGGATTTCGGTCCTTGAACCGACCATACCGAGCTTGGTATCTATGACCGACAGAGCCAAGTCAAAGAGGCTGAAAGACAGCCCCAGCAAACTCTACAAATGGCACCATGCCAATAGCATTAAAGTGGCTTCGCACCTCACATCTCCATAGCTCCTTGCTTCGCGCTTTCATCTCCATCTTAGCAACTCTGCCTTCATAAAATCAGAAGCCTCACACTTGCTCTTCAGTAGCACCATACACGTGCCTTGTTGTATTCGCGGCCTTATCTGGCTTTTCAAGAACTCCGAGCAACTCTACACTCAGGCCTCGCTGTATAGCAGGTTCCTTCTTAACAGTGCAGTGCTTACTTTAGCTGCCCCGAGCTCACATCTTGAGGTTAAGTAGTCTCACCACTTCCAGGCCAGCGAAACAATCCTGCAGCTTCCACTTAATACATTGAGTGAACAGCCAACAAGAAAAAGCACCTGTATAAAGCTTGCACACTCCAGCCCTTCAGAAGGCATCTATCCTCCAAAAAGGGCATCCGTGTTGATAAAGCCCTCCAGAAGGCGTTTATGTTGCTAGCTTCCAGAAAGCGTTTGTATAGCCAGCTTCTAGAAAGCATGCAGCCTCCAGAAGGCACCCCGTCAATGGAGGCGATGAAGTCATTAATGGCCGAAGCATTTAACAAACCTTATAGCACTTTGGGTCAACAAGTCAACAAAGTCAAAGGGGAATATGGTCAAGAACTAGCCTTAGGGGCAATCCCGAGCATACTCAGAACCAGCCTTGGGAGGCATCCCAAGCATGTGGAAACTAGCCTTAAGGGCACCCCAAGCACGTGGAATCAATCCTCTGACTCCTGGCGTTCCCACGCCCGATAAATCAACCTCGCAGCTGCTGCATCCTTCTTCAAAATCTCCTTTTTCAAAGGCAATCGATTTGAATCCAGGCACCAACAAAGCATTCGTGGTATTCTGGGCCCGTGGCCAATAGAACTTATAAGCAAATCCAGCCTTGGGAGCATTCCTGAGCGTGCATGATATCAAGCACCAGCGTCAGAATAAATCAAAAGCCTTGCATGGGCTGTCAAATGTCTGCCGGAAGCACTCAGTCTAAGACTCAAGATCATTCCGAGCATGAGGAAATTAGCCTTGGGAGCATTCCCAAGCTTAAGAAGAATCAAGCAATGACAAAAGCCTTGCAGGGGTTACCAAATGCACGCAATCTAGCCTTGGGGGCAATCCCGAGCAAGTGAAATATAGCCTTGGAGGCAATCACGAACATGAGGAATCTCAAGCACCAATGTTGGATCCGCTTCGGGACTTTTTCGGAGCTCTCTCTGAAGCAGCAAGTTCGCAACTACTGGTCACTTGACCTTTGAGGATTATAGACTGTGAACTCTTGCTCGCAAAACCCAAAAGATCCTTCAGACTCTACACCCCAGTTACTGTACTCCGGAAGTACGACAACAATCACCAAGCTCTATGCTCATCGTCACCCAGCAACTCCATGTTCACGCCTACAGCAATCAAGACACTCGACGACTCTGCTATCCATCCCCATCAAGTCACTCAACAGCTACATGCTCGCTACTATCAAAGCCAGTCAATGGCTCCCCCGCCTCAGCAGTACCCCGTGCTCAATAGCTCCATACTTAAGTCACTCAGCAAGTTATCCCAACATCTCCATATCCAACAGCTTCAGCGGCTCTATGCCCATACTCGCTAGCGCCCAGCAGCTTTAGGCTCACTATCAGCAGCTCTGAAGCTCACTCAGCGGCCCTATGCTCACCATCATGATCACTTAGCAGCTCCGTGTCCATTCAACAACTCTGCAACCAAGCCCTGAGCTCATTATCTCAACAGTCCTATGCTTACTATCAGCAACACTATGCTCCTTGCTTCAAACTCCGCAGCTTCAAGTTTGCCATCGCTCAACACAGGTTCTACGCCTGTAATCATCTTAGCAGCTCTATTCAACGGCTCCAAGCCCATCATTTCAACGGCTCCAAGCTTATCATCTCAGCAATACCGTGCTTCTTGCACCATCACCACTTCAGCAGCTCTTAGCTCGCTATCAAGCTATTCAAATTGGCGCCACGCTCATCATCTCAGCGCATCGCCTAATATCATAAGCTCAGCAGCTCCAAGCTCGCTACCACTCAGCTGTTACCAGCAACCCTATAGCTCCGTAGCTCCATCTACTACAACAAGCTCCGAGCTCATCACTATTAAAGCAATCCAACGCTTACCTCAATGGCTCTGCACCTGTCAAATCGACGGCTCCACAGGCCCCTCGCCTATCATCCCAGCAACTCCACACAGGCTCCTCGCCTACCTTCTCGACGGCTCTACGCCCGTACCAATCATCTCAGCAGCTCCAAGCTCGCTACTCAGTGGTTCAACGCCCGCACCCAACTATCTCAACGGCTCTGTGCCTATGGTCACTCACATCAACTCATACAGCAGCTCTATGCTCGCTATCACTCATCTCAGCGGCTCTAAGCCCACTATCTCAACTGGCTCGAAGCCGTAACAACCAACTCAGCGGCTCTAAGCCCATTGTCTCAACTGGCTCGAAGCCGTACACAATCAAGTTCTTAACAGGCTCGAAGCCTGTGTGAATCTCAACTGGCTCGAAGCCGTAACAATCAATCTCAGCGGCTCGAAGCCCATTATCGACAGGCTCTACGCCCATATTCACTCATTCAGCAGCTCTACACTCGCTATCACAACTCAGCGGCTCGAAGCCCATTACTTCAACAGGCTCGAAGCCTGTATCTACCATCTGAAATGGCTCAAAGCCATAACAAACAATCTCAGCGGCTCCAAGCCCATTATCTCAACTGGCTCGAAGCCGTAAACAAGCAACAGGCTCTAAGCCGTCCCAACAATCAAGACATCTATTCTCAGGCTCTATGCCTGAATGCTCAAAAATCTAACATTTTTGAATGCTCAAGCTCTACGCTTGGATGCCCAACCACTGTGTACTGGATGCTCAAGTTATACACTTGAATGCTCAAGCTCTACGCTTGGATGCCCAACCACTGAGTACTGGACGCTCAAAGCCTGTACTTTGAATGCTCGGATTTTGCCGTCCGAATGCTCGAGCTCTACGCTCTGAATGCTCAAGTGCGGAACTTGATAGAAGCTCTAAGCTTAAAAACAAACACACACGCACGGGCCCGTGCACATATTGCATCAACATTTTCACATCAAGTCTGCATCATCATATCTGTTCACATCTAACAACCATCATCACACATATACACTCTGCATATCTCTCATGAAACATGTCAACCCTGCAATCAACTGGCTCTATGCCTCGGTTTTATTGATCGGTTCAGCGCCTCGATCCTTTGGCTCCACGCCAACACTTATGATGAGAAAGCTCCATGCACAGACCATCAGAATACAACCAGCTCTACGCTTCGGTTCATATCACGTCAAGCTCTAAGCTCCGACAACTCAGGCC
Source organism: Rhododendron henanense subsp. lingbaoense (assembly GCA_020567845.1). Classification (NCBI taxonomy): domain Eukaryota; kingdom Viridiplantae; phylum Streptophyta; class Magnoliopsida; order Ericales; family Ericaceae; genus Rhododendron; species Rhododendron henanense. Next base: position 49,387,376 of record CM036313.1, read on the forward strand.
TTCGCCTCAAGACTGCATGCAGGCTCCACGCCTCAATCACTTCGGGCTCCATGCCTCAGTTCCTTCACCTCAGGCCCTTGCCTTATACCAGCTCCGCGCTTCGGTTCATCACGTCAAGCTCAAAGCTCTGACACCTCAGGCTCTTGCCTTATACCAGCTCCGTGCTTCGGTTCATCACGTCAAGCTCAAAGCTCTGACACCTCAGGCTCTTGCCTTATACCAGCTCCGCGCTTCGGTTCATCACATCAAGCTCTAAGCTCACCTCAAGGCCTTCGCCTCATAACCGCAGCAGGCTCCACACCTCAATCTAGTCACCTCAGGCTCTCGCCTTATAATCAACACCAGCTCCGCGCTTCGGTCCTATCAACCACCTCAGGCTCTCGCCTTATGATCAACACCAGCTCCGCGCTTCGGTCCTATCCAATCTCCTCAGGCCTTCGCCTCAAGACTGCAACAGGCTCCACGCCTCGATTCTATCACTCTCCAGGCTCTCGCCTCATGACTACAACCGGCTCCGTGTCTCGGTTCCCTCATCTCCAAAAAAAGCTCTGTGCTCTAGATACTGGCCCTGCGCCTCCCCTACATCTCGAACAAACGGCGTCCAATTCATCCCCAGTAGATGATTTGGATTCCACCCCACTACATCAATTCCTTCCAGCTCATTCGCAAGGATAGGCTACTCTACCGAGTTCCTTTCAGTCAAAGTAAGGATGATCAAGAAAGGCAAACGCACCTGCAGTGTACTGATCTACCCCAAAATAACTAAGGAAGCTCTCCGCAAAAACTCCCCAGGCAGCCCTGCGCTCCTTCAACTATCTTCCGCCAAAACCCTGGCTCAGTCTAGGTACGTTGCACTACGGCTTTTTAAGCCCTAAGGTACGTCTTCTGTCTCTAACCCTCCAAACTTTTTACTTTTCTTTATTGCCTGAACTACGATTGGTCTGAATTTCCCTTGTGGAATACGTAGGCAGCCTCCCGGCCCGACCATAACAAAACCTTTTTCAAAAACCCCTTGGAATAGTGGTTAGACCAAATTGAGTTGCTTTTTACAGCTTTGACTCTTACTCAAACATGTCTCGCGATCCGTCTGAGTTCAGTCAAAGAGGGGCATCTGTAGACACCCCAATTTGGCCTAACGATTATTTCAAGTCCCACCTTGGGACAATCCCGATGATGAAATGGATACAGTGATTGCTGATTGCTTCCTTGAGGACCTTAGGACTTTCGGTGAGAACTTTGACCACTTAGAGGACCCAATTCAAAGCCATACAGCCTTTCAGACAGAAATACAGAAGCCTAGGAGAATCCATCTGACGGCCGTAATATCGATCTAACGGCCATAACATCAATCCCTCGCCCGAGCAACCTGTTGCCAGCAAAATCTCCCTGAGAGATCAATCTCTCGGCCGCAAGATCTATCCTTCGGCCGAGACATCCATTCCACGGCCGCGACATCCTTTGCTCGGCCGCCAGATCGACCTTTTTCCAGACTCTGGAACGTTCTGTCAGACGTTTGGTTTGATCCAACTACACTACCTTTCCGATGCGTTCGGGCTACGTTCGGAGATCACGACGTAGAGTTAGAGATGCATTGCAATTGCAATTGCCATCTCGTGATTTGATTGGCCGGAGTGAGTCATCCCTATGCCTATATAAAGGGGCCTTTGGGTTCCGAAATTAACACACAGAAATTGAGATACCCACACACTCAATCAAACCTCGAAACTCTGCACAAATACTCCATCAATCCCATACTCCAAAAGCCCTAACCTCCCGAAGGTAGCCGTCAATCCGGCGATCAAACCCCGAAGTTCAAACCCTAAACTCTAGGGTTCTCGATCAAGCAATCAATCAATCACGCCCAATCCAAAGCAATCAAGCAACTGAGGGATCAAGGTGGTGAGGCCCAACGGCCTCTGGTTTGCTTTATTTACTGTCCCTTCTTACTAATCGTAGCATTTTGATTAACTCTTAATCCTTTTGTCTGGTGTGAGGAAGAACACCAACCGGGGCTTCGATCCCTCGGTCGGTATATCAAACCAGGTGGATCCCTCGGCCGTGACATCCATTCACCGGCCGCGGGATCCATTTCCCTGGGACATTTTGTTTGCCTTTCTGCTTTCTAATGCATGCTTCAATTATCGCACTGGCTCACTTTGCTTACTGTTTAAAGGAATAATTAAACAGACTATGTGTTAGAATTAAACAAAGCATCTACATGTCTTATGTTGAATGATTATGGGCCAGTCTCACGACTGGGCAAAGAGGGGTGCCTAACACCTTCCCCTCATTGTACTTTTGGCTCCCGTATCCAGAATCTTTATCTGTTTTCCTAGTTTTAATAAACTAGGTGGCGACTCTATTTGATGATAACCCTTATCATGTGGCGATGTTCCTAGCCATGGGAATATCCATGATTTTAGTTTATGAAATGAGCAACCAATCGAGCAAACACAACGTGATCAATCTGTATGGCGATGCCCCGCTTGGGAGGTGTCTATAGAGGGTTGTGTGTCAATAGTTTTCAAAGATTCAAGATGGTTTGGGGGTGGTGTGAATATGATATAAGTGGTTGGAATGTAAAAAGGCGAAGAGTTGGTACATGATTCCCTATCTTTCCTCTCCCACTACAAAAACTAAAGCCCAAAATTTTCATCTCCCTCTCCAAAGTCCTAAACATTGGCCCCTCAATCTCTCTCACTACAAATCTCAATTCAAATAACCATATTCCTCAAAGAAAGATCAAAGAAATGCTATGAAAGAACAAAAGCATATTCGAAAGAGGGTTGAATACTATGATGAGAGGATTGATTTGATCTCCGGGCTAGCATACATTTCGGATGAGAAAGAGTCCAATGGAAAAGGGGGAGCTCGATGCTTAATACCGTGAGGAGCCGGATGTGAATGTTGTTTATATGTGGTAGAGTCGGTGGTAGTAGTTTTTCGTTATTTCTTTTTCGTAACTTTCTTTGGTGTTTGGCCGATATGTGGCCATGCCTTGGGTAGTTTAGGGTTGGTAGTGGCCAAGGGTAGATGAACCATGCAAGTATATGGCCACTACATTTTTGTAGTCACTTTCTCTTTGTATCCAAGGTCGTTATAAGCTAATAAAGTCCTCCATTGATCTTTTGTACGCTAATTAACTCTGTTTGATGCATGGTCGATATCTATTACTACTTAAGTTGTGATAATCCTAGTCTTTCCATACTTGTCAATAATTAGCTTTCCTTTCGTTCTAAGCGCCCTTTTGATAGCATGCGTAGCTTTTTGTCTTTGGCTATTGCATTTACTTGCTAGCGCTTGTCATGGGATGTATCTCATTTCTCAATGTGTGAAAAGTCGAATAAAAGTGTATCCTTGTGAGTTTTGGAGTCGAAACTCATTGTGGTGCATGCATGCTTGACTACTCTAATATGGCATAATTTCTTCATCCTAGTTCATGGCATGTTTGTGCGGGGATTGCATATGATTGGATTTGAAGGGGTGTTTTGGACTCTTGCCTAGTTGTTGTAGTTGAGCATAATTTTTGTATCTTGAATCTCGAGGGGATTGTTTAGCTTAGTTTAATACATTTTGTTTTAGTTTGCTAAGGACTAGCAAAGTTCAAGTTGGGGGGTGTGATAAGCACCCAAGATCGTATGATCTTGGGGCTTTAATCCTCTAATTTGTGGCTTTTCTATGCTTTAGTCGTCGTTTTTATTCAATTTTGCTCGTAAGGTATCTTTTGTAAGCTTATCAGGTCAAAAGTGCCAAGAAGGTGGTTTTGGACGCCAAGCGATGTTCCGGGATGAACCAAGTGTCCAGCTGCCCGCCGGTTCTCATTTCATTGTCACCGAAGCCTAATGGTGCCACAAGAAGCCTCGGAGATTGGCCGGTGGTCAAGGTTGGCAAAAAGCGTGCCAAAGTGTTTCAAGTAAGCCTAATGCATCGAGGACAGCCCTCGAGGGCATCCGAGGATCCAAGGCCACAAGGCATACCTCCGCCAAGTCCCGTTGATCATGTAATGAAGCATCGGAAGGCCGTCGGACTACCACAAGGCTTGGTGAACCAAGTTGTCCAGTTCTGCAGTTTTTTCACAGAGGTATGGATACCTCAAAAATAAGGTATCCATACCATCATGCCGAATTGCAAGACAGTTGAGTTGGTATGGATACCTCATTTTTGAGGTATCCATACCAATGCCTTTCGGCCAGCACCTTTTGCTGAATATTTCAACTTTCCTTTTATGGAAAGTTTCCACTTTTGGCATGTCTTTGGGATATTTTAGGGGCCTTTTTGTCCACTTTTTGGCTGATTTTGTAAGGTCTATAAATAGGCTTGTATGCCATTTATGGAAGAGATAGGCCATTAGTTAGTTTTTAGGCCTAAGTTTCTTTCTTGCTTCCCTAGGAACTCCATTGTTAGTCTTTCAAGCTTTTCTTGTCATTTCCTTCAAGAACTACTCAAGGTACTTATTTCCCGTTAATTTCTCGTTTGTTAATGTTGTAGCCACTAGTGAGATCTCTATATAAATCAAGTTTATTTCCGTTTTTATCGGCTAAGCATGTTTTCACTTCCTAGCCTTGTTTCTAGTCAATTTGCTATGAGTGAGTAGTTAATCGGTTTGGTCATGGGGTGAGGTTTGCTCCATGGATTAGTCGTTTAAATGGTTTCGCTTAAACTTTAGCTTAATCTCAAGGTTTTGAATGAATTAAACCCATGATTTCTAGCTTTGATCATGAGGTCGGTGGCTTCTTTGATCAATGAAATCTATCGCCTCATGCTACGTGCTTGATTAATCTTACGCGTGCGAACGATCCTTTTTCGTCTCTCACTTGCGTTAAATGAGTTCAATTTGAATTAAAGCTTTGAATTAAGTTACAAGTAGTCTTCAGCTTTTAATTCTTCTAGTGGAATCCGGACGGTTTCGGTCCATACATGAGTTAGATGAAGAAACCGTTTAATGGCTAAGTCATGGGTAAATCGATCCTTTTGACTCGACCACCTTAATCTAGTTTATTTCCAAGTTTAATTCTATCTTTCGAATCAAACACCAAAAGTTGGCCGCTTGAACGCCGAAACACCTTACATTACTTCTATTCCAAGTTCGCTGAAGAAGATTTCTCTGTGGGAACGATCCGGTCTTCCGGTATATATGCTATCAACGACCTAGCCCTATGCTCGGGTGCAAGCCTTTCTAAGAGGTTAGGTTGCGGAGTAAGCAGTGTGACTCTCATCACGAAGTTCGTTTCTCTAAAAAGGATTAATATATTTTAGATAAACAAGGAAATACTGTTATGCATGGTACTCGCACATCTGATAATTGCTATGGTATATTACCTACCAATGATATTACTTGTCATTCTACTCTACTAAGTGATACTGAACTTTGGCACCAACGGCTTGGACACATTAATTATAAAGATTTATCTATGTTGACTAAACATGATTTGGTTAAAGGTGTGCCTAAGCTCAGCAAGCCGAAGAATCACATATGTGGTCTGTGCCAACTTGGCAAGCAAATCAAGGCTTCTCATATGAAGACCAAAGTAATAGTCACTAAGAGGCCTCTTGAGCTTCTCCATATGGACTTAATGGGACCTTCCAGAGTGGAAAGCATTGCAGGTAAGAAGTATATTTTTGTTATTGTTGATGATTTTTCCCATTTTGCTTGGGTACGATTTCTTCGTGAAAAATCTGAAACTATATTTGAGTTTAAAGCTCTTGTTAGAAGTGTTCAAAATGAGAAAAGTATGAAAATTGGTTGCATTACTCGCATTCGTTCAGATCATGGAAAGGAATTTGAAAATAGTGAATTTGCAAATTTTTGCGATGATCTTGGCATTCGACATGAATTTTCTGCTCCTAAAACTCCACAACAAAATGGTGTCGTTGAGAGAAAAAATTGAGTGATACAAGAGATGGCGCGCATTATGCTACATGCTAAGAAAATTGCGCATAGGTTTTGGGCTGAAGCAGTTGTAGACACCCCAACTTGGGCTTCCAGATTAGTTTACTTTCGGTTTCTGATTCCCCGATGATGAATCGGATCAAGAACACTCCGGGAATGTTGAGTGTTTGAGCTTTGAGTGTTTGCAAAACCCTTGAACCTAATCTAGCCGAAACCACTTCAAAAAGCTAGGAACCCTACTAGCACGCACTGGTTGAGAATTAGCGTGCGCGGTTCAAAGTGTTAGGTGTTGGTCAAATGGTCCTGACTGACCGTTGACCAGCGCATGATCATTTAGACCTGCGCGCGCGTATCCATAAACCGCGCGCGTTGGTTAAATTTGCAACCAACCTTTAACTTTCCATTTCTGGAAGGTTTCCATTAATGGAGGTTTTCCATTAATGGAAGAGTCTTGCCCTATAAATACCCCCATTTGTTCATCTTTTAAAAAGGTTCAAAAAATTCATACATCTTGGGTTAGAAAGGTTAAGAAAGAAGGGTTACAAAATCTTACACCCCATTTTCACACCTCATTCAATCTCAAACATCAAAGCTCAAACACCATTCAAACTCAAAAACCAAAGGTATAACACTTTTGTTTTGCTCTCTGTTCTGATCCCTGAGGGGAGCTAGCAGGGTCAAGACTGGTAATCAATACCAATCCTGGCCCTAAAGCTGGCAAGGTTTCAAAAACCGTAATGGCAAGGACCAGCGCGCGTCGGTCGTTAGTAAGTGCTCGCCACTCTGTGGCTGCGCGCGCATGTCTTGCGTGTGGCCTGGGGTATTGTTCTTTATGTTCTACTTTATCTATAGGCCACTGTAAGCATGCTAACAACCAGATTACTGCTTTCCTTTGTTAGAACTGCTAGTCTTAGTTGCAATATTTATTTCTGCTGCTATGGAATACCCCTGGGGCTTTTCTGAACATGTCTCAGAACCCAGAAAATGTAAAACCAAGCACTGGTTTGATGGCTCCAACCTGCGCGCGTCAGTGGTCAATATGCGCACGCTGGTCCATCTTCGACCAGTGGCTGGCCTTGCATGGGTAACTAGGCCTTTGGTCTCTGTTTTTATCCCCACACTATTTATGTGGTGTTTTGTTAATTTATAGGGCTTTTCAGCCTTTAAACTGTTTAAAACTGTGTAGTTTAGCTGCATATAAACTACTTGGTTTGTCCTAGGTGTGCACTGGTCCCTCCAGAGCCCAGAGGGTTGAAAATAAGAGCTGTGGGCTTAGGCTTACTGGCGCGTGCAGGTCTTGTAGTAGCGCGCGCAGGTTGTGCTAGCATGCAGTGACTTGATCAGTGCATACTGGTTTCTTCATGTGCACGACACTCCAGACAGTGGCTTTCTAGTCTGTTTAAACTCCCACAAAAGTCTGTTTTCATCCTATTCTAACTGCTTTTGTAAGCGAGCATGCCATTAATCACATCTTGCAAACTGTTATAGTTTTAATCCCCGATAAAACTGTTCCCCTACCCTAATTGGCTAAGAATTGATTAATAAAAGAAGAATCGCAATATTTTCACAAAATGCCTAAGTAGAGACCAATCTACGGATTGGGCGAGAGGGGTGCCACAAAACCCTTCCCCTCTTGTAACCTGGCTCCCGAACCCAGATATGGTTATGACGGACTGGTGCTTTCACTTTTTCGAATCAAATAGCGCGGCAGGTGCTTCGAATACGGTTCTTTGGGTGTCAGACCTTCAAACCCGAGTGGCGACTTTGTATTCCGAGCGCTTGCTTTCCCGCTCGCGCTCCCTCGATCCGGGCCCTTGCATTTGGAAACCAGAATTTCCAAGGGCATGCTGCCCACAGCAGTTCATACTGCTTGCTATATTATCAATCGAGTCTATCTTAGACCTGGCACCCGGAACACTTCGTATGAATTGTGGAACGGTAAGAAACCTAACGTTAAATACTTTAAAACTTTTGGGAGTAAATGCTATATCTTGAGAGATAGGGAGAAACTAGGTAAGTTTGACGCTCGGAGCGATGAGGAAATTTTTTTGGGGTACTCCACGGACAGTAGAACTTTTAGGGTCTATAACCTACGCAGTACGCACTCATAGTGTCATGGAGTCCGTAAATGTAGTGGTCGATGAAAATTCGTCAAATGATAATGATACTATATCTAATGAGTTTTATAAGTCTGCGGATGTGCAGGTATCCAGTCAAACTAATGATTTGCAGGATTCTGAAGAACAAAAAGAAAAAGAGTAGGAAGATGATCAGCAGAACGTACTGTGAAACACATGATGAGGAAAAACAGTTGGAGCCATCAGTGCGAGTCGAACTTAATCATCCAACAAGTCAGGTAATTGGGAATGTCACGGATCCTATGAAGACTCGTCGACAAATGCGGGATGAGGTATCGTATGTGGGTTATGTTTCATTAGTTGAGCTAAAAAATATAAAAGAAGCTTTAATTGATGAATGTTGGGTAATGCCATGCTGAATAGTTGCATCAGTTCGAGCGAAACAATGTTTGGGAATTAGTACCTAGACCTTCTCACTTGAACATAATCGGGACAAAATGGATTTTTGAGAACAAATCTAATGAACTAGGTGTACGTTGTGGTGAGAAATAAAGCTCGTCTAGTTGCTCAAGGTTACACTCAGGTTGAGGGTATTGACTTTGACGAAACATTTGCACTAGTAGCTAGGCTAGAATCTATTCGCATTATGCTTGCTGTTGCATGCTTTTTGGGCTTTAAATTGTTTCAGATGGACGTAAAGAGTGCCTTTCTTAATGGCATCATAAAGGAAGAAGTTTATGTTTCGCAACCTAAGGGTTTTGAAGACCCACACAAACCTGAACATGTGTATCGTTTAAACAAAGCCTTGTATGGGTTAAAATAGGCTCCCCGAGCTTGGTATGAAAGACTAACCACTTTTCTCTTAAGTAATGATTTTGTTAGGGGGAGTGTAGATAAAACTCTTTTTGTGCAACGTAAGGGTAAGCATTTGCTAGTAGTTCAGATCTACATAGATGACATTATATTTGGATCTACTTCTCCTACTCTTGTTAATGAATTTTCTGATTTTATGCAAAGTGAGTTCGAGATGAGTATGATGGGTGAACTTGCTTATTTTCTTGGGCTTCAGGTTTGTCAACTTGAACATGGAATGTTTGTCTCTCAGACAAAGTATGCACTTAATCTAGTTAAGAAGTTTTGTCTTGAATCTGCTAAGCACTCTCGCACACCCATGAGCACCACCAGCAAATTGTCTAAAGACTCAGATGGTATCTCTGTTGATTAGACTCTTTATCGTAGTATGATTGGTAGTCTCCTATAACTTACTGCAAGTAGGCCCAATATTGCCTTTGGTGTCGGAGTTTGTGCTCGTTATCAAGCTAATCCCAAAGAGTCTCACCTTACAACTGTTAAGCGTGTCATTAAGTACGTTAGCAGAACTGTAGGATATGGTATTTGGTTGTCTAGGGACACAAACTCAAACTTAGCAGGCTTTTCTGACCCTGATTGGGCCGGGCGCGCTGATGACCGTAAAAGTACTTCCGGGGATGTTTTTACATCGGGAATAATCTTGTTGCATGGCTAAGTAAGAAACAGAACTCTATTTCCTTATCTACTGCCGAAGCCGAGTACATCGCCCATGGTAGTGCTTGCACACAACTTCTCTGGATGAAACAAATGCTTGACGATTACGGTTTATCTCAAAAGTGCATTACTCTTTATTGTGACAACACTAGTGCTATAAATATCTCGAAAAATCCTGTGCAACACTTTCACACTAAGCACATTAATATTCGTCACCTTTTCATCTGAGACCTTGTAGAAGATGGTACAGTCACTCTTGAATATCTTGAGACTACTCATCAAAAAGCTGATCTTTTTACCAAACCCCTTGATTATCTCCGTTTTGATTATCTTCGCTAGTCAGTTGGAGTCTGTTGCATTGATTGAATTCCTTCCGTTAGTTTTGTTTTGTTTTCTTGCTCTCCTTGCTTTGTTTCTTAATTTTCTTTGGCATATTTTTTTTTGTCTTGTCAGTTTTTCTTTTACCATTAATTTTTTATATATATCTCAAAAATTTCAAAAAGATTTTTTGTTTTTGTTTTTGGGGGGCTGCATTCTCTATCGTATTGCTTTCATTAATTTTCCATGAGCATAGACATTCTGGATAAGGCATGAGCATCTGATGTATTTTCTCTATCTTAGATGCATTTAGATGGTGAGTGTTGCATACTACATGAACGTGTGTTTTTCACCATCTCACGGAAATACTAGATTGCCCCTTTTCACATGCGGTTAGTCTCATGTACGTGGCTATATATGTTCTTGTGTTCATCCCTCTTTGAGATTGACCTATGGCTACCATTTCCTTTGTGATGTTATCATTTTATCTGCTCATCTCTCCTGAAAGCACCTTTCTGGTATTAGTTTATCCTCAACCTGTCACACCCCAAATCCGGGAGCATGACCGGCCGTGTACCATGAAGCAATCATGGGACACGTAGCCTAATTAAAAATAATTTTTAGTAACTTGAAACAAATAAAAGAAAAACTGGACATTTTATTACAATAAAATGTGCGACACCAAACCAATATTTTTCTTAAGCAAATGACACGATATCCGATATTCCAATCTCCAAACTCCACAATGAACTGCCAATTAATTAAAGTGCGGAAGCTAATAAATAAAAGTGCGGAAGTTGTTTGACAGTAGAAAAGAAATAAAAATGCAGACGCCCTAGAGGTCCAAACAGAAGGTCCCGACAACGCCACAGAGTCCACTACCATGCTCCATGAACTAACTTGAAAATAATGTGGAATAAATCCGTCAGCTGACGAGCTCAGTGAGTAGTTAAGCATGCTAGGGTAAAAAAAATACAACGCGGCATACTTTCAACAAAAGATTATTGTGGGCTCCAAAGAAATGGTTTCAAATAATGAAGGTCGATGGTCAAATGAATATTATGAACAAACTAATGAAGTCAATGGCTCAGCAAATAGTATCAAATAGTATCGAAAGATGAATGACTGAATAACGAATTATCACAACAACAATCGAACAATGATAACAACCATTTTGTACCAACAGCCTGCTCAACAATATTGGAACGAGGAACAACAATAATGAGATAGTCCAAACCAAAGTGGGAACCATATCTTCCAATTACCAAGTACCAAATGCCAAATATTTTCTCAGGGCTTAGCCCGTTGGATCCAACACCGTACTTAGAGTCACCACAGGATGGCGCCTGGGACCTTTTCCCTAAGCCGATCCGGAATAGGGTCACAGGGTATTTCACAAGTCTTTTCCCTATCCGTTGAGCACTAGAGTCACAGGGTATTTCACAAGTCTTTTCCCTAGTGGCCAAAGTCACCACGATATCTCACGGGTCTTTTCCTTGGACTTTCACAAATATAAACATAATCCATGGTCCCAAACACATAAGAACAATGGCGAACCGGAGTCACCTGACCGGCCAATATTATTCCCCGTGTCGTTGCGTAGTCACAATAATATTATGGAGTCAACGAATCGACGACAATAAAAGTAAGGGCTTCGATCAATCACAAATATTCTCAAATAACCTTGTATGCCAAAGGGTACGTCAATTGTCAACAATTATGAGAACAACGAATAAGAATAATTATCACCGGATCACAACCAATAACGAACTGTCAAGAATCGATAGGCTCAAGATGATTCCAAAAGAAGGGATCACATGTTTAACTACTCACCTCGATCGGAAAGTTAGATCACAAAAGTGAAATGCTTGACTACTCTTCTAGTCTGAAAATCAAAAGTGCACGTATACGGAAATCAATGAAATGTAGAACTACTAGATTAGTTATCCTTTAATTACCACTACAATAACTATAGCTATATGCGTACATGCTGGTTATAACTAATATAATATATATACATGCACCCAGCCATGAACATAACCTATCACGCCACCACAACTAACCATTATACCCACGGCACACACAGCCAACACATGCACACATGCTATATATAATAGTAGATTTTGTATTGAGAGCATAAATTACGAAGAAGGAAGAAAAGAGACAAGGAAAACACTAACCCAACATCTCTTGTTCCTCCTGATCAGCCCCCCCCCCTCTCTCTCTGCCGCACACTTTCTCTCCAAGCCCTAGGTCTCTCTAAACGTTGAAATAATATACCCTAGTTCTCAATATTTATGAAAGAATAACGGGCCCTCTCTTCATTAATTAGGTGCACTCTTACGAAGGGGCCCAACCTGAGTTCTAAAAATAAGTATGAACCAATCTAAGCGGCCCAATGATATAACACATACACGTACACATAAAAAAAATATAAGTGTGGGTGAAGCGGGTTCTTTGGGGTCGCTTACGTGTACAAAAATGAGCTGAAGAGGTGCGATTGGTCGATAATTAGTACCAAGGGGAAAAGAGGAATGATCTCGTGGGATGAGGGCTGGAGCAAGAGGTACGGAAGAGACAAAGGCAACGTGTCTCCTTTGTTCTCCGCGGGGGGAATGACGTCTGCCCTTTCTGGAATCAGATGAGTGAGGTCACATTCTCTCCGGGGAAGAATGTTCTCCTTCCTCAGAATCAGTGCTCTCTCTCTCTCTCCTTTTCCAGAAAAGTCAGCCTCTGCAATCATTGGGAATGTCAGGGGTATTTATAGGGCACATGGGCCTAGGTCAGGCCCAGGACGGCGCTCCTATAAGACCCCAACACGTGTCCCTCCCGTACCTCCAGGTCGCGGAAGACTCGTCCTCCCGCGACGCTACCTCCATCCCAAGCCACCAAGCCACAAGAGCTTCCCCAATTCCCGCAAGAGCAAGGTCGCGACTCGCGGCGATCGCTTGCCTCCCGCGGGGTCCCTTCCGGGCCTGCCTTTTAGGCTAGAATAGGATCCCGGGGTCTTCTTGTAGTTTCTGTACCAATTCCGGTACGTCTTTCAATTTTCCCTGGCGGGGTCCGCGGGGGGGTCCCGCGGGATCTTCTCTTCCGCGGGTCAGTTCCGCGGGCGTCCATCTTACGGGCTACGTGTTTCCTTTCCATTGGTCAGTCAAATGTCTTCTCGGAATAGTGTTTTGACTAAGATTGACTTCCTGCGTGGACCTAATCGCCACGTGTCCACGGCTAATTGGTTGGTCAAAAGGTCCTCTTTGATGATCTGTCAATAATTTTGACCGCGCCTACATATGCCCCCCGCGCGCGTACGACAAGTGCACGTCGTCCGCGTGCGTACTATCCCTCTTGTAGGTTTCCGCGGTCGCCCCGGACCTGTCCGCGGAGCAAGGGGTATGGTAACTGTTAACGACTCTTCGTGTACCGTTAAGTCTCTTCGTGTACCGTCATGACCCTTCGTGTGCAGACGTCATAAATGTCCCTACCGTTTGACCACTATATAAACCATTTGTCCATTATTTTCTTTTTCACCAAACTCCAAATTTTCGTCGAAGTGCTGTCAATTTCTCTTCTGACTTTCGAGCGATCGTTTTCTCTCTCGTCTTTCACCCTTCGCGACCACAACTTTCCTTTCTCTTTCATATTACTCATACATGGCTGCGCGTGGCCCAGTCGTTGAAATCCCCGTCCCCTCCGCGGACCAGTGGCAGAGGGCCCCATACTTGCAGTCAGCCGGGGATCCATTCTGGGCCCTTGTTGGAGCGTATCTCGTTGTGGGTCCCACCGTGGCTGACCCTACTTTCTTCACGGCCCCTGCCGCCCCGGAGAATGCAGAGCCCGTCAACCCCTCCTCGGTGCTTCGCTTTCGCCTCGAGCGCGGGGATTTCCCCTTTGTGGAATGCCGTTTTGGGGCCCAAGCTTCCATACCCACTGACTGGGCGGACTGGGTTGATGACGTCGTCGGTAATCCCCGCTACAAGCAGGTGCTGCTGGTCAGTGGTACTTTCGAGGCCGTCCAACTGTCGCGGCGCCTGAGCATTCCTCGACAGGGGGCTGCCGCTAAGAACCTGGAGTTCGCGTGCTCACGTTGGAGCAGCGACTCCCACTCCTTTGCATGGGCATGGGGGAAGAGTGGACTCTCGCTTGAGGACGTCCATATTCTCACCCGCTTGTCTCTACGCGGGGGCAACACCCTGGACTTCGCCAAGCTTTCGCGGGCGGATCGAGATGAGGTGGAGGCCTTGAAGGCGTTCCACAAGCAGGCCCAGAACGGGCCGATCTTCACCCTTCAAGCGGTCCGCAAGGATTTCGCGGCAAATGCCAAGAAGACCTCCCTCGGCAGCTGGTTGCGTCATTTCTTCAAGGACCTTCAGCCCGCGAGGACTGTCGCTCCTGGTGCTGAGCGAGATTTTGTTGAGGGCCCCCAATATGGTCAACACTTTTACATGGCGGGCTTCTTCTCTTACTTCCTCTCGTACTTCGTCCTGCCCGACTATCCTGGCGATGGCCTGTCTCAGGCGGTCTTCCCGCTGGCCGTCCTCCTCGCTCGCGGCCAACCTGTCGCCCTAGCGCCGCTGTTTCTTGGGTCGCTCTACCGCCAGCTGGACCTGGTTCCGGCTGATTATGCCAGGTCCCTTGGTAGATGCGACCATATCTCGATGGCTCACTCCACCTTCCTGCTCGCGTACTTCTTTGAGCATTTTCGCACCGTCGCCCCGGGACCCCTGGCTTTCCAAGCGTCGGGGGTGCGATCCCGCGCGAAACAGTGGCACGGGACCAGCAGCGAGGACTCATGGTACGAGGCATGTGATATCGAGGCCAACTTCACTCCACGTCCCTACAACATTCCCTCTCCGGGCGTCATGGGTGTGGGCCAATGTCTTCTCCCAGTCGCTTCTTCCCTCAATGCTGCGAGCGGCAACGATCCCGTGGCGCGGACGGTGATCAACTCCGCGCTCATTGCCCTTCCGGGGTGGCTTCCGACTTTGTCCAGCGAGGGATCTGGGGTGGCGGTGTACCGCCCGGATCGCTTCGCGAGGCAATTGGGTTTCGACCAAGGGGTACCCGGTCCTACCCCCGCGATGCCTTCTTTTGCGGAGTCACAGCTCCGATTCATGGCGGGGGAGCTTTCCCCAATCCTGGTGCAACTTGGGGATTTGCCCATCCCTGACAGGGATAGGGTTTCAAGTAATACGCGGGAGTTCCGCGCATTCTGGAGGAGAAATCTTGACTCTTTCTTGACGTTTGTCCGCGGGCAGGCCGTGGTCCTTGAGGTGCCTACGATACGGACTCGGGATACGTCTCTTCGGGCCATTACTACGGTTCGGGCAACTGACTGGCGCGGACCCTGCAGCCAATGGGCCGTGATCCATGCCGAGCCCGTGAACAGGATTTTCCCTGTGGAAGCACCTGCACCTCCTCAAGCTGCCCCGGGGCGAACCCGCGCGCGGGGACCCCGCATGAGGACACAGCTTCCGCCTCCTCCACCGGCAGAACCATCTCAACCGTCCTCCTCTCAGGCGCCCGCGGCGGGGGGGCCTCGCCGCCGAAAGCGTATCCGCAATGTAAGTGCCTTCCCATGTGCTCAATCATCTCCTTGCAATGCTTTGCTTCCTTGTTCTCTGGGGCTGATTCCCTCTGTCTTGCAATGCTTTGCCTCCTCTTCTTTTTTTTTTAGCAGCGGGAGCGGGACGCTAGTACTTTCGTGGCTTACGAGCCAGAGGCCGCCGCGGCAGCGGAGGAACCAGCTGGCGAGGAAGAAGTGGACGCACCAGATGCTCAGCCCAAGAGACGCCGTCTTGATGGTAAGCTTTGCTTTACCAGGATGCCACTTGACTTCTATTTGCTATAATTTCAGTCCTTGACTTCTATTTGCTATAATTTCTCAAGCAGTTGTGGTGGAGTCTGATGGAGAAGGGGATGAGGACGCGGAGGCGGGCAATGATGATGGTGATGATGATGATGATGATGAGGATCAACTCCCCCTCCGCGTCTTGCAGGCTCGAGCAGCCGCGTCCGCGAGGGGCCCCGCCGCGGCGGATGTGAGCATAGTGGAAATTTCCGACTCTCCCGAGGAACAGAGGGAAGCTGAGGTAATCCAACCTCGGGCAGAGCCGGTTCCTTTTCTTCACCCGGAGCCCGAATCCTCCGTGGTCATTGGAGGTACGTTACCCGACGAGCCTTCCATTGTTGACCTCGGGGGAGATCCCAACACAGTTTCCTCTGAGTCGTATTCTTCCCCGGAAGAATCCGAAAATGTTATAGTACAATCTGCTGACCCAGCCCCATCTCCTTCTCACGCAGCAACTTCTGAGGCCCGCGAGCCCCCACCGTCAACGGGCACCCGCGAGTCCGTGGGTCAGGCTGATATTGCCGAGGAACCTCTCAACGCGGCGGCTGCACAACTACTGAGGGAGGGAGACGAAGATGATCTCGAGGAGCTTCCTCGTGCTGCCGCTGGGGGTCCTTCCGCGGGACAACCTGAGGCGGGTTCAGCTTCTACTCCTTCTGGCTCCCACCAACAGTCCACTAGCGCCCGCATTCGGTCAACGGAGAGTTATCTGGGCCGGGTTGCTGGCGGCTCTCCAGGGGTCTCCAATGCCTCGTTCCTTCAAGGCCCGGGCTTGAACGCGGAGCGGGATACGGCTATGGACGCCGCCAGTCCTCATTCTCCGGCGTGCTTTACCTCGCAAACCCATTCTCCTCACCAGCCCGCGAGACGCACGCCGACCCCGCGGGCCGAGCCTACCGCTCAACCTTCAGACCGACAGCTGGAGGTAAACGAAGAACTTATTGGTGGCCCCACCTCCATTACTGACTCAGATTTCAATTCCTTATTTAAAGAAATGGACTTCTTGCCAACTGACGATATTTTGGAGGGACAGGGAAGCCAAGCCCTCGGGGATTACAAGCTTGATTTGAATTTGGACATGGGCGAGCAGAGGGAGGAGGTTGAGTCGAGGGAGCAGTCGCCGCCCAGGCAACCTGCCTTAGATCTGGGGAAGGGGCCTATGGATACTGAGGCCACAGAGCCCATCCGCCTCTTTCCCGCGGGCTATGATGTACCCGCGGAATACTACCCGCTGCTGAACGCCATAGCCCGGTCTCATCCGGAGACCTTCAGCTCCTTCAACCCGCGGTCCGCCCGGCTTGGGGTGATCTACCTCAGAAGCCTCCATGACGTGCTCACTCCTTGGGGGCAGCTTCGCTACAGGGACTTCAATCCTGGGACTGAGGCCGATCTGCTGGAGGTTGCCGAAGACATGCGGGTCTTCGGGTTTGACCTGGCCTGGCTGTGCGCGCGAAGCTCTGCTCTGAGGGCCACGGGGGAGAGGGCCGCTCTGAGGCCTGAAATCCAGGGCTTGGCGGCCCAGTTGGAGTCCACTCGCCAGCACTTGGCAAATCTGGAGGCCAGTTTTGCTCAAGTGCTGCAGCACGACGCGGAGCTGGCTGCTGCCTCGCTGAATCTAGCCGACCCTGACCCCGACGGGCTCGTTTTCTTGGACTGGCAGGCTTAGAGAGTGTTGTTTTTTTTTTTTTGAACATATGTATCATTTTTCTTCTTTCCCATCTGAATAAAACTTTGGATCTTGCTGTAATAAGATTGTCTTTGTGTTGATGATATCATGATAGATGTACTTTTGCTGGAGTCCGCGGGCCATGTTCTTGTGACCTGCTTATCATCTTGGCTCAACAAATAGTAAGTTTGACACTCGGGGAGGGGGCCATGTTCTGGCCGCTCAAGACTTAACACTATCTCTTTTTTGACAATCACTAAGTATGAATCTCGCTGGTCATGCTCTGACTTCTCGCGACTTAGCATCGTCTCTTTTCGATAATGGTTAAGTATTGGAATTGGGGCCATGTTCTGGCCATCAAAGGCTTAACATTATCTCTTTTTGACAATCACTAAGTATGAATCTCGCGGGTCATGTTCTGACCTCTCGCGACTTAGTATTACCTCTTTTTGATAATCGTTAAGTTCAAAGAAATGGATCGGGGGCCATGTTCTGGCCGCTCAAGACTTAACACTATCTCTTTTTGACAATCATTAAGTACGAATCTCGCGGGTCATGGTCTGACTCCTCGCGACTTAGCATCATCTCTTTTTGATAATCGTTAAGTTGGAAGGAATGAATCATGAAAAGGAGCCAATAGCTCCGCGGAAATGTTCTTTCCGCGGGGACGCATTGCTTCCTCTCAGCGTGAAAGAACAGCAGTATGAATTAGGAACAAGTGCCTATTTTCCATTAACAGCAGATCAGATCAACGGTTACAAGAGGGAAGAAAAGAAACAAACTTTTCTAAAACAAAAGAAAAAAAGAAAAGGGGGAAACTGGCAGGGCAGGACAGCGGCTTGCGAGCTTCTAGCGTCCTTACTTACGGGTAGAATTTCTTGACGTACTTAGCGTTCACTGCTCCTGTCTCGAAACCATCGTCCACGCGGGCTAGGTGGTAGTAACCACTAGCCGAAGCACTGATCACTTCATAGGGTCCTTCCCATCTAGGGGTGAATTTTGGCGTTTTCATGTCCCTCATCACTGCCGTGGTAGCTTTCCAAACTAGCTCCCCGACTTCGAATACCCGCGGCACCACGCCCTTGTTGTAGTAGCGTGCCACGGATTCCCAGTATTTTTCGTGGGCAAGGGCCGCTGTTGTCCTTCTCTCTTCCAAGGCTTCCAGGTCTGCTTTCCTTCCTTCCGCGGAATTCTCCATCGCGAGTATCATTCGCGCGGAGGGGATACTTAGTTCTGCAGGTAAGACCGTTTATGCTCCGTATACTAGGCTGAAGGGGCTGGCACGGGTAGACTCCCTTTTCGAAGTACGATAAGCCCAAAGAGCTATTGGTAAGTGATCCGCCCAAGTACCCCCACGCTCGTCCAACAGCTTGCTCAAAATTCTGATCACGGTCTTGTTCGTTGCTTCCGCCTGCCCATTTCCCTGCGGGTAGTAGGCGCTAGAGGTACGGTGATCAACCGTGTATTCATCGAGGATGCTTCCCACGTGGTGATTGATGAATGGAGTACCGTTATCAGAAAGGATCACCTTGGGTATGCTAAACCTGCAAATGATGTTTTCCTTGATGAATGCTGCCACCGCGTCTCCTGTAGCCTTCTTCAACGGAACAGCCTCGACCCACTTAGTGTAAACCTCCGTGGCAGCCAAAATCCATCTGTTCTTCCGCGATGCTGGTCTAATCGGTCCGACTAGATCCATTGCCCAAGTGTGGAAGGGATAAGGGGCGCGGATGGAATGCAACTCCACAGAAGGGGCGTGAACCAGGTTCCCGAATTTCTGGCAAGCCTGGCATCTTTGCACGTGTCTCTTTGAATTCTTCTCCATGGTGGGCCAAAAATACCCCAGATGAACCATCTGCTCGTAAAGCTTCCTCCACCCTTGGTGCTCAGTCCCGTGAGTCTTGGCTAGAACCTCTTCCGCTTGCTCCTTGTCCACGCATACTTGAGGCATTCCATCAAGGGTTCTTCTGAACAGTAGTCCCTTTTCCAAGAAGAAACGCCATGCACCGCGGACAACCCTCGCGGACTCGGCTCGCTTGATGGGCAGGGATCCTTCTCGTAAGTAGTCGATGTAGACTTGTCTCCAGTCCGCCTCCTGGTTACTAACGTTTGCCATCAGGCATTCTGGCTTGGCCATGTACAGGGAACACCAAGTGCAGTTCTTTGTAATCAAATCAGCATCTTTCTTCATAGTAGGCCAGTAATAACCTTGTCTCTGAATTCTCCTGTATAGGGCTATTTCGTTGTCCGCGCAGTTGTCGATGTGGATCCTGTCCAATACTTCTTCTGCCTCCTTCGCGCCAACACATCGCGCGAGCCACCCCTGCGGTCCGCGATAATACAATTCTCCGCGTAGAACTATAAAACATGACAGCTCCGCGGTGGACAGGTGCCCTACGCTGGTGGCTAACTGAATCTTGATAGACCAGCGCCAATCCTCAGTCGGCTCTGCGAAGTCCTCCACCGCGGATGGCTCAAACATCTTCACAATTTCAATGCAGGCTTTGTCTTCCTCGAATTTCGTCTTTGCCCCCAGCGTCGCAAGAGCGTCCGGGAAACGGTTCTCTGTTCTGGGTTTGTGGATGATGCTGACACTTTGGAAGAATTTCATCAGTTTCTGCACTGTCGTTCGGTATGGTGCCAGAGTTGGTTCTTTCAGCGCGTAAATCCCTTCCGTTTGCAAAACTACCAGCTTTGAGTCTCCCGCTATCCTTAGGTGTTTGACTCCTCTCTCTTTCGCCGCTATTAGACCCAAGATTAACGCCTCGTATTCCGCTTCATTGTTGGAGCATAGAAAATTCAATTTGTACGCCAGATGCACTCTATCTCTTTCTTCTGTTTGCAACACTATTCCCGCGCCTCCCGATCCACTACCCGCGGCCCCATCGAAGCTGAGCGTCCAGTGCTGTTCATCTGTGCTGGCCATGAGAGCTTCGAAACCATCTCCGGGTAGGCAATCTTCAAGCGGCTCACACTGTCCACTTGGGAACTGAGCTAGCAGGTCCGCTAGGGCTTGACATTTGATTGCTTTTGGAGTTTCGCATGAGATGTCAAATTCCGCGAGTGTTAGCAGCCAGCGGGCGACCCGTCCCGTGAGGGCGGGGCGTGATAGAAGAAATCTCACTGGGTCACACTTAGTGATTATTCGGATGGGAAATGACAGGAAATAGTGCCGGAGCTTCTGCGCGGTAAAGACGAGGGCTAAGCAATGTCTCTCGATGGCGGTATACCTTTCCTCGGCTCCGTGTACCTTCCTGCTGATGTAGTAGACCGGGCGCTCTGTCCCATCTACCTCTTGCACCAGCAGGGCTCCAATGGATCTCGGGGTAGAGGTCAGATAAAGAATCAGCGGCTTCCCCGCGACTGGTGCCACCATTGTCTGAGGAGAAGTCAACGCCGCTTTAATCCGCTGAAACGCCTGCTGATGGTCTTCCTTCCATTCAAACTTTGCATTTTCCTTTAACAGGTCCGCGAATGGTGCCGCGATTTCCGCCATCGCGGGAATAAAACGGCGGAGGTATGATACCTTTCCTAGGAATCGCTTGAGCGTTTTCTGTGAGTGGGGCGGGGGCATTTCCGTGATAGACTTGATCTTGGCCTCGTCCGCGTCGATTCCGTGGCGATGTACCAGGAAACCCAAGAATTTTCCCGCGGTGACTCCAAATGCGCACTTCAGAGGGTTCATCTTAAGGTTGAACTTTCTGCATCTCGCGAAGACAGTGGCTAAATCTGTGAGATGATCCTTCCGCTCCTTAGATTTCACCACCAGGTCGTCCACGTAATCTTCGATTATCTTGTGCATGAGATCATGGAAAATTGTTGTCATGACCCGCTGGTACGTTGCCCCTGCGTTTTTTAGCCCAAAGGGCATTACAATGTAGTAGAAATTTCCCAATGGCGTTCGAAATGCTGTTTTCTCCGCGTCCTCTGGAGCCATTTTGATCTGGTTGTACCCGCTGAAACCGTCCATGAAAGAGAACATCTGGTGACCCGAGGTGGCATCCACCAACGTATCGATGTGCGGCAGCGGGAACTCATCCTTTGGGCACGCTTTGTTGAGGTCGCGGAAGTCGACGCATACTCGAATTTGGCCATTCTTCTTCTTCACAGGGACAATGTTCGCCAGCCACTCCGGGTACTGGATTGGGCGAATGAATCCTGCCTTCCGCAGCTTCTCGACTTCTTCCTTGATCTGTCCTTCTAGATCGGGGTGGTACTTCCGCTGGGATTGTTTCGCGGGCTTAGAATTCGGGAAGGTATCCAAGTGGTGCGTGACCAGCTCTGGATCCAACCCGGGCATCTCCTCATAGTGCCACGCGAACACGTCCGAGT
The DNA here is from genome assembly GCA_020567845.1 of Rhododendron henanense subsp. lingbaoense. Lineage (NCBI taxonomy): Eukaryota > Viridiplantae > Streptophyta > Magnoliopsida > Ericales > Ericaceae > Rhododendron > Rhododendron henanense. Next base: position 49,409,032 of record CM036313.1, read on the forward strand.
TGGCACGTAGCAGCGTTATCAACTTCTCGCGGAATTCTCCGCTCAACTCTTTACTTATGAACATCGGCTTTTTGGGGCCTACCCCGTCGCTTAGATCAACTTCTTCTAAAGCCTCTTGCTGCGGCCTGGGCTGGTCTTGCATGCATTCCGGAGCGGGCTCCGGCTTTTCTATTACCTCTTCTTCTTCCGCCGCGGCACATGTACCGCCGGGGCCAGCGGTTTCATGATCATCCGCTGCCCCGATGGACCGTCACAAATAGTACACTGTCTTGCCCCCCTCCTTCGTCTTAGTTATCTTCCTGGGGGCTGCGGCGTCTGTCGCGGAAGGGTCTCTCTGGCGTGTCTCCGGCTTTTCATCTTTGATATTCTCCCACCTTGGGATCTTGACTGCGCGAGGCTTGGCGGTGATCGCCTGAGAAACCTCGCCCAGCTCCGAGAAATAGACCGCGTCCGAGAGGTGTGTTTCATTGGTATCAAACGGGTTTTCGGATGCGCGAACTGTGACTTTCTTCCCTGCCCAGATTCCTTTCAAACACTGGTGGTAGCTAGATGGTACAACCGCGTACTTATGCATCCAACTTCTTCCGAGAATAATCTGATAATTCGGGTCCGCGTTGATGAGATGAAATTTAGTGGCCGAGCGGATTGCCCCCACTTCTAGGTCTACCACCACGTATCCCAAGGACTGCTTCTTGTCTCCTCCAAATCCCGTAATGGTGATTGGAGATTCTACTATTCTATTGGACTGTAACCCCACTTTCCGGAATGTCGACATTGGCATCAGGTTTATGGAGGCTCCGCCATCTAAGAAAGTCCTCTTCAGCTCTGTCCCGTTGACGCGGGATGTAACGTACAGCGGGCGGTTATGGGGGTAAGGCACCCATCGATCCGCGTCCGAGAAGGTGACCGAGTTGGACTCATCGCGGATCGTCCGCGGGACGGACCCCTCCGCGGTCATGCACGACTCCTGATGAACTTCCGTGATGTTGACAATCGCCTTTGTAATTTCCAACCTTGCCGCCGGTGTGAACCCAAAACCGTCGAAGAATGCGCGGAACTTCGCACTGTTCTGTAATGTTTTGGCCGACGCATTGGGGTCTGGTATCACCGCGGGGGCTGGACCCTCCCCGAATTCTTCTGTTATTTCATAGCACGAGACCATGTAGGCCTCTGCTTCGTCATCCTCCCCTTCCATGTAGTAGTTGCTCTCAGCATCGTCTTTATTGTTGTACATAAACGGATAACACTCCGCCATGTTGACCTCTCTGTTGTTGTTTCCGTGAGCTGGATAAGGCTCGACGCAGATGTCGCGCCGTCCTATCCTCAGTTCATTCGCGTTCTGCTTCCGTTTGAACAACCTCTTCAAGGACCAACAATCGCTCGTCGGGTGCTTGGTGTGCCTATGGTACATACAGTACCTTGGGTGCTCGCGGTCCTCCCGCGTCGGTTCATACTCCACAGGAGGGAGTGCTAGCTCTCCATCCTGCACCCATGCATTCACCAAGGCCCGCACTTCATCCATTGTACAGGGGAAATCCGGCGCCAGCCCCATCTCGCGCTCTCTCCGCTTTCATCCTCCCGCGGCCTGCTGAGTCTGCGGCGCCTCCGCGACAGCCACAGTGGCGCTGGCGGCTTTGCCTTTCCATGCATCCTTTCTTGCCGGTTTGACCACATGGCGGATGTTGTACGCCGACTCCAATAAGGCAGAGAATGTTCCCAATTTCAAGTTGATAAGCAACATCTTGAATTCGTCCATTATCCCACCGATGCAAATTTCCACCAGTTGTACCTCCTTCGCGTACTCGGTGCAGTCAACTGCACGATCCTGAAACCTCCTGATGTAGTCCACCACGTCTTCTCCGCTAGCTTGCGTCTCTTTCGTCAAGCTGATCACTGTCACCTTTTCACGAACCTGGAAGAATTTGGCGTAGAAGCTGTTTACCATTTCTTCCCAGGTGGTGATCGAGTAAGGTTCCAAGTTGACGTACCAAGTGTACGCGCGCGAGGTGAGAGATTTCGAGAATTCCCGTAGACGCAAGTTATGATCGGACGCGTGGGCCCCTAGAGATTCCATGAAACGGACCACATGTTCCTGGGCACTTCCCTCCTTTCCGTCAAATTTTACAAATTTTGGTGGGGTATACCCCTCCGGGTAGGGTAGTGATAGGATCGTCATTGGATAGGGCGGGCGGATATCTGGGCTAGGGAGAGAGGGCAAGACCATCTTTGTTTTCTCCTTAGTGAGGAGGGCTTGTACGTCCGCCAGGGTGATGAACTGTCCCGCGGATGAGGCCCCAACTTCAATAATGGCCGGCTCCTTTCTGCTCGCCTTCTGCTGCGCTAGCAGGGCCTAGACTTCCGCCATGGTGATATAGGGCCCCGCGGAGGGCGTGCTAGCACCGTCAGCGGCTACCTCCTTCTGGCGCCCTCCAGCGTGATTTCCCGCGATGCCCCCTACAAGCACGGGGCGTAAATGGGTAGGCACCGTCGGGGGAGCCTGGGGTTGCACCGTCTGGCTAGTGCTGCCCCCTGCCTGGTTCTGTGGTGGTTCGTCGTTTTGACCAACCGCGGCCTTTGGGAGCGCCGCTGAGATGACCTCAGTGAGACCAGCAAAGGCCGCGAGCAGCTGTCGCTGCGTCTCGAGGAACTGCCGCTGGCCGTCCTGGAGTGCCCGCAGCGCCTGCGCTGCCGTGCCCGCGCTGTTAGTTTCCTCGACCTCCTCGAGAACTGGCGTGTCGTCGTTTTGTGCCGCCATTGCTTTTCGGCGTGATAGTGGCCGCTCGATGTATTCCGTAGAACGGGTACTAACCATAAACCAAAAGACACCTCCCCAGCAGAGTCGCCTAAATGTGGGTGAAGCGGGTTCTTTGGGGTCGCTTACGTGTACAAAAATGAGCTGGAGAGGTGCGATTGGTCGATAATTAGTACCAAGGGGAAAAGAGGAATGATCTCGTGGGATGAGGACTGGAGCAAGAGGTACGGAAGAGACAAAGGCAACGTGTCTCCTTTGTTCTCCGCGGGGGGAATGACGTCTGCCCTTTCTGGAATCAGATGAGTGAGGTCACCTTCTCTCCGGGGAAGAATGTTCTCCTTCCTCAGAATCAGTGCTCTCTCTCTCTCTCTCCTTTTCCAGAAAAGTCAGCATCTGCAATCATTGAGAATGTCAGGGGTATTTATAGGGCACATGGGCCTAGGTCAGGCCCAGGACGACGCTCCTATAAGACCCCAACACGTGTCCCTCCCGTACCTCCAGGTCGCGGAAGACGGAAGACTCGTCCTCCCGCGGAGGACTTCCGCGGGGGGACTCGCGCTTCCGCAACGCTACCTCCATCCCAAGCCACCAAGCCACAAGAGCTTCCCCAATTCCCGCAAGAGTAAGGTCGCGACCCGCGGCGATCGCTTGCCTCCCGCGGGGTCCCTTCCGGGCCTGCCTTTTAGGCCAGAATAGGATCCCGGGGTCTTCTTGTAGTTTCTGTACCAATTCCGGTACGTCTTTCAATTTTCCCTGGCGGGGTCCGCGGGGGGGTCCCGCGGGATCTTCTCTTCCGCGGGTCAGTTCCGCGGGCGTCCATCTTACGGGCTACGTGTTTCCTTTCCATTGGTCAGTCAAACGTCCTCTCGGAATAGTGTTTTGACTACGATTGACTTCCCGCGCGGACCTAATCGCCACGTGTCCACGGCCAATTGGTTGGTCAAAAGGTCTTCTTTGATGATCTGTCAATAATTTTGACCGCGCCTACAATAAGTTATTCAAGTTATTTTTATTCGAAGAAGTTTGAAAAAGAAAGATAAAATACTTGAATAATTTGTGTTAAAAAAATATAATTTTTTTTTTTAAACCGAAAAAGTGGAATGTCACACAACCTATCCAAGCATTCATTAAGTAACCGGGCAATTGGAGTGAGGTATTCTTTCTCTAAGCGTTCGCGTAAAAAGATGGATAGACCTTGTGAAGGTATGCTTGTTGGACCACTTGCTTAGTAACCGGGCAATCGGGGTGAGATATTCTCCCTCTGAACGTTCGCGTCAAACGGCAGTGGGGTAAGAAAGAATTCATTGGTTGATTATAATAAAAAAAGGAAAAGAAAGATTCTTATAATGAAGAGGGGGAGTTTGCCTTTGAGGGGGAGCATTGCTTACACGTTTAGTGGAACCACATTGCGGACCTAGCTCGGTTTGACTTCTTGAGGGGGAGTCGTCTTGAAGCTCCACGTGTACATGAGAACTGACCCCTTGTTAAATTGAGCTTGATATGATTTCCGTGATTCACACACACACTTTGACATTCGGCCATGTTTTGTGTTACATTTGTCCTCTCGATATCTCTAAGATGAGGCATTACATTGGTTATTCATGTTTTGATTTGGATATGTGTGTTGATGGTTGTTAATGATCAAGAAACGAGCTGGTGTGTCGCCTTTTAAGAGACGTTCATATTGATAGTCTTGCATTCAAGTATATTTTTGGGGGCCTAAGTTCTTTTATGTTAAGCATGCATGTCCAGCATCAGTCTTGGTTCTCGATCAGCATGTCCAGCACAATTCAGTTGTTTGGTTGATCCTCGGTTGGTCGGTTTCTTTTGATTCTATTGCAATCAGTCGGTTTGTCCATCTGCAGTGGACGAGCTAAAGTCTGAGTGTCTGTTCTCATGGGTCCGCGGTTTTATATTGATGTCAGCCCGTCTATTTTAGGTTCTCTTGTTGGTCTTGCCCCGTTAGATGAGTATGTTTATTCCTTTAAAACTGTCCGTCGGCGTTTTAATTTGACCACCAAACTAGACATTTCCGATGATCTCACAAGACGTTCACTAAATTGGGAAAATGGTGTAATGCGTCAAGGTCTACTTACTCGCGATTTCCATCCTCTGTCACCCCGTTAATTGAAATATATATTCTCTCTGGTTATATGCTTCTGGTTGCTTTATCTTTAGTCATTTTTTTTTGGTAGTTGTTTTCATGGTTTATTGGTATTTCTAGCTTATGGATATCTTCTCTAGTTTTTTAATTGCCTCCTTTATAAAATGCTACCTAACCGTGTACAGGGCTATGGTGTTTGTTTCTGTCTCTGGCTTGCTTGTTTTTGTCTCGTGGTCTATGTTGGCATAACTTTATTTTATTTGCCTATGCTTGCTCATCCTTTGTCATTCCATGACAAAAAGGGGGAGTAGGAACTCTTCTAATCTAATCCTTGGTTTCGTTTGAGTTGTTGTTGCAGCATTCCGCTGGAGTTAGGGATATTTTTTTCTTGGTAGTGTGTTTTGTCATGGAAGTGCCAAAGGGGGAGATTGTTAGCTCAAAAAAGCCGTGCTCCCTTTTCGGTTGGCAATTCCATTGACAAATCACACATTTATGTGTATCCCATTATTTATCGAGTTGTAATTTCTTTTTCTGTTCTCGAAGTAGTAAATTTGTATAGAGCTAGAGTGGAAGGAGTCTTAATTGTAATTGTAATTGTAATTGAGAGTTGTATTGGTTTTAGGTGTTTGGAAAGGCAAGTTACAAGAGTAGAGTTGGTCAACCTTCTGTCCTGAATTGGAAAGACAATTTCCATCGAATCCTTTTGTCGAATTGGCTCGCTTGAATTTGGGAAGTTGGTCAACCGAGTTCCATAGGGGGTTGACCGAGTGTGTGAAAAGCTGGAGATATAAATACTCGCCTTTATTTCATTGTCCGTGGCAACGATATATGAGAGAGCAGCCAAAGACATAGTTTTGTGAGGAGAAACTTTCCAGTAGTTCGTTTTGATTGATTCTTGGAGTCCGAAGAAGATCGGTTGATCGGTGTGCGTCAAATACAACTCCAAGAAGTTATCACAAACCTTGATTCATCTACATGAGTTGACTTTCAGTGTATTTCTGAAAGTATTTCGGAAGGCTTGAGGATTCGAGGCATCGGCAATCAAACACTTGGTGCGCGGTGAACAAGGATTCAGCATTCGGTCTTTAGTCAATTGCGAGGATTCTCAATTGTGAGTTAAGGTCGTTTGTAATCGCACGATGTTATTTTTAGTATTTGATTCCTTCCCGTGGTTTTTGCCCATTTAGGATTTTTCCACGTATATCTTGTGTTCATTGTCGTTCTTCATTTTCCTATTTACTGCTTACTGTTTCGTTGAGTTGCGAAATAGGACTTTCACTGCCTAAGTTGCCTATGGAATTGGATGCCTATAGATGTGCCATTATCTACTTTATGTGGATTGGTTAAGTGTTTGAATTATTGGTTCTTGGGCTCATTCAAGCTCCATTGAATGTATTTTTTTCACCTTTCTTTTCTTTCTTTGGCCTTTTACGGTACCTCGTTCTCTGTGGTCTGTAACTGGTTTCACCTCAATGTACCCTTTGTCAAGTTTCTAATAAAATTTTGTTGCCTATCAAAAAAAGAAGAAGAGAATAGTCTATTAGAGTTATGCTGCTATGCTAAAAGCCTAAAACACCTTTTTGGGCTATCTGCTTCTTTCTTTCTCTCTTATTTTTTTTGAGCTATTTTCTTCTTTCGTTTATCTTTTTGACATTTTTCGCGAATGTCTATATTTTTCCAGTTCATCTCAAGGAGAGGATTCAAAAAAGAAGAAAAAGAAAGATAACTGAACAAACCAGAATAGCAATATATGTACAATACTTGCTTTTTTGGTTCAAATTGGAAAGCTGGTACAGTAAATGGACATATAGGATTCAAAAAAGTAAGCAAATACAAACGAGGCGTGCCCCACAAGTTAAGAGAAGTGGAAGACATACTTAGACACATACGAAATATTGGTTATCTGATCCTAACATAAGTAATTCATCAAGTTTACGATGAAAGCATTATTGGTTACACCATAAATCAAATTGATTCTTGTTTAATATACCCACTCTGAAGGGTCATGGCGGACATTGCCAAGGAGATTGGATTCTTGCTTGCTTCCAATATTGTCTAATGGAAGTGGGATTGGTCCCCTGATATTATTCAGGGTGTGCATATGCTGGCTCGGACACCTCGAGTTATCAACATTGTTTAGATTTCCATGTGGGCCTGGCAAGGTAAAACCATGGAGGATTAAAGACAATGTCAGAAAAAAAGTGAAGGTTTGCAACCATGGAAGGACGAATTTACAAAAGTATTGAGTAAGATTTTCAATTGCTTACCTTCAAAATATTATTCTTGACCAGATGAAGCTCACGGAGTACGATATCGATGCTCATTCGGTCTTTTGGGGATTCTGTGGAGCATGCCAGTGCTATTTCTATAACAGAGATAAGATACTCCATCATTTTGCTGCCATTTCTCTCCTCGGTTAAGAGCATAGGGTCTACAATCTCCATTACACGTTGAGGCAAGGCAATCCTTGTAAAGTTATGAAGGTTAAGGTCTCCCTCAAACATTATGTCAGTAGGTCTCTTCCTTGTTATCATCTCCAACAACAAGATCCCGTAACTATAAACATCTCCACTAGTTGACATCTCGCTTCCTAGTCCATACTCTGTAACTCGTAAAGTTCAAACATCAACACAAAAGGATCACTGTTCGGATAACGAAAGTGATGTACGAAAAGAATGAGGAAACTGGCTTTTAGTACACAATGTGTGTTTTCTAGTGTAAACCTAGTACATTTACACAAATATACAATTGAATGTGCACTGTTTCAAGATAACAATGACAAATTCCACATCTCGAATGGCATGGACAGATGAAAACCCAATGTTAATTAAATCCTTGTGCTGAAATTTCGAGTGTAGATATTAGAAGAGGAAGATTTGAAGTACCTGGAGCTGCATATCCAATGGTTCCCCTTATTGCAGTTGAACTGCTTGTACTTGGAGTGCTGAACTCAGCACGAAATCTAGCTAGACCGAAATCTCCAACATGAGCAACCATGTCACCGTCAAGAAGGATATTACTTGGCTTTAGATCACAGTGAATAATTGGCCTTTCGCATTGGTGATGAAGATAATCGAGAGCACAAGCCACATCAATGGCAATGTCTATTCTTTGCAGAAGATTGAGTCCCACGAACTCACGTCCCCCATGACTATTTGAACTCGGAATTGGTTGCAACCAATTATCTAGACTTCCATTCGGCATGAACTCGTAAACTAGAGCTTTAAACTCGTTCCCTTGAAAATCTGTGCTAGAACACGAAGTTATGATCGAAACAAGGTTTCGGTGTCGAATATTCCTTAAGGCTTCGCACTCTGCCACGAAACTCTTGGTAGCGCCACGAATTTGAAGGTCAAGTACTTTGACCGCAACAACTAACTCCCCGTTTTGTTCAATAACACCTTTATACACACGGCCGAAACTACCAAAACCAAGCAGATTCGTCGAAGAGAAACCTTCAGTTGCTTTGAGAAGTTCTCCATAAGAGACTTTCATGAATGGATCTTCCAACAACGAAACTGTAGGTTTGGTTTTTCTTTTCTTCTTGAACAAACATATGATGAAATATGATATTGCGGTTACTCCAATGAATACCGAAGCTATCGTGATTGCCAAGGTCTGCAAAAGTGACATCTTGTTTTTCGATTTTTTCATGCTGCATCGAGCTAGTTGTAGTTTAGGAATGCCACCACAAAGCCTATAATTTCCAGCAACAGATATTGCACTTGCATTTGTGAAGACACCTCTCATTGGTAACTCTCCTTCAAAATTGTTGAAGGACAAATTGAGATTCTTCAAGGAAAAAGTCCCTAAGAATCTCGGAATTTGACCGGATAAGTTGTTGTGAGAAAGGTCCAAATTTCGAATACCTCGCAATGATTCCATTGTTGAAGGAATATATCCTTGAAAGGAATTTTGCTGCAAATACAAGTTTTCAAGGCTACTACAGCTTCCAAGAGTCCCAGGAATTTCACCAGACAAATCATTCTCGGAGATATCAATTTCTACTAAATGTTGGAGGTTTCCAACCTCAAGTGGCAAGGATCCAGACAAACGGTTGCGAGCAAGATCCAATATAATTGACAAAGAGGAGACCGTGAAGAGTTTTCCTGGTATGCTAGCATTAAGGTTATTATCAGATAGTCTCAGCAGCAACAAATTTCGACAGTTGCTAAGATTCAAGGGTATGGCCCCCTCAAGTCTATTTTGCTGAAAGTAAATATCAATCAGCAATGACAAATTCCCAATCGAGTCCGGAATTTTACCTGACATATTGCTGTTTGAAAAGTCCAACACTCGCAACTTATGAAGATAACCTATGCTATTGGGAATCGGGCCTGTGAATAGGTTATCATTCAGAGCTAAGGTTTGAAGATTTACAAGGTTTCCTATTGTTGAAGGAATGGATCCGTACAACTGATTTAGACCTAGTGCCAAGTAAGAGACAGAGGTTGATAGATTGCCCATAGAGTCCGGTAATACCCCTACGAATGGGCCATTCTCCATAACTACCACTCTCAAATGGCTACAATTGGTCAAAGAACTAAGAAAGGCAAGTCCATCAGATCCCTTAGCTTTAAAATTGTTATGACCTAGAGATATCCAGGTGAGATTTTGTAAGTTTCCGAAATCATTTCTCACGCTTCCACTGAAATGGTTGCCATTCAATTCGAGTGTTACCAACTGTGAACAGTTGGATATTGAAAGCGGAATTGAACCATTAAATTGGTTGTTGTATAGTTGAAGGACCTCAAGTTGAGGGAACATGTAACCGAATGACGGCGGAAGACTACCCCAAAGTCGATCCTGAGGCATTGATAATGTAACTAGCAACGAGAGGTTGTAAAAGGAAGGAGGGATGGTACCTGAAATTTGATTGAAACCCAACCAAAGTTCTCTTAAATTTTTCAATTGACCCAAAGCATTGGGGATACTTCCTCCGATCTGATTGTAAGCGACACCAAAGCTTACCAGAGAAGTAAGATTCCCAATCGACGGAGGAAGCCCTCCAGTCAAATTGTTATGACGAATGTGGAGTGATATGAGTCTCGGCATTGAGTAACCGAGTTCTTTCGGGAACTCTCCAACTAGCTTGTTTTTTGCTGCACTTAGGTGCCTGAGATTGGAGCAACGAGATAGGCTTGTTGGAATTTTTCCTTCGAAATTGTTGATCGACAGAGTTAGTATCTTTAACCTGAAAAGATTACCGAGTTCCGTTGGAATTTCACCTATAAAAGTGTTGTTGAAGAGTCTGAGCTCTTGGAGAAAACTGAGGTTCCCAATATAAGGAGATAGAGAACCCGTTAGACCTTTTGATGTGAGGTTTATAGCGGTAACTCTTTTGTGTCGGCGACCGCATTGTACACCTTCCCAGTGACAGAAATTGAGAGATTCATTCCATGAGCTCAAGGTCTGTTGATATTCTTGGAAGATATTTGACTTGAAGGCCAATAATGCATGGAAATCAGTCTCGTTGCCAGCAACGTTAATAGTGTTCGAAAGACTAAGGGATGATATTGTTGTGTCGAGGGCAAGGGCTTTGATATGAAGCAGAGGGATGAGGGAGAGAAATAAGGCTAGGACTAGGACTAGGAGATGAATCGAGAGAGATGTGGTTACTAGACTCATCTTCATGTCTGCTTTGAGCTCTCAATTATTTTTGAACTAGGTAGAGATTGTTTCTTTGATCATTTACAAACTTGTTATATTCCAGTCTCTTTTTGGGTGTTTTCAATGTGAGAGAAATATATGTGGACTTATCAACGTGAAATTAAATTATGTGGGGTTGAGAAATGCAGTTTTAAGGTACACAAGTACACATAATTGAATGCAGTTTAAGGTACCCAACAACCTTAGGCCCCTCCGTACCCTCCTGCTCTTCCACATAATTGAATGCAGTTTGAAGTCATTTTCCTGATTTGGATGGAAAATATTTTCAACAGATGTATACTGAAATGACCATATTACCCCTATAAATTTTAATGACTAAAATATTCATGTACACTAAAATTACCAAATTTTAATGATTTAAAGCGGTTAAAGCGAAACAATACATATATATATAGAGAGAGAGAGAGAGAGAGAGAGAGAGAGAGAAGCAAACAGTCAAAAGTAAAATATTTCAGAGCTGAGATATATGTATACATATCTACACGTACATAAAGAGAGAGGTGAGAGGGAAGCTCATACCTTGGAAACGAACACAGGAGAGATCGATTGAGCAGAGAACGGAGAACGCAAAACAGAGGAGGTAGAGAGAGAGAGACGAACCGGACTCGGCTCGTTTTGTATAAGCTTGGCTAAAACCGGACTCGACTCGATTACAAACAAACGAAGTTTGAGTTCAAATTTTTTGGTTCGTTTCGTGTACGAGTTCACTATAAAACTCGGCTCGACTTGTCTTGTACTGTAACTGGAATTCGTAACATGAAACCGTTCAAACATAGTCACCAGTTCCCGATTTGACCAAGAAAAATGTTCGCTTTATGTAACATGTTTACTTTTATTTTTTTCATTTATGTGGTAGTTCTATTTTTTTATTGGGTAATGCTCATGACCCATTGGGCATTTAAGTTGACCCAATTGAAACCCAATTAAGACCCAATAATAAATGGGTTAGATGGGTTTGGACCCATTATAACCCAACTAATTACGACCCTTGAAAATAATATGATCAGAATAATAAGATCTTTGCATTGATTCAAACGGAGTGAAAATTTGAGCACATAATTTTTTTAAGACTGTTTATATATTAAAAAATATTGTTAAAAAATTAAGTGCCCCAATTTTTAATCCGTTTGAACGGGTGTGAAGATCATATTATTCTGATCATATTATTCTAAAGAGACATAATCAAATTTTGTCTCTAGGTCTCTCATAATCACGTTTTTGCTCCATAGGATTGCAAGTTGATGGTTAGGAATTTTTTTTAAAGGAAACGTCGCCGTTTCAGAGGGTGGGTAGCCGGGTCCTGGGGTGGGTTTATATGTAACATGAAGATCCAAGTTCAATAATGGACTTCTATGATAAACTCAGCAGCAACAACTTTTCAAATCCTAAGTTGTTTGGCCAAATGGGTATGGGAAAGTAACTAAATAGGGTAGCTTGTTTTCAAATGTCGCAAGTTCGAATCCCACGAAAGCCGAACAGTCCAAACTTGGGACAACTGGAGATTTGCTTTACCAGCCGTTAACTACAGAACCCAAAAATAATCGACATGCACGCAGACTGACCCAAAAATCCGGTTATCCATAAATAAATAAAAACATTAATTAGACTTTTCAGATTAATTGCTCATTGTTGGTCTAGTCATTTAAACCTAATTGGCAAATTTGTCTAAATTTTGAAGCAAAATTGGATGATTCATAAACACCCTTTCCGATATCGGATTGAGATGATTTTTTACAGGAACCCTAATCGAAATATTTTGAACAAAATGAGCGGCTTCGATCATCTTTGCAGGACCCGAGACGGACACAAACGAGATCTGTACCCGGCTGCTGTACAACCCTTGGTGTACCAGTAGTAGGGTTCTTTTTGTACTGCATGCGTCACAGGAGCTTTAACTAGGTTTGTACCAATCTTTACAAGTAGTATGTTTTTGTACGGTATTGTTATTGTAAACCCACTGGACTGACGATAAGCACATTAAAAGACACTTATTATTGTGGGCTGATTTTAGAATTTTCCATTTTCATAGAACTAATCATGAAAGTTTGCTACTATTCGTACACATACAATTGCATATATTTCGTAAATATACATAATTGAATTAGTTTTATGTTACAATTTTGTCATATGGTGTTTTTATACTGTACTTGTTGATTTTCGAACAATTTGTCTATTTAGAATGATTCTTTATTATTTGTATTTATTTTTAACCGTTTAAGAGCAATATTTAAAACAATGTCATTAATAAATCTATCTCGATCATTCTAAAACTTGTTGATGTCCGTGCAAAACATACTCTAAAAATTTTGTCTGAGATTTTATGCCCATTTTTACATATTTTAATTAAAAGTATATGTTACAAATTTTTGTAATTTGTAATGCATGCCTTAAATTGCGTACGATCTTATTGTGCTTAACTAGAAAAATTATTTTTTGCCATTATAAGTTTAGAAAAAAGTTTTAGTTTTGTCTTTATTTGAATTTTTTTCGCGTTTGTTAGTTTTGCACCCAACTTTTGTAATTTATTGATTCGTCTAGAAGAGATGAATCGAAAATAATAATTTTTTTAAACTTTTACCCAAATATTTTGAATAAGGACCACTTTTAGGTAAAAAAAAAGAAGTAAAAAGTCGATTTTTTTTAAACTTAAAAGTGATTCTTATTCAAAATATTTTGATAAAAGTTAAAAAAATTTGTTTTCAGATTCGTCTAAAAACTAAAAAAATGAGGCACAAAAATGGGGCTGCGTCGTCAAGGCAGCCCCCGGTCAATTCCCGGATTTTCTGGCAGTTTCGGTGAACGGAGGGTTGTTTATTCAGTACAACATATTCGGAAACCTATTCGAGATTACGACCAAGTACCGGCTGCCGATAATGCCTATCAACTCGTACTGTTCTATATTTTTTAATTTCAAATAGGTTTGTGATGGATTTACCGGAGGTGCAATTGTAAGGACCAAATTCCGGAGTCTTTGTGTATTGGTAATTCCGTTTGACAAAACACATAATTTTTATCGAGTTGTAATTTTATTAATTATTTTTTATAGGCTAGTGTGTCTGTATAGGATTAGAGTGGAAGGAATCTATTTATTTGTAATTGAGTGAGAGTGAATCGATTGAAAGGTAGAATGACTTCGCAAATGGAGGGGGCTAAATCGGAACAGATTGATCGGGGTATCAATCCGATATTCATCGGAAGCTACGGACTAAATGAGGCGGAAGTTGGGGCTTGTGCACTCTTTACAACTAATATAAATAGTTGCCTTAGTTTGCTTCTAGGGTGATGAGAAAAAGAGGCAGCCACATACTGCATATACTTCATATACATATACGGTGAAAAAGAGAAAAAGATGTGGCGGCTGTAAAGAAAAAAAGGGAGATGCAATTGGGTTCTTTGGAGACCTATTCCTAAGAGATTTTGATTAGTTTTTGGAGGGCTTGTGGACTCAAGGCTGTTGGCGATCAAGATCACTGGGTGCGGTGTACGTGTGACTCGGCAGGTGATACTTAGAATGTTGTGAGGATTTACTTCGTTTGGATAGGTATATCTGTAACTGCACAATGATTATAGTGATTTGATTCATTCCCGTGGTTTTTACCCATTCTGGGGTTTTCCACGTATATCTCTGCGTTGTGTGATTGATTGCTTTGCATAGTTTATGTTGGTAGTTTTATTTTGTGATTCACACTCATACTGGCTAGGGTTTTTAAGGGATTATTAGGGAACCCTGATTTTTCAAATCCCAATATAAACCATTACACAATAATAACAGATGTAATCAGATGAAGGTCCAAGTTCAATCACATGTTTTGGCGCAACTTGCAAGTCCCAATTAATTTGGCAGACTGAAACGTCAATTAGCAGACTTCTTGTCCCAACAGAGTTCTAAAATATACTCCTTCCGTCCCATAATGTTTGGCATTTTCAGGAATGCGTGCCATTTTTAAATTTCATATTTCTTTCAATCCATAATGTTTTAGGCGATTTTTTGAACTTTGTTTAATAGAATAAATTAAACTCTATCAAACAAGATCCATATTGCTTATAAAAAACATTATGGATTAAAAGATATAGTTAATTTTTTCATAAGGCTGGAATAGTAAAAGTGCCAAACATTATGGGACGGAGGGAGTAGATCCGAGCAGCTCATTTTTTAGATGACGCAAAAACAGATATTTCTTAAAAATGAAATTAGGTTAATTGGACTTCGATAGACATGTCACATGCAAATGAAATTAGGTTGATTGGACTTCGATAGACATGTGTCAGAGTTCTAAGATATTGTTTTTTCTTAAATAATACCCATTTAAGTGTAAAATCATATTTTCAATCCACAAGTTCTTTTTTATTTTTTTGAATAAACTGACTTCTTCTTAGATTTTTTTCCCCTCCGGCATCATAACTTAAACCGTTCGAAAAATATTTTGAGACTTTCGAACCCACAAAATTGAGTTTGAAATAATCAAAAGAGGCTGCAGGCATTATTAAGAATTTCCACATTTTTGGTCGCTGGTGGGGCGCCCGTCATTTAATGGCCTTAGAATTTTCAACCCCTTTGCAAATCTTTCCAGCAATTTTAGGACCACAAACACACAAAGTCCTTGTAGCCATGGCCCGAGATTTGGAAAGCTTGAAAATGTATATTTTCTGTACATTATTAAGATAAATGTTTTCTAAAAGTGGTAGTCAATGATATTCGATCAATCTAATTGTGGGCATGATCAATGATCTTGAAAAGTTTTTAAAAAAGTGAACGTTAATTCTTTATCATCGGAATAGCTTACGAAAGGCCTAAAAAACTCAAGAGGAATGTTTATTAACTATAGAGAGGATCTTTTTGCGTTTTACATTCCCGTTTTCAATTGGAATTATAATGAGTAAAATACAAATTGCAAATCAATACCAGCTTTGATATTTCTCTAGTTAATTTTTAAAATTTTTGTCAGCTTATTTTCAGGCGCAAATCTACTCTCTACCGATTGATCTATCTAGTAGAACGACACTGTGTCCAAATCAAGTAGAAGGACCATGTGGGATACAAGACATAGGTCCCGTTCTAGAACGCCAATTAAGTACTTATTTTTTAATAAGGCAATTTCAAGCTCAAAAATAATTGGTTTATTGAAATATAAAAATATGCAATATGAATCTTGTTTGAAAGATCTCATTGAGATCTTTTGAACGATGCAAAAAAAAATTGAAAAATTATTTTTTCATGTACTTTATTGTTTTAGTTTCAAAATGTGAAATAAATACTTATTTTTTAAGAAGGCGTTCTGGAACGGGGTTAGTCGGAATGATCAAGATCAATTTCATCCAACGATCGTCCTAAGACTTTATTTGGAACCTCAAATTAAAAAGACAAAAGAAAAAGAAAGAAAATTAATTATTTTCGTTCTTGTTTCTTGTTTGAAACTCAGAGAAAAAGAAGGGAGAGTTTTTTTTTTTTTTTTTTGGTTGTTTTGATTTTGTTTCTTTTTGGTTAAGCAAAAGAGAAAGTCAATAAAGTAAAATTTCACCAACACTCTCTGCATTTTCCCACGAACGTACTAAATTATTTGCTTTCTTTTCTTGTCTGGATACCCAACAAGAGTGTAACTTTCTAAACCTAGCTGCCTGTCACAATCCTGTTAATTTCCCTTCCCCCTACGCAGACTCTCTCCCTCCCTTCCTCCGTTGCTGTCGTTTTAGTGTGTGTATGGGGCCCACCACTCATGTGAGTGTGGGTGTGTGTTTGGGTGTGTGCTTGGATGTGTCCCTAGAATTATTGTTGGCATTATCAAGAATTTTCAGCATTATCAAGAATTTTCACAAATCTGATCATGACTGGTGGGGCCATCATTTAATGGCCTAAGAATTTTCAGCCTCTTTTGCAAATCTCTCCAATGATTTTTGGAGTCAAATGATAGGCGGCTTATATATGTTCCCCAAATTATTAGCGTTCTCAATATTATGTTAACATGTTTCGTAGGTTTATTATTATGTTTCCAGTTTAGGCAGATTATTATTTATTTTTCCTAATTAGTCTAGGTTTTCTTATTATGCGTATTTCTTTTTTTTGCGTCTTGTAGCCTATATGAAGGCATGCTAGGTTATGGTTTGAACACAATCAATAATACATCATTTCTCTTTTCTTCACATGGTATCAAAGCTATAAGATCTAAGCCCTGTGAAACTTTCGCTCTCGGCAGGCGGCCTATACTTCATTGCCGTCCGCCGAGCACTTATAGTAATATGTAACTGGCTCGTGCACTTGGATTTCACCTCAAATCTCTACAGTCATGGCTTCTCTCACTCATGGCTGTTTTTTGGCCCTCCTGTCTGTTTCTCTTTCCTCTGTTTCTCTTTCCTGGCTTCTCCTAGTTTCTCTTGGCTTGACTTGGCTTGGCTTGGCTTAGCTTGGCTTGACGTGGCTGCTCCGATCCTAGTTTCTTTTTGGTTTGGTTGTTCTTGATTTCTCGTGGCTTTTTCAAACTCAAGTTGGTAGATTTACTTGAGTTTGAGGGGGGATGTTAACATAATATTGAGAAATATTATGTTACCATGTTTTATAGGTTTATTATTATGTTTTTTTTTTGATCGGCAAAAGATAACATTTTATTAACTCTAGAACACATGGTACAGAGCTAAAAGGATTATGGATACACCGGGCTGACCATCCATGATCCTCATCTCCTTAATCACGTGGAGGAAACTGATTTCGGCCCAACAGGCTGAGCCCAAACCAGGGGAAAACACCTAACTGGGCCAGGTTGGAGAGACACCAACCCACACCAAACCAGCCCAAAAAAAACAAAAAAAAAGCCCAACACCCAAAAACCTAATACAACCCAAAAACACCAAACCCTAATCCAACCGAAGCTGTTCCACCATCCGCCGCCTTCAAGAACTCCGACACCACAACCGCCGCCGTACTTGCCAACCAGCCATAGCCACAAACAACAACCACATAACAAAAATAGCACCGCCGCCCACCGCCATCTGCCGCCACCGTCATCACTGCCAGGAAAAAACCTAGACTAACTAGGAAACATGTTTATGTTTTCAGTTTAGGCAGATTATTATTTATGTTTCCTAGTAAGTCTAGGTTTTCTTATTATGCGTATTTCCTTTTTATGCGTCTTGTAGCCTATATAAAGACATGCTAGGTTATGGTTTGAATATAATCAATAATACATCATTTCTCTTTTTTTCACATAGCGAGTGGTCAATTTCGTCTTCAATCTAAACATTTGTCCAATTTCGTCCTCAATATTTGAAATTGTGTCAATTTGGTCCTCCCCTAACTCCGTCCCTCTTGTCCGTTAGAATAAGGGATTTTTCCGGAATTTCACCTACAAGAGCCTAAAACGCATCCTTTTTCTCTGTAGAGCATAAACTAATTTGATCTATACTCATTATTGTTCCCAAAAAAAAACCTCTTTTTGCATCTTGTTCGGGTGGAAAACCCAGTAGTTTTCTTGCATTTTCTTTCCTTTTCTCTGTTTTTCTCATCTGGCTTTTCACTTAAAAATGAGTCCACAACACATTGACCGAAATGGTGGCGATGGTTTCAACGGATTCAAACCCACGGGTCAAATCTCTCTCTCCATGAACTTTTGCGGAGAGAGAGAGAACCCAAGACCGATTCAGAGGTAATAATCCAGAGCCCCTCACATGACTTCCACCAGGGGCGGCGAAGGCGTGGACTTACTCGCGGGGGCGGAGGCAACGACGAGGCGGTTTACGTAGGAGGAGGGGGAGATGGGGTTGAGGGTGATAAAGGAGGGGTGGCGGTGGGAGTGGTGGAGGGAGATGGAGTGGTGGTGGACGGTGGCGGAGGGGGAGGGGGAGAGGCGGCGGGTGGGGGTGAAGTGGTGTTGGTCGACGGAGTGGTGGCTGGAGCCGGCGATCCCGGCATCCTCACACACCTGTCTCTCTAGATATATGTGTGTATATTTTTGTTTGTATCTAGGGTGAGAAAAGCTCCAGCAATTCCTCTAGTCAAAAAATTCCTCTAGTCAAACTAGACATGTGAGCTTCGTACTCTCTTTGCCGACTGCATTCCCTTTGATCGATGTTTAAACTAGGATATATGGTAGTTACAAACATGGAAGAAGTTACTGGAAAATCTAAAAACTAAATGTAGAGATAGAAGAAAAGGAGGAGAGAGAGATTTGATTTGGGGAAGGTTGAAGTTTTGAATGGTGTGAAGGAGATTTTTGATTGTCTGCTTTCGCCATTTTGATTTTGATTTGGGAACATAAAAAGTTGGGTTTGTATGTTGGTGTGTGTTGCTGTAGATGAGGGAGAGAGACAGATGATGGCAAGGGGTGAAAAATCACTTATGCCCTATATTTTAACGGATAGGAGGGACGGAATTAGGGGTGGGGACCAAATTGACTTACATTTTAAATATTGGGAACGAAATTGAATAAATATTTAGATTGGAGACAAAATTGGTCACTAGCTAATACTTTAAAGACCAAAAAGGTAAATAAGCCCCCAAAGGCTAAAAGTCCTTCAAGGCTGCTTGAATAACTAGGGATTTGATGGAACAGAAACAAAAAGATTGGAATTTCTTGCCAATTCACTAATTAAGATTAAGTAATTAATTTGATAAGAAATAGAGAGAAAAGTAAAAAAATAATATTTTGTTGATCGGCTCCTTCTCCTTTCTCACCCAAACGGTGAGAAAATGACTCGTTTCTTATCACAATGTTCCTCACAGCACAAAGGAGGCTGTTACAGCCACGGCAGACATGTATGTTACTAGTAAATCAGTAAATGGGGTAGGTGCGCAAAACACAAGGGTCCCAAATATACTGCACACAGTGTGTGAGACCCTTGTATTTTGTGAAACGGTGTGATTTTCGACCAAATTTTTTTACTTTCTAGATTCCTCTCGTCATAACGAAGCAATAATTCCTAAAAAATTGA
Organism: Rhododendron henanense subsp. lingbaoense; assembly: GCA_020567845.1. Taxonomy (NCBI): domain Eukaryota; kingdom Viridiplantae; phylum Streptophyta; class Magnoliopsida; order Ericales; family Ericaceae; genus Rhododendron; species Rhododendron henanense. The sequence continues at coordinate 49,428,477 of CM036313.1, forward strand.
CAATAAGCCACAAAATGCAAAAACAATTTGAATAAGGACAAAAAATAAGCCACTTTGGCTTATTTATCTGAACAACCTAAATCAAACCAAACCGAACCGAGGCTTATGTATTAATTAATTGGGGTTGGCTACATAAATTTCTCCAGTAAGCTCTGTTAAGGGCCACTTGTTCACTCAAACCTAGAATGCTCGAGATAGTTAAAATAGCCTAAAGAAAACAAACAAAATGATTGGTATACTTTAACTGCAATAGGCTAGAATCATTTAAATGTACAAATGTAATGTATTAGAAAATAAATTTTTATAAAAATAGTATTAAGTATGCGTTCCGATGAAAATGTATGCCTACTAAGCCGGCTCCCATGGTCAAAATCCTGACTTCGCCACTGACAGCCCCTCTAAACTTATTTTTGTTAGCACCAACAGAATTTCAATGTTACTAATCTGCATCGTTCATTTTGCAGACGATGCAAAAGAAAATGTCATTGCCAAAGATTAGTATGAATATTAGACTTGATAGGCATGCGAATGAATTTTGTTTTATTTTGTCAAATATTCCGGTTATGTCTAAAATCACATTTTCCTCAAAACAACATGAGCAGTTTGCTTTCGTATCGATGTACTATGAAGCTACTTTTTATTGAGATGTTTTTTCTTTCTTTTTTTTTTGCGGTGTCATGAAATAAACAGTTCAGATCATTTTGAAACTCCTATAAGACCCACGAAATTGAGTTTTGAAAGGGTGGGCGGGATGGAGGTGATCTTATAATTTCCACAAATCCGGTCACTAGCTAGTGGAACCACTATATTAGGCTCATTTTTTATGATAGGAATAAAAAATCAGGAATGGCAAGCAAAGTCCCTTATACCTCCTATGGGTTGAGCTATGTGCAGATACAGCCCCTCAGGTTCAAATTTGTGCATACGCACCCTCTGTGGTTCGTGAAAATGTGCAGATACATCCAATTCCGTCAATTTTAATGGTGGTGCATCTTACACACCTCTTCAATCTAGCCAAAATTTAATCCTAGTCGTTCATTATGTATTAAAGAAAGAATAAAAAGCATCTCTGTAAAAAAAATATGTCAATCAAACATCAAAAACCAAGTGATCTTATATACTTGTTAATTAATTAAAAAATTTACCTCATCATAAGTTCTATTCGCGACCGGTAGAATTGGTCTTTCATTCGAGATGAGAGTAAGTTGGCCTGAACATCCTGAGTTGTCAAAAAATGAAATGTCATAGGAACACATGAATACTTGCGCTCACGTGATATAATCGAAATCTCAAAGCAAACGTATTTCAAAGGACAATCTCGTGGCCGAAGATGTGCATGTCATGTGACAGAGTTTCGATACACCTATTAACGGCTTAACGCTATAAAGACCTAACAATTCATCTTGTATTTGCTTATGTTGTGAGAGTGTGACCCAAATGAACACAATATGAACCAAGTCTGAATCAGAATTTACAAACCCAACAAGCACAAGTGGTTTCGTAGCTAGCCACTTAAGACACATTAAACACAAAAAGGAGATGTCGAAGATATACATGGAACTTTTTCAAGATGGGTTACACTTGTAGGATTTTTCTATTTCGGAAAAACTTGTTCTCCCAAAGGTAAATTCGTTTAAACGTACTTTGGTTGAAGAGCTGGCAACAGTAGACGATAAAATGATTCTTACTTTAACTAGTTCTACATTGGTTTTGAGGGATAATAGTATTCAAATTACTACTTTCTACTATTGTCACGTATAGTCTACCACTTACAAATTTCCCCAACAAATTAAGTCGTGTGTAATCATTATTGAACAAGCAAAACTTATATCTTAATACGCTATAAGCTACTGCTCTGCTCATCGAATTTCGTAATTTCGAAACCAGTTGCCATTGAAATGATCACCAATTGCACACTACGCAGCGGAAATGAAAGATTCGGATTAAAAACGAAACGAGTCGCCATTGAAACGATCACTATAAACGAGGATTCACTAAATGGTTTAGTCTCTCTGCTTAATCGAAGTGTGCGTCACGACCCAATCCAAAAACATATGGGTCATGACCGGCCGATGAGGTTAACTCACTGAGGCTTGCTAATTAAATACATGGGAATTTCTGCATGCACATTAATCTATAAAATAAATAAAAATACTTGAGTATAACAAAAAAAAATGCAGAAGCATGATAAATTAACCAAAACTAAGTGTAAGAAATATAGGTTAAATTTTACAAACATCCTGAATTAAACATAAGCATAACCACGGTCCTGGCCACAATCTCGACACAACCGTCCACAAAAGATATAACTCTGAGTTACAAGTTCACACGATCCTACAACATAATTGAAACAAAACAACCACATCCAGGCTTCTTCTGCCATCAAGCATGTTCCACAAAATCATAATTTACCTGCAATGTTACATACAACAACGTCTTAAACACTAGGCTAGTATATATGAGACATTAGTTTTTTGCGAGGTATTTCTTCCTCGCTAAAAGAAAATATTTTTTACGATGACAAGTTTCCTTGCAAAAACCATGGAAAGATCTATTATTTTTGCAAGGAAAAACTTTGTCGCCAATGATACGGAGTATATTTTTAGCAAAGAACGGTGTACCTTTGGCAACAAATTTTGTTAGTATTAGCGTCCAAGTAATTTACTTGTTAAATGGTGTACTCAATCGCGACAATATTCGTTTCTCGCAAAGATAGGTTTTTGCAAGGAAATTTTTTTCCTCGCAAAAGAGAATCGGAGACTACATATTTGCGAGGAACAGACTATCAATGAAATTTCCTCGCAAAATGCTTTTGATGAGGAAAATTTTGGATTTTGCGTGGGATTATGGTAGTTTCGATGAAAAAAAAAGTAGTTTCAATGACTTACTAGTTTCAACGAATTTATAAGTCAACGAATTCATTTCTCAAAATGTAAATCTTTATATTCAACATTTTAGATCCATATTGCAAACATTTCATTCAGCGTATATAACGGATCACATGTTAAGTGTTCCATCTCATTAACGACTTATATATACGCAATTTCAAAAGATAGCACGCATTTCTTTTTTTTTTCACGTGGTTCAAAAATCCTTGTAAACATTTACAGTACCATATTTGCAACATAATAGCACATGTGAAACAATAAGTTCTACCATTAAGCCAAAACAAAGCACACGTGCTTCTATAGCGTGCCGAGCAGACTTGTCAAACTTGCGAGGTACGGGTCACCGATGTTCGGACCTAAACACGTTAAACCAAACCTATTAAGTTTCACGATACGTCAAACACAAGTACGTTAAGTGCCAAAAAGTTTAAGGCTCGAGCTATACAGTATGATTTCTAAAACAGAGCAGTCCCGGGAAGCAGGTCCCTGATGTTCGGACCTAAACACATTAAACCAAACCTATTAAGGTTTACCATACGTCACACACAAGTAGGTTAAGCGACACGAAGTTTATCTATAACTGTAAGGCTTGAGCTACACGATATGGTTTCTAAAACAGAGCAGTCCCGGAAACCGATGAAAACCCATATCCATTTAAATCAGAAATTTATGTAATCTTACAGGGACATACACGAAGATGCTAGGAAGACAAGTCGTGAAGAACTCGATGTCTAGAAATGCCCAGAAGTGGGATGGAAACTCAACACACCAAATCTGGTCAGAACTGGACTAGGATGGAAAACGGATGAATTCGAGGTGCAGATTCTGAGTGTTATTTTCTGTTCATATTTTTCCTACATAGTAGATTTAAGAAAGAAACTTTTGGCGCAAGAATCATCCAAACTGGAGTTTTACTCAAACAGAGAGGGAAAACAATGATTCCATTAATGGAAGTTTTCAAGCTAAGTCTAAAGTTTACTCAAAGATAGATATTATGGCATCACAATATATATATGATGATATACACATGATTTAGAAGAGTATTAAGAACTTACCAAAGTGGAAATAGAAAACGGAAGAACAAATCCCGCCCCCGCCCCCCCCCCCCCCCCCCCCCCCCCCCTGCCCAAATGTAGAATGGGAAGAAAAGGGAATTGGTTTGGCTCAATACAAGGGAACAAAGATACTTTTTCTTTTAAAAAATTTAATAATGCTTAACCTCTGTAACTAAATAAAATAACTTGGTTTCTAATTTAATCAATCAAAACACTGGTTGGGTCTCCATTGTGCCGGCTCGGACACCCTGAGTTATCAACAATGTCTAGCTATCAATGTTGCCCTAGAAAAATAAAACCGTGGAGGATCGAAGCCAATATCAGAGAAAAGGAGAACATTCAAAACTATAAAAGAACGAATTTGCAAAATATTTAGTAAGATCTTCAACTGCTTACCTTCAAAATATTGTTCTTGACGAGATGAAGCTCATGGAGTGCAATATTTATGTTCATTCGGTCTTTTGGGGACTCTATAGAGCATGCCAATCCTATCTTGATAAGGGAGATCAGTTTTTCCATCATTTTGTTGCCATCTGTCTGCTCAGTTAAGAGCACAGGGTCTACAATTTCCATCACACGTAGAGGCAAGGCAATTCTTGCAAAATTATGAAGATTAAGGTCTGCCTCAAACATTTTGTCAATAGGTCTCTTCCTTGTTATCATCTCCAGCAACAAGATCCCATAACTATAAACATCTCCACTAGTTGACATCTTGCTTCCCAGACCGTACTTTGCAATTCACAAAATTCAAACTTTAACAACAAAATATCCTTATTTCGGATAACATAATTGATAAAAAATGAAAGAGAAAACTTGATTTCAACTACACAATGTGAGTTTGCAATATTAGCTCAACTTTATGAGGAGGTGACGATTTTCTATGCCAAAGTTATCCTTCAGGCTTCAACTACTCATTTTACCATCACCATTCAGTTACGGTGTGTGCACTCCATGGAGAAAGCTGTTTAAGTAATCGAACAATTGAATATGATTTGTTTCGTGATGAGACAATACCAAATTCACAATCCATTTAACATTTTCGTGGGTAGATATTATAAGAGGCAGAATTAAAGAAAAATACGGATAAAAAAGTTTGTTTAAAAAGTTTGTTCTTACCTGGAGCTTCATATCCAATGGTTCCCTTTATTGCAGTTGAACTACTAGTACTTGCAGTGGTGAGCTCTGCACGAAATCTCGCTAGACCGAAATCTCCAACATGGGCAACCATGTCACCATCAAGAAGGATATTACTCGGCTTTAAATCGCGGTGAATAATTGGCGTTTCGCATTGGTGATGAAGATAATCGAGTGCACAAGCCACGTCTATGGCAATGTCTACTCTTCGTAGAAGATTGAGTCCCACGAACTCACGTTCCCCATTATTTGCTTCGGGAACAGGATGCAACCAATTATCTAGATTTCCATTTGGCATGAACTCATAAACAAGAGCTTTAAACTCATTCCCTTGGAAATCTATGCTAGAACAAGAAGTTATGATTGAAACCAGGTTTCGGTGTCGAATATTCCTTAAGGCTTCGCACTCGGCCATAAAACTCTTGGTAGCACCACGAGTTTGAAGGTCAAGTACTTTGACCGCAACAACCAACTCCCCGTTTTGTTCAACAACACCCTTATACACACAACTGAAACTACCAAAACCAAGCAAATTCGTCGAAGAGAAACCTTCGGTTGCTTTGAGAAGTTCTCCATAAGAGACTTTCAAGAATGGATCTCTCAACAATGAAACTGTTGGTTTGGTCTTTCTTTTCTTCTTGAACAAACATATGAGGAAATACGACACTACAGCTACCCCGACGAGTATAGAAGCTACCGTGATTCCTAATGTCCGTGAAAGAAACTTCATATTCCTTGATTTTTTCGTGGTGCATCGAGGTAGTCGTAGTTCAGAAATGCCACCACAAAGCCTATAGTTTCCGGCAACTGATATTGCACTTGCATTTGTAAAAACACCCTTCGTTGGTAACTCTCCTTCGAAATTATTGAAAGACAAATTGAGATTCTTAAGGGCAAATGTCCCTAAAAATCTCGGAATTTGACCGGATAAATTGTTGTCGGAAAGGTCTAAATCTTGAATCCCTCTCAAGGATTCCATTGATGAAGGAATAGATCCTTGAAAGAAATTTTGTTCCAAATATAGGTATTCAAGGCTGTTACAGCTACCAAGAGTGCTAGGAATTTCACCAGACAAAACATTCTTGGAGATATCGATTTCTGCTAAATTTTTGAGGTTTCCAACCTCAAGTGGCAAGGATCCAGACAAACGGTTGTTAGAAAGATCCAATCCAATTGACAGAGAAGAGAGCATCAAAAGTTGCCTTGGTATGCTACCATTAAGGTTATTTTTTGAAAGTGACAGCTCTAACAACTTTCTACAGTTATCGAGATTCAAGGGTATGGCCCCCTCTAGTCTATTTTGCTCCAAGTAAAGGTTAATCAGCAATGACAAATTTCCAATAGAGTCCGGAATTTTACCTGCGATATTGTTGTTTGAAAAGTCCAACCTTTGCAACTTATGAAGGGAACCAATGCTATTGGGAATCGGGCCTGTGAATAGGTTATTATCCAGAGATAAGGTTCCAAGATTCACAAGGTTTCCTATTGTTGAAGGAATAGATCCATACAATTGATTTATTTCTAGTGCCAAGTAAGAGACAGAGGTTGATAGATTGCCCACAGAGTCCGGTAATACCCCTCCGAATGGGCCATTCTGCAACTGTACCACCTCCAAGTGGCTACAATTGGTCAAAGAACTAAGAAAGGCTAGTCCATCTGATCCCTTAATTTCAAAATTGTTATAACCTAGACTTATCCAATTGAGATTTTGTAAGTTTCCGAAATCATTTCTTACTTCTCCACTAAAATTGTTTTTACTCAAAGACAGTTTTACCAACTCCGAACAGTTGGATATTGAAAGCGGAATTGGGCCATTAAATTGGTTTTGGTAGAGTTGAAGCAATATAAGGTGAGGGAACATGAAACCGAATGACGGCGGAAGACTACCCCGAAGTCGATTATTAGCAACGCTTAACCAACCTAGCGACGATAGATTGTACAAGGAAGGAGGGATTGTACCTGAAATTTGAGTTGAACCCAACGCCAATAGCCTTAGATTTTTCAATTGACCTAAAGCATTTGGGATACTTCCTCCCAACGGATTGGCAAAGACACTAAAGTTTACCAAAGAAGTAAGATTCTCAATCGACAGAGGAATCCCTCCCGTCAAATTGTTATTATGTACGTAGAGCGTACCGAGTCTCGGCATTGAATAAGTAAGTTCTTTTGGGAACTCTCCAACTAGCTTATTTTGGTCGAGAAAAAGGGACTTAAGATTGGAGCAACGAGATAGGCTTGGTGGAATTTTCCCTTCAAAACCGTTGATGCCCAGATTTAGTTTTTGTAACCTGAAAAGATTACCGAGTTCAGTTGGAATTTCACCTGTAAAAGTGTTGTTTCTGAGCCTAAGCTCCCGGAGAAAACTGAGGTTTCCAACATAAGAAGACAAAGAACCCGCTAGACCTTTGGACATGAGGTCTATAACGGTGACTCGTTCGTGTCGGCGACCGCATTTCACACCTTGCCAGTGGCAAAAATGGAGCGATTCATTCCATGAGCTCAAGGCATCTTGATATTGTGGGGAAATGTTTGACTTGATGGCCAATAATGCATGGAAATCAGTCTCGTTGCTAGCAACATTAATAGCGTTAGCAAGACTAAGGGATGTTGTTGTGTCATGAGCAAGGGATTTGGTTTGAAGCAATGGGATGAGGGAGAGGAATATGGCTAGGAGATGAATTGAGAGAGATTTGGTTAATAGAGTACTCATCTTCAAGAATGTGGTTTTTGAGCCCTCAATTATGTTTGAACTATATATACTACAATTTGTTCAGGGGTACGTATGTGATCAGGTTAGAAGAGAGCAGGAAAAGGACAGTCCAATATATGGCTTAACAATAACAAGAGTTTTTGGAGCTGATTGGGGAGGGGTTAGTCTTTACTTTAATAAAGTTGGCTTTGCTTTTCTCGTCTTTCTGATCTTCTCTTTAGGAAAAAAGGCAATGCTGTTTGTTTCTTATGGTCTCGTTGGACTTCATTGGATGTGAAGATTGATGACATGCAAGAAGAATAATAGTAGAAAACTAACGAAAGACACTTCCTTTAATCCTCGAAGATCGATAATAAAAAAAAAGATTGCTAGCGCAAGGCAACATACCAATCTTCAAGAACAAAACTGGAGTACATACGTTTCTAAGCTAATTGTTAAGGAAATGATTCCAATTGGTTTTGAGATGGATATAAAGTTTCCATATGGTATCAAAGCGGGGCCTATTCCACCCTATATTTTAAATAAAAATTCACAATTCACACCCCACGATTACAGATCAACAAAAAGGTTGCACGATGATAGGACCTAAAAAGTGGCCACACGTGACAGACCTCAAATGCGGCTGCACGTGAGGGGGATGTTAAGGAAATGAAACCTGAAACTCTCCACTCATTGCCAATTGATTTTGAGATGGATATAAAGTTTCCACACTAATCTATTCTTACTCCTAGTTATAACCCAATAGCTGGGTTGATTCTAATAATATATAGTAGAAAACTGACGAAAGAAACTTCCATTAATCCTCGAAGATCGAAAAAATATAAGATTGCTAGTGCAAGGCAAAACATACCAATCTTCAAGGACAAAATTGGTACATACGTTTCTAAGCTAATCTACTCATTCTCCTAGTTATAACCCAATAGCTAGGTTGATTCTACACTATTTCTTAATACATAACATAGATGTTTTGTTTAATTAATGATCTTTAACATTGAAGCCGAAGGAGGCTATCTATCTATCTATTATATTAGAGCATGTGCACAAGCATCGCTATTACCCTGCTTATAGGTAAAAGCAGAGAGTGAAAGTGAAAAAATTAAGGAACTGTAGCTGAGGTATACATTAAACACCACCATTGTTTCTCTCTCCTCTCCCTCTCTTGCTCTTTCTTATCCTCTCTCTTTCTTCTCTATTGCTGCTCTCTCTTGTTTCGAGGTCACACACAAATGATCTGAGTTGTTCCACAAGTTAAAATTATTTTTCGTGTGGCCTTGTAATTGACCAACCTTCCAATTTTTCATTTAGAATTCCGGATTCTAATATTTTAAATGAATTTTGAAGAAAAGGTAAACAATTGTGTGTCGGGTATCCCTTTGGTATGAACCACTGATATTATAGAGCTTGTTGGGAAGGACATTCATCAGAAAAGTTATCTTGATTAGACATTAATAATATCAAAACAGGGTCTTCATATTTTTAGAATAATCTTTGCACGCATTTGGTACCTTTCGATGTTCAATCAGGTTTCAAACTAAATTAGGTTGAGGGCAGGTATTGGGTTAAGTGATGCCTACTAAATTATTTGAGATACAATTAAATAGTTCGTCAAATATATTGAACATTTGGCTATCCTTTGTATTAATCTTGTTGTATGGTGGGGCGGATGACAATAAGAGCAAATTGAATCATGGTCCTTTTGATAAATTCTCATTCCGTAATTATATGAATGTCCAATTATACCCTTGTTATTTTAGTTTGGATACGTATGCATGGTACATCCGTGTTATAAATGTCTCATACTTACGACAAAATTTATCATGAAGTTATTAGAAACTTTCATATCTGTATTCTAAATTTACCAAAAGATATATAGACTTATGTAACTTGGTAACATATAAATTCACCAGAACTTGAATTTACCAAAAACTTCGTAAAAAACATCATAATTTTTTTTTACAATTCTATCCATTATCAATATGATAAATTCAAAGCTCGAGTTGTGAGGAGTATTGATATTTCATTTTGGTTTCAACCTTTTCCTCTATTTTAAAAAAAAGCTCTGGTTCATATTTTCAAATTTTTGATAAACAAAACAATTAGTTTTTCGTCAAAAGTTTTAAGAGCTATTATTCGTCTCACGAAAGGTACCATAAAAGTATTAAAAAATGAACTCAAGTTTTAAAATTCAAATAAGACGACACTAAACACCAAAAAACACTGTCATTCCAAACTTTTTCCGTCTTTAGTGAACTTTTGGTTGTAAGTTTTTACCTTTTAGACTACTTTCGTCTAGACAAAACATTTGTCGGAAATGTATATAAAAAAAATTTCAGAAAAAGACGAAGGAAAAATATGCCAAAACAGTAACTTAGGAAGTGTCTTATGGACTGCTAATTTGCTAACTTCATTCTACCCGTCTCATTGGTGCAACTTGCAAGTCTTTATTAATTAATTTTTTCCTAAGTCAGTCTTTATTCATTATTAGTACGCGTTGAAGTTGACTGAAATATATAGTGGCAGGCATGTATATTACTAGTAAATTTGTAAATGGGGTAGGTGCGTAAAGTTATATCGAGTGGAGTTGTGTTCAACCCCTTGAGAGGATGAACACTATCCTTCTTTTTATTGGTTGAAATGATGTGAATCTCTTTTTTTTTTAAAATAATGTGGATCCCACCACAAAGTGATGTCATACTTGTCAAAAAGTGTATTGCATGGTGTGGGTAATTGGGTTCCGCTGGAGCTGCTTACGTGTAGAAAATATGAGCTGGAGAGGTGCGATTGGTCGATGATTAGTATCGAAGGGAAAAGAGGAATGATCTCGTGGGGTGAGGAATGGAGCAAGAGGTACGGAAAGGACAAAGGCAGCGTATTCCCTTTGTTTTCCCCGGGGGGGGGGGGGGATGTCTGCCTTCTCTGGAATTAAGTGAGTGAGGACACCTTCTCTCCGGGGAAGAATGTTCTCCTTCCTCAGAATCAGTGCTCACGCTCTCCTTTTCCAGAAAAGTCAGCCTCTTCAATCATTGGGAATGACATGAGTATTTATAGGGCACCTGGGCGTAGGTCAGGCCCAGAACGGCGCGCCTATAAGACCCCAACACGTGTCCCTCCCGTACCTTCAGGTCGCGGGTAGACACGTCCTCCCGCGGAGGTCTTCCCGCGAGGGGAACTCACGCTTCTGCGACGCTACCTCCATCCCAAGCCACCAAGCCACAAGAGCTTCCCCAGTTCCCGCAAGAGCAAGGTCGCGACCCGCGGCGATCGTTTACCTCCTACGGGGTCCCTTCCGGGCCCTGCCTTTTAGGCCCAAATAGGACCCCGGGGCCTTCCTGTGGTCTTCTGTACCAATCCTGGCACGCTTTTTTAGTTCCTTCCTTCCCGCGGGGCCAGCAAGGATCCCGCGAGGTCTTCCCCTTCCGCAAGTCATTTCCGCGGGCATCGATCTTACAGGCTATTCGTGGTTCCCTTCCATTGGTCAGTCAAACGTCTCTTTAGAATAGAATTTTGACCAAGATTGACTTTCCGCGGGGTCCCAGTTACCACGTGTCCGCGACCAATTGGCTAGTCAAAAGGTCTTCTCCGATGACGTGTCAATAATTTTGACCGCGCCTACATATGCCCCCCGCGCGCGTACGACAAGTTCACGTCGTCCGCGTGCGTACTACGCCTCTTGTGGACTTCCGCGCCTGGCCCGGACTTGTCCCGCGGTGCAATGAATATAATAACTGCTGACGTCCCTTGATGTGCCGTCATGTCTCTTCATGTACCGTCGTGACCTTTCGTGTGCGGACGTCATAAATGTCCCCACCGGTTGACCACTATATAAACCCTTTGTCCATTATTTCCTTTTCTACCAAACCCCCAAATCTTCTCGAAGTGCTGTCATTTTCCCTCCTGATTCTCAGCGACCGCGTATTCTCCTTTCTTGTCACTTTCTATCTTTCGCGGTCACAACTTCCCTTTCTTGTTTCACTCTACTCATAAATGGCTACGCGTGGTATGATTGTCGAGGTCCCAGTCCCTTCCGCGGACGAGTGGCAAAGGGCCCCGTATCTGCGGACAGTTGGGGACCCATTCTGGGCCCTTGCGGAGGCATATCCTGTTGCGGGCGCCGCTGTGGCTGTCCCCACCTTCTTCACGGCTCCTGCCGCCCCGGAGAATGCAAAGCTTGTCAACCCTTCCTCTGTGCTTCGTTTTCGCCTAGAGCGCGGGGATTTCCCCTTTGTGGAATGTCGCTTTGGCGCCCAAACTTCCCCACCTACTGACTGGGCGGACTGGGTGGACGAGGTTGCCAGTGATCCTCGCTACAGGCAGGTGCTGCTGGGCAGCGGTGCTCTCGAGGCTGTCCAACTGTCGCGGCGTCTTGGCATCCCTCGACAGGGGGCGGCCATCAAAAACCTGGAGTTTGCTTGCTCACGATGGAGCATCGACACCCATTCCTTTGCATAGGCATGGGGGGAGAGTGGACTCTCGCTGGAGGACGTCTTCATTCTCACCCGCTTGTCCCTCCGCGGGGGCAACACCGTGGACCCGGCCAAACTCTCGCGTGGGGACCGCGAGGATGTTGAGGCTCTAAGGGCACTGCACAAGCGAGCCCAGAACGGGCCCATCTTCAACGTCCAGGGGGTCCGCAAGGCTGCCGCGGCGGACGCGAAGAAAACTTCCCTTGGGAGCTGGCTTCGTTATTTCTTCAAGGACCTCCAGCCCGCGAGGACTGTCGCCCCTGGAGCTGAGCGAGACTTTGTCGCGGGCCCTCAATACGGGCAGCGACTCTATATGGCGGGCTTCTTCTCCTATTTCCTCTCCTACTACGTCCTTCCTGACTACCCCGTCGACGGCATCTCCCAGGCGGTCTTTCCTCTGGCCGTGCTCCTGGCCCGCGGCCAGCCTGTCGCGCTGGCCCCTCTGTTCTTAGGGTCGCTCTACCGTCAATTGGACCTAGTTCAGGCTGATTATGCCAGGTCCCTTGGTAGGTGCGACCATCTTTCGATGGCCCACTCCACCTTCTTGCTCGCGTATTTCTTCGAGCACTTCCGAACTGTTGCTCCGGCTCCTATAGTCTTCCCGTCGTCGGAGGTACAATCCCGCGGGGAACAGTGGCACGGCACCAGCAGCGAAGCCTTGTGGTACGAGGCATGCGATGTTGAGGCCAACTTCACTCATCGCCCCTACAACATTCCTTCCCCGGGCGTCATGGGTGTGGGCCAATGCCTTCTCCCGGTCGGTTCCTCCCTCAGCGCCGCGAATGGCGGCGACCCCGTGGCGCGGACGGTGATCAACTCCGCGCTCGTAGCCCTTCCTGGGTGGCTCCCGTCTCTATGCAATGAGGCAGCTGGGGTGGCGGTGTACCGCCCGGACCGCTTTGCGAGGCAACTAAGCTTCGACCAAGGGGTTCCCGGGCATGCCCCCGAGATGAGCTCTTTCGCGGAGTCACAACTCCGGTTCATGGCGGGGGAGCTTTCCCCAATCCTGACACGCCTTGGCGACTTGCCCATCCCTGCCAGGGACAGGGTTTCAAACTATACCCCGGAGTTTCGCGCATTCTGGAGGAGGAATCTTAACTCCTTCCTGACATTCGTCCGCGGGGAGGCCGTGGTCCCCGAGGTGTCTACAATCTGGACTCGGGACACTTTACTGCGGGCCATTACCGTAGTCCGGGCAGCCGAATGGCGCGAGCCTCACGGCCAATGGGCCGTGATCCATGCCGCGCCCTTGAACAGGGTATTTCCTGTGGCAGCAGCCCCTGTACCTCCGCAAGCTGCCCCGGGGCGTACCCGCACGCGAGAACCCCATGTGAGAACACAGCCTCCGCCTCCTCCACCAGCAGAACCTTCTCAACCGCCCTCCTCCCAGGCGCCCGCGGCGGGGGAGGCCTGTCGCCCAAAACGAATTCGAAATGTAAGTGTCTTTCTCCCGTGCTGAATCATCCCATTACAATGCTTCATCTCTTCGTTCTTTTGGGGCTTATTTCCTTTGTCTTCTTCTTCCTTTTCTTTAGCAGCGGAAGCGGGACGCGAGCACGTTCGTGGCCTTCGAGCCAGAAGCAGCCGCGGCAGCGGAGGCCGCGGAACAAATAGCGGCCGGGGCAGAAGAGGATGCCCCAGATGCTCAGCCGAAGAGACGCCGCCTTGACAGTAAGCCTCGACTTACTAGCATGTTACCTTTGTCGTTTTGCATCTTGTGTTTCTAACTTTTATTTTGTCGTGATTCCTCAAACAGCTGTGGCAGAGTCCGATAACGAGGAGGATGAGGACGCGGGGGCGGGCGATGATGGCTATGATGACGACGATGATGATGATGACCAACTTACCCTGGCGGCTATGCAGGCCCGGGCGTCTGCGCCCGCGGGGGGCCTTTCTGCGGAGGATGTCGTCATCTTGGATATCCTCGACTCTCCGGAGGAACAGAGGGCAACGGAGGTGATCCAGCCTCGGGCAGAACCGGTTCCTTTTCCTCAACCGGAGCCGGAATCCTCCGCGGTTATCGGAGGTATGTTACCCGATGAGCCTTCCATTGTTGACCTCGGGGGAGATCCGAACACAGTTTCTTCTGATTCGGATTCTTCTTCGGAGGAGTCTGAAAATGTTATCGTATATTCTGCTGATCGGGACCTTTCTCCATCCCATGCAGCGGCTTCTGAGGCACGCGAGCCCCCGCCATCGATGGAGACTCACGAGTCCGTGGGCCAGGCGGACATCACCGCGGAACCTCTCAACGCGGCTGCTGCGCAGCTTCTGAGGGGAGGAGATGAAGATGACTTTGAGGAGCCTCCTCACGCTGCCGCAGGGGGTCCTGCCGCGAGCCAACCTGGGGCGGGCTCAACCTCCACCCCTTCTGGCTCTCACCAGCAGTCCACCAGCGCTCGCATCCGTTCCACGGAAAGTTTTCTGGGCCGGGTTGCTGGCGGCTCTCCAGGGATCTCTAATGCCCCGTTCCTCTAGGGCCCTGGATCAAACGCAGAGCAGGACGTGGCTGTGGACGCCGCTAGCCCCCACTCTCCAGCGTGCTCTACCTCGCAAACCCACTCTCCTCGTCAATCCGCAAGACGTACACCGACTCCGCCCGCTGAGCCTGCCGCCCAACCTTCCGACCGACAGCTGGAGGTAAACGAAGAGCTTTTTGGGGGCCCCACCTCCATTACTGACTCAGATCTAAATTTCTTATTTAAAGATATGGCTTTCTTGCCAACTGACGATGTTTTGGGGGGACAGGGAAGCCAGGCTCTTGGAGATTTCGAGCTTGAATTGAATCTGGAGATGGGCGAGCAGAGAGATGAAGTCGAGTCCAGGGAGCAGTCTCCTCCTAGGCCAAGCCAGCCTGCTCTGGATCTGGGGAAAGGGCCAATGGACACTGAGGCCGCGGAGCCAATCCGCCTCTTCCCCGCGGGCTTTTCTGTAGACGAAGCCCGCTACCCGGTGCTGAATGCCATAGCCCGGTCTCATCCGGAGACCTTCAGCTCCTTCAACCCGCGGTCCGCCCGGATCGGGGCGATCTACCTTAATAGTCTCCACGATGTGCTAACTCCCTGGGGGCAACTGCGCTATAGGGACTTCAATCCTGGAACTGAGGCTGATTTGCTGGAGGTTGCCCAAGACATGCAGGTCTTCGGGTTTGACCTGGCCTGGCTATGCGCGCGGAGTTCCGCTCTAAGGGCCGTGGGGGAGAGGGCAGCTCTGAGGCCTGAGATTCAGAGCTTATCGGCCCAGATGGACGCCACCCGCCAGCATCTGGCTAATCTGGAGGCCAATTTTGCCCAACTAATGCAGCGTGACACGGAGCTGGCTGCCACTTCGCTGATCCTTGACGATCCTGACCCTGATGGGCTTGTCTTCGCGGACTGGCAGGCTTAGGGCTTTTCCTTCTTGTTTTCATGGCTTATGTCTCTCTCTTTTTTTTTTTTTGAACACATGTGCTGTTTCCCCTCTTTCCTGGTACTGATAATAAAGAAGTTTTTTTTTTTTTTTGAATAAAACTTGGCACCTTCGGAATGAGATTGTCTTTCGTCTCAATGATGTCATCTGGATGTAATTCATGTGCTTTTGCACGAATCCGCGGGCCATGCTCTGACCGCTTAGGATTTACCTTAATCTTCAGTTGATGACCATCAAGCCTGGGGGCGCGAATCGTGTCCTGACTCCTTGTGGCCCGTCATCATTTCTATTCGACAAATACTAAGTCTGAAATCGGAGCCATGTTCTGGCCATTAAAGACTTAAAATTATCTCTTTTTGACAATCGCTAAGTATGAACTTCGCGGGTCATGTTCTGACCATTAAAGACTTAACATTATCTCTTTTTGACAATCGCTAAGTATGAACTCCACGGGTCATGTTCTGACCCCTCGCGACTTAGCATCATCTCTTTTTGATAATCGTTAAGTTTGGAATTCGGGGCCATGTTCTGGCCATTAAAGGCTTAACATTATCTCTTTTTGACAATCGCTAAGTATGAACTTCGCGGGTCATGTTCTGACCATTAAAGACTTAACATTATCTCTTTTTGACAATCGCTGAGTATGAACTCCGCGGGTCATGTTCTGACCATTAAAGACTTAACATTATCTCTTTTTGACAATCGCTAAGTATGAACTTTGCGGGTCATGTTCTGACCCCTCGCGACTTAGCATCATCTCTTTTTAATAATCGTTAAGTTTGGAATTCGGGGCCATGTTCTGGCCATTAAAGGCTTAACATTATCTCTTTTTAACAATCGCTAAGCATGAACTTCGCGGGTCATGTTCTGACCTCTCGCGACTTAGCATCATCTATTTTTGATAATCGTTAAGTTTGGAATTCGGGGCCATGTTCTGGTCATTAAAGGCTTAACATTATCTCTTTTTGACAATCGCTAAGCATGAACTTCGCGGGTCATGTTCTGACCCCTCGCGACTTAGCATCATCTCTTTTTGATAATCGTGAAGCTTGGAAAGAGTTAATCGCAAGGAGCAAAAGAACAGATGGTCCCGCGGAAATGTTCTCTCCGCGTGAACGCCTCGTTTCGTTTTAGCATTAAAGTCAAAGCAGTAGTTCAAATCAGGAACGAGTGCCAACATTTCATTAACAGAAAATGAGACCAACAGTTACAAGTTTTTTAGGATAATTTGCAGTAGGATGTCACTCTTCATTGCACTTCAAATAAAAATTACAAGAAGGAAGAAAAGAGATAAATAGAACCGAATGGGAGGGAATTGGTGGGGCAGGACAGGGACCCGCGAACTCCCAGTGCCTTCCTTCACGGGTAGAACTTCTTGACGTATTTGGCATTCATGGCCCCTATCTCAAAATCGTCCTCGACGCGTGCCAAGTGGTAGTACCCGCTAGAGGAGGCGCTGATCACTTCATAGGGCCCTTCCCATCTCGGCGTGAACTTTGGCGTCTTCATGTCTCTCATCACTGCTGTGGTGGCTTTCCAAACTAGTTCCCCGACTTCGAATACCCGCGGCACCACGCCCTTGTTATAGTAGCGCGCCACGGATTTCCAGTACTTATTATGGGCCAGGGCCGCCGTTGTCCTCCTTTCTTCGAGGGCTTCCAGATCTGCCTTTCTCCCTTCCGCGGAATTCTCCATCGCGAGTACCATTCGCACGGAGGGGACGCTCAGTTCCGCGGGTAAGACCGCTTCCGCTCCGTACACCAGGCTGAAGGGGCAGGCGCGAATAGACTTCCTTTTCGATGTGCGATAAGCCCAAAGGGCTATTGGTAAGTGATCGGCCCAAGTACCCCCGCGCTCGTCCAACAGCTTGCTCAATATTCTGATGAGGGTCTTATTCGTCACTTCCGCTTGCCCATTTCCCTGCGGGTAGTAGGCGCTAGATGTACGGTGCTCGACCGTGTATTCATCGAGGAGGCTTCCCAGTTGGTGATTGATAAACGGAGTCCCGTTATCAGAAAGAACTACCTTAGGTATACCGAACCTGCAAATGATGTTTTCTTTGATGAATGCTGCCACTACTTCTCCCGTGGCCTTCTTCAATGGAACAGCCTCGACCCACTTAGTGTAAACTTCCGTGGCCGCCAAAATCCACCGGTTTTTTCGCGATGCTGGCCTAATTCGTCCTACTAGGTCCATGGCCCAAGTTTGGAAGGAATAGGGGGCACGGATGGAATGTAACTCCACAGAAGGAGCGTGGACCAAGTTCCCGAACTTCTGGCAGGCCTGGCATCTTTGCATGTGCCTTTTCGAATCATTTTCCATGGTGGGCCAAAAATATCCCAGGCTAACTAGCTGCTCATAAAGCTTCCTCCACCCCTGGTGCTCTGTCCCGTGAGTCTTGGCCAGAACCTCTTCCGTTTGTTCCTTGTCTATGCACACTTGAGGCATTCCGTCAAGAGTTCTTCTGAATAAGAGTCATTTTTCCAAGAAAAAGCGTCGGGCTCCGCGGACAACCCTCGCGGACTCGGCTCACTCGATGGGCAAAGACCCTTCTCGTAAGTAGTCGATGTAGACTTGTCTCCAATCTGTCTCCTGATTATTAGCGCCTGCCATCAGGCATTCTGGTCTGGCCATGTACAGGGAACACCAGGTGCAATTCTTTATGATCAAATCAGCATCTTTCTTCATGTTAGGCCAATAGTAACCCTGCCTCTGAATTCTTCTATACAGAGCTATCTCATTGTCCGCGCAATTGTCGTTGTGAATTCTGTCCAAGACTTCTTCTGCCTCCTTCGCATCGACACATCGCGCGAGCCATCCCTGCGGGCCGCGGTTATACAATTCTCCGCGTAAGACTATGAACTGCGAGAGCTCCGCGGTGGACAGGTGCCCTATGCCGGTGACTAACTGGATCTTGATAGATCCGCGCCAATCCTCCGTTGGTTCTGAAAAGTCTTGCACCGCGGACGGCTCAAACATCTTCACAATCTCAATGCAGGCCATCTCTTCTTCAAATTCCGTCTTTGCCCCCAGCGTCGCAAGAGCATCCGGAAAACGATTCTCTGATCTGGGCTTGTGGATGATACTGACGCTCTTGAAGAATTTCATTAGCTTCTGTACCATCGTTCGGTACGGTGCCAGAGTCGGTTCTTTCAACGCGTAAATCCCTTCCGTTTGTAAGACCACCAGTTTTGAGTCTCCTGCTATCTTCAGGTGCTTGACTCTTCTCTCCTTTGCCGCTATCAGACCCAAGATCAACGCTTCATATTCCGCTTCGCTGTTGGAGCATGGGAAGTTCAATTTGTACGCTAAATGGACCCTATTTCTCTCTTCGATTTGTAATACTACTCCCGCGCCTCCTGATCCACTACCCGCGGTGTGGGCTCCCGCGCCCGCGGTGCTGTTTGTGACAGAGTCGCCACCCGGATTTTTGAGATGGATGATCCGAGGAACCGAGGGGTTTTGTTTTGAAAAGAAAAGGCCTTTTGGTCTAGCGAAACTGTTTGAGATTTTGGATCCGGGAGCCAGGTTACGAACGGGGAAGGTTTTGTTGAAAAGCACCCCGCTCGCCCGGTGAAAACCGGTCTCTACTAAACATTTTAAATGGGGGGATTAATACAACTCAAAAAACCTTAAAAACACATAAAGGGAAAGGGAAACAAGATAAATCATAACACGTTGCCGTGCTAGTGGTGCTTGCTGTACAGAGATGATAAAGATGGCATGGCGATGATATAAACAAGAAAGATATTCAAACGGACTGTCTGGGTCGCTGCCCTCCGTCAGACGGCATATCGGGTTATAGCGCGCGGCTTACCAATATGCCCTGCGTGGTTCCGATCCCGATACCAAACTTTTATAGTTTTGCAAAGCTTCGCACGGTGTACCATTACATCGCACGGTTTTATTTTAAAGCTTCAAACAACTCACAGCCGTCAGATCATCTCAGATCTGCACCATTCTTTCAAACCATGAAGGGAAAACCATTTTTGATACGTTTGCTTGTTTTGAAAAGATCTATGGAGTTTAAAACATGACTTGTAGAAATGGTCTCATTCTGAGACAGCTTTTGGTATACAGAAGAGACCCAACAACGGACGATCGCGATCCAGACAGTTTGATCAAGAAAACAGTATTCTTTCGAAATGCCGTGCGTATTAGTCTACTACGCCGTGCGACGCTCCAAAGAGCCGCGCGGCGTAGCACACCTTCGTACAGACCTCTGGTTTTTTTTTGTAAAAGAGGTTTTGGGTCAGATCCTAACCAAAAGGGTTAAGACTGAAAACAGAAAGGTCCCCTCAGGGCCGGGACAGAGCCTAGCCCAAGGAAACTTGATTTATACCTTTTGATCGAAGCTTGGATGTGCTTGAAGATGGAGGAATGGAGGTTGATTCGGACTGAGTTTTGAGAGACTTGTGAGCAAATGGGTGTAGAGAGAAAGAGAGATCAAGTGGGTTGATGTAGAGAGAGAAAGAGGTGTATGTAGTGGTGATGGATGTAAGGAGTTGTAGAGAGAGAACCAAGGGGGATTTTTAGAGAGAGAGAGTGAGAGTATAGAAAATGGCAGAGTAATTTTACTTGGAGTTGAAGGGGTCCCTTCTCAACTAGAGGGGGGGTGTATTTATAGGCAAAAAGATACTTGGAGAGCACCCAAAGAGGGGAGGTAGCTTCTGGGCCGAATAAAACTTATTTTATTGCCAAGACGCTCCTCCTGCAGGCGTGGCCGACAACTTTCTGCACCTGTCAGAACTTTTCCCAAAATGTCGTGCTGCCTATTGAAATACCGCGCGGAGGAGTGATTTTCTTGAATTTTTCTGAAATGCCGTGCAGCGTTTTGAAATGCCGCGTGGCGTTTCTGGAATGCCGCGCGGTATCCGAGACAGCACAGCACACTAAACTTCGCAGGGGCGCCCCGGACATTCCCGAACTCGGATTTAGGCACGGTTCGAAGCGTTGGAAAGCTTGTCGAGTCCTCTTTCTAACCCAATTGGTTTCACTCAAAGGTATTTCATACATTGAAATGTGTGCCCATTTTACCCTCAGTGTGTCATGGAAAAAGTTGTTTTTGACAACGTAAACGCATTTTTCTCTTTTGCAATTGAACCGAGAGCCACCCTTTATGTTTGAGAAGGGATTTTCTTGAGGTTTAGAGAAGGAGTAAGAAAGGAGCAACAATCCAAGCCTTGAAGGTATATTTTTTTCCTTATTTCATCATCGGGGAAACTTAAAGATTATTCGGAGGCCCGAATTGGGGTGTCTACAGTAGTCCCTCTTTAACGGAACTTAGGTACCATTGCTTGATATAAGTGACGTTAAAGATTAGACATCCCAATCCATCGCTCCAAAGTCTTTAAGTTAGATGTAAGAATGCAATAAAGGTGGTCGCACTCATGGAGCTGCCTACGTACCCCGTTGTAGGGATCAGACCAACGTATTTCAATTGGGACGATGTAAACGTAGCAAACAATGCGAAAAATTCAATTGAGACAAGCCTTCGGGAGGCGTATTTTTGAAATTGATTTGAGACTTGAGACGAGCCCTCGGGAGGTGGATTTTTTGAAATTGATTTGAGACTTGAGACGTGAGACTTGAGACTTGAGACTTGAGACGAGCCTTCGGGAGGCGAATTTTTGAAATTGATTTGAGACTCGAGACTTGAGACTTGAGACTTGAGACTTGAGACGAGCCTTCGGGAGGCGAATTTTTGAAATTGATTTGAGACTTGAGACTTGAGACTTGAATTTTGTAAGAGACTTGAATTTGGATAGCTTGAATTTGAATAGACTTGAATTTGAAAAGCTTGAATTTTGAAAGAAGTTTGAATTGAATAATTTGAATTTTGAAGAACTTGAATTTTTGGAGGTGGCTTGAACTTGAAGAGCTTGAATTTGACGTTCGATTGAGGCAATTCATGAATGATAATGCAAGTTGATATGTCAATGAATGTCACGTAAACATGCAAAATCAATGCAAGTATGACAAACGTAAGTCCCGGAGGACAAAGTGCTAGACAGAGCGTAGTCCCTTTGGGCAAAGTGTAGTCCCAAAGGACAAAGTGCAGATAGAGTGCGAGTCTCGGAGGACGAAGTGCTAGACAGAGTGAAGTCCCAGAGGATAAGGTGTGAGACAAAGTGCAGTCCCAGATGACAAACCACTACTCGAGAGACTAAAAATCTTCTAGGTCGGCTAGACTACAGTCTGAGAGACGAAGAGGCTTTAGGTTGGTTAGATTGTAGCTCGAGAAACTAAGAGACTTTAGGTTGGTTAGACCGTAGCTCGCGAAACTAAGAGGCTTTAGGTTGGTTAGACCGTAGCTCAAGAGACTAAAAGGCTTTAGGTTGGTAAGACCGTAGCTCAAGAAACTAAGAGGCTTTTAGGTTGGTAAGACCGTAGCCCGAGAGACGAAGAGGCTTTAGGTCAGTTAGACCGTAGCCCGAGAGGCAAAGAAACTAAGGTCTTGCTGACCGTCGCTCGATTGAATGAGAAGCTTAGGTCCTTTTGACCGTCGCCGATTGAATGAGAAGCTTAGGTCCTTTTGACCGTTGCTCGATTGTATGAGAAGCTTAGGTCCTTTTGACCGTCGCCGATTGAATGGGAAGCTTAGGTCCTTTTGACCGTTGCTCGATTGAATGAGAAGCTTAGGTCCTTTTGACCGTTGCTCGATTGAATGAGAAGCTTAGGTCCTTTTGACCGTTGCTCGATTGTATGAGAAGCTTAGGTCCTTTTGACCGTCGCCGATTGAATGGGAAGCTTAGGTCCTTTTGACCGTTGCTCGATTGAATGAGAAGCTTAGGTCCTTTTGACCGTTGCTCGATTGAATGAGAAGCTTAGGTCCTTTTGACCGTCGCCGATTGAATGGGAAGCTTAGGTCCTTTTGACCGTTGCTCGATTGAATGAGAAGCTTAGGTCCTTTTGACCGTTGCTTAAGAGACTAAAAAGCATTAGGTCGGTTAGACCGTAGCTTGGTTGATTGAGAAGCTTAGGTCCTTTTGACCGTTGCTCGATTGTATGAGAAGCTTAGGTCCTTTTGACCGTCGCCGATTGAATGGGAAGCTTAGGTCCTTTTGACCGTTGCTCGATTGAATGAGAAGCTTAGGTCCTTTTGACCGTTGCTCGATTGTATGAGAAGCTGAGGTCCTTTTGACCGTCGCCGATGGAATGGGAAGCTTAGGTCCTTTTGACCGTTGCTCGATTGAATGAGAAGCTTAGGTCCTTTTGACCGTTGCTCGATTGTATGAGAAGCTTAGGTCCTTTTGACCGTCGCCGATTGAATGGGAAGCTTAGGTCCTTTTGACCGTTGCTCGATTGAATGAGAAGCTTAGGTCCTTTTGACCGTTGCTTAAGAGACTAAAAAAGCATTAGGTCGGTTAGACCGTAGCTTGGTTGATTGAGAAGCTTAGGTCCTTTTGACCGTTGCTCGATTGTATGAGAAGCTTAGGTCCTTTTGACCGTCGCCGATTGAATGGGAAGCTTAGGTCCTTTTGACCGTTGCTCGATTGAATGAGAAGCTTAGGTCCTTTTGACCGTTGCTCGATTGTATGAGAAGCTTAGGTCCTTTTGACCGTCGCCGATTGAATGGGAAGCTTAGGTCCTTTTGACCGTTGCTCGATTGAATGAGAAGCTTAGGTCCTTTTGACCGTTGCTCGATTGAATGAGAAACTTAGGTCCTTTTGACCGTTGCTCGATTGAATGAGAAGCTTAGGTCCTTTTGACCGTCGCCGATTGAATGGGAAGCTTAGGTCCTTTTGACCGTTGCTCGATTGAATGAGAAGCTTAGGTCCTTTTGACCGTTGCTTAAGAGACTAAAAAGCATTAGGTCGGTTAGACCGTAGCTTGGTTGATTGAGAAGCTTAGGTCCTTTTGACCGTTGCTCGATTGTATGAGAAGCTTAGGTCCTTTTGACCGTCGCCGATTGAATGGGAAGCTTAGGTCCTTTTGACCGTTGCTCGATTGAATGAGAAGCTTAGGTCCTTTTGACCGTTGCTCGATTGAATGAGAAGCTTAGGTCCTTTTGACCGTCGCCGATTGAATGGGAAGCTTTGGTCCTTTTGACCGTTGCTCGATTGAATGAGAAGCTTAGGTCCTTTTGACCGTTGCTTAAGAGACTAAAAAGCATTAGGTCGGTTAGACCGTAGCTTGGTTGATTGAGAAGCTTAGGTCCTTTTGACCGTTGCTCGATTGTATGAGAAGCTTAGGTCCTTTTGACCGTCGCCGATTGAATGGGAAGCTTAGGTCCTTTTGACCGTTGCTCGATTGAATGAGAAGCTTAGGTCCTTTTGACCGTTGCTCGATTGTATGAGAAGCTTAGGTCCTTTTGACCGTCGCCGATTGAATGGGAAGCTTAGGTCCTTTTGACCGTTGCTCGATTGAATGAGAAGCTTAGGTCCTTTTGACCGTTGCTCGATTGAATGAGAAGCTTAGGTCCTTTTGACCGTCGCCGATTGAATGGGAAGCTTAGGTCCTTTTGACCGTTGCTCGATTGAATGAGAAGCTTAGGTCCTTTTGACCGTTGCTTAAGAGACTAAAAAGCATTAGGTCGGTTAGACCGTAGCTTGGTTGATTGAGAAGCTTAGGTCCTTTTGACCGTTGCTCGATTGTATGAGAAGCTTAGGTCCTTTTGACCGTCGCCGATTGAATGGGAAGCTTAGGTCCTTTTGACCGTCGCCGATTGAATGGGAAGCTTAGGTCCTTTTGACCGTTGCTCGATTGAATGAGAAGCTTAGGTCCTTTTGACCGTTGCTCGATTGAATGAGAAGCTTAGGTCCTTTTGACCGTTGCTCGATTGAATGAGAAGCTTAGGTCCTTTTGACCGTCGCCGATTGAATGGGAAGCTTAGGTCCTTTTGACCGTTGCTCGATTGAATGAGAAGCTTAGGTCCTTTTGACCGTTGCTTAAGAGACTAAAAAGCATTAGGTCGGTTAGACCGTAGCTTGGTTGATTGAGAAGCTTAGGTCTTTTGGACCGTTGCTTGAGAGCATTAGGTCTTTTGGACCGTAGCTTGGTTGAATGACTTTTGGACAACATTCAAGATTCGCGAGTTGGCACTCGACGACAATGTGTACAACATTCCATTTTTGTTTTTTTGAAAAAAAAAAAAAAAAAAAAAATAGGGACACATCTGAGTACCCTTTTTGCTTTACTATCTTTGGTGAGTAGACTGGTATCTTGGATTTTTGGGCTAAAACTCGCCTACGGTGAGGGCTTGAATTTGAGTTGGAGTTTGTTTTTGGTCGGAGCTTAGATTTGCGCTGGAGTTTGTTTTTGGTCAGGGCTCGAGCTTTGGGCTAAAACTTTCCTTTGGTCAAGGCTTGAGATTTGGGCTGAAGTTTGTGCTCGAGTTTTGAAGTTAGGCATACGCTTGCCTCGGTAGATGACATTGAGCTGTTGTGCCCCAGTGAGTGACGAACCCCAGTTCTGATGATTTTGGCAAGCAATTGTCCAAGCGCAGTCCAGGCTAGGGTTTCGCTCGGGTATTAACACTCTCCTTTTGCGCTCTAAATTTTGCCTAGTACCGCCCTTTTGGGTTTTCGGTCTAGCGAGCCTTTTTGATTAACTACCTTAACTTTTGCCTAGGCCGCCCTTGCGGGTTTTCGACCTAGCAGGCTTTTGCTCTAATTTTTGCTTGAGTCTGCCCGCCCTTGTGGTTTTCAGCCCAACGAGCTTCTCTCAGGGGTGGTATTCTTCCATGCGTTGAAATGACTTCCACGAGTCGAGAATTGACCAAACCGAGATGACTCTTTTGACTTTTGGCAAAATGGGTGAATTTTGACAAGACTATGTTGACGCAAATGAGGGAGAGAAAGACGAAGCGACTTTTGAATGGTGCCCCTGATTGGGCGAAGAGTTTAACTATTTTGAAATGGCAGACATGCCCAGGTTCTTGGAATTCTCCTTTTGGAATTTCAAAATTATTTTACTCCATCAATTGATTTTCATTCAAATCTTTCGATTTTGTTTTGTCAAACATGAGAGTTTTTATCATGAACCGTACCCCAGGTTGCTGATGATGACCCCAGTTTGAATTTTTGCTTTGAGCAATGCTTTGACTTTTCTCCATGTATTGATTTTCGATCATGCCTCTTAACGCCTAGGGTTCTTGCTATCAAATTGCGCTTTCCAATCAGAAAGGACTTTTTGGGTTGTAATGTGGGCCGTGGTTTGGGCTTGACAAAGAAAGGACAATTGGCTCAAAAATTTCACTTTCTTTTGGTTTTTCAAAGCTAGCAGCTATCTTTGAACTTTTTATGCCCCTTTACTTTGGTGGGCGTTTTCGATTTCTTGATTCCTCATGCTTTCAATGCCTTTCAATGTGTTTGACACTTTCATCCTGTTGATGCTTTGAATCTCGATGTGTCTGGCACTTTCACTCTTTTGATACTTTGAATTTCAATGTTTCTTCTAGCACTTTTATTTTTCATCTCACCCCGATGCGGGGGATAGCTGGCTAGCTGGGGATCAAAGAATTTGATTGGGGCTCAAAAGGGGCTATCAAAAGATATAACTTTATGCGTAGGATGAAAGAAACGACGGCCTTTCTTCATTTTGGATTGCGCAACCTAACAACTAAATCCTAGATGCTCCATTGAGCGGCTTTTGTTTGCATGCTCTAACTTTTGCCTAGGTCAGATTTTGAAGTCTTGACCTAGCGGGCCTTTTCAGAGTCACGACATTGCTTCTTAGCATGGATATGGCATTGGGAAGTAGTTCCTTGAAATTCTTCTTCTTTTCCCGAGGTGAGGGTTCAATCAAAAATCATCTCGTGTTTTGACGTGATTATCATGATTTTCAACTGATGGTGGAAAATAATTTCGAAACTCTGAGTTTATTACAGAATTGCGACGTTCAAAAGACAGCGACCGAACGACTAGGGGTTGACTCAAAAGACCAAGACCAAACCTTGGGATTGACTTGAATGCTCGTGACCGGGCCTCAGGATGAGGCTGCCTACGTATCCTGTAAAGGAATCAGGTCACAACGTAGTTCAGGCCTACGAAACCGACTCTCTCTTTTTTTTGACTCTTGCAGACTTAAAATTGAGAACCCACAGACACAGTAGTGAAAGCATGAAAGACTCGAGGTACAAACTGACTCAAACACAAAGACGGTTGTTTAGAGGACAAGGGCTCGAAGCTTGAAAACTCCCAAACTCGTGGAAGGTTGGACCGTTGCATGGTTCTTGATGGTTTACCCTTCTTTGATTAAAAAGGCGGAGTTAATACAAGGATTGCGCTTGGGCATGATGTTTAGCTGTGGTGGGGGGATGATTTTGTCATCGATGAGGTCTTGAATCTTATGGCGGAGATGATTGCATTCATTGGTAACATGACCGGGTATTTGATGGAAGGTGCAGAAGGTATTTGGGTTATGATTTGCTGAGAGCTTTTGAGGTACAGGAGTTTGAGGGAGTGGCTTGATGAGGCCAGTTTTGAGGAGCTTTTCATAAACCAGAGATTGAGGTTCAGAGAAATGAGAGAAGGCCCTTCGTTTGGTTCTGCGACTGAGTTGAGAGTTCACGGTGGTGCCCGTGGTGCCCCTAACAAAAGCCTTACTTGCTTTGCAACCGTATAGCCTTTTGCTATCAACGGGACAAACCCTTTTGCCTCTGGGATTGATCTCATGTATTTCTGTCGAGACAATAGGCATGTCAGCACTGGCTTCGGTCAAGGGTCCAGTATCTTCCTTCGAGTGAGCCCTAGCATCATGAATTTCAGCCAGGTCCTTAAACATTTCTGAGAGCTTCACTTTTGAGAAAAGTTTGTCAGCCCTGTCGGCCCTTAGGTCCCCAACATCATCATTCAGTCCCACATTTGTGTTCGGTATTACGGATGTGAAAAGGTTGACCAGCCCTTGGACCAGAGTTAGCATCTTGTCCATTTTCTGACTCATTTCCTCCACAGTCTTTTTCAGCTCATTCAATTCTGTTTGCCCTGCCATTGAGGTGATCGGAGAATGCGGTGTGGTTTTGTGTAGGATGGGTGGCTCAGTACTGATAGTAAAGCAAAAAGTGAATTTTAGATGAGTCCCAGACGCATTTCTGAAAAAGAAAGAACATGTCATGATCTTGATGTTGTCCTAAGGTCTAACCCAGCCTGGTCTCAGTTAAGGCATTACACAGATGGTTTCTAACAACTACGGGTAGGTTGTTTAACAGGGATAGACCCGACGCCTTTATCATGACCATCAAAGCAACAAGATTGCTGTAACCCAGATACTGGTGTTTTTAAGGCTAACCCAGATCGGGGGCCTTTTAGGCACGGCGAACACCGAAGGTATCGCAAACTCCATGGATTTAAAGTCTCCTTGACTGTCCTAAGGACCTACCGTGGTTCAAATCTCACTTAAGACATGGCACAGATGACTTCTGACAATCCGGGTAGGTCATGTCAGGTAGGTTAAATTCCGAATGCTTCGGAATCAGAGCCAATCTCCTTATCTTGACCATCCGAGACAGAGCAATATGACTGCCGAAATCCAGATACCAATGTTCCTTAAGGCTAGACTGAACCAGAGGAGCCGTATGGGCACGGCAAACGCCGAAGGTATCACAAACTCCATGGATTTAAGGTCTCCTAGACCGACAATGTGATCCTTAAAGATTGCCTCGATCCTCAGCATTTCTTTTAACAGTGTATCCTTTGATCAGGAATGACAAGTCTCGGGAGCCGGCAAAAGAAATTAAGTCCCTAACATTTTTCATTCGAAGTTTCGATTTTGGTTTTAGAAATAGTTTGGCATAAATGACATGATACTATAACCAAGGTAGCGTAAGCGACATGGCGCCATTAGCCTAAGCGGTGTAAGTGACTTGGCACAGTAACCTGGGTGGTGTGAGTATCACGACATTGTAGCTCAATTGTTTCCTTAATCTCCATTGAATTCTTGATTGCAAAATGTATTGACGACTTAACAAATATTGACATCCCCAAGGCTTTATCGTTCCAGGGATTATTTGATTTAGAAATCGTGCAGATGCACAGCTCTTCATCGGGTCTTGGCAATCTTTTCAGACCACGGGGAGGGAAGGAGAGAAGGGCGAAGGAGGATGCGAGAGTGAGTCCGAGTCCCAGAAGACAAGTGCCTAGTGGACGGACTATGTGCATTGCAGTACGACGATATGATATGGCACGTGAGCGCGAAAATGCATTAAGCAGGATATAACATATAGTTCCAACAGATGGATCCATGTCTTAACTTTGGAAGGTTCTATGCACACGTGTCGTCGTTGTTGTCACCGTCCTAACTTCCTACAGACGTACCTCAGTTCCAAATCTCACTTAGGATTTGATCGTACCAAGGGTTTCAGCAGCCACGGGTAAGTCGTGTCAGGCAGGTTAAATTCCGAATGTTTCGGAACCAGAGCCAATCTCCTTATCTTGACCATCCGAGACAAAGCAATAAGGTTACCGAAACCTAGATACAAGCACTTCCTAAGGCTAGATCCAGACCAGAGGGGCCGTTCGGGCACGGCGAACACCGGAGGTATCTCATACTCCATAGATTTAAGGTCTCCTAGACCCACAGGAAACGGTTTTAAAAAGTTGCCTCGATCCTCAGAGTTTCTTTTGACAATGTATCCTTTATAAACAACGAAGCTTAAGAGATGTCAAAACAAACTAAGTCTTCATCAAATTTTTTTTTTTTCAAAGGTTCAATCTCTGTTTTTGAAGTGACGTGGTAAAAATGACGCGGTATTATGACCAGGTGGCGTGAGCGACGTGGCGCTATTAGCCTAGACGGTGTAAATATCACAGCATTAATACTTTAGTCATTCCTTCATTTTTTGGTTTTTGAACATTTGATTGAAAAATGTATTGAAGACTTAGTAAGAATTGATTTCCCTCAAATACGTCATTTTAAGGACTAATTAGTACTAAGCAACGTGCATCCCATGAGGCACGACTCTTCATCGGGTGTTAGCAACCTTCCTATTTTTTTTATTTTTTAAAAAAACGTGGGAGGGAGAGAGAAGTCTTAGAACTACTCTAACGGTCAAGTAATACATGTGCAATGTAGCATGATGATGAGACATGTCATGTGAGCAAGATATATGCAGCACGTAATCAGAGTATAACACATAAGTCCTAGCCATGGGTTCCTGTCCTAGTTGGGAAGGTTCTATGGTTATGTACAAGTGCAAAGGCCGATTTTGGTTTGAGAGGGGTTCCCCGGACTAGAGCCAAGATGTACTACCCCATGTCAAGTGTATTGCAAGACAATGGTCGAACAGCACGATGGCCCATCATAGTCGAGGGTTGCTAGGCGGCCCGGGAGAGCTTGTCACCGGTAAACCGGGCAAGATAGCCAGAACACGCTAGCGCGGCTTGTGCGGTGCAAAGTGTAAAAGAAAGTTAAGTTCTTCAAATTGCATTAAGTCCCCCAAGTAAAATGCCTTTCAAGTTTGGCTCTCTTGATTATCCAACACTTCTTTATGTATTTTTTTTTTAAAAAAAAAGAAGTTTTGAATAAAAGTCCCCAGCAGAGTCGCCACTGTGGGCTCCCGCGCCCGCGGTGCTGTTTGTGACAGAGTCGCCACCCGGATTTTTGAGATGGATGATCCGAGGAACCGATGGGTTTTGTTTTGAAAAGAAAAGGCCTTTTGGTCTAGCGAAACTGTTTGAGATTTTGGATCCGGGAGCCAGGTTACGAACGGGGAAGGTTTTGTTGAAAAGCACCCCGCTCGCCCGGTGAAAACCGGTCTCTACTAAACATTTTAAATGGGGGGATTAATACAACTCAGAAAACCTTAAAAACACACAAAGGGAAAGGGAAACAAGATAAATCATAACACGTTGCCGTGCTAGTGGTGCTTGCTGTACAGAGATGATAAAGATGGCATGGCGATGATATAAACAAGAAAGATATTCAAACGGACTGTCTGGGTCGCTGCCCTCCGTCAGACGGCATATCGGGTTATAGCGCGCGGCTTACCAATATGCCCTGCGTGGTTCCGATCCCGATACCAAACTTTTATAGTTTTGCAAAGCTTCGCACGGTGTACCATTACATCGCACGGTTTTATTTTAAAGCTTCAAACAACTCACAGCCGTCAGATCATCTCAGATCTGCACCATTCTTTCAAACCATGAAGGGAAAACCATTTTTGATACGTTTGCTTGTTTTGAAAAGATCTATGGAGTTTAAAACATGGCTTGTAGAAATGGTCTCATTCTGAGACAGCTTTTGGTATACAGAAGAGACCCAACAACGGACGATCGCGATCCAGACAGTTTGATCAAGAAAACAGTATTCTTTCGAAATGTCGTGCGTATTAGTCTACTACGCCGTGCGACGCTCCAAAGAGCCGCGCGGCGTAGCACACCTTCGTACAGACCTCTGGTTTTGTTTTGTAAAAGAGGTTTTGGGTCAGATCCTAACCAAAAGGGTTAAGACTGAAAACAGAAAGGTCCCCTCAGGGCCGGGACAGAGCCTAGCCCAAGGAAACTTGATTTATACCTTTTGATCGAAGCTTGGATGTGCTTGAAGATGGAGGAATGGAGGTTGATTCGGACTGAGTTTTGAGAGACTTGTGAGCAAATGGGTGTAGAGAGAAAGAGAGATCAAGTGGGTTGATGTAGAGAGAGAAAGAGGTGTATGTAGTGGTGATGGATGTAAGGAGTTGTAGAGAGAGAACCAAGGGGGATTTTTAGAGAGAGAGAGTGAGAGTATAGAAAATGGCAGAGTAATTTTACTTGGAGTTGAAGGGGTCCCTTCTCAACTAGAGGGGGGGTGTATTTATAGGCAAAAAGATACTTGGAGAGCACCCAAAGAGGGGAGGTAGCTTCTGGGCCGAATAAAACTTATTTTATTGCCAAGACGCTCCTCCTGCAGGCGTGGCCGACAACTTTCTGCACCTGTCAGAACTTTTCCCAAAATGCCGTGCTGCCTATTGAAATACCGCGCGGAGGAGTGATTTTCTTGAATTTTTCTGAAATGCCGTGCAGCGTTTTGAAATGCCGCGTGGCGTTTCTGGAATGCCGCGCGGTATCCGAGACAGCACAGCACACTAAACTTCGTAGGGGCGCCCCGGACATTCCCGAACTCGGATTTAGGCACGGTTCGAAGCGTTGGAAAGCTTGTCGAGTCCTTTTTCTAACCCAATTGGTTTCACTCAAAGGTATTTCATACATTGAAATGTGTGCCCATTTTACCCTCAGTGTGTCATGGAAAAAGTTGTTTTTGACAACGTAAACGCATTTTTCTCTTTTGCAATTGAACCGAGAGCCACCCTTTATGTTTGAGAAGGGATTTTCTTGAGGTTTAGAGAAGGAGTAAGAAAGGAGCAACAATCCAAGCCTTGAAGGTATATTTTTTTCCTTATTTCATCATCGGGGAAACTTAAAGATTATTCGGAGGCCCGAATTGGGGTGTCTACACGCGGCCCCATCGAAGCTGAGCGTCCAGTGCTACTCATCTGTTCTGGCCGCGAGAGCTTCGAAACCATCTCCGGGTAGACATTCTTCGAGCGGCTCGCACTGTCCGCTTGGGAACTGAGCGAGCAGGTCCGCTAGGGCTTGACACTTGATTGCTTTGGGAGTTGCGCATGAGATGTTAAACTCTGCCAATGTTAGCAACCAGCGAGCGACCCGTCCGGTGAGGGCTGGCCACGAAAGAAGATATCTCACCGGGTCGCATTTAGTGATTATCTGGATAGGAAACGATAGGAAATAGTGCCGGAGCTTCTGTGAAGTAAAGACGAGGGCTAAGCAGTGTCTCTCAATGGCAGTATACCTTTCCTCTGCTCCCTGCACCTTCCTGCTGATGTAGTAAACTGGGCGCTCTGTCCCATCTATCTCTTGCACCAGCAGGGCCCCAATGGATCTCGGGGTAGAGGTCAAGTAAAGAATCAGCGGTTTCCCCGCGACTGGTGCCACCATTGTCTGGGGAGAAGTTAGTGCTGCCTTAATCCGCTGAAACGCTTGCTGATGATCTTCCTTCCATTCAAATTTTGTGTTTCCCTTCAAGAGGTCCGCGAACGGTGCCGCGATTTCTGCCATCGCGGGAATGAAGCGGCGGAGATAGGATACCTTTCCCAAGAATCGTTTGAGCATCTTCTGAGAGTGGGGCGGGGGCATTTCGATGATAGATTTGGTTTTGGCTCCGTCCGCATCAATTCCACGACGATGTACGAGGAAACCCAAAAATTTGCCTGCGGTGACTCCAAATGCGCACTTCAGGGGGTTCATTTTGAGGTTAAATTTCCTACATCGAGCGAAGACAGTGGCCAGGTCCGCGAGATGGTCCTTCCGCTGCTTGGACTTCACCACCAGGTCATCGACATAATCTTCTATTATCTTGTGCATTAGATCATGGAAGATTGCTGTCATAACCCGTTGGTATGTTGCCCCCGCATTCTTGAGCCCAAAAGGCATTACGATGTAGTAGAAATTTCCCAATGGTGTCCAAAATGCCGTTTTCTCCGCGTCCTCCGCGGCCATCTTGATCTGGTTGTACTCGCTGAAGCCATCCATGAAGGAGAACATCTGGTGGCCCGAGGTGGCATCCACCAATGTATCAATATGTGGCAGCGGGAACTCATCCTTTGGACACGCCTTGTTGAGGTCGCGGAAGTCGACACATACTCTGATTTGGCCATTTTTCTTCTTCACAGGGACAATGTTTGCCAACCATTCAGGGTACTGGATTGGGCGAATGAATCCCGCCTTCCGCAGCTTCTCGACCTCCTCCTTGATCTGCCCTTCCAAATCCGGGTGATACTTCCGCTGGGCTTGCTTTGCCGGTTTGGAATTGGGGAAAGTATCCAAGTGGTGCGTTACCAACTCCGAGTCTAACCCGGGCATCTCTTCGTAATGCCACGCAAACACGTCCGAATTGGCACACAGCAGTGCTATCAGCTTCTCGCGGAATTCACTATCTAACTCTTTGCTTATAAACACCGGTTTCTTTGGGCCTACTCCGCCACTTACGTCGACCTCTTTTAATGCCTCCTGCTGCGGCTTGGGCTGATCTTGCATACACTCCGGAGCGGGCTCCGGCGTTTGTATTACTTCTTCTTCCACTGCGGCACATGTTCCGCCGGGGCCAGCGGTTTCATGATCAGTCGCTGTCCCGGTGGACCGTCATAAGTAGTACACTGTTTTGCCCCCCTCCTTTGTTTTGGTTATTTTTCTGGGGGCCGCGGCCTCTGCCGTAGATGGGTCTCATTGTCGTGTTTCGGGTTTCTCATCCTTGATGTCTTCCCACCTCGGGACCTTCACTCCACGCGGTTTAGCGGTGACCGCTTGGGATACTTCGCCCAATTCCGAGAAATAAACCGCGTCCGAGAGGTGCGCTTCATGTGTATCAAACGGGTTTTCCGACGCGCAGATGGTCACTTTCTTTCCTGCCCAGATTCCCTTCAAGCATTGGTGGTAGCTAGATGGCACAACCGCGTACTTATGCATCCAGCTTCTGCCGAGAATGATCTGGTAATTAGGGTCCGCATTGATGAGATGAAATTTAGTGGCTGAGCGAATTGCCCCCACTTCCAGGTCTACCACCACATACCCCAGAGACTGCCTCCTGTCTCCTCCGAACCCTGTGATAGTGATTGGAGATTCCACTATCCGGTTGTCCTGTATCCCCAGCCTCTGGAACGTGGACATGGGCATGAGGTTGATGGAAGCCCCACCATCTAAGAAGGTTCTTTTCAGCTCTGTCCCGTTGACGCGGGATGTAACGTATAGTGGGCGGTTATGGGGGTACGGAACCCTTCGGTCCGCGTCCGAAAAGGTGACGGAGTTGGACTCGTCGCGGATCGTCCGCGGGACGGACCCCTCCGCGGACATGTAAGACTCTTGATGAACTTCTGCAATGTTGACAATTACTTTAGTGATTTCCAACCTTGCTGCCGGCGTGAAGCCAAAACCATCGAAAAAGGCGCGGAACTTTGCACTGTTCTGTAGCGTTTTGACTGAAGCGTTGGGATCGGGTGTCGTTGCTAGGACTGGACCATCCCCGAATTCCTCCGTGATCTCGTAACAAGAGACCATGTAGGCCCATGCTTCCTCATCTTCTTCCTCCATGTAGTAATTGTTGTCGGTATCCTCTTCGTCGTCGTACATGAACGGATAACATTCCGCCATGTTGACTTTCCCGTTATTATTCCCGTGGACCGGATAGGGCTCGATGCGGATGTCGCGTCGTCCTATCCTCAGCTCGTTCGCGTTCTGCTTTCTCTTGAACAGTCTCTTTAACGACCAACAATCACTTGTCGGGTGCTTGGTATGCCTGTGGTACATGCAATACCGCGGATGCTCACGGTCCTCCCGCGTTGGTTCATACTCCACTGGTGGAAGCTCTAACTCTCCGTCTTGCACCCACGCATTTACTAAAGCTCGCACTTCATCCATGGTGCAGGGGAAATCCGGTGCCGGCCCCATCTCGCGTTCTCTCCGTTTCCTTCCTCCTGGTGCCTACTGGCCGCGCGGCACCTCCGCAACAGCTACGGTGGCGCCCGTGGCTTTGCTCTTCCAGGTATCTTTTCTGGCTGGTTTGACTACGTGGCGGATGTTGTACGCTGATTCCAGTAGAGCAGAGAACGTTCCCAACTTTAGATTGATGAGCAGCATCTTGAATTCATCCATCATTCCACCAATGCAGATTTCCACCAGTTGGACTTCTTTTGCTGACTCAGTGCAGTCAACCGCCCGATCTTGGAACCTCCTGATGAAATCTACCACATCTTCTCCGCTAGCTTGTGTTTCTTTTGTCAGACTAATTACTGTTACCTTCTCGCGGACCTGGAAGAATTTAGCATAGAAGCTATTCACCATTTCTTCCTAAGTGGCGATCGAGTAAGGCTTCAAGTTGACGTATCACATATACGCGCGGGAAGTGAGGGACTTCGAAAACTCGCGGAGGTGCAAGTTGGAGTCGGACGCGTGGGCCCCAAGAGATTCTATGAAGCGGACCACATGCTCTTGGGCACTGCCCTCTTTTCCATCAAATTTGACGAACTTTGGTGGGGTATACCCTTCCGGGTAAGGTAGTGATAAGATCGTCATAGGATAGGGTGGGCGGATATCCGGGCTAGGGAGGGAGGGTAAAACTGTCTTTGTCTTTTCCTTAGTGAGGAGGGCCTGCACGTCCGCAAGGGTGATGAACTGCCCCGCGGACGGGGCCCCAACTTCAGTAACAGCTGGTTCCTTTCTGCTTGCCTCACTTGCCTTTTGCTGTACTAGGAGGGCTTGGACTTCCGCCATGGTGATGTAGGGTCCCGCAGAGGGTGTGCTGGCACCATCAGCGGCGACCTCTTTCTGGCGGTCTCCAGTGTGGTTTCCCGCGATGCCTCCTACAAGTACAGCACGCAAATGGGGAGGCACCGTCGGGGGAACCTGAGGCTGCATCGTCTGGCTAGTGTTGCCCCCGGCCTGGTTCTGTGGTGGTTCGTCACTTTGAGTGACCGCGACCTTTGGGAGCGCCACTGAGATGAGCTTAGTGAGGCCAGTAAAGGCTGCGAGCAACTGCCGCTGCGTCTCGAGGAACTGCCGCTGGCCATCCTGGAGGGCCCGCAGAGTCTGCGTTGCCGTGCCCGCACTGTTGGTTTCTTCGACTTCCTCGATAACTGGTGCGCCGTCGTGTGGTGGTGCCGTCATTGCTCTACGGCGTAATAGTGGCCGTTCGATGTATTTTGTGGAACGGGTACTAACCATAAACCAAAAGACACCCCCCCAGCAGAGTCGCCTAAATGTGGGTAATTGGGTTCCGCTGGAGCTGCTTACGTGTAGAAAATATGAGCTGGAGAGGTGCGATTGGTCGATGATTAGTATCGAAGGGAAAAGAGGAATGATCTCGTGGGGTGAGGAATGGAGCAAGAGGTACGGAAAGGACAAAGGCAGCGTGTTCCCTTTGTTTTTCGCGAGGGGGGATGTCTGCCTTCTCTGGAATTAAGTGAGTGAGGACACCTTCTCTCCGGGGAAGAATGTTCTCCTTCCTCAGAATCAGTGCTCACGCTCTCCTTTTCCAGAAAAGTCAGCCTCTTCAATCATTGGGAATGACAGGGGTATTTATAGGGCACCTGGGCCTAGGTCAGGCCCAGAACGGCGCGCCTATAAGACCCCAACATGTGTCCCTCCCGTACCTCCAGGTCGCGGGTAGACACGTCCTCCCGCGGAGGTCTTCCCGCGGGGGGAACTCGCGCTTCCGCGACGCTACCTCCATTCCAAGCCACCAAGCCACAAGAGCTTCCCCAGTTCCCGCAAGAGCAAGGTCGCGACCCGCGGCGATCATTTACCTCCCGCGGGGTCCCTTCCGGGCCCTGCCTTTTAGGCCCAAATAGGACCCCGGGGCCTTCCTGTGGTCTTCTGTACCAATCCTGGCACGCTTTTTTAGTTCCTTCCTTCCAGCGGGGCCAGCAAGGATCCCGTGGGGTCTTCCCCTTCCGCAAGTCATTTCCGCGGGCATCGATCTTACAGGCTATTCGTGTTCCCTTCCATTGGTCAGTCAAACGTCTCTCTAGAATAGAATTTTGACCAAGATTGACTTTCCGCGGGGTCCCAGTTACCACGTGTCCGCGACCAATTGGCTAGTCAAAAGGTCTTCTCCGATGACGTGTCAATAATTTTGACCGCGCCTACACATGGTAAGCATGACATTACTTTATGGTGGGATCCACATCATTTCAATTAATAAAAGGGAGGGTAATGTTCACCCTCTTTTAAAAATGGTGAACAAAAGAGGGTAAACGTTACCCTCCCTCTTATTGGTTGTCCGTCAAAAAACGCTTTGGAGTTTCAAAATGTAATAAATTTCCACAAGTCAGTCAAAAAGGGTTTGGATTTTCCACACATAACAATTTCCACAAGCCCGTCGAAAACGCTTTGGTTAAAATATACCAAGAATTTCCACAAATCTGATCACTAGTGGAACCATGATATTAGGCTCAATTTTGATGACATGAATAAAAAAATCAAGAATGCAGGCAAAGTCCACTTATACCTCCTACGGTTTGAGCTATGAGAGGATACAGCCCCTCAGGTTCAATTTCGTATTTGTGAAACGTGCAGATACATCTAATTCCGTCCATTTTCATGGCGGTGTGTCTTACATGTACACCTCTTCAATCTAGCCAAAATTTAATTCTAGTCGTTCAATTCATTATGTATTAAAGAAAGAATAAAAAGCATCTCCGTAAAAAAATTATGTTAATCAGACATCAATAACTCAGTGTCAGTGATCTTATACACTAGTAAAATTAAATCAAAATGTAATTTTAAATTCGAAAATTTACTTCGTCATAAGTTCCATTTGCCCAAAGAAACGATGTCACCCTCCCCGTTTTACGTGGCCCATGCCAGTCACTAGTAGAGTTGGTCTTTCATTTGAGGTGAGAGTAAGTTAACCTGAACACCTTGAGTTATAAAAAACGAAATGTCATAGTAACACATGAATACTTGCGCTTATGTGATATGATCGAAATCTCAAAGCAAACGAAGTATTTCAAAGTACAATCTCTTGGCTGAAGATGTGTCATGTTACAGAGAGTTTCGGGGACAAAAGACTGGGTGTCTAACTTGTACAGCGAACATATATAAAAGATGATCGATAGATGAGGAATTTTTCAGTGCCGGGTAGGCACCACGTTGTGCCTGCTCGGCACATCGAGCCATCCGATGCAATTTTGGACAGCTCGGATTTAGAGAGAGAAACTCAAAGCTCGGGTTGTAAGGAGTATTGATATTTCATTTTGGTTTCGTCCTTTTCCTCGATTTTAAAAAAAAGTTCGGGTTCATATTTTTAATTTTTGATAAACAAAACAATTAGTTTTTCATCAAAAGTTTTAGGAGCTATCATTCATCTCACGAAAGGTACCATAAAAGTATTAAAAAAATGAACTCAAGTTTTAAAATTCAAATAAGACGACACTAAACACCAAAAAACAATGTCTTTTCAAACTTTTTCCGTCTCTAGTGAACTTTTGGTTATAAGTTTTTACCTTTTAGACTACTTTCGTCTAGACAAAACATTTGTTGGAAATGTATATAAAAAAATTTCAGAAAAAGACGAAGGAAAACTATACCAAAACAGTAACTTAGGAAGTATCTTATGGACTGCTAATTTGCTAACTTCATTCTACCCGTCTCATTGGTGCAACTTGCAAGTCTTTATTAATTAGTTTTTGCTAAGTCAGTCTTTATTAATTATATTACTAGTAGTAAATTTGTAAATGGGGCAGGTGCGTAAAGTTATATCGAGTTGAGCTTTGTTCACCCCCACAAGAATGTTAGATTTCTTGGAGGGTTCCAACCTAAAATCAATTGGTTATAGGTGGAGTAGCCTCTAAAATTTATTAACCAAGCTTGAGTGACTTAGATGAGCGATGTGGGACAAGTCTAACACTCCCCCTCACGTGCAGCCCGGATGCACGTGGAGGTGACAGACCAGAAGCTGACTGACTAACTCGGACGACAGAGATGACAAAGACTTTTCCACGCGAGGTGAGACCACCCAAGATCTAGCTCTGATACCATATTATATTTCTTGGAGGATTCCAACATAAAACCAATTGGTAATAAATGGAGTAGCCTGTAGAATTTATTAACCAAGCTTGGGTGGCTTAGATGAGCGATGTGGGACAAGTGGAAAGTCTTTGTCATCTCTGTCGCCCGAGTCAGTCAGTCAGCTTCTGGTCTGTCACCTCCACGTGCATCCGGGCTGCACGTGAGGGGGAGTGTTAGACTTGTCCCACATCGCTCATCTAAGCCACCCAAGCTTGGTTAATAAATTCTAGAGGCTACTCCACCTATTACCAATTGGTTTTAGGTTGGAACCCTCCAAGAAATCTAACATGGTATTAGAACAAGGTCTTGGGTGGCCTCACCTCGCGTGGGAAAGTCTCTGTCATATCTGTTGCTCGAGTCAGTCAGTCAGCTTCTAGTCTGTCACCTTCACGTGCATCCGGGTTGCACGTGAGGGGGAGTGTTAGACTTATCCCACATCGCTCATCTAAGCCACCCAAGCTTGGTTAATAAATTCTAGAGGCTACTCCACCTATAACCAATTGGTTTTAGGTTGGAACCCTCCAAGAAATCTAACGGATGAACACTACCCTTCTTTTTATTGGTTGAAATAATATGGATCTCTTTTCAAAAAAAAAATGATGTGAATCCCATCACAAAGTGATATCATGCTTATCAAAAAATGTATTGCATGGTAAGTATGACATTACTTTGTGGTGAAATCCACATCATTTCAACCAATAAAAGGGAGGGTAATGTTCACCCTCTTTTAAAAATGGTGAACAAAAGAGGATAAACGTTACCCTCCCTCTTACTAGTTATCCGTCAAAAAACGCTTTGGAGTTTCCAAATGTAATAAATTTCCACAAGTCAGTCAAAAAGGGTTTGGATTTTACACACATAACAATTTCCACAAGCCCGTCGAAAACGCTTTGGTTAAAATATACCAAGAATTTCTACAAATCTGCTCACTAGTGGAACCATGATATTAGGCTCAGTTTTGATGACATGAATAAAAAAATCAGGAATGCAGGCAAAGTCCACTTATACCTCCTATGGTTTGAGCTATGAGCGGATACAGCCCCTCAGGTTCAATTTCATACTTGTGAAAACGTGCAGATACATCCAATTCCGTCCATTTTCATGGCGGTGTGTCTTACATGTACACCTCTTCAATCTAGCCAAAATTTAATCCTAGTCGTTCATTATGTATTAAAGAAAGAATAAAAAGCATCTCCGTAAAAAAATTCTATTGATCAGACATCAATAACTCAGTGTCAGTGACCTTATATACTAGTAAAAATCAAAATGTAATTTTAAATTCGAAAATTTACTTCTTCATAAGTTCCATTCGCCCAAAGAAACGATGTCACCCTCCCCGTTTTATGTGGCCCATGCTAGTCACCGGTAGAATTGGTCTTTCATTTGAAGTGAGAGTAAGTTAACCTGAACACTCTGAGTTATAAAAAACGAAATGTCATAGTAACACATGAATACTAGCGCTTATGTGATATGATCGAAATCTCAAAGCAAACGACGTATTTCAAAGTACAATCTCTTGGTTGAAGATGTGTCATGTTACAGAGGGACCCGGGGGCTCTGCTGCCCATGGAGGCATAAGAGCCCCTACCCACCCTCAAAACGGCAACGTTTTGATTTAAAAAAAAACCCAAACCACCAATTTGCAATCTTATGGAGCAGAAACGTGATTATGAGAGCCTTAGAGACAAAATTTGATTATATCTCTTTAGAATAATATGATCAAAATAATAAGATCTTCACACCCATTCAAACGGATTAAAAATTGGAGCACTTTATTTTTGAACCATATTTTTTAATATATAAACGGTTTAAAAAAATTAAGTACTCAAATTTTCACTCCGTTTGAATCGGTGCAAAGATCTTGTTATTCTGATCATATTATTCTAAAGGGTCGTAATTCATTTTTATCTCTAGGGCTCTCATATTAAGTATATGTTCTTTATTTAGGACTCTGTAGAGCAGAAATGTAATTATGAGAGCCCTATAAAGAAAAATCACTTATGACCCTTTAGAATAATATGATAAGAATAACAAGATCTTTGCACTGATTCAAACGGAGTGAAAATTTGAGTACTTAATTTTTTTAGACTGTTTATATATTAAAAAATATGGTTAAAAAATCAAGTGCTCCAATTTTTAATCCGTTTTAATCCGTTTGAATGGGTGTGAAGATCTTATTATTTTGATCATATTATTCTAAAGAGACATAATCAAATTTTGTCTCTAAGATTCTCATAATCACGTTTCTGCTCCATAGGATTGCAAATTGGTGGTTTAGATTTTTTTTTTAAATCAAAACGTTGCCGTTTTGAGGGTAGGGGCTCCTGTGCCTCCATGGGCAGCAGAGCCCCCGGATCCGTTACGGAGAGTTTCGGGGACAAAAGACTGGGTGTCTAACGCCATCCAACCAAGTGTTGATATTGAAATCAATTCTAAAATGAAAGTATTTATTTAACTTGTCCAGCCAAGACATATATAAAAGATGATCGATAGATGAGGAATTTTTCAGTGCCGGGTGGATACCATGTGGTGTCTGCTCAGCATATCGAGCCGTATGATGCAATTTTGGACGGCTCGGATTTAGAGAGAGAAAAAGAAGAGAGAAAGAGGAGGGGGAGAGGAGAGAGAAGGTTTTAATCTGATTCGTCCAAAAGCGCATCGGACGGCTCAAGAGTGCCGAACGGATAACACGTGGGATACACCCACCCGGCACTGAAAAATTTCTCTCGATAGATCTTTTCTTTTTGCGCAATTAGTTAGAGAATAGTTACACATTTATATGACAACAAGAAGTATATTAATTAACTGGAACTGGACAATTAATTAGTTAGAGAATAGTTACACATTTATATGACAACAAGAAGTATATTAATTAACTGGAACTGGACAATTAATTAGTTAGAGAATAGTTACACATTTATATGACAAGAAGAAGTATACTATTAATTAACTGAAACTGGACAATTAATTAGTTACTTTTGTTAAAATTAATTACCGAGTGCAAGACACAAAACTGAATGAGCAATCGATCAGTAGCGGGCCGGGCTTGTGTTATAATCAGTAGTGATTATATATAGTCATGGAGCCTAGCTTGATCGATACATTACCTATATATATATATATATATATATACATATACACTAATCTTCTAATGAGGACCTAAAATAAGGACCTAAAATGAGGACTACCCCATTTCTTCCCTTTCCCGATTGAATTTTGATGATCCGAGCCGTTCAATGTGTTCAGAACGTGATTTTAAGGGTACCCGCGAGAAATCGGCAAAAAAAATGACCGGGAAGGGCTTGATTTGAGCAGTTTTTATTTGAACCGTTCGATAAAAAATAAATAAAAACTGCTCGGATGAAGCCCTTCCCGGTCTTTTTTATTGTTGATTTCACGCGGGTACCCTTAAAATCACGTTCTGAACACATTGAGCGGCTCGGATAATCAAAATTCAATCGGAAAAGAGAGGTCCTCATTTTATTAAAATGAGGTGGTCCTTATTAGAAGGGGACTCTATATATATCTCTATTATAAAACAGAAGGGTGTGGGGACAAGTTGTTGGAACGGCTTAGATTAATTTGATCCAAAGGCTGTAGTGCATTCTCCCACTTCCCGGTTAAGTGCCTATGATTTTCACCTAAATCACACAACTGCCATCCCCTTCCAACCGGGATACGTAGTGCCGTAGGCACGAGCTAGCACTAGTATATCTATATAATATAACAGGGTGGTTTTTAAATCCCTAAATTTCCTCCTATATTTTGGATCCTAGGATCGGTACACATTTTTTCAACGGCTGAGATCTACAAACAGTATAACCAGCGATATATTTGGAAAGACTAACGATATATTTGGAAAGAATGAAGGATGAAAGGAAACCTTCTTTAATTTCGAACAAATTAACGATGGTGGAATACAAATC
The DNA here is from genome assembly GCA_020567845.1 of Rhododendron henanense subsp. lingbaoense. Taxonomy (NCBI): domain Eukaryota; kingdom Viridiplantae; phylum Streptophyta; class Magnoliopsida; order Ericales; family Ericaceae; genus Rhododendron; species Rhododendron henanense. Next base: position 49,471,559 of record CM036313.1, read on the forward strand.
TTTGGCTGACTTTTATCTATAGATACCTTTTATACAGCAAGATACTGCAAGCTGCTGAGATTCATTATCTAAAGGTAAAAAAAAAAAACTATACAGCAACCTACCTATTTAAGTGTAAGAACGTATATTTTATTTTATTTGGTCACTCTCAATCTCTCCGATGCAAACCTTCTTCAGTCCTCTTCTCACCATCCTCTCCTCCTCCGCCTTCGACAAGCCCTAAATTCGTTGATTAACTCTGTCTCCCTAAACTCGGTAACCGATTAACTCTGTCTCCCTAAACTCGCTAATTTTATTTCTGTCTCCCTAAACTCGCTGATTTTCAAGGGCTCGGGTTTGGTAGGGGAGGAGCAAAACAGAAGGTTTTATTCCATATGAATGCACTCTCTTTTGTTTGTTTAGCTGTTTGCTTCTTAATTAGTTAATTATAATTTAGTTGTTATTCAACCGATCTACAAACCATTATGCCAGTGCATAGTTGTACCCTAATGTTAGTATAAAAAGATTCAGAAATAATGAGTAGCCTATATACTTTTAGACTAAAAAAGTAGTATTCATTAAACCGATCATATCCATTACTCGGGCAATTATAATCTCACGATTTAAGGATTTTACAAGGAAGGATTTACCTATAATTTATATGGTATCGGGAAGTTTTGTATTTTCTCATTCCATTCTCTCCCCCATGAAAATCCTAGAACTTTGAACGTTCATGAACGGATCATCAACAGGTATATGCATCCCTTGCGTCATTTGTGGGTTTTTAAGCTATTGCTATTATGTAGTTCTAAGACATATGATGGTTTTTGTTGTCATTTTCATGCTTTTTTATGTTTTTTATTTTTTTATGTTTGTGCCTCCAATCCCTCTCATGTCGATGAAACCAAAATTGGTTAGTGTTTTATGATTAATTCATTGTTTATGTATTTTTGGTATAGTACTTCTCAAAAAATATCTTATGTGCAGACATAGGTTGATCAAAACTAACTAGCTATTGAATAGAGAAATCTATATAGAAGAGGTTTTTTTTTTAAATTTTTGTGGTTTCTTTTAAACTCTACCGACATAGCAAAAGATAGAGGAGTGGAAAATTAATTAACACCCAATTTCCAGTTCGCTTGGCATATGCTATGACTATTAACAAATCACAAGGACAATCTGTCAAATTCGTTGGAGTCGATTTGCACACATCTATATTTAGTCAAAGGTAACTATATGTGGCATTATCAAAGTGCACGTCTTTTGACCATATAACTGTCCTTCTCCCCGAAGAAAAAACAAATTCTACTGCCAATATTATTTACCCTGAAGTTCTGCTATAGTTTGCTTTATCATACCAGGTATAACGAGTTGTAGAGTATTATAATTTAATTTTCCTCTGTTATCATAGATCATCCCTTAAACAAATGACTTGGCGTACTAACTGGGCTTCTGTTGACATATCATTCTTTTTTAGGATTGTGATCGAGAAGTCTCAAAGTTCAAAAGAATCAATATGCTTGAAGATTTTTAGCCTTGACATGTTTCATGTTCTCTTTTTAGATGTCTCCTCGAGGCACGCATTTTCATTAATGTATATCATTTTTATTTTCATCGATGTTTTAGATGGTGTTTTTTGATTTGATCAAGATTTATGTGTTTGAGTCTGTTCTATGCATCTTAGTTGGTTAAATTTGTTATTCAGTTTTAATTTACGTGTGCTGAATGTTCGAGCCGTGCCTTCAGGCACGGGCATTCGCTAGTATATATATATACAGTAAGCTTCTAATGCGGACCTCCGCATCCAAGTAAAGTGTGGACCACTTCATTTCTCCCCTTTCCCAATTGAATTTTTATGATCCAAACCGTTCAATGTGTTCAGAACGTGATTTTAAAGGTACTCGCGAGAAATCGGCAAAAAAATGACCGGAAATGACTTGATTTGAGCAGTTTTTATTTGAACCGTTCAATAAAAAATAAACAAAAACTGCTCGGATGAAGCCCTTCTCTGTCTTTTTTTTTAGCTGATTTCTCGTGGGTACCCTTAAAATCACGTTCTGAACACATTGAGCAGCTCAGATTATCGAAATTCAATAGGAAAATGGGAGGTCCGCACTTTACTTGGATGCAAAGATCCGCATTAGAAGCTTACTATATATATATATATATATATATATATATATATATATATATAAAGACCTAACAATTCATCTTGTATTGGCTTATGTTGTGAGAGCTAGTGTGACCCGAATGAACAAGTCTGAGTCAGAATTCACAGACCCAACAAGCACAACTGGGTTCTGTAGCTAGCCGCTAGACACACTAAACGCAAAAAGGAGATGTCGAAGAAGATATATATACAATAGACATGGTTGGGTTGTGACATGATGTGTTTTATGAAAATTTAAAATTTGAAAGGGTTAAATATATTAGGCCATCGTAGAGAAGATGAGTTTAATATACCGAGGGTGACATTGTTATTAATTTTTGGTTACTAAAACAGGTGGGAGGAGGTGACCAGCAAAGCAACCATCTAGGCGTGCTCATAGGGGCTCCTGACCCGCTGTGAAATGTCCGGTTCGTCGTCCGTGAGGACAGGCTGGGGTGACATTGTTAGTATTAGATTAAAAGCCTGTTGCATTTGAAAGGAAAAAGTACAACTAAGGGAAGTAATTTGTGACAAAGATCAAGTTCTAGGGTTTTCATATGTAATTGTCGCAATCTCTTTTTTTTTTTGATCAGCAATTGTCGCAATCTCTTGTTCAAAACAAATTTTGTGAATTCGCAATATGAACAGGGGATATCCTGCGCAATCTAGGGTTTTCTCTGTCATTACTAATCAGCAACGCTCTTCAGAAAAAATGTAATCAGCAACAGCCCAAATCGGAAATCGAGCAGGTACCCTTCTCTCTCTCTCTCTCTCTCTCTCTCTCTCTCTGTGATGAATTGGCTTAACGCAGATGCAGGAGTAGTTTGCATTGAAAGGAGTTGAGAATGGACAATACAATTGGGTTTTAAACGGACGGTGCTTCGGGTGTAATTAACGGTTTCAGCACTGCCACGTGTTGCCTCAAATTCCTTAATCCACTGCACATTTTTTTGGGGACCTATACACTATTAGAGGACCCCACAGCAATGAGCGGTGAGTAAAGGTATTGGGGCACCACATGGGGTGCCCCAGGACCACCAAACAAATTTCCAAGAGCTGAGGGTTGTTAACAAGTTAGTTAGGGCCTTAGGGGAATTAGTTAGAGTTGGTTAGTTTGATATATAGTAGCTGATGTGTTTGAGTGGGAGAGGGAGTTTTGTGTGATGCCCAGCATTGTTCTTCCTTTCTCTCTCTTCTCCCTCTTCTGTACTCCTTCAATAATTGTAACCTGCATTTCTCATGTAATTCTGGGCAGTTCTATCAATAAAACATTATCATTTCCCATTTTGATTTCGCAAGTCTATCATACATTTAGGGGCCCTAGGTCTTGATCAGGAAGTATTTTTACCCATTAGGCCAGTGATTTAAAAAGCGCGCGAAGCGCAGCGCAGCGCAGGTTCTGCGCTTCAAAGGATAGCGCTATAGCGGAAAGCATGAAGGCGCATGCTATGGCGCAGAGGCGCACGCTTTTGGTCTTTGACCCAAAATTGATCCAACGGTACAGAAAACACATGCAATGGCAGCGATGCACTGAATAATTTTTCTTTTAAGTCTGATTTAGCCCTAAATGGACCATACAATTCATATCATACACATACCCAGCGTAACCCAGAAGCAGAGCAGCTTCAGGCGATCGATCCAGAGCAGAGCAGCTTCAGTTGGCTTCAGTCGATCCAGAGCAGCAGCAGCTTCAGTCGACGCCCGACGGTAATCTTTAGTTTTTCTTGGTTTTGATGATTGTTGTAGGCTTAGACCAATCAGTAGTTTTTTTTAGCTTTTTTATATGCTACCTGAATTTAAAAATCTGATCGTTTCATTTTGTATCTAAAAGAAACAGAGGTAGTTAAAGAGTTAGTTAACACATCATCAACATTTGTTTAAGCACATAATGGGTACAATGTTCATTGAGAGAGAGAGAGAGAGCACAACGCCACTCATACGAATCAATCCAAAATTCCAGCTTTGGGAGTGGGGTCTCTTATGGGTTGGAGGTACCAATTCTTCTGCAGATGCAATCGCCCTTTACGCACCTCTTCTGCAGATGCGATCAGTACACGCAACACAGTACACACATAGACATAATATACAGTGAGAAAAGATCTTCTAAAGATTTAGTTTTGTTTCAAACTCAAAATGCCATTTTGTTCTTCCTTGAGCGGCCATTTTAATGACCTTACAAAACTCGAATCACAATTTCCAATTAAGCTCCACTGCTTAAGATATTTAATGAATTAAAAAATAACATGATAAGAAAAAGACTCCTAGTAATGACACTTACGACTCCTTGTAAATCTCGCATGGTTTATGGACAATAATAAATCTGCAAATAGAAGCAAATTCACAAGTTGTAAACAATCTTACGCATTGGGCAATACCTTGTTTCATTATGGTACATATTGGCGGATGCTAAAACATACATGTGTTTATGTGCAAAAAGTGACATATAGCTTGATAGAATGTAGCATTTAGATTACCCTGAGTCTTGTGTATGAAATTCTGGTGGACTTGAAGTTTGTGAACACGACCTTGTCTTTTGTGGTCCTTATGTGCAGGAAACTTAGGAATGTTGCTCAGAACAGTCTTCACTCTAAAGAGGAGTGTGAATTTGGGTTTCCTGTTGGTAATGAGAAGATCTGTTTCTGATGCAGGGCAGAATTATGAAACGAAGAACAATCGTGTAACAAGGACAATCACAAACGGGATAGATATAGAGAAACACTCTCTAGAAACTTTATTAATCAATAATCATCAAAAACTGCGTAGCCCTAAGGCTTACAACTCCTTAAATAAGAAGCAAACCCTAAACCGACTAGGAAAAGGAAAAATTACCAATTTTGAAAAGTTCCAAAATTATTACATATTCTGAAAATATAAGGAAAAACAAAACCTCTCCAACAAGAACGGAAATTAATAGAATTTCCTACCAAAAGTTATAAGCAAAAAGATTATTTCCTAAAACGGCAAATTTGGCCTTTCGGAGCCCTAAACGGCCGAAAACGGCTAAAAAACGAAAACCACATGGCCATAGGCCATGTGTCTTGACCGTTGGGCCGTTTCGAATCGAACCCAAGTGGTCTCAACGCTAAATCCTTCGGTCAGTTTTGATTTCTACTAGTCAATTTTTGATTTGCTTAAGATGATACTCCTCCTCTTGGGCTATTGCATCATCCTCCCCTTCTGAAAAGAAATTCGCCCTCGAATTTGCCCCATCATCCGACGAACTGTCCCCTTGGAAAGGAACAAGGTGCTTCACGTTAAAGACATCAGCAGTTCGGATATGGCTTGGCAGCTTCAAACGGTATGCATTCGGATTGATCTTCTCCACCACCTCAACAGGACCAATTTTGCGGGCCGCAAGCTTGTTATACTCCCCTTCTGGAAACCGGTCCTTTGTAAGGACGGCATAAACAAAGTCACCAACCTCGAACACCACAACCCTGCGCTTCTTGTCCGCGGCCTCTTTGTACTTCTGAGTAACACTGTGCAAGCGCTGCTCAGTAGTTTTATGAAGTTGCTGTAGATCTCTCATAAACTCCTCAGCTCCCTTACTAGCTCGTGTCAAGTCAGGAACAGGAGCCAAATCAATCGGGGCACGAGGATTGAAACCGTAAACAATCTGGAATGGGGAGAGACCTGTGCTCCGATTAACGGAACGGTTGAAAGCAAACTCAGCTTGGCATAATTTCTGATCCCAACTCCCACGATGGTCTGCATATAAGCTACGGAGCAAATTGCCCAAAGAACGATTAACAACCTCAGTCTGACCATCTGTTTGAGGGTGATAGGCCGTGCTAAAAGCCAGATTGGTGTTTGCCATCCTCCACAAGCAACGCCAAAAATGGCTCAGAAACCGCGTGTCACGGTCAGAAACAATGGACTGGGGCAAACCATGCAAGCGATAAACCTCAGAAAAATATAACTGGGACACCTTGACCGCATCGGTTGTCTTCTTACAAGCGATGAAGTGAGCCATCTTGGAAAACCGATCCACCACCACAAAGACAGAATCATTACCTCGCTGTGACCTCGGCAACCCCAAGACGAAATCCATGCTAACATCAGCCCAAGGTTGTGATGGGATGGGCAATGGCATATATAGACCAGCATTAGAAGCCGTACCTTTGGAGACTTGGCAAGTGTGGCAGCTTCCCACAAATTTGTAAACATCCTTCCGTAAAGTTGGCCAAAAATAAGAAGCAGACACCAACGCAAAGGTCTTGTCACGCCCCACATGCCCTTCATCGTGCAACTCTTTAATAATTTTGAGACGAAGACTACCCTCCGGAACACACAACGCATTCCCTTTAAACAGAAAACCGCCATGCTCATGAAAATCAGACTGATCTCCACCTGCGATCTTCCCAAGAACAGTAGAGAAAAATGGATCAGCCAACAACAACTCACGAAAAGCATCAAATCCAACTACCTTGCTGCGCATTACTGTGAGCAGGTTGGTACGGCGACTGAGGGCATCGGCAACCTTATTCAAAACACCAGACTTGTGCTTGATAACAAAAGAGAACTGCTGTACATAAGCAGCCCATTTAGCATGCCGACTGGAAAGCTTGTCCTGCGAGTTGAGGTGTTTCAACGCCTCATGATCCGAATATAAAACGAAATCGCTGTGTATGAGATAATGATACCAATGCTTCAACGACTGAACCAAGGCATAGAACTCCACATCGTAAGTGCTATAGTTCAGTTTTCCCCCATTCAGCTTCTCACTAAAATAGGCCACAGGCCTGGAGCCTTGGCTAAGGACAGCCCCAATTCCAACCTTGGACGCATCACAATGCAACTCAAAAGGTTGTGAAAAGTCCGGCAACACTAGAACCGGGGCAGAAGTTAGTTTCTGCTTGATCAACTGAAATGCCCTGGAGGCTGCTTCATTCCAAGAGAACCTCCCACCCTTCATACAATCCGTGATAGGAGCCGTAATAGTGCTAAAGTGCGGAATAAAACGACGGTAAAAAGAAGCCAACCCATGAAAACTGCGAATATCAAACAAAGTCCGAGGTTGAGGCCAGTCTCGAATTGCCTCAACCTTAGACTCATCTACTGAAATCCCATTCTTGGAGACGACATAACCAAGAAAAAGCACAGAATCCGTCATAAACACACACTTTTTAACAGCTCCATACAATTTTTCAGCACGCAAAACAGTAAGAACCTCACGTAAATGCTGCAAGTGTAATTGAGGAGTGGCACTATAAATCAAAATATCATCAAAGTAAACGACAACAAATTTACCGATGAAAGGCCGTAGCGTCTGGTTCATCACTCGCATGAAAGTGCTCGGCGCATTGGATAAACCGAACGGCATAACAAACCACTCATATAGCCCCTCTCTGGTCTTAAACGCTGTCTTCCATTCATCTCCCGGCTTGATACGAAGTTGATGGTAACCACTTTTCAAATCCAGCTTGGTAAAAACCTGAGCACCTCCCAACTGATCTAATAAATCATCCAATCTCGGCAGCGGAAAACGATACTTCACTGTGATCTTGTTAATTGCCCTGCTATCCACACACATCCTCCACGACCCATCTTTTTTGGGAACCAATAATGCTGGAACTGCACAAGGGCTAAGACTCTCCCGAATAAAACCCTTGGACAGCAACTCCTCCACTTGTTTTCGCAACTCCTCGTGCTCCTTTGGACTCATTCGATAATGGGGTCGGTTAGGCAAACTAGAACTCGGCACCAAGTCAATCTGGTGCTGAAGATCTCGTAACGGAGGCAACCCATCGGGTAACTCAGTTGGGAACACATCTGCGAATTCAACAAGAAGGGGCTGGATCTGAACTGGCACTTCTTGCTCAAAACCTGCTGGTAAACTCTCCTTTGCCACAACAATAAACACAACTTTGGTGGCCGATATCTCTCCTTCGAACTGTACCTTTGTTAGAAGATTAGTACCCTCTCCACTTTGTGGTTTGGATATAATCTCCTTAGCAGGGAGCAACTTAACTGTCGTACCCCCTGATTTAAGGGTATATGTGTTAGAACCCCCGTCGTGCATCACCTTACGATCAAACTGCCACGGTCTTCCCAACAAGAGATGACACACATCCATCCCCACAACATCACACCAAATCTGATCCTTATACTTAGAACCAACAGAAAATGAAACCAAACAGCGCTTGGTTACCTTAACTTCATTGCCCTTCTTCAGCTACGCCAGCTTGTACGGGTTGGGGTGCGGCTCCGTCTTCAACCCGAGTTTTTGCACTGCCTCGTCGGACACCACATTCTCACAGCTACCCGAGTCTATCACAAAACGACATACTTTTCCTCCTATTGTGCAGGTGGACTGAAAGACATTACCACGCAGCCAAGAATCTCCCTCTACTTCTCGAGGAGCATAGCAGGATCTTCGAACCACCAATAATGGCCCGACATCCCCTATAACTTCTTCCACATCTCCATCTGGTGAGTCGGTCGACCGTTGGGACTCATCATACGTCGCTTCCTGGTCATACTGCTCATAACGTTCACTAACAATCCCATCAGCATCTGCAAACAAGGCCTTACCCAGTCTATCCCCTTTTCGACACTCAACAGCGCGATGACCAGGCTCTCCACATTTGAAACACTTAGACCCCGAAACACCCGCTCTAATGGCCTGCGGAACAACAGGTGTTGAATTGCCCGTAGGCCGAACTGGCATTGGGCTGGGCGTTGTTCGGGCAGCGACACCCCAGGCAGGTGCAATAGATCTGCGGTTTGTTTGCCTCTCCAATTGCAAGGCTCTCTGATGTGCCTCCGAAACAGAATACAGGTCAAACATATTTAATGTTAATTGGAACTGCTCACGCAAACCTCCAACGTACCTCGAAACCAATTGCTCCTCCGTTTCAGCGATATCATTCCGGACCACCAACTGATGAAACTCTGTAGTATAATCATCCACCGAACGGGAACCCTGACGGAGATTCTGCAATCGCTGATACATCAAACGAGAATAGTTGTGGGGAAGAAAAGCCACTCGCATCTTTTTCTTCAATTTTTCCCACGAACTAATCTTCGCCTTACCCTGCCTTGCTCTGGATAGCTTCAACTGCTGCCACCAAGCTGCAGCCCTACCTCGAAACCTGGTAGCAACCAACGCGACCCGTCTGTCCTCCGGGACACGCTTGAAGTCCAAGATCTCTTCGATAGTTGCGACCCAATCAAGGAACTCCTCCGGTGCCAAACCCCCCTGAAACTCAGGAAGATCAACCTTCAACCCCGATTCCCATTGCCGAGAATCGCGGTCCGCCATGAACCCACGACCGTTTTCCCTTCGTTGAAAGAAACCGCCGCCTCCGGCCGCTCCTACTGCAAAAGGATTTCCGGTCTCTTCATCACTCACAGCCTCCTCCTCACTCAGAGGATTTCGGTTGACTGAGCGACGGCGAGGCTGGTTCGCAACAGTAAGGGCAGCGACCTGATCGGCTAGGGCAGCGACCTGATCAGCGACCTGTTGGATCCGAGCCTCTGTTCGTGCTTCTCGCGCGACGTCATCCCGTTCATAAACGTCCTCCATAAAAGCAGTACGATCACCACGTCCCCCACGACCTCCAGCAGCACGTCTCGCGGCCATAGTCGAAATCGGAACCTGGCTCTGATACCAACTGATGCAGGGAGGCGTGTTGAAAAGGAAGAACGCGCAACAAGGACAATCACGAACAAGTATGAACTAGAGGTACTCCCTCTACGAACACACAGTAATGAGAAATAATCTCAATTTTCATTAATTCAATCATAAACACCTCCCTTAGCCCTAAGGCTTACAACTCAATTTATAATAAACTAGAAATACTAAAAAGGAAACATAAATAAGGAAAAACTAAATCTACGTCTTAGAGAACAAGAAAACAATAAAGAGGAAATAGAATCAACCTAATTAAGAAAACTCAATATCATAGGCAATTTATGCTAAAACGAAAAGATTCCTAATAAAATATTAATTGCAAAATAATAAACTAAAATTTCTATATTTCTTAAATAATTAAAATATCGGCCTGCATCATTCTTGATTATTTCTCATTACTGTGTGTTCGTAGAGGGAGTACCTCTAGTTCATACTTGTTCGTGATTGTCCTTGTTGCGCGTTCTTCCTTTTCAACACGCCTCCCTGCATCAGTTTCAGTTTCAAGCATAGCTGCAATAGATGTGGCTGCTAAAGATGGGGAACTCAGGGTCTTTGTAGTTGCAGGAGAGGTTTCTGGGGACACTATTGGTTCCCGTCTCATAGCTTCTATGAGAAAGCTCTCTCCATTTCCTGTCCATTTTGCTGGTGTGGGCGGGTTAGCTCTCTAATTGCCTGAGACAATTATATCATGAATATGCATGTCCAATTGCCAATATTTATTTCTCTGGTTTGTCTGTTTCCATAACTGTTGTTATAAAGTAGTACTGCTTCAACAGGATCAGTATTCTGTTTGTCATTGTTTTTTTCCATACCGCTGTCTATGTCTCTATATTGTGGATGGTGGCTTAATCTTTTTTAAGGCCCAAACATTTGGATATAGGAGCTCTGAGATTTTAATTTGTTTTCGTCACCTTTTTCTTAGCTCCATAAATTTTTGTCTATCATGTGCAGGACTTTCTCTGTTTGTTATATGAGCTAAGTTATTTAGATCATATTTCCTTTCTGGGTTCTTTTTGAATTTTCGTTTTTTCTAGCTTGAAGGGACTGGAAGTTATTAAGGTTAGTTTGATTTTGCCGCATTGTTCAGGTCCATGATGTCCAACCAAGGGTTAAAATCTCTGTTCCCAATGGAAGATATTGCGGTAATGGGGATCTGGGAGTTGTTGCCGCATTTGAACAAGTTCAAAGTGAGAACTGAGCGAGAGTACTATTTTGTGCGCTTCCATATTTGGATGTTGTTTTTTTGTTTTTTGTTCTCTAAATAGGAGTCTCGATGCAAGCATTGCATTTTTTGAACCTGATTCTTACATTGGGTTTTTGAAATGACAGGTTAAGTTGAAGGAAACAGCACAGGCGGCCCTTTTGTTCCGGCCTCACATTGTGGTTACTGTGGACTCCAAGGGGTTCTCCTTTCATCTCCTAAAGCAGCTGCGCGGTAATTTTATATGTAATTGTGGTGGCTGGCTTTCTCTTGTTAGACCTTGTGGCTTGGATGGTTGAGACTTGGACGTGGACGGACTAGACCTGCGCACGAAACAACCGCGTTAGTGCCCAAACCCGGAGCGTGGTGTCCGGGGCAGGCACTCCGACGCTTTAGTCAGTAAACAGGAGAGGAGATGAGGTATATCTTAGGGTTTTAGAGGGTATCCTGAACGTACCTTATTTTAGAGGTGAATACCTCCTTATATAGTGAAAGGGAATGCAGAGTTCAATTCCCATTAGGATACTTATTCGTTGTATGATGAGCCCGCCTATCTCGGATCCAGATAGACATCTCAATCCTGAACCTATCCAATCTCCTATACTCCGCTCCTGAATATAAGGGATTGGATAAGACGTGAGGTTGCCTTCCCCTGCCCAACTCTCCATAACTTTCTCTCCAAGTTAGGGGACAGGGGGCTCGGCGAGCGTAGGTCCTGCCGGACTGTTTGGTACGGCAGTGATGACTCCAACAGGGGCAATCTCGAGCCCGTTCGGCGGAGGACCGCCGAACTAGATCATATAAATGGATACACACGCCGAACCAAACCGTTCCTTTCCATGGATCAATCACTTTGGTTATCTTTATCCAGGCCCGGCCGTACTCGGATCGGCTACCGACCCAGACCGCCGACCCATGGATAGTAGATTCAATGCCCCGGCTAATTGGTGCAACGAGGCCACCGTCCTGGTCCCTCCGCCGGACCACGCCCTCCACAGTAATTGTTGGATTTGAAAAGGAGTGATAAGGATTTCACTTATGAATACCACCAAAGCATGGTGTAGGAAATTGGGGAAACACTTTTTGCAGCTAAATACGGTCAGCAGGGATTGGTCAGTCCTCCACACTTTCACTATGTAGCGCCGTCTTTTTGGGCATGGAAAGGGGGTGAAGCAAGGCTCAAAGGGTTATCTGAGTTCGTGGACCATGTCTTGTGCATACTACCTTTTGAAGCAGAAGTTTGCAGATTGAATGGACTAGCTGCGACCTTTGTGGGCCACCCCATACTTGAAGATGTTTTGGAGTTGAATTTGGTACTTCTGCAATGTTCTTACATCACAATTATTGATGTTCGTTCATTTGGTTTCTATATTACGAGATCAGGATTGGGCAGTCATTTAACTTGCTTTTTAATGTTAATATCCGTCCTGTTGACATTCTCCTAATGTCCTGTGTAGCAGTCCAAATACTTATCTGTGGATGGATTTCATCTTCAGGGGAAGAATAATGTAGAAAAAGGATGGAAGGTGCAAGGAAGTTATGACAAATTTCGAAGTAAACATGAAATATCTTCAGGTAAGGAAATTCTAAGCCCTTTTTGTAAGGGAGCCAACTCTAAGATTTCTCTCCAAAGGGGGGGCTACTTCACCAACGTAGTCTTCATTGTTTCTCGTAATTTATATTTCCGGATTTCCCTGGGTGCCAAGGCTTCCACAGAAGAGCTTACTGGGTATGAAGCCCAGATTTTTGGTAATCCTCAATATTTCCTGATGATGTCCCTGTGGATTTTATGCAAAATAATTTGGCCACCATCACCAGTTTTATTTTCTCTTTCCTTTGTTCCCCACGCTTTTTGGTGTGTGTTTGTGTACTTTCTCCATTTTCAACTCTTATAAGTGTTGTTTAGGAAATGTCTCCCACTGGAAAAAAAATTAGTGGCTTATCCGGTAAATACTTGAACCTCATTATGTCTTTCTGATTTTCTTTTTCTATCTTTTGAAGGAGCCACAATTATTTCCTTGCTTCCTGGAAGCAGATTACAAGAGGTAAACCGCATGCTTCCAATCTTCTTCAGCGCTATGAAGCTATTAAAAGACTGTTTCTCAGAGTTGATTACGGTGATCCATGTGGCACCTAATAAGAACGTGGAAGACTATATCAACAGAATTGTTCATAAGTGCCCTATACCCGTGATTCTGATTCCAGGAGGATCACCTCACATGAAGTATGATGCTTTAAGTGTAAGATCTCTGTCTTCTTTCGCCAATGCACTCTTGATAGTTCATACTTCATCTTAAACGGATTCTGTAAGAGCATCTCCAATAGTCTCAATGAAATTATAGTCAAATTGACTAGAAAAAGGGTAATTCTTTACTTTAACTAGTCCCAAAAGTTTTGCACTACCCAACAGCCTAGCTTAATTAGGCTATTCAAATCCCACTATACACATTATATATATTCTTTATATACAACATATATACACCATACATATACAAAGTTAAGGAAGACAGACCGACTGAAACTAAATCGACGACCACATCCAGCCTTCCACAACAATTCCAGCCTCCTTCCTCGCCGTCGCCTCCGGAAAAGCGAAATAGAACCTCAGACGATGACTGTAGCGATTGTGAAGGCAAGGGAAAAGAAGAAGGGAAGAGAGGGGGAGGGGTAACCTTTCTTACCTTCGCGGCTTCGTCGGAGCCAAACGACGGCGACGACGCCGAAAACACCCAGATCTGATGGTTGTGAAGGCAAGGGGGAAGAGAGAGAGGGGAAATCGCTGGGAGCGAGTGCTATAGTAGCACGTCAGGACCAACGAGCTACTGTAGCGGCTACTACGTTTGACGATTGTCGAGCGAGGCTGCTGCGTTTGTGTTCCGACCGGTTTTGCTCGGCAAAACCTCCCAACGCCTCAAGTACCGAGGCTATTGGAGATGCTCTAACAATGCAGACTAATATACTCTTGAGAGTATGTATAAAACTGATTCCATAACAATGCAGAGTAAGAATGAAGGGAAATAACTTATTGAGGTAACCATGTTTGTTTTGGTACGTTTTTTGGGCACTTGAAACTGCTTCGATCATATCTAGACTAACAGAAGCAGGGGAACAACTAATTACATGAAGGCATGTCCTTGTGGAATATTATGGGTAAAAGCAAATGAAGCATGCCAAAAATAAACCAACCTCCAAAGGTGTAAGCCAAGTGATAAGAAAGCTTCTAGTTGAGATGGAGGGACCCGAATTCCCACAGATCTTAGAGAGTTACTTTGCTTAACTGCAATACAATTAGGTACTATATGACCAAGCCAGACAAAACCCTTTCACGTTAGTCTGTTTGCGGATAATGAGAAATTGACCGACGGACACATTGGGAACAATAAAAGAGTTACTCGTTTTAACCATTTTGTTGTGTACGTATCTTGAGTAGGTACTCTTTCATGACACTTGATCTTCTGAATTTTCCATATAATCGGTCATGTCCCAGTGGGCATGACTGGGTCCCAAAAAGCCATTCAACTTGGATAACTTGCGGATAGACCTTGTTTACAAGGGCATGTGGATACTGTCTTATTTTGCTCTTTTGTACTTATTAGTGCATATCACCTTTGTTTAGATGTTTAGGTGATTTTCGCCTTTTTGGTACCACTATCTGATGTTTCTCATGTGACAAGGTCTTCTGTGTACAATCCGCCATTAGTTGCCTACTCTTTTGCATGTGCATAGACTATAAATATCAGAAGTTAAGCCCCAGCTAGGATCCTCTGTTAGGCGTGTGTTTAAGGATATCTGGAGTTATAGTGCATTTAACGTGTATCAACCGTAGAGTTGTTCTAGGTGAAAACTCATGATTCTTACATAGCTAAATTAAATGGCATGCAGGCGAGCAAGGTTGCTTTATGTACTTCTGGGACAGTGGCTGTGGAGATGCAACTCGCACGGTTGCCATGTGTTGTTGCTTATCGAGCCCATGTTCTGACTGAATGGTTGATACGTTATAAAGCAAAAGTACCATTCATCTCCCTTCCCAATATTCTTCTGGATTCATCTGTAATTCCTGAAGCTCTCTTTCGAGCATGTACCCCTACAAAACTGGCATCATTGCTCATGTAAGAGTTTTTGTGTCTTTGGCCATACTTGCCCATAGCCTTTCATCTGTTTTCACGTTGAAGAAGTTAATTAGCTACCAAACTCCAAAGCTTTTAGAAATCTTTGCATGAGATGATATGGTATGATTACTTGTTCTATTTTGCCTCGAGTGGTCATTGCTTCAACGGGGCTATGTGTAATACTCATCAGCTAAAATTGTTCCTTGGTAATGATACTGCAGGGATCTAATACAGAATGAAGCTCTTCGAGAAGAACAAATTGTGGCTTATTGAACTGCTACGCCCATCAGAAAGAACCATTTGCAATCCATCACCAGAGGAACTCGAACCCATGTTGCCCAATCACACCCCAAGTATGATTGCCGCATTTACTGTTCTATACTCCAGTAGGACATAATTACTAGATTTTCATAAATCGTGATATCTATCTAAACCATCTCCCGGCTGTTTTGTAGTCATTTTTGTTACAAATGGGACCTTTTTATTGAGCTTGAGGGTTGTCAAAATATTGGTGGATAATGTCACGTATTGTTCAAAGAAAAGTGTCTCGTTTTGGTCATCTAGGTTCTCTTTGCGGAACTTTATATAAATCAACTACGGGAACACTAAGCCACATTTTAGCTTCAAGGGCCTTAAAAAACCGCCGGGATGTCGTAGCCGAGCAAAAAAAGAAAAAAGAATCATAGAGAACATGTTCGACATTGAATGATTGTCCAGAACCATTCTGATGGAACATAACCACATGCAATAGAATCATAAAGAAGCATGTTAACATCGTCTCCGAGCCCAAAAAAAAAACAGCTCTCGATGGTTAGAGACACAAGGCAAACGGCGAAGCAACGATGTTAAAATGCATCTACCCCCGTCTTTTCAATTTTTGTTTCCTGACTATTCTCTCTCCCTTTCCTTCAATTTTCCCTTAAACATTTTTTCCCTCCGTGAGATCCTTCTATTTCCATCTGAACGGTACGCGACAACAAGCCATGTTTTCGAAAAGTAGTTTACAAACAGAATGCAAATCCTTGCTAGGAATCTAAATTTGACAAAGTAAAATTAGAACAAGAAAAGACTCGAATAAGAAAAAAGAGTCCGGATCTATGATATCAAAGCAGAATCTTCCTACAGCAGCACAAACAAAGAAATACTGAGGGTTTGTTTGATTAGCGAGATAATGGTAGAAAATGTAAGAAAGTGAAAAAAAAAAAAAGAGAGTACTTTTTTTGTGTTCTCTTTACAAGAATATTCTAGAAAGTGGTAGGAAGTGAACTTTTCTGTACAATCCTCTAAAGCATGAGAGCTTGCTTTACTTTTTCCCACAAAATGTGCAGAGAAATTTTATTTTCTCGAGAAAATTAACAACAATTACTATAACTTCCTTTTTTATTTTCTTCCCTCCACCCTTTCTCTTCTACAATTTTATGGCAAAACTTCCATTCTAATCAATGGATGTGAGAAAAAGAAAGATCTTTTTCTTTTCTTTTACTTCAAAATTTAGGTAAAATTTAGGTAAATTTTGAAGCAAAGTTAGATGATTCGTAAATACCCTTCCCGATATCGGATTGAGGTGATTTTTTACAGAGACCATAAACAAAGTATTTTGAACAAAATGAGCGGCTCCGATCATCTTTGCGAGACCCGAGACAGGCGCAAAAGAGGTCTGTGCGCGACTGCTGTACAGCAAATACTGTACCTGTAGCGGCGTTCTATTTTGGGACTCCTATGAGACCCCACAGAATCAGTTTTGAAAGGGCAGGATGGAGGTGATTGTTTTTTAGCTGTGAAGTGGTTTTTTTTGCTCGACAGTATTTGAGGTTCTTCCTCAAATACCAAAAAATAAAAATGTGGCATAGCTAGAAACCCCTGAATTTTCCAGCACAAGCAGCTGGCCTGGATACCTAAGGGATTATGAAGAAGATAAAGATAAATCAAAATCGCCAATAAACATCATACGATGAAAGCATCATAGGTCCAATTTGAAAACATACATGCAGTAAATGCACAAATTAATAGGATTCGAAAAAGTAAGCAAATATAAACGAGTCAAACCCAACAGTTTAAGAGAAGTCGAAGACATGGCTAGCTTATAAAAACTGTGAAAGATCGGTTATGTGGTCCTAACATATAATTCATCCAGTTTGCAATGACAGCCTTATTGGTCACACCATTAATCATCCAGTTTGCAAGGTCATGGCATGGTGGGCATTGCCAAGGTGATTCGATTCTTGCTTTCTTCCAACATTGTCTAATGGAATGTGGGTTCGGTCTCTCGGCTTAATCGAAGTATCTGTGTCATGATCCAACCCAAAAACACATGGGTCATGACCGGCCAATGAGATTAACTCACTAAGGTCGGCTAATTAAATAGGTTAGGGTTTTTCTACTCAGTAATCTATAAATAAATAAAAATACATGAGTATAACCGAAAAAAACAGAAGCGTGATAAATTAACCAGAGCTAAGTGTAGATAGATTAAGTTATTACAAACATCCTGAATTAAACATAAGCATAACCATGGTCCTGGCCACAAGTCCGGCACAACCGTCAACAAAAGATACAAGTCTGAGTTATAAGTTCACACAATCCTACTGCATAATTGAAACAACCAACAACATTCAGACTTCTTTGGTCATCAAGTGTGTTCCACAAAATCATAAATTTCCTGCAACGTTACGTACAATGACTTAAGCATTAGTATAGTGTGAGATAAGGTATGACAAACTTACTAGCTAGTTTCCATGAATTTATAAGTCAACGAATTCATTTCTCAAAATGTAAATCTTTATGTCCAACATTTCATGCCCATGTTGCAAAAACATTTCATTCAACAAATAACGGTTCAACTAGGCCTATTCATGACAAACATTTGTCAAGTGATCCATACTCAAAATATTCAACGGCCACCAGCAGTTAGGGAGCGACCCTAAATATAAATATTTGGCATGATGTCACCAATAATCATCTGGCTATGATCCCCCTTATTACTTCACCTTGCTATTATGATCCCCTTATTACTTCACCTTGCTATTCATTTCTAACTTCCTCTAGTGGTCAGGGCACCGTTCAAACCACGTGTCATTAAAATTATGAATCCCAAATTATCCGTTTTCTTATAAATCATGGCAATTTTAAAAGATAGCGTGCGTTTCTTTTTCTCTTCACGTGATTCGAAATCCTTGTAAACATTTAGTGCCACATTTGCAACATAATAGCACACGTGAAACTAGGGGTGTTCGCGGTCCAGATCGGATTGGATTCCTAGAAAGCTGAGGATCGAACTGCTAATCATGGTTTTTACGAAATAAAATTCGTGTCCTGACCAAAAGTCCTACGGTCCGGTTCCATTCCAATCCGTGACTCACGGATCGGTTACGGTTTTATCTACGGATTTCGTTCAACATTTTGTACTCAACAAAGACACGATCCAACACTTCCCTTATCATTTTTGTTAACCCGTCGTCTAACTCAAAATCAAAAAGTTCACTAAAATAGAATTTCACATACTTCAACTTAAGACGGGGATCCAACACGATTGCAATGAACATCATCATGTTCATCTTTCCCACTTTACCCCAAACGAGGAAGTCTCGCTAGCGTTACTTATGCAAAAATTACGCTTTACCTCCTATGTTTTATGTAGACCTACACTATATCCCATTATTAAGGAAAAATACTAAAATTGGTAAAAACAAGTTTTAATAGTACTGACAATTATATTTATATATATATATATATATATACATATTTATTTATTTTTTATTGATATAAAATAAATATCTTAAGGTTTGGTTCGGTTAATCCACGGTTTCAAAATGAAAATCCGTGAACCGAACCGCGAGTCACGGTTTTCTAATTTTTCAATCCCTGTCCGGACCATTAATCCACTGACAAAATCCAAAAGGTACGGATCGGTTCGGTCTGGACCGGTTTCACGGTTCATCTCATTTTTTGCACAACCCTATGTGAAACAATAAGGAGTAATTATTCAATAGTCCGGGAGTACTGCCACGTTATACTGCAGACGACTTTACAACCACACATTCATGTGGGATCCATATACTTAGTGGTAGACCTCACAGGAATGTGTGATTGTATAGTGATTTGAAATACCATGTGGCACTACTCCTAATTATTGTATAATTTCACAACAATAGGTTCTACAATTAAGCCAAAACAAAGCAAATTAACATTCTTGTCATCCGAAAATTCAAGGCATATACAAACTCACCGAGAGCGTGCCGACCAAACTTATCAAACGTGCAAGCTACGGGTCCCCGATGTTTGGACCTAAACACATCAAACCAAACCTATTAGGGTCACACACAAGCACATATATTAAGCGCCAAGTAGTTTCTCTATCTATAATGTGTAGGGCTCGAGCTATACGGTATTGTTGTTTCTAAAACAAAGCAGTCCATGGAAACCGATGCATGAAAACCCATATATCAATTCAACTCAGAAATTTACGTAATCTTACAGGGACATAGACAAAGATGTTAGGAAGACAAGTCGTGATCGAAGGCTAGAAATGCCCAGAAGTAGGGTGAAAACTCAACACACCAAATGTGGTCGGAACTAGACCAGGATGGAAGACGGATGAATTCGAAGTGCAGATTCTATCTGAGTGTTATTTTCTGTTCATATTTTTCCTGCATAGTAGATTCAAAAACGGAACTTGTGGCACAAGAATCATCGAAAAAGCAGTTTTATAGAGTCCTAGGGAATTTTCGAAAAGATGACTGATCGCCGGACCGTCGGGTACGTACCAGTCGTCCAGACTGGCTTTGTTCTTCAAACAGAGAGGGAAAATAATGACTCAAAGATAGATATAATGGCATCGAAGTGGAAATGGAAAACGGAAGAACTGAGATTGAAATTTGGGAAGAAAAGGGAATGGGTTCGGCTCGGTACAAGGGAAATAAGTAGAGGAAAGTTTTGGTCAGGAGGAGTCCACGTATGAGGAGAAGGGAAATGGAGGGGACGAATTCAATAATTCTAAGTACACATAAAATCTATCCCTAAATTATCCAAAAAGTGAATCTATACCGTTGATTTATCTTTGAAATGAATATGTACCATTAATTTAACTTTTGAGGTTAATTTTGGGATACGTTTTCTGTGTACCTAACATTGCTTGTGGGGATTGGAGAGTAAAGGGAGGACTATACAACTAGTTTAGGATATGATTTCGTTCCTCCTAGCCACACGCACACACAGTCACTAAGAATTTCTATGCCAATAAAATAAAAGGGTGTTACTATCTATCATCCTCTTAACATAATTTCGTCATCGAAATTTAAACTAATTTTCAAAATAGATTTAAGTTACACAAAGGATTTTAAAAATAATAATAATAATGCTTAACCTCTGTAACTAATTAAAATAACTCGATTACAAATTTAATCAATCCAAATGCGAGTCGGGTCCTCAGAGTGCGCCGTATGCTGGTTCCGACACCCTGGGTTATCGACAATATTTAGCTATCAATGTTGCCCTTGAAAAATAAAACCATGGAGGATTGAAGCCAATATGAGAGAAAAGGAGAAGGTTCAAAACCATAAAAGAATGAATTTAAAAAATATTGAGTAAGACCTTCAACTGCTTACCTTCAAAATATTGTTCTTGACCACATGAAGCTCATGGAGCGCAGTACTTATGTTTATTCGGTCTTTTGGGGACTCTGTAGAGCATGCCAATCCTATCTTGATAAGGGAGATCAGAATCTCCATCATTTTGCTGCCATCTATCTCCTCGGTTAAGAGCATAGGATCTACAATCTCTATCACACGTTCAGGCAAGGCAATCCTTGCAAAGTTATAAAGATTAAGGTCTACCCCAAACAATTTGTCTGTAGGTCTCTTCCTTGTTATCATCTCCAACAACAAGATCCCATAACTATAAACATCCGCACTAGTTGACATCTCGCTTCCGAGACCATACTCTGCAATTCGAAAAATTCAAACTTTAAAACCAAAGAATCCTTTTTTCGGATAACAAAAGTGATACAAAAGACAGAGAAAACTTGATTTCAACACACCATGTGAGTTTGAAATATTAGCTAGTACATTTACTCTAATATGTAAAGGGTACTCCCCCTCATTCTTTATGTGTATGTGACTATTTTCTATGCCAAAGTTATCCTTCTTCAACTACTCATTTTACCATCACCATTGAGTTATGGTGTACTGTGCATTCCCTTCTTCTTTAAGTAATCGAACAATTGAATATGATTTGTTTAACATTTTCGTGGTGTCTAACTAACTACCATGTGCTGAAATTTGGTGAGTTGATATTATAAGAGGCAGAATCAAAGAAGAAAAGGTACAAAAAAGTTTGTTCTTACTTGGAGCTGCATATCCAATGGTTCCCCTTATTGCATATCCACTTGGAGTGGTGAGCTCTGCACGAAATCTTGCGAGACCGAAATCTCCAACATGGGCAACCATGTCACCGTCAAGAAGGATATTACTTGGCTTTAAATCGCGGTGAATAATTGGCATTTCGCATTGATGATGAAGATAATCGAGTGCACTAGCCACATCTATGGCAATGTCTACTCTTTGTAGAAGATTGAGTCCCACGAACTCATGTTCCCCATTATTTGCTTCCGGAATAGAATGCAACCAATTATCTAGACTTCCATTGGGCATGAACTCGTAAACTAGAGCTTTAAACTCATTCCCTTGAAAATCCATGCTAGAACAAGAAGTTATGATCGACATCAGGTTTCGGTGTCGAATATTCCTTAAGGCTTCGCACTCAGCCATGAAACTCTTGGTAGCACCATGAGTTTGAAGGTCAAGTACTTTGACCGCGACAACTAACTCCCCATTTTGTTCAATAACACCTTTATACACATGGCCGAAACTACCAAAACCAAGCAGATTCGTCGAAGAGAAACCTTCAGTTGCTTTGTGAAGTTCTCCATAAGAGACTTTCAAGAATGGATCTTTCAACATGGAAACTGTAGGTTTGGTCTTTCTTTTCTTCTTGAACAAACATATGATGAAAGACGAAACTACTGTTACACCAACGAGTATTGAAGCTATCATGATTTCTAACGTCCGTGAAAGAAACTTCGTGTTTCTTGATTTTTTCGTGGTGCATCGAGGTAGTTGTAGTTCAGAAATGCCACCACAAAGCCTATAGTTTCCGACAACTGATATTGCACTTGCATTTGTAAAAATGCCCTTCATTGGTAACTCTCCTTCAAAATTATTGAAAGACAAATTGAGATTTTTCAGGGCAAGTGTCCCTAAGAATTTCGGAATTTGACCAGATAAGTTGTTGTCGGAAAGGTCCAAATCATGAATACCTCTCAAGGATTCCATTGAGGAAGGAATAGATCCTTGAAAGAAATTTTGATGCATATAAAGGTTTTCAAGGCTACCGCAGCTACCAAGAGTCCCAGGAATTTCACCAGACAAACGATTTTCGGAGATATCAAAATATGTTAAATGTTTGAGGTTTCCAACCTCAAGTGGCAGGGATCCGGACAAACGGTTGTGATAAAGATCTAATTTGATTGATAGTGAAGACACCATCAAAAGTTGTCTTGGTATGCTCCCACTAAGGAGATTTTCATAAAGTAATATCAATAACAAATTTTGACAGTTACCAAGACTCGCGGGTATGGCTCCCTCTATTCTGTTTGTCTGCAAGCGAAGTTCAATCAGCAATGACAAATTTCCAATAGAGTCCGGAATTTTACCTGAGATACTGTTGTTTGAAAAGTCCAACACTTGCAACTTATGAAGATAACCTATACTACTTGGAATCGGGCTTGTGAATAGGTTATAATCCAAAGCTAAGACTTCCAGATTCACAAGGTTTCCTATTGTGGAAGGAATTGAGGCATACAATTGATTTAGACCTAGTGCCAAGTAAGTGACAAATAGATTGCCCACAAAGTCCGGTAATACCCCTCCGAATTGGCCATTCTCCATAACTACGAATCTCAACTTGCTACAATTGGACAAAGAACTAAGAAATGCCAGTCCATCCGATCCCTTAGCTTCGAAATTGTTATAACCTAGATTTATCAAATACAGATTTTGTAAGTTTCCGAAATCATTTCTTACTTTTCCGCTGAAACTGTTTAGATCCAATTCGAGTAATACCAACTGCGAGGAGTTGGATATTGAAAGCGGTATTGTACCGTCAAATTGGTTTTTGTATAGCTGGAGGACTTGAAGGTGAGGGAACATGAAACCAAATGTTGGCGGAAGACTACCCCGAAGTCGACTATCAGCCACTGATAATGTGACTAGCAACGATAGGTTGTAAAAAGAAGGAGGGATGGTACCTGAAATTTGAGTGGAACCCAACCAAACTGATCTTAAATTTTTCAGTTGACCCAAAGCATTTGGAATACTTCCTCCAAACTGATTTTGAGCGGCACTAAAGTTTACCAGAGAAGTAAGATTCCCAATCGACGGAGGAAGCTCTCCAGTCAAATTGTTATACTCAACATAGAGTATTGCGAGTCTCGGCATTGAATAAGCAAGTTCTTTCGGGAACTCTCCAACTAACTTATTTGCTCTTACACTAAGGTACCTGAGATTGGAGCAACGAGATAGGCTTGTTGGAATTTTCCCTTCAAAACCGTTATATGAGAGATCCAATTTCTGTAACCTGAAAAGACTACCAAGTTGAGTTGGAATTTCACCTGTAAAAGTGTTGTTTATGAGGCTAAGCTCCCGGAGGAAACTGAGGTTTCCGATATAAGGAGACAATGAACCCGCTACACCTCTGGCTGTGAGGTCTAAAATGGTGACTCGTTTATGTCGGCGACCGCATTTGACACCTTGCCAGTGGCAAAAATGGAGTGATTCATTCCATGAGCTCAAGGCATCTTGATATTCTGGGAAAATATTAGACTTGAAGGCCAATAATGCATGGAAATCGGTCTCGTTGCCAACAACATTGATAGTGTTAACATGACTAAGGGATGATATTGATGAGTCAAGGGCAAGGGCTTTGATCATGTGAAGCAATATTGGGATGAGGGAGAGGAATAAGGGTAGGAGAGAAATAGAGAGAGATTTGGTTACGAGACTCATCTTGGCCTGTGTGGTTTGATGAGTTCTCAATTGGAGTATGTTCGAACTATATAAATATACAGTCCCGATCAAGTCCACACCTTTTTACGTCTGCACCTCCTCTTTTCCAATCGAATTTCGATGATCCAAGCCGTTTAATATGTTCAAAACGTGATTTTAAGGTACCCGCGAAAAGTCAGAAAAAAAACGAGAAGTCAGCAAAAAAAAAACACCGAGAAGGACTTGATTTGTAAGCAGGAACATGAACGACGTCCAAGTCCAACCCCATAATTCTAGTCGTCTCATTAATTGGTGCAACTTGCAAGTCTTTGTTTGGACGTGTAGACTTTGAGTGGCAGACTTGTATACAAGTACATGCGGTCTTGGGTATGTAGAATTGTCCTAATTAGGCCTGTCAATGGATCGGATTGGATTCGAATTCGATCCGAATTTGAAATTACTTGAATTTGATCCGAATCCGAACTCGATAAATCTGGTAAAAGTAATTCGAATTCGAATCCGTAAAATCGAATATCTGATCCGAAAATCCAAATCCGATCCGGATTTTTTAAAAGATCCAATTCGTTATAAAAAATCCATGGATTGTAACCAGCGTCAACGAACAGCATCTGGGAACTTCGAAAATAGGTTCCTAAGACCCAATTTTGAGAGCTAATTCGCTCATAGCTTGAACAAAGGCAGCGAGTCTGAGTCCGATATTCTGCCGAGTAGTTTTACTACTTGAGTTTTCCAGTAGGTCGGGTGAGGGTTAGGGCTTGTGAGAGGGAGAGAGATGCGGTGGAGAGGTGACAGGGAGTGACTGGAGTGGAGAGAGGTGGCCGGCAGCAGTGGCCGCCGGATTCCAGCGAGATGTGCGTGCGTGTGTAAATATATTGGTATACTCACACACGAGTAAATTTATAATCCATGTGTATATGTGCCTGCATAATGAGTTAAATCAACCTTCAACGTATCTAATTTGTAAAAGAAAATGGTTAATCAATGAATGTTTCGACCAAATTTTATCGCAATTGGAGTTTTTCATTGGTGTACAGTCGAAAAAAAGTTAGTTAAGTTTGATTTCACATATTTAACCATTTAAGCACATGAAAATATTATAATGTGAATTCGGGTTTTGTACATAATAGACATGGTTGGGTCGTGACATAGTGATTGTTGTCTAGGATATAAAATTGATTTGACACTAAATATTCTTTTCATAGGTTTCTACAAAATGAGCGATTTGAATTACGGGTTGGGAGAAGCTGTGGTGCAGCCTCCGGCCGTCGATTTGGAATCTTATCAAAGGGGTGGGACGAAGGTGATCTTGCAATTTCAAGAAATGTGCCAATTAAAGAGGCTGTCATTATTAAGAACTTTGTAGAGTGAAAAATTTTCACAAGTAAGTCAAAAACGTTTTGGGATTATCTAGAATTTCCACAAATCCTGTCACTTGTGGGCCATTCAATTAGTCGTCGTACGTCGAATTGTCAGCCCCTTTGCATTCCATCTATTTTTTGAAATCACACAAGCCCTCCTTGATTAACACCGTGGCTTGCTAAAGTTACCAACGACGTCCCCTTCTCTCAATATATCCAGTTTGTAAGATAAATGCATTTTGAAATGATAGTGAATGATATTCCTTTCTCATCAAGGGAAATAGTAATGAGGGCATGATTGATGTTCTACAGCATTTTTAAATGATGAGCGATTTCCTTCATTGAGTTGAACCAAAAAAAAAAAATTGCTCAAAAAGACCTCAACAATAGGACTTACACAATGGTGCAGTACAACCACAAAATTCTAGTAGTACATGCGGTCTTTGGTATGTGGAATTATCAAAGGAAAAAGGAAAATTAGGTTGAGTTTCCCAAAATACCCTGGGCTACACATTATTGAATAAGCTACTTTGTTTCCTAAACAAAATACCCTTTAGACCCAAAAGTTGATATATATGAGGAAAATGACCCGTCTTAAAATCGGTATTTGTTGGGGTTGGCCCATTTGGGAAACTCACCCTTATTTAACGATTCAATAAAAAATTGCTCAAATCAAGCCTTTTCTAGTCGATTTTTTTGGATTTGACCGAAACTAATAAGTGGAACCCCTTGGGAGATTCCTCACCACCACTGATTAGTGAGGTCAAATCGAAAGCAAATCAGAACCCAATAATGTTGATCCTTTGTGGGTAAAGGAGAATATAATTATATGCACCTTCCCCATTAACTAGTGGGATACTTAAATATCCATCCTCAGAACCTACTTCCTTTAAGTTTCCATCCCGGTCAATTCGAACACTTATGTTTTCATCCTCACTTTTTAATAATTCCAATAGTGCCCTTATATAATACATTGGGTATATATATATAGAACTGAATTTTGGGATGAAAACATAAATACATAATAAATCTAGTCCCAACCTTTATGCAGGCAATTAGTCACGTAGATTTTGTCAATCCATCCCAAAAATCACGGCCCTATTCAAATTCTCATCCACTTTTCCTAATCTGCAAAATACGGTCGGTTACAAAACCACCATTATCCCCTTTCTATCACAAAAGAAAAAAAAAATCCACCATTATCATCTTTCCCCATTTGATGCCACACCGAGAAACCATGGAGGCGTAGCCCGGGAGCATGGGGACGAGGAAGTGGACATTAGAGGAGAAGCTGAAGGAGAGGTAGCTAGGATGGGGCGGTGCCGGTGGCGGCAGCGTGAGGTGCTTGTTCGGGGGGTCGCTGGGGACGTGGGGCCAGAGGAAGCTGACGGGAATCGTGGCTTGGAAGCATAGTGGATCGAACTCAACGGCGACGTCAAACATCCAAACTCGAGCTCGATGGCCATAGTCCGAACTCGATTGCGATGACGAAGACGGCAACAAAGACGGAGTCCACGATCTGCACTATCTCAGAGCATCCACTATCTCCACATCCTTGTGGGTTTCTGATTGGTATTGTCAATGTTGAATTCCTTTTCTTGGAAATTAAATAGGCATTATTTTTCCTTGTAATGAGATGGATTTTTTTGAAAGTTGGGTTCCTGTCGGTATATAAATCGTCATAAAATGTTGAAATCGACATGGTAAATTAACCATGAAGCGCTGATCACGATAACCTATTTTGATGGTAATTTAATCATATTTGAACCGTTTACCATGAAATATTTGTTTGAATCATGGGATATTTATCGTGTTCATGTTGTAATCGTCATGATAATTTAACCATGTAATGTTATGGTAATTTAACCATTTAACCATGTAACGGTTTGAGTATGTCATGTTATTCTTTTTCTTTTTTTTAATGGTAATTTAGCCATGTTCTGTGTAATAAGATCCATAGAAAATATGAATTTTTGTTGTCTGGTTGGCCAACTCGAAGAATGAAGAAAATATGCAAAGACGTGGTCAACTTATCATGTCATATTCCTAATAAAATTGATTCCTCAAATACATTCCATGATAAAAAAATTAAAAGTATCAATCATATTTAAATTTACCAAATCCCACTGAATTAGGAAAATAATCCAATCCAATCCCACTAAATTGGGAAAACAATCCAATCCAATCCCACTAAATTAGGAAAGCAATATAACATAATATATGTATATCATAGGGAAAAGGGTAAGAAAGGTAATTCACACACTACGAGGATGAAAACATAAGCATGAAAAAAGGGCGGAATGAATTCTTACATGGCATGGATAAAGAGGATGGATATTTAAATATATTCTGTATGTATGATAATCCCGTAGCTATTATGAGGAATGCAATTACACACATTCATTGTCCGCCAATGTAAAGAAGTTCAAAAAAAAGTTATGTCAGACATTCAATTATTACCTTTGCATATAGGAATTAGCTAAGGTGGAATGCCATCTATACTTTGCTAGACGTAGCCTTGAAACAAAGGAAAGCCAAAAATTTGTTTTCTAAATAATCACACAGTATTTAGATGTTCTTGTACCCATCGATGATTGATTGAATCATGTAACATTAGTAGTATATATATCTTTTTAAAGCTTTTTGATCAATCTACTAATCTATTTTCACATATATTCCTACTCCTACATTTTCTCATCAATTGGAGAAAATAATGTTAGTTTTTGAACGGTAACTTCCACAAGAAAAATATGTTGACATTGTTGGTACGTTGTTACTGCATGTCAAGAAGGACAAATTTGACAAATATTTTGATCCTTTGCCCGGCATTTTTGTTTTACCTATTTTAATGGACCCGAGGTGTAAATATAGTGGTTTGGCAACACTTATATACTACTAGTATATGGGCACGTGCTTAGCAAGTGCATATGAATAATGTATCTGACTTGAGTGATGTTGTGTAGACATCCACTTAATGTAGTGGAAGAATTGTGCAAACATGTTATTTTTAATTGAATCAACTTATTGGTTTTGCTAACCCCAATTGATTGAGACTTGAGTCTCAATTTGGTTTGGTTAATTAGTTTTGATATATACATATTGTGTAAGGCTACTAATTTTGTCACTTCCTTTTTTGTTAATGCCACTCCCCTGATAGTGTATTTTTACACCAAAAATACATTTGCAGGGGAGTGGCAAAATCATTTCCCTTGTGTAAAAGATGAATGATTAGTCTAGTCCCGTTTGAGTGTGGGAATACCACATATATTGTAAAAACAAATTGCTAAAAATGAATGGTTATTAGCTCCTAGAGCCCACGTCGATGTATGATGGAAAAAGTGTCTGGAGCACAATGTGACATGCAGTGCTTAGGACTCAGGGGTTCTTATTAGTTCGTTAAAGACACTTTGAAAATGTTGCATCGAAAATTTTCAAAAGTCTAGTCATCCCTGGCACCATGGTATTAATGGCCACTACAACTACTGTAAGGACCCGTAATTTCGGAAATTATTTAGAGGGTTATTTGATATTGGAAATAGAGGGAAAAATTTGAAATGTGTGTTATATGATTTGGGGTTTGAGTGATAGAATTGATTGTGAAAGGGGTGCAAGTGTGTTTTGTGCATTAATGGGTATATATAGGAGGGTGAGAGAGTAGAGAATTATTTTCTCCTCTCTCTCTCACCGGCGTCTCCCTCTCTCTCGGCTCCACTCTCACTCTCTCCCTCTCCCTCTTGCTCCCAACCAAAACCACTTGGAACCTACACAAACCAACCTTCATTTTTTCTTCTAAACGCGATACAAGCTTCGAATTTCGTGGGTCAAGCTCGGGGAAGGATTGTTCGGTTGAAATTGAAGATTTCGGAGTCAAGGGCTTGCGTGGCCCGATCTCCTTCCGTGTTCGCTCTCCAACCTCGAGGTAGGGATTTCTTGCTCTTTCTATATGTCTATGAGTTGAATTTGTGCTTTGATCGTGCTTGAAATCATTAGTTTGGTTGTTAGGAGTAGTTTCAAAAATCTGCAGAAAATCCCTCGAACTGAACTGTTATCGATACCTTGGGTATTGTTATCGATACCTTTGGCTTACAAAACCCAGAAAATCACTTGTTATCGATACCCTATGCCTTTGTTATCGATACCCTTGCGTCTGGAGCCATTTTGACCCAGAGGTATTGATACATTTGCCTTAGGTATCGATACCTGTTGCTTATCTCCAGCTTTTTCTGATTTACTTCGTATTTCACCGTTTTGGTTTCTAATCACTTCTAACACCTCTAAAGCATCTTTAAACCTTCCTTAAGCTTGGTTGCTCGTCCCTTGATGATCCGTTGTTCATTCTTATTCCCTAGGCTTTGGTTAAGTGTGATCTTAGTATATATCATTGTGGACGGAAAACGTATTGTAGAGTGTTTATGAGTACTGTAGGTTGTATATGAACATCGCGGTGGGTATAGATGCTTGATGAGAGTGGTCCAATAACTTTAAGGGTAAGGTAGTAACTTGTATCTTCATGATTCGTTGAACCTATCGATTCACCTTGGTACACTTGCTATGGGATTCAAGTATAGGAGCTAATAGGTCAGGTACTTTAGAAATTGCTTGTGAGTAGCACGCTGTGTCGGTGCGGGGATATACTTAGAGATTCGGTGAGCACGTGTGTCTTTGCTTGTATGCGATACGGTAGATTGTGGGTCTTGTGAGACCATGCGATTGATTAAATGGTCTTTGGATTTGATTGGATGTTTTGAGGTTTGTGAAATGAGAAGTGGAATGAATGAGGACAACAAATGAATAGAGTATTGTAAGATTTTATTTACGGGCTAGGTACGTTAAGTAAAATGCGGAGTTGTAAATTAATGAAAAGGTATGAACATGTATATTTGTGGAATTAGGAAACGGTGGATTAAAGTTTAGTGGTACGACCGACAAGTTGATGATGAAGTTGATTGTGAAATGACGGATGATCGGTTAAGCGATGTGCGTTTCCGCTAACCAATGATTATTACTGATTGAGGGAATAGACTCGGGGTGACCCTGCGCTCGAGGGAACTAGACCCGAGGTGACCCAAGTAATTTTATTATTTAGGGAATAGACTCGGGGTGACCCTACGCTGAGGGAACTAGACCCGAGGTGACCCAGGTGATTTTATTATTGAGGGAATAGACTCGGGGTGACCCTACGCTCGAGGGAACTAGACCCGAGGTGACCCTAGTGATCATTGATGGGATACACTTGATTAAAAGAAAGGAAAGGTTCGTAAATAAGGGATTAGTGATGACGAATGTGGACACAAGAATGATTGTAGTATTGCACGAAGAATAACAAGATGGTTAGAACTGGTTATAGATTATGGTGGATAGACGTGAGATTATTGAGGCATCTAGTTTGAGGAGTAAAAGGTTAGTGACCTCCCGGGAAAGTCTAGAATTCTTGATCAAAGCGTGCAGCTCGTTGGTAATCGTTCGTACTTTGGGTGTATCTGTCTTTACTCACTCATTCATGGTGCGTGATTCATTACATTTTCATATAGTTTGAGTATAGAAATCTCTACTGGGCACGTGTTTTGCTCAACCCTATCCTTCTTTCAGGTACACTCGGAGATAGTAACACGAGGTGCTTGGCATGCATTTGACTTCAACCCTTTTGATAGCTATTGCGGGAAACTGCTTGGGCACCATTTTGTAAAACTCTTGGGAATGTAATATTAGTTTCTAGAATGACTATCATTTGAACATGGAGGATTGTAAACCCTAAAACTTCTTTTCTATTATGTTATTTGGATCGTCAAGCTTGACTAGAAACTTTGAAATCTTAATTTGCAAATATGGGAATGAACATGATTTGGGGTATTATCTGTATTATTGCGAGGTATCGTTTATCGGAAATCATTATATCTTATGTTGAAAATCTAGGGTGTTGACAACTACCCACCCATAAGCACTGCGGTCAATATCCTCCCTCCCCTACCCACATCTGATCAAAGTTATGTCGACATTCGATTATTTCCTCTCAAAGTTGGCTGAGGTCACAACCTTATCCTAAAATGGTGAAAAGAATGCATGCTTATATACTCCCAAAATACGCAGCCTGGCATCAGCCAATCATAAAAGCGCTTTGGAAAGGTGTCGGGGCACGATGGGAGTTCTTTGCACCGCCAGCGCACTCGGGCGCATTCTATCAATATATATGCAAGAAAGAACTATGAACGCGCTCCGGGAGTGCCATCGCCCCTTTCCACCCCGACGTGCTTTGGGGCGCCCCATGCCTTCGAGGCAACACGGGAGCAGAGCTGTCTGGAAGCTTAATGCCTTTGAAAAAAGTTTCGCACCAAGAAACTGATATGTTTAATAGGATGAAATGCTCAGCAGATTAAGTGCCTTAGAAAAATTGTTAGACTTTGTCCTACATTGCTCATCTAAGCCACCCAAGCTTGGTTAATATATTTTAGAGGTTACTTCACCTATTGCCAATTGGTTTTAAGTTGGAACCCTCCAAGAAATCTAACAAAAATCATTCAATAGAATCATGAAATGTACTTGAATAAATTGGGGCAAACTCGGTGATGATATCAAAATACCAACGAGCAAAAGAAGCCACAGTCCAGCTTTTAATTGAACCTATGTTCATGAAGATAATACGAGCATAACAATATGCAAACTAAATTGACCATTGGACAACGACATTACATCAGCTTTATCTCATTCGACGAGGGAAACATAACTGCAGCAAGCATAAGCTAGTTCTCAACAAGTCAAGGACATTCATGGCCTGGGTTCGGGTTTGGGTTGTGGTCTGAAACAACGCAAGCTCTGAAAAATATACACCATTGGTACAACGTGAAAGACACCTTGCATTCAACCTCTAAATTCTCCGTCCTCTAATTTGTCCAAAGGAGTTACCAAGAGATAGATTGTTCTAAGGAAACAAAATGGAACCAAAGATTTTGCCACTTAGAACTCAGTTTTAGCAGTTGGGAAACCAGCTCCAGCAGTTTCAAAAGCAGTTTTGGCAATTTTAAAGCCGATTTCAGAAGTAGAATACCAGACGGAATAGTAGGTACAGGATAATGTAAAATATTGTCCAATTCTTTTGAATCCCAGCCCGCTTTTCCCATTAACCAAGGCATTATATATTTAAGAAGGGAGCAGGTGATAGATTATAATACTGTAAGATATTTGCAATACCTACGATAATGCTAATGATTATAATAGCACGGTAGGCCATCTTAACAAGAGATATCCACTAAGAGGCCATCATAATATGTTAAGATGGCCTACCGCGCTATTATAATCTTTAGCATTATCAAAGGTAATTTTATATATATTATTAATGAGCGTAATTGCACTCCTTATTATAGCTAGGAATTATCATGCATACACAAAACCATCTTGGACCGTCAAATTTTCAACACTATGATGGCCTCGTAGTGGAGATCTATTTCAAGTTCGTTGTGCTGCTCTTGTTTTAAATTTGACGGTACAAGATGATTTCTGTATGTGTGATAATCCTGTAACTATGAGAAGGAATGCTAAGACGTTTAACAGAAGTTATTAGTTTATTACCTTTGCATATAGGAACTAGCTAGGTGGAATGCCATCTATATATACTTTGCAAGACGTAGCCTTGAACAAAGGCAAGCCGTAGATTATTACTTTATTACCTTTGAATAATGTATCTGATTTAGGTGCTGTTATGGAGACGTCCACTTAATGTAGTGGTAGAATAATGGTGCGAACATATTTAACAGAAGGAATGCTAAGACGTTTAACAGAAGTTATGTCGACATGGAAAATTAAAAGTAAGGTCGATTATTAGTTTATTACCTTTGCATTAAGGAATTAGCTAGGTGGAATGCCATCTATACTTTGCTAGACGTAGCCTTGAACAAAGGTAAGCCGTAGATTATTAGTTTATTACCTTTGAATAATGTATCTGACTTAGGTGCTGTTATGGAGACGTCCACTTAATGTAGTCATGGTAGAATGGTGCGAACATGTTATTTTTAAATGAATCAACTTATTGGTTTTTAGTTGAAGCTCCCCAAGCTTCTTCTTGATCCCATAGCGCCCACGAGTTCACCATCACAATCTCTGCTCAACACAGCTCCGAATCCATCCGGCCAAGTAGAATTAAAGGCACGAATGAATAATATGATATGCATGACTCCAAAATGCTACTAAAGATGAAAGGATTTCCCTCTCAAAGTCGGCTGAGGTCACAACCTTACCCTGAGATGGTGAAAAGAATGCTTATATACTCCCAAAATATGCACCCTGGCATCAGCCAATCATAAAAGTGCTTCAGAAAGGTGTCGGGGCACAATGGGCGTTCTTGCAGTGTCAGCTGCGCACTATCAAGCGCCATTCTATCAATATGCAAGAGAGAACTATGAACTAGAAACGCGCTCCAGGAGCGCCATCATGCCCCCGACGTGCTTTGGGGCGCCCCATGCCTTTGAGGCACCACGGGAGCAGAGCTGTCTGGAAGCTTAATGCCTTTGAAGAAGCTCCGCACCAAGAAATCATTCCGGAATTGTGATTTTACTGGTTCAAGCCACATATTTCAAACCACTTGAGCAGTAACATATACTTCAAAAGTCCAAAAAAAATTAACGAATGGGAGCGGCGCAGACAATAGAATCATGAAATGTACTCGAATAAATGGGGGGAAACTCGGTGATGATATCAAAATACCAACGAGCAAAAGAAGCCAGAGTCTGGCTTTTAATCCTAGTAAGTTATCTTTCCAGCTTAAAGATGGCGAGAATGAATTGAACCTATGTTCATGAAGATAATACGAGCATAACAATATGCGAACCAAATTGACCATTGGACAGCGACATTACATCAGCTTTATCTCATTCGACGAGGGAAACATAACTGCAGCAAGCATAATCAAATATACACCATTGGTACAATGTGAAAGACACCTTGCATTCAACCTCTAAATTCTCCGTCCTCTAATTTGTCCAAAGGAGTTACCAAGAGATAGATTGTTCTAAAGTAACAAAATGGAACCAAAGATTTTGCCACTTAGAACTCAGTTTTAGCAGTTGGGAAACCAGCTCCAGCAGTTTCAAAAGCAGTTTTGGCAATTTTAAAGCCGATTTCAGAAGTAGAATAGCAGTTTCTGAAGTTAGAATACCAGTTTCAGCAACTTATAACCCTGTTTCAGCAGTGGAAACCAGTTTCTGCATACATCATCATAAGAAGACGATAGGACATACACCAAGCATAAAACATACACCGAACACATTAAGAGACAGTAAAGAATTGTGATAAGGAGATGAGCACAATTGAGTTCAGTGTGTGGCATTTTTGAATTATTGTTCTTTTTGCCACAAATGAAACTATTTTGTAAACCAAAGCTCTTTGTCATCTCAAATTGGGGAATTCCTTAAAGGAAAAACCAATTAATCGAGATCTTCTTTCTTTTCTTTCTGTTCGTTTCTTTTATTTTTTATTTTTAGCTTTTTGAAGAAACCATCTTTTTGTTTTCTTGCCAATTCACTCAATAAGATTATTATGTAATTTGATGAGAAATAAAGAGAAAAGTACAAAAATTATATTTTGTTATGGGCACCAATTTGTTATGGACAGCAAAGTTTTATCCTTAATCTATAATGATGAATGTTCATGAAATTGATCCTCTTGTTACCTGGCATAACATGGTTTGATTCTCTGGATATATATCCCTAGACACGGTTTTATCCTTTTGGATGGCTGTCAGAGGGAGCCTTGATCGAGCTAGAGATTTAACTTCATAGCTGGGGTGTCATAGAACTCCAATTTGCTCTCTCTGTAACCTGAATGAGGAATATTTGGATCATCTTCTTTTTTAGCGCTAAGCTGAGTTGTATCCCTGCTGGTCCCTCTCTTTAGTTGCAGAAAGTTGCTTGGTTATGTTCCAATTTCAAAAAGAGAAGGTTTTCATATCTCTGTGTGTCCGACCCAGCCTACGCTAGCCTTCACCAATCCCCGAGAGACTAATTCCACTGTCCACTAGCCCGTGGGGGTGCTTAATTTCTCTGCCTTAGCGTACGTCTAATCTGGAGAGACGGAGATAGCACAATAGCTGGATACCTAGTTATGAAAAAGAAAAGATAGAGGAGGGTGTGAGAGCTTGTTCGGCATCATGGAGACAGATTGATCCTTCTGCAAGAAACAAGAACCTAGGTGATATACGGGATATATATATGTCTAATAGATGATTTAGGCAGCCTTAATTTGTCTCTATTGATTCTATGGTTGCCCAGTAGCCTAGCTTGTCCTGTTATATATGCTCTAGTTGCTAGCAATGGTATGGCAGCAGGTAGCTGATGTTTGCTCTTTCTTTCTTTTCTGGTTTCTATTTTGTTTTTGCTTGTTTGGACTTGCAAGGATATTCCCATGGTCTTAATTTGTTCCCCTCCGTTTTGTCATTTGTGGTTCTAGTAAGAATTAACTTACCAAAAAAGTTTGCTCTTTTCAGCCCGATAAAGACATTCATCTTGCCTTTTCTCGTGTCTTATAAGACACACTAACCACGAAAAGGAGAGGTCGGAGGCACACATAAACCTTACTCAAGATGGGTTCTGGGTCGACATAATGCAGTTTAAGGTACGAAAGCATAATGATCATTAACGAAAAACCAACACTACAGGGTCATGGTGGGCATTCAAGGTGATTGAATAGCTATCTAAGCTTCGATCCCTAGCAAGGTAAAACCAAGGAGAAATAAACCGAATGTCAAAATGACACTGTTTGAATTCAGTTGAAGATAGGACTTCTAAACATTGAACAAGGCATTCAATTATGTACCTCCAAGAATCTTGTTCATTCAGCTCATTCAGCTCTAGTTTGTTCCACATTTTCAGGAAGATCCAGATTAGACTTTGCCTCGTCCGAAAATGCCAAGGGGGAGATTTTTAGAGCAGATTACAATTTTCGTCTGAAGACTCTGAACACAACCACCGTATTCGTGTGCATTTCTTTCATTTGATTTAAGTTGCACCATAATCATAGGCATGAGCCTCTACGATACGAGAAATTCATAATGAAAGAAAAATTATTCTACTGGCTGGATGTGTATGACTTTCTATTTCGTCAAAACTTCTTTGCCAAAAAGTGAATTTTGTTTCAAACTTTGCTGAAGAGCCGGCAATTGTACAGGTTAAATTCAATAGTACTTTGAATAGTTCTAAATGGATACTATGCAAAGTAATATCTTCTACAATTTGTCATACATAGTGTACCCAGTCTAAAGACTCTGAACACAAAGTCACAAACGATTCCATGGTTGCTGTAAACGAGTACTCTAACCCAAGAGTATAAGAGAAGTCGAAGACATGGTTTAGAAAACTGTGAAAGATCGGTTATGTGCTCCTAACATATAATTCATCCAGTTTACAATGAAAGCCTTATTCATCACACCATTAATCAAATTGATTCTTATTTAACATACCCATATTGCAAGGTCATGGTATGCGGTAGCCATTGCCAAGGTGATTCGATTCTTGCTTTCTTCCAACATTGTCGAATGGAAGATAGGTTTGGTCTCTCGGCTTAATCAAAGTGTGCATGTCGCGACCCAACCCCAAAACGTATGGGTCATGACCGGCCAATGAGGTTAACTCACTAACGCCTGCTAATTAAATAGTTTAGGAATTTTCCGCTCATTATTAATCTATGAATAAATAAAATTACTCGAGTATAACAGCAAATGCGGAAGCTTGATAAATTAACCAGAGCTAAGTGTAAGATAGGTTAAAGTTATTACAAACATCCTGAATTAAACATAAGCATAACCACAGTCTTGGCCACAAGTCCAGCACAACCATCAACAAAAGATACAAGTGTCTTAATTACAAGTACACACGATGCTACTACATCATTGAAACAAAACATTCAGGCTTCTTCGGCCATCAAGCGTGTTCCACGAAATCATAAATTACCTGCAACGTTACATACAACAACGTTTTCAGCACTAGGCTAGTGTGACACAAGATATGACAAACTTTACTAGTTTCCCATTTGTTGTAAGTCAATGAATTCATTTCTCAAAATGCAAATCTTTATATACAAAATTTTAAGCCCTTGTTGTAGACATTTTATTCAGCAAATAACGGCTCAACTAGGCCCGTTCATGGCAATCACCTATCAAGTGTTCCATCTCATTAAAGACTTACAAACAAAATGTTCAACGCCACCAGTAGTTAGAGAGCGACCGTAAATATAAATATTTGGTGTGACGTCATCCACGATCATTTGGCTGTGATCCCCCTTATTACTTTGCCTCACTATTCACTTCCCCTAGCGGCAGGGCACCGATCGAACCACGTGTCTTTAAAGTTGTGAATCCCAAATTATCCGCTTTCATATAAATCATGGCAATTTTTTCCTTCACGTGGTTCGAAATCCTTGTAAACATTTAGCATATTTGCAACATAAAAGCACAAGTGGAACAATAAGTTCTACCACTAAGCCGAAACAAAGCATGCATGCTTCTCAATTCTCATCCGAAAATTCAAGTAAGGCATATACAAGACTCACCGTGAGCATACCGAGCAAATTTGTCAAACGTGCGAGCTACGGGTCCCCGATGTTTGGACCTAAACAAATCAAACCAAACCTATTACGAGGTTCACGATATGTCACACAAACAAGTACGTTAAGCACCAAGTAGTTTATCTATAATGCGCAAGGCTCGAGCAGTATAGTTTCTAAAACAGAGCAATCCAGGGAAACTGATGAAAACCCATATCAATTCAACCCAGAAATTTACGTAACCTTACAAGGACATAGACAAAGATGTTAGAAAGACAAGTCGTGAAGAACTCGAAGGCTAGAAATGCCCAGAAGGGAAATGGAGGGGACGGATTCAATAATTCTAAGTACACAAAATCTATCCCGAAATTATCCGAAAAGTGAATCTATACCGTTGATTTATCTTCTGAAGTGAATCTATACCATTGATTTATCTTTTGGGGGTAATTTCAAGGTACGTTTTTTTGTGTACCTAACATTGTTTGGAGGGATTCGAGAGAAAAGGGAGGACTATACAACTAGTTTAGGATATGATTTCGTTCCTCCTAGCTACGCACACACACAGTCACGAAATTCTCTCTTATATTTTAGAACTTAGAAATACTAAGAATTTCTATGCCAATAAAATATAGGGTGTTACTATCTATCCAACATAATTTCGTCATCGGAATTTAAACTAATTCTGTCAAAATAGATTTAAGTTACACAAACTATTTTTAAAAAATAATAATGCTTAACCTCTGTAACTAATTAAAACAACTCGATTACTAATTTAATCAATCCAAACGCGGGTCGGGTCCTCATAATCCGTCGTATGCTGGCTCCGACACCCTGGATTATATATCAACAATGTCTAGCTATCAATGTTGCCCTTGAAAATTAAAACCATAGAGGATTGAAGCCAATATGAGAGAAAAGGAGAAGGTTCAAAACCATAAAAGAATGAATTTACAAAATATTGAGTAAGATCTTCAATTGCTTACCTTCAAAATATTGTTCTTGACTAGATAAAGCTCATGGAGCGCAGTACTTATGTTCATTCGGTCTTTTGGAGACTCTGTAGAGCATGCCAATCCTATCTTGATGAGCAAGATCAGATTTTCCATCATTTTGTTGCCATTTGTCTCCTCGGTTAAGAGCATAGGGTCTACGATCTCTATCACACGTTCAGGCAAGGCAATCCTTGCAAACTTATGAAGATTAAGGTCTGCCTCAAACATTTTGTTAGTAGGTCTCTTCCTTATTATCATCTCCAACAACAAGATCCCATAACTATAAACATCCCCACTAGTTGACATCTCGCTTCCGAGACCATATTCTGCAATTCGAAAAATTCAAACGTTAACACCATGTGATATTGAAATATTAGCTAGTACATTTACTCATTTTACCATCACCATTCAGTTATTCTGTATGTGCATATGACTATTTTCTATGCCAAAGTTATTCTTAAACTACTCATTTTACCATCACCATTCAGTTATGGTGACTGTGCATTCCTGTAGAGACCCGTAATTAAATTATTTAAAATGTTAATGTTCGTTATGTGCTTGAGTTATATAAATGTGAAAAAAAAAATGAATGAATGTGGGGTCCTTGTGAAATAGAATATTGATTGTGGCATTTAATGTGATACTTTAGAAGTTGAAGGGGTATGAGTGTGATAAACCCTATATAACAAAAAAAAATAAGGAGCAAGAGATTCATTTTTTCCCCCCCTTTCTTTTCTTCTTTCCGGCGTCTCTCTCTCTCTCGGCTCTCACCTCTCTCACCTTCTCTCTTTGATTTCATCTGCTACGAGTGAGATGTTGGAAAAATCCCAAGTATTAAAGTTGTTCAACGCGACGAGAGCTTCCTCTCCATCTAAGAAAATTCATGATCGGAATACTTCGAAGTTTCCTCCATGTTCGGGCTTGCTTCTAACCTTTGAGGTAGGAATCTCCTACCTTCTTTACATGTTTAAGTGTTAGTGTGATGTACAAGAATCAAGTTTGTTCATCTATTTTGAGTCTTGAATAAATATAGTGTATGCTGAAAATTTCGTGGGTTCTGGTAATCTGTCTTTTGGGGGCCCTTCTGCTAGGAATCAATTTTTGGTGTCTTCATAACTGTTAAAGTACGTTTCAATACGAAGATTTTGGTACCAAGATCATGCAAAACCGATAATCACACAATTAGTTATGAATTTTTGAATACCGGCTGTTTCCTGGATGTGCGAATCTGTGCGTGGCTGCCTTCTTTTAACGTTCTGGGCATGTTGAACACCTTGGGTGGCTTTGGGTCTTTTACAGGAGATGCATATTTAAGCTACGAAGAGATTGGCTTTGGAATCAAGTAATTTGGTTAAGCGTACAATTATTGGTGAATTTCTAAAGTAGGGCTGGTTGACTAGTGCGAAAATGGTTGCGAATCTGTTTTTCTTTTGAGGAAATTTTATTGAGTGTAGTGGTGCAACGTTTGGCGTTGGTTTCAATATTTTTTGGGTTTAAGATGAAAGGGTTATGATTTTTCTAAGAGAGTATGGCAAATTTGCTCAAAGAAATTTGTGGTGCCTTGTGTGCCGGGACTTTTGGGGGTTTTGGAAGAACTGAGTTTTAATCTAGGGATTTCTCTCTCTATGCTTGTTTATGTGGTAGTTTAGTACATTATTGAGTGTCTAAACCCTATGCTTGAAATGGGTGTGATTTGGGAAAACTCGAACCAGATTTTTAAGAAAAGAAAAGGGCATAGAAAGAGTTTTGGGTTGCCTATCTTCGAATACTCTAGTTTTGATGTTAGGCTAGTATGTGAGTTTAATTTAAGAGATGTGAGAAGTTGATTTTGTTAAAAAAGGGTATGTTTAGTGAATGAATTGGTAAAGAGAAGAAATCGAAAGTGGTTAGTCTTATTTGAAAGTGGTAATTTTGTGTTTGGAGGATCTACGGGGTCATAGGAACCCGGAATACTTTATCTCTGTTTGTGATCACATTATCGTGGAATGAATGTGATAGTAGCTTAATTGATCTTATCTATTTCGGTTGTGGCATTGTTCTAGCGATGACATTTGGGTTGGTTGAACATATATCATGTTTGAAATATGATAGAGTGAGATACGTGAACACTATACGCATAATAAGGATTTGTTGATACCGGTGTAGTACTTGCGATGGGAGGGTTTATTAGTGATAAGGAGTTAATAAGTGAATGAATGAGATTAATCACATGACATTAGTGATTGGGAATTCGGCGTCTATTTGTTACGTTATGCCATGAATCCTTCTGCACCAAGATGTTATGTTTTAAAGTGTATGGCAATATGCAAATTCTTGTCTGAACGCGAATTGAAAGGTTAATAACAAACGGACACAACGAGAACATTCAGGACTCATCGACGGGTGAGTGCCTGGCAGAGGACATCGGGGTCCTTTAATTGGCCCGGCAGGAGCTAAATGCTCATATTGGATACTTCAAGACTCATCGACGGGTGAGTGTCTGGCAGAGGATATCGGGGTCCTTTAACTGGCCCGGTAGGAGCTAAATGCTCATATTGGATACTTCAGGACTCATCGACGGGTGAGTGCCTGGCAGAGGACATCGGGGTCCTTTAATTGGCCCGGCAGGAGCTAAATGCTCATATTGGATACTTCAGGACCTCCTTATGGGTAAGGTGCCTGGCAGAGGACATCGGGATCCTTTAAATTGGGCCGACAGAAGCTTAGGCTCAGACACATGATATGACATTGGTTTGATAATCTATGACATGGATTTGAGACAAAATGGAGTATTCGTATGAGAAACATAGAACTTGAACTTGAGTTGCCACCTTGGATCATCCAATATGTCAATACATGTTTTATATTCCTTCTTTTAGACCTCCAAATCATTGTGGCTTGTTCTCTTGATATGTGGTGGGCAACTTGTTTTGTGTGAATGCATATTTGGTACCTTGTGGTGCTATGCTTTGCGAGAGTTCATATAGGGTATTTGCATATTAGACTCGTAAAAGAAATCTTATTGTGAAGGGATTTTTGCTATATGTTAACTTGAGATTTGAAGATTGATTTGGGGTTGACGGGTGAGTTTCCTTGTTGTTGAGGTGCAGTATTGTTCGACTTGTCATTGCTTACCTAATGTTCTAACTCTACGTGCCTAGTGTGTGTATTTTTGGGGAGAGGTTGGCTAGTTGTATGAGAAAAGAAAGTGAAAACATTTTCTTTAAAGAACTCAGATTAATCTTTAGGTTATTGAAATGGTAATGAAAAAGCAAGGATTGATTTGGGTAATGCCGCAACGGTAAGTTGAGATTTTAAGAATATTGGTGTGTGTGTGGGTGAGAGTGTTAGTGTTTGAGAAATGGAGTTAAGTATTTTTTTTCCAGCGTGAGTATGGTATTTTGAGTTCCACTTTTTGACAAAACAAGTATGCTTTTTGAAAAAAGTTTTCCCTTGTGATCTGTCTTCACTTCTACATGTACTTTAAGTATGGATATCTCTACGAGCTAGTGTAGCTCACCCTATCCTTTCAGGTACCCACCATGGCACTTAGCTTGGATTGCATGGAGTGCACTTTGAGACGTCTTTGAGAGCTTCATTGGAATCATTAAGTAGTTGTTTATCATCTAGTCAAATTCATGTTGTGTACCTTACTTGCAATTGAAGGTTGTACTTTTGATAAGAACAAGTGCAAAGCGATGTATAAGTTTATCTCCTTGATTATTATGAAACTCTTTTAATTGTAAACGTTTGGGAGACTCTGTTCAAAAAAAAAAGAGAGGAAGAAGAAGAAGAGACATTGATTCGTTGTTTGGATTGGCACGACAATTAAGGGTAAATATAGTTGAGAGAAAGACTTTTGTTTCTAGAAAATGTATTATTATTTTAGTTGAAAATTGAGGGTGTGACAATTCCCTTCTCCTATAATTTGGTGAGTTGATATTATGAGAGGCAGAATCAAAGATGAAAGAGGAAAAAAAAGTTTGTTCTTACCTGGAGCTGCATATCCAATGGTTCCCCTTATTGCAGATGAACTACTAGTACTTGGAGTGGTGAGCTCTAGATCTGCACGAAATCTAGCTAGACCGAAATCTCCAACATGGGCAACCATGTCACCGTCAAGAAGGATATTACTTGGCTTTAAATCGCAGTGAATAATTGGCATTTCGCATTGATGATGAAGATAATCGAGTGCACAAGCCACGTCTATGGCAATGTCTACTCTTTGTAGAAGATCGAGTCCCACGAACTCATGTTCCCCATTATTTGCTTCCGGAATAGGATGCAACCAACTATCTAGACTTCCATTCGGCATGAACTCATAAACTAGAGCTTTAAACTCATTCCCTTGAAAATCCATGCTAGAACAAGAAGTTATGATCGACACCAGGTTTCGGTGTCGAATATTCCTTAAGGCTTCGCACTCTGCCATGAAACTCTTTGTAGCGCCACGTGTTTGAAGATCAAGTACTTTGACCGCAACAAATAACTCCCCGTTTTGTTCAATAACACCTTTATACACACGACCGAAACTACCACAACCAAGCAGATTCGTCGAAGAGAAACCTTCAGTTGCTTTGAGAAGTCCTCCATAAGAGACTTTCAAGAGTGGATCTTTCAACAATGAAATTGTAGGTTTGGTCTTTCTTTTCTTCTTGAACAAACATATGATGAAAGACGACACTACGATTACACCAACGAGTATCGAAGCTACCGTGATTCCAAAGCTCCGTGAAAGAAGCTTCCTATTTCTTGATTTTTTCGTGGTGCACCGAGGTAGTTGTAGTTCAGAAATGCCACCACAAAGCCTATAGTTTCCGACAACTGATATTGCACTTGCATTTGTAAAAATGCCCTTCATTGGTAACTCTCCTTCGAAATTATTGAAAGACAAATTGAGATTCTTCAGGGCAAACGTCCCTAAAAATCTCGGAATTTGACCGGATAAGTTGTTCTCAGAAAGGTCCAAATCCTGAATACCTTTCAAGGATTCCATTGAGGAAGGAATCGATCCTTGAAAGAAATTTTGATACATGTAAAGGTTTTCAAGGCTACTACAGCTACCAAGAGTTCCAGGAATTTCACCAGACAAACCATTCTCGGAGATATCGATTTCTCTTAAATGTTTGAGGTTTCCAACCTCAAGTGGCAAGGATCCAGACAAACAGTTGCGAGCTAGATCCAATCTAATTGACAAAGAAG
This sequence comes from Rhododendron henanense subsp. lingbaoense, assembly GCA_020567845.1. Lineage (NCBI taxonomy): Eukaryota > Viridiplantae > Streptophyta > Magnoliopsida > Ericales > Ericaceae > Rhododendron > Rhododendron henanense. Next base: position 49,515,748 of record CM036313.1, read on the forward strand.
TGACCATCAAAAGTTGCCTTGGTAGGCTCCCATTAAGGTTATTATCAGAAAGTGTCAACTCTAACAACTCTCGACAGTTGCCTAGATTCAAGGGTATGGCCCCCTCTAGTCTGTTTTTCTCGAAGGAAAGTTTAGTCAGCAATGACAAATTCCCAATAGAGTCCGGAATTTTACCCGAGATACTGTTGTTTGAAAAGTCCAATATTTGCAACTTACGCAGATAACCTATGCTACCGGGAATCGGGCCTGTGAATAGGTTTTGTTGCAAACCTAACGCTTCCAGATTCACAAGGTTTCCTATTGTTGAAGGAATAGATCCATACAATTGATTTAGACCAAGTGCCAAGTAATAGACAGAGGTCGATAGATTGCCCACAGAGTCCGGTAATACCCCTCTGAATTGGCCATTCTCCAAAATTACCACCCTCAAGTTGCTACAATTGGTCAAAGAACTAAGAAATGCAAGTCCATCTGATCCCTTAGTTTCAAAAGTGTTATTAGCTAGACTTATCCGGTGGAGATTATGTAAGTTTCCGAAATCGTTTCTTACTTTTCCAGTGAAATTGTTTACTTGCAATTCTAGCTGTACCAACTGCGAAGAGTTGGATATTGAAAGCGGAATTGGGCCGTTAAATTGGTTTTCGTATAGCTGAAGGACCACAAGGTGAGGGAACATGACACCGAATGTCGGCGGTAGATCACCGTGAAGTCGATTACTACCCATGGCTAACCAATTTAGCGACGATAGGTTGTATAAGGAATGAGGGATGGTACCTGAAATTTGAATGGTACCCAATCCAAGTATCTTTAGGTTTCTCAATTGACCCAAAGCATTTGGAATACTTCCTCCAACCGGATTGTAAGAGGTACTAAAGTATACTAGAGAAGTAAGATTCCCAATTGACGGAGGAATCCCTCCGGTCAAATTGTTCTCACGAAGGTGGAGTGTGACAAGTCTCGGCATTGAATAAGCAAGTTCTTTTGGGAACTTTCCAACTAGCTTATTTCTGCCTATATTAAGGTACATGAGATTCGAGCAACGAGATAGGCTTGTTGGAATTGTACCTTCGAAACTGTTAATGCGAAGATCCAGTTTCTGTAACCTGAAAAGATTACCGAGTTCAGTTGGAATTCCACCTGTAAAAGTGTTGTTGAAGAGCGTAAACTCCCGAAGAAAACTAAGGTTCCCAATATAAGGAGACAAAGAACCCGATAGACCTTTTGACATGAGGTCTACAACGGTGACTCGTTTGTGTCGACGGCCACATTTGACACCTTCCCAGCGACAGAAATGGAGAGATTCATTCCATGAGCTCAATGCATGTTGATATTCTGGGAAAATATTTGACTTGAAGGCCAATAAAGCATGGAAATCAGTCTCGTTGCCAACAACATTGATAGTGTTAACAAGACTAAGGGATGTCGTTGTGTCAAGGGCAAGGGTTTTGATTTGAAGCAATGGGATGAGGTAGAGAAATAAGGCTAGGAGAGAAATTGAGAGAGATTTGGTTAAGAGACTCATATTGGTGTGTGGTTTGAGTTCTCAATTGGAGTATGTTCGAACTATATAAGGATAAGGAAACATGAACGTCCAAGTCCAACCACATAAATCTAGTCATCTCGATCATTGGTGCAACTTGCAAGTCTTTGTTTGGATGTGTAGACTTGTATACTAGTACATGCGGTCTATTGTATGTGGAATTATCATAGGAAAATTAGGTTGAGTTTTCCAAAATACCCTGAGCTACATCTTATTGACATTATATAGCTACTTTGATTCCTAAAAAAAAACCTTTAGTCCCAAAAGTTGATATTTGTGAAGAGAATGACATGTCTCGAAATCCGTACTTTTTGGGGTCACCCGTTTGGGGAAACTCACCCTTAAATTTTGTGGGGTTGAAGAAGAGACATTTACTTCCCTACCCCTATCTCTCAAAGTTCCTCCAAACTCAATTTTGTAGGTACTAAGAGTTCTAAAGTATTGTTCCGAGTAGTTTATTTTATAGACGATGTCCTGAAAATGATATTTATTAAGAATTAGCTTGATCATTTTTCCATCTATGTTCGACCAAATTGATTTCACACGAAAATGTTCTTTTAATAAGCGTCTACAAAATAAGCATTGGAATTAAGAGTATTTGGGTGTCTTGCGAAACCCACAAAGTCGAGTTTGAGAGATTGGGACGGAGGTGATCTTGTAATTTTCAGAAATGTGCAAAAGAGGCTGTCATTATTAAGAGTTTTCAGAAACCAAAATTTTCACAAGTCAGTCAAAAAATTTTGGGGTTATCAAATTTCCACCAATCTTGTCACCAGTGTGCCATTATATTAGTGGCCGTCAATCAGCCCCTTTACAAATCTCTCACGAATTTGTTTGAAAAAATATGACAGGGAAATAATTTTCACACTCCTTTCTTTATATTCATACTATTTATTTTGTCTTTTAACAAAAAAAATAAATACATACACTTTCAACACTAAAATAAAAAAATAGTATAGACATAAAAATAATTAAAAAAAGGGGATAAATCGCTTCCCATGTGAAATACCACATTATTTCATTTTTAATTTGTCTTTATTGGCGCTATTGATTTAGGTTTCGATCCATTCTTAATTTTGTTGTCACCCCAACGGTTTCGTTATGTCACCATCGCAAATCGTAATGATCTACTATCAGAGTCCTTGTATGCGCCCATTAGCTAAGCTCGCCAGAACCAATCTATTGTATGTTGGCCTCCATCATTCAACCTTCATGATTGTTGTCAACGGTATAAAAATTGACGCCAACCATTAGTTAAAAAACACCACTTAAGCTCTAACATGCTTTACTCAGTCGTATCATTTTTTTGTTATCATATGCGGCATATATCACTCCATTAGTGTTGTGGTTAAAAAGTGTACAGAAGAGTTGTGCAAAAGGAATGGACAGAATCGCAATCGGAGTTTTTCATTGGTGTACAATCGGAAAAAAGTTACTCCCTCCGTCCCCTTTTTAAAGTCCAATATTTTATTTTGGGCTGTTTTTTAATAAATGTCAATTTTGAAAAGTTAGTGGGTAAAAATTGATACATTTTCCATTTTGCCCCTAAGAGTATATTTCATTTTGAAAATTAGTGAGTAAAAGTATAATGATAATATTTCCATAGAGGGTAAGTAGGAAAAGTGGAGGTAAAAGTTGATGTGAAAGGTGTAATAATGATATTTTCTTAATAAGTTGGAGTTATGAAGCGGGACACTTAAAAAGAGACGGAGTGAGTAGTTAAGTTTGATTTCACTTTTTTTTTTTTCCCACGAGATTTCACATATTTAAGCACCTGAAAATATCATAATGGGAATTCGGATTTTGTACATAATAGACATGGTTGGGTTGTGACATGATGTGGTAAATGAAAATTTAAAAGTTCAAAGAGTTCAAGACATGCCATGAAAGAGAAGTTGAGTAGGGAGTAATAATATACCGAGGGTGACATTGTTATTAAATTAAAAGTCTGTTGCATTTGAAAGGAAAAAGTACAACTAAGGGAAGTAATTTGTGACAAAGATCAAGTTCTAAGGTTTTCATATGTAATTGTCGCAATCTCTTGTTCAAAAAAAATAAAAAATTGTAAATTCGCTATGTGAATATCCTGCGCAATCTAGGGTTTTCTACGTAATCTCCAATCAGCAACACTCTTCAGAAAAATGTAATCAGCAACAGCCCGAATCGTAAATCGAACAGGTACCCTTCTCTCTCTCTCTCTCTCTCTCTCTCTCTGCGATGAATAGACGTATCGCAGATGCAGGAGTGGTTTGCATAGATAGGAGTTTCTTTTTTCTTTTTTGTCAAACGGAAATATTGTTGATGTTTGAGTTTTATGAGTTACAGAGTATGGTTTTGACCAAAAAAAAAAAAAGAGTTACAGAGTATATTGATAGGAGTTGAGGATGGACAAAGCAATTGGGTTTTAAACGGACGGTGCTTCGGGTGTAATTAATGGTCTTTGGCACCACCACGTATTGCCCCCACCTTAATCGACTAGGCAATTTTTTCTGGGGCCTATATGCTTATTACCGGACTCCACAGCAATGTGCGGTGAATAAAGGTATTGGGGCAGCACGTTACGGTTGAAGTTTGTTAGGGCCTTAGGGATTGTCAAAAAATAAGTTAGGGCCTTAGGGGAATTAGTTAGGGTTGGTATGTTGGATATATAGCTGATGTGTTTGAGTGGGAGAGGGAGAGGGAGTTTTGTGTAATGTCCAGAATTGCTTTTCCTTTCTCTCTCTTCTCCCTCTTCTATACTCCTTCATGAACTGTAACCTGCATTTCTCCTGTAATTCTGGGCAGTTCTATCCATAAAACATTACCATTTTGGCATTTCCCATTTTGATTTCGCAAGTCTATCATACATTTAGGGGCTCTTCTTTTTAGCATATTTTGGAGGGCCTTGAAGAAGTGGCTTTCTAGGATTCTGCCCAGAGCCGGCCCTGACCATGACTAGGTCTTGATCAGGAAGCATTTTTACCCATTAGCACTCTTTAGTTTTTCTTGGTTTTGATGATTGTTGTAGGCTTATACCAATCAGTAGTTTTTTTGAGTTACAGTTTTTTTGTTTTTTTTTTTAAAGCTTTTGATATGCTACCTGAATTTAAAAATCTGGTCGTTTCATTTTGTACTATCTCATAAAAACAGAGGTAGTTAAAAAGTTAGTTAACACATCATCAGCATTTGTTTAAGCACATAATGGGTACATTGAGAGAGAGAGAGAGAGAGAGAGAGCGCACTTTGGGAGGGGGGTCTCTTATGGGTTAGAGGTACCAATTCTTCTTCAGATGCGATCGCCCTTTACATACCCCTTGGATCCATCGGTACACGCAACACGCACACATACACATAATATACAGTGAGAAAAGATCTTCTAAAGATTTAGTTTTGTTTCAATCTCAAAATGCCATATTGTTCTTCCCTGGGTGGCCATTTTAATGACCTCACAAAACTTGAATCGCAATTCCCATTTAAGCTCCACTACTTAAGATATATAGTGAATGAAAAAATAACAACATGATATGAACAAGACTCCTTGTAATGACACTTGCGACTCCTTGTAAATCTCGCACGGTTTATGGACATTAATAAATCTGCAAATAGAAGCGAATTCACAAGTTGTAAATAGTCTTAAGCATTGGGCAATACCTTGTTTCATTATGGAACATATTGTGGATGCTAAAACATACATGTGTTTATGTGTAAAAAGTGACACATAGCTTGATAGAATGTAGCCAAGGGCGGAGGTATGTAGGGGCCGGGGGTAGCCCCGAACCCACCCAGTTTCATATTTTGGAGTTGATTTTACATATTTTTCTTATAAATAATTAAATATTGATAAAAACTTATAAAACTTAAAAACATAATTAAAAGTAAGATCAATTTTCATTTCGAGAACACTAAATTATGGTAAATGATACTGTACAAGAACGATAATGCGTTTGCTGAATGATATGATAACAACAATACTTGAAATTAATCCTTCACTTTATCAAAATCGACCCATAGAAACTCGAATGAGTGGATTTAGTCTTTAAAAAATCGTCGAACCAAAATTTCATTAATATTTCGGCCCCCTCCAACTTCAATTCCTGGCTCCGCCACTGAATGTAGCATTTAGATTACCCAAAGTCTTGTGTATGAAATTCTGGTGGATTTGAAGTTTGTGAAGACGACCTTGTCTCCTGTGCTCCTCATGCGCAGGAATCTTAGGAATGTTGCTCAGGACAGTCTTCACTCTAAAGAGGAGTATGAATTTGGATTTCCTGTTGGTAATGAGAAGATCTGTATCAGTTTCAAGCATAGCTGCAATAGACGTGGCTGCTAAAGATGAGGAACTCAGGGTCTTTGTAATTGCAGGAGAGGTTTCTGGGGACACTATTGGTTCCCGTCTCATGGCTTCTCTGAGAAAGCTCTCTCCATTTCCTGTCCATTTTGCTGGTGTGGGCGGGTTAGCTCTCTCTTTTCTATTATTGCCCGAAACAATGTTATCATGAATATGCATGTTCAATTGCCAATATTTATTTTTCTGTTGGTGTCTCTGTTTCCAAAACTGTTGGTATGAAGTAGTGTACTGCTTCAACAGAATTGATATTCTGTTTGTCATTATGTTTGGAATTAAAACTCCTATTTTGTCCATACCACTGCTATGTCTCTATATTTTGACTAGATGACAGTTAAATAAGCAGTCGAATGGTGGCTTGACCTTTTTAAGGCCCAAACATTTAGATTTAAGAGCTCTGAAATTTTAATTTGTTTTTGTCACCTTTTTTCTTAACTCCAAATACTTTTGTTTATTATGTACATGAGGTAAGTTAATTAGATCACATTTCCTTTCTGGGTTCTTTTTGGAGTTCTGTTTTTTCTATCTTGAAGGGAGTGGAAGTTATTAGGGTTGGTTTGATTTTGCCGCATTGTTCAGGTCCATGATGTCCAACCAAGGGTTAAAATCTCTGTTCCCAATGGAAGATATTGCGGTAATGGGGATCTGGGAGTTGCTGCCACATTTGAACAAGTTCAGAGTGAGTACTGAGCGAGAGTACTATTTTTTGCGCTTCCATATTTGGATGTTGATTTTTTGTTTTTCTGTTTTCCAAATAGGAGTCTTGATGCAAGCATTGCATTTTTTGAACCTGATTCTTACACTGGGTTTTTGAAATGACAGGTTAAGTTGAAGGAAACAGCACAGGCAGCGCTTTTGTTCCAGCCTCACGTTGTGGTTACTGTGGACTCCAAGGGATTCTCCTTTCGTCTCCTAAAGCAGCTGCGTGGTAATTTTATATGTAATTGTTGGATTTGAAAAGGAGTGATAAGGATTTCACTTATGAAAACCAAAGCATGGTGTAGGAAATTGGGGAAACACTTTTTGCAGCTAAATACGGTCAGCAGGGATTGGTCAGTCCTCCACACTTTCACTATGTAGCGCCGTCTTTTTGGGCATGGAAAGGGGGTGAAGCAAGGCTCAAAGGGCTATCTGAGTTCGTGGACCATGTCTTGTGCATACTACCTTTTGAGGCAGAAGTTTGCAGATTGAATGGACTAGCTGCGACCTTTGTGGGCCACCCCATACTTGAAGATGTTTTGGAGTTGAATTTGGTACTTCTGCAATGTTCTTACATCACAATTATTGATGTTCGTTTATTTGGTTTCTATATTACGAGATCAGGATTGGGCAGTCATTAACTTGCTTTTTAATGTTAATATCCGTCCTGTTGACATTGTCCTAATGTCCTGTGTAGCAGTCCAAATACTTATCTGTGTATGGATTTCATCTTCAGGGGAAGAATAATGTAGAAAAAGGATGGAAGGTGCAAGGAAGTTATGACAAATTTCGAAGTAAACATGAAATATCTTCAGGTAAGGAAATTCTAAGCCCTTTTTGGAAGGGAGCCAACTCTCAGATTTCTCTCTAAAGGGTGGGCTACTTCACCAACGTAGTCTTCATTGTTTCTCGTAATTTATATTTCCCTGTACCAAGGCTTCCACAGAAGAGCTTACTGGATATGAAACCCAGATTTTTGGTAATCCTCAATATTTCCTGATGATGTCCCTGTGGATTTTATGCAAAATAATTTGGGCACCATCACAAGTTTTGTTTTCTCTTTCCTTTGTTCCCCACGCTTTTTGGTGTGTGTTTGTGTTCTTTCTCCATTTTCAACTCTTATAAGTGTTGTTTAGGAAATGTCTCCCATTGGAAAAAAATTTAGTGGCTTATCCGGTAAATACTTGAACCTCATTATGTCTTTCTGATTTTCTTTTTCTATCTTTTGAAGGAGCCACAATTATTTCCTTGCTTCCTGGAAGCAGATTACAAGAGGTAAACCGCATGCTTCCAATCTTCTTCAGCGCTATGAATCTATTAAAAGACTGTTTCTCAGAGTTGATTACGGTGATCCATGTGGCACCTAACAAGCACGTGGAAGACTATATCAACAGAGTTGTTCATAAGTGCCCTATACCTGTGGTTCTGATTCCAGGAGGATCACCTCACATGAAGTATGATGCGTTAAGTGTAAGATCTGTCTTCTTTCACCAGTGCACTCTTGATGGTTCATACTTCATATTAAACAGATTCTGTAACAATGCAGAGTAAGATACACATGAGAGTATGTATAAAACAGATTCAATGTAGAGTAAGAATGAAGGGAATAACTTATTGAGGTAACCATGTTTGTTTCGGTACGTTTTTCGAGCACTTGGAACTGCTTCGATCACATCTAGACTAACAGAAGCCAGTGTTCTAAAAAACGGCCTAGGCGGCCGATTAATCGGCGCCTAGGCGCTAGGTGGTACCCCACCGTCGCGCCTAGGGGCCTAGGCGGTGGTCTAGGCGGCGGAGCTGGACCGATTAATCAGTCACTAGGCGCAATTAACCGTCTAGGTGGTCTAGGCGCTAGGCAGGTCTTGGCGGCTAGGCGGGGCTAGGTGGGATTAGGCGGTCGATTAATTGGTCGTCGGTGTAATTTTTAAGAATTGGGTCCTTAAAGTGTCATGGTAACATAGTATAAGGGGCTATGGTGTAATTTTGACATATATATAACTCTAATACTCTTTCCAGTCGTGATTTCAAAAATCAAAGCCCTAAGTCCTGACAGAGAGCACTGCAGTGAGCAGTTCGAACGATTAGCCCTATCTCGTCGCCTCTCGCCCCCCATTGTCTTCGCCTCTCGTCGCCGTCACCGCGTTTTGGAGGGATATGGAGAAGAAGAGGATGAATGATGGACTAGTAAATTTTGAACTTTGTAATTGACTAGTAGTAGTTACTTGGTACTATTTAGTTTCATTTGGTTTGAAGTTTGAACTTTGAATGTTGAACTTCGCATTATTATTTAGTTTCCATGTTATTTAATGTTTTCTTCTACTTATGTTGATGTATTTGCTCTCAAAACTTGGAGAGGGGGTAGGGAAATATTTTAAAAAATAAAAATAAATAAAAATAGAAAATCCGCATAATGTCTAGGCGCCGATTAATCGGCCTAGGCGCTGTTGGAAAGCGGAAGCGACTATGAACACACTCAAACACAGACAAAACACAGATTTTACGTGTTCCCCAAAGAACGGGTACATCCACGGGCAACGGATTTTACTATGAAATCAGGGAGGAGAATACACAAATCACCCAACTCAACCTCACACTCTCACAACTCTCTTTTCTCTCTATTTCCCACTGGTGGTGGGGGAGTTCCCCCGAAGGGACTCCTCTTTCTCACGTCTCTCCTCTGCTCACTTTTTTTCCCCACACACTCCCTCTCAGCCCTCAATACACTTATATAGGCAGGGAGAATAGAAAACAGACGAGCATTTAATGCTCTGTCACGCCTGAGATTTCTCAGGATTTGGGCGTGGCATGAAGTCTCCCATGGCTGCCAAAGCCAATCTTCTCCTTTGACTTATTGGCCAGCCATCAACATCACCCACATGGGTGAATTGCCATTTGTTCCTTTCTCTTTCACACTCATATATGAATTAAGTTTAATATTTCAACAGGCGCTAGGTGGTGCCCGGCCGCCCGACTACCGCCTAGCATCTTTTAGAACACTGACAGAAGCAGGGGAACAACTAATTACATGAAATGCATGTCCTTGTGGAATATTATGGGTAAAAGCAAATGAAGCAACCTCCAAAGGTGTAAGCCATGAGATGAGAAAGCTTCTAGTTGAGCTGGAGGAACCCGAATTCTCCCGGATCTTAGAGAGTTACTTAGCTTAACTGTAATACAATTAGGTACTATATGACCAAGCCAGACAAAACCCTTTCGCGTTAGACTGTTTGCGGATAAAGAGAAACTGACCAACAGACACATTGCTAACAATAAACCATTTTGTTGTGTACATATTTTGAGTGGGTACTCTTTTATGACACTTGATCTTCTGAATTTTCCATATAAGGTCACGTCCCAGTGGGCATGACTGGGTCTCAAAAAGCCATTCAACTTGGATAACTTGTGGATAGACCTTGTTTACAAGGGTATGTTGATATCGTCTTATTTCGCTCTTTTGTACTTGGTGCATATCACCTTTGTTTAGATGTTTAGGTGATTTTTTTGTACCACTGTCTGATGTTTCTCATGTGACAAGGCCTTCTGTGTACAATCCGTCATTACGTGCCTACTCTTTTACATGTGCATAGACTAAATATCAGAAGTTAAGCCCCAGCTAGGATCCTCTGTTAGGCATGTGTTTAAGGATATCTGAAGTTACAGTGCATTTAACGTGTATTAACCGTGGAGTTGTTCTAGGTGAAAACTCATGATTCTTACATAGCTAAATTAAATGGCATGCAGGCGAGCAAGGTTGCTTTATGTACTTCTGGGACAGTGGCTGTGGAGATGCAACTCGCACGGTTGGCATGTGTTGTTGCTTATCGAGCCCATGTTCTGACTGAATGGTTGATACGTTATAAAGCAAAAGTACCATACATCTCCCTTCCCAATATTCTTCTGGATTCATCTGTAATTCCTGAAGCTCTCTTTCGAGCATGTACCCCTACAAAACTGGCATCATTGCTCATGTAAGAGTTTTTGTGTCTTTGGCCATACTTGCCCATAGCCTTTCATCTGTTTTCACGTTGAAGAAGTTAATTATCTACCAAACTCCAAAGCTTTTAGAAATCTTTGCATGAGATGATATGGTATGATTACTTGTTTTATTTTGCCTCGAGTGGTCATTGCTTCAACGGGGCTATGTGTAATACTCATCAGCTAAAATTGTTCCTTGGTAATGATACTGCAGGGATCTAATACAGAATGAAGCTCTTCGAGAAGAACAAATTGTGGCTGCTGAAAAGGTTATTGAACTGCTACGCCCATCTGAAAGAACCATTTGCAATCCATCACCGGAAGAACTCGAACCCATGTTGCCCGATCACACCCCAAGTATGATTGCCGCATTTACTGTTTTGTACTCCAGTAGGACATAATTACTAGATTTTCATAAATCTTGATATCTATCTAAACCATCTCCTGGCTGTTTTGTAGTCATTTTGTTACAAATGGAACCTTTTTATTGAGCTTGAGGGTTGTCAAAATATTGGTGAATGTCTCGTTTTGATCCTCTAGGTCCTCTTTGCAGAACTTTTTATCAACTACGGGAACACTATGCCACATTTTGGCTTTAGCAGCATTAGAAAACCGCCAGGATGTCGTTGCCTAGCAAAAAAGAAAAAGAGAATCATAGAGAACATGTTCGACATTGAATGATTGTTCAGAACCATTCTGATGGAACATAACACCACATGCAATAGAATCATAAAGAAGGATGTTAACATCGTCGCCGAGCAAAAAAACAAAAACAGCTCTCAATGCTTACAACACAAGGCAAACGGCAATGCAACGACGTTAACATGTGTCTACCCACCTGTTTGCATGATAATTTATTGGCCAATCAGAGAATGACAAATGGCCATTCATGTTGGACAAAATGGAGTACGAATAGATTGAAATGCATAGAATTACACAATTAAAAGAACGGTGACATTCTAATTAACTTAACGTCGTTTTATAGGTAATGACAATCGTTGCCAGATGTCACTCAAATAATAGCTTAGAAGATGGGCAATTCGAAGCTCAAAGGCGTGAATCTTATTATTCAAACAAGAAACGGTTACACCAAATTGACGCAGTCAAAGGAGTTGAGATCTAAACATGTAACTGTCCATTTCCAGCACGATGCAGTTAAGGGAAGTGGGATGATGAATTAACTGAACCACCATGAATGCTTACGAGCAAAAATCATGGGAGGAAAAGTTTGAATTCAAATGTTGAAGTGACTTCGAAGATAGTTAGGCGGGAGAATGGAAGTCGTGGAGAAGACTCAAGAGTTTGCCTATAAATAGAAAAAATGAAAGAAGGAAAAAACCCTAGACAAATCATCAAACAAACAGCTATGCTATGCTTGGTTTGTCTATTAGGCAGTAATTTAGGAACTTAGACTTAGTTCGAAATAGTTAAAAGTAGTTTGTAGTAGTAGTAATCACACTGTAATCTGTTCTGTTCGTTTGTGAAGTTGGAGAATCAATTGGAAAGCAAGTTGTTTTGAATTGATCAAGGCATCTTGTTTCTTCTTTGGGTTGTCGAATTCTAGTGAATCATTATGCTGTTTCAATACTTCTAGAAAGAAAAATCCTCTTCGTTGAGGTAATTGAACCGACGCCACAATCACCTGATTATGTTTGGCTTTTATAAGTTAAATCTGAGAAGGATAATGACAAGTCTTTTCTGGCACATTCACACACAATCATATTTCTGAAGTAAGCCAAAAATCCCTGCCAAACACCACCCCCGTCTTTTCAATGTTTGTTTCCTTACTATTCTCTCTCTTCCTTCAAATTTCCCTCAACATTTTTTCCCTCCAGGCCTCCATGAGATCCTTCTTTTTCCATCTGAATGGTACGCAACGATCAATGACAAGCCATGGTTTCAAAAAATAGTTTACAGACAGAACATAAATCCTTGTAAGGAAATCTAAATTTGACAAAGTAAACTTAGAACAAGAAAAGAATCAAATCAGAAAAAAGAGTCCGGATCTATGATATCAAAGCAGTATCTTCCTACAGCAGCACAAACAAAGAAATACTGAGAGAAATAACGTTGGCACAATCACTTTCCATGCACCAAAAAAGCGAAACAACCGAAAAATTATTAAAAGGCATTTGAACAAACATCTTATAGCGCATTGTACAAAGATTTTGAATCCGTGCATTGCTTGAATTTTTTCGGATCTGTGCGCCATTTTAGAGAGTGAAAAATGAAGAGAGAGAAGACTGTGTGTCGTGATCAGAAGAAAGAAAAGAAGAGAAGACCGTGCCAGTAGCAATTATTAGTAAAATGTACTTATTTGAAGCAAATGGCTATCCAATATCTTTTACATGAGCCTCGAAGCTAGCACACTTACGCTCTAAGCGAGAGAAAAAGATTGCTTCCTTGTCACAGTCCTCTGTTTACGGTTGGGGGAAAAAAGGAAGAAACATGATCGACCAAACATTAAGATATGCAGTATTTGAAAGCAGCCCCAAAACTCGAAAAACCAAAAGATGACAGAGAACGAAACAGCAGAAAGGTAGTAGGTTCGACAATCCAACGGTCCAAATCTCATCTCCACTATCCGAACATCCGAGCCGTTCAATGCCGAGATAAAATCTAGACCGTTGGATTGCCGAACGGACGGCCCGGATGTGCACAGCACCGTGCCGCACAACATCTCCCCGGGCTTAGTGAGAATACCCAAAGACATCATCTCTCCCTGCAAGAACTCAGAAACAAACCAAAACTGACCAATACAGCGGCAGAACCAATAAAAATAGCAGCAACGAGCATCCTCACAACTAGTACAAGAGTAGAAACCAAGTAAGATGAAACAACATGGGTGAATGCCACAAGAATAGATCAAAACTAGCACAAGAAACCAGCGAAAGGAGCAGCAACCAACAGATACGTAGAAGTATACAAGTAGATTGATTTCGGGATGAACTACAACAATAAGAGAATTCTACAATGGTTCATGTTTTCCTATACATCAATGACTCGAAGTAACTTGTCATATCATAACACGTGTGAAGCAACGATACTTTTTCTTTATATTGACGGAACCAGGATTTTACCCTAGCAGTGGCGAAATATATACTAAAAAAATCTAGTGATGACGAGACTATATAAGTTGGACATAATTTTTTTTTCTTACATATAATAATTGCATTTACTAAAATTCTTGTCGTGGCGGTCGCCGTCACTAGACCCCCTGGTCCCGTCCTTCTATAGAAACGTATCACCTTTTTTGCCTGAGACCCGTGAAAGTCGTCATCAGGAAGAACTCAGCCCTTCTTCATTCTCGGCTGGATAAAAATTCCTCCTCCTCCTCGTCGCCACCATAGTCCACCTTGCTCTTTCCCTCTCTAGTAATTGGGTTATAGTAATTGCACTGGAGTCCACATGAGAGCTCATTTGATTAATCGGATTATATATGGGACATTATTTCGTAGGGTCAAATTTATTCGGTATTTAACTGCAATAATTGGTGAAAGATTAACATGTCAGACAAATTAACACTGAAATCCGTAATTTACAGCATTCTGGAATATGTGCGCCATCGATCAATTCTCATGGCTGGTAAAAAGTTCATATGCATTACCTTCAACCTTTTCAGGTGGTAGATGTTTCGAATTTACTGACCTGTTATTAGTCGCGTTTAATTACGCCCACCTCGGGGACCGGTCCCACCGTCCACCATCTACTGACTTGTTATTATAACCCTTTTTTCCTAACTAAGCGTCCGGGCCAGCTTAAATACGCCAACCTCGGGGACCAGTCCCACCGTCTACTAGCGAGGACGCCATTTAAAGCTGAACCACACATTACAAAATCTAGTGTGATACTTGGCCTACCGTTAATTGGTTCATAAAATTTAACGGGTTTTTACAAACTGAACCTCACATCACAAAATCCCAACTTAGTTAAAATGCCTGAGCCTTTCATTTCCCTCATTATCAAAACCACCACAAATTAGGAGCTTCCTGCCCCTATAAATTCCGACATCTACTCTCCAATAATTAGCACACCGTCACGTACAATTAGCAACATATACATTGTTGTTGATTGAAAATTTTGTTACGGTGATTAATTTCGACAACAATGGCTACTGCATCCAAAGGAATGATGGTTTTCTTCCTCGGAGCGATCCTTCTGTGCTCACTCATGGTGACTTCAAAATGTAATCCGGTCATCGGCTACGGTTCACTGCAAAATGGTGATCGGATCCCCGGGAACCCTAAGGTTAAGCCGGTCCCGGTCCCGGCCAATCCGTATCAGAGGGGATGTAATAAGATCGATAAATGCCGGGGCGACGAAGATTCGGGAAAGTGAAAATGATACAAGTGCTTTCAATCGGTTATGTTTTTTTGTTTTGAGGGAAATGTTGTTCGAAAGTATCTAAGGCCTTCTTTTTGTTAAGGAGTTTTGGTTGCAAGGGCATGTGTGAATACTATTAATAAGAATAAAGGAATAATATTCGTCGAAACTTGAGTTGCATTCTTTACTTTATAGTGCGAATGGTGATTTTTAGTGACATTATGGCTATTTCGAGTACGATTAATTTAGTCGATTACGATATGAATAGCCTCATTTTTTTATTTTTTTTTGCCAATATTATATACATTAGTTAATTTTTTCGGGTCGTGCACTACATTGGTAAAAACTTAAATTAGGCAAAGGCCCAGCCGTTGGGCCACACCTGGCTCATTTGATTGATCGAATCAGATAGTGTGCGATTGTGTCACGGCTTTCACATCCCGGCTAACAATTTCAGTGTTCATTTGTAATCTTTGCTGGAAGAATCATATAATGGAATCAACAATGGCCACAGGGTATCTTTGAGGTAGTCGCGTTGGAGACATCCGATAAAATTGGAACAATACGACAAAGGTTCTTTGAGGTCTTAAAGCCTTCGGTTATTATCTATTTCTAGTGTAATTCTAGGGAAAATGACGGTCCAGGACGTATTTTGATAATTAATATCTGCCAAAGACAAGCTAAAAATATTTGTTAATGCTGAAAATGCTGAAAATATTCTTGGCGGGTATTAATTATCAAAACACGTCATTAGCTGTCATTTTCCCGTAATTCTACTTGACCAGCCATTGTTTTCTCATTTTATGCGCTTTTACAAACTGAACCGCACGCGCGTCACAAAATCCCAACTTAGTTAAAAAGCCTGAGCCATCCATTCCCTCATTTATCAAAACTACCACAAATTAGGGGCTTCATGCCTCTATAATTAGCACACTATCGCAATTAGCAACATAAATTGTTGTCAATTACTAAGAAATTATAATTCGGTAATTAATTTCGACGACAATGGCTGCATCGATCCAAAGGAATGATGGTTTTCTTCCTCGGAGCGCTCCTTCTGTGCTCGCTCATGGTAACTGCAGAAAGTGCTAAGGTCATCGGCTGTGGCGCTATATCCCATGATAGAGACCCGAAGTATAGCCCCGAGGCTCCAGCCAATCCGTATAGCAGGGGATGTGAGAAGGTTGCGCAATGCCGGGGTGGCAACGAAGATACAGGAAAGTAAACAAGATACAAGTGATTTGAATCGTTGGTGGGTTTTTTTTTTTTTTTTTGATCCAAAGATTTGGTTGCAAGGACACGTCTCAATATTAATAAGAATAAAGGAATAATACGTGGGTTTTGGGTTAGCATGCACACGCATCAGATTAATCCATACAGTCTCTCTGATAGTTTTTTCACAAGTTTATGCATGAGGTGAGGTAACCCGAATAGTTACTGGCAAGGGAAATAAAACCCGATACCTTACTAGATAATGGATTGTAGAAGTTGGACAAGAATCAAGATTCATGTATATTCTTGATCTCTTCCTTCTTTTGTGAAATTTCAAGGGATAAAAAATTACATCGAGAAGTTCGAGGAGAAGGAAACATAATAATAGCCTTACATCAATCATCTTATCTTTGTTTTCTCCCTAAGAAGGAAGGACAAATAAAATAAAATAAAGCATTACCATTGCAAAAGGAAATACTAATACATGAAAGAAACAAAAGCATGCACATACGTAGTGCTAGTGATGCTACAAGTACTAAAAAATGTGTATCAATAGATCTCTTCTTGGCCTGATTTGACTTAATAAGACAATTGGCTTATTTTGTCTTTATTCAAAAAAAAAATCGCTTTTGTTTGTTTTGTTCAATTCTTGTAAATTATTGATTCATCTCAACACGAGGAATCAGCAAAGTAAGAACAAAATGTTAGAATTCCTACATGTGTATGAATTTTTTTTTTAGAATTTCAAGTTATCAACCATTTTTTAGCTTGTGTATAAAATAAAATGACGGCTATGCATATACACAATCTCGTTTCTTCCTCGGACATTGCAAGTATCAATATATACATTTGAAATATGTTCTTTGCTATCCATGCAAAAATACATGCGGTTCGGGCACTACAAAAAAAAAAAAAAATGAGCACAATGACAAAAAAGTTGTCACTGAGCTATCATTAAAAGTGTGTTGCTAAAAAAATTTAGTGACGGCTTTTCTGTCACACCCTCGATTTTCAACATAAATAATAATAACATGTGATAATTAAAATCCTCACCGGAGTTACGAGTAATAACCCAAAGAATAGTTCAGTCCCCAAATTCACAAACCAACCCAAGAAATTACAGAGTTCCAAAGTATATGAAAATAATACAATGCAGTTCGATTACAAAGATAGACATGTACTTCCGAAAATAGCTTTAAACAACAACATCGGCATGCACTCCAAGCACTCCATGACAGTAACCTGCAATGTACCTGAAAATGATAGGTTGAGCTACACTAGCCCAATAGAGAAATCTATACACGAGTTATAGGAAAACATGTTGAGTTATGCATCTAGAGTGAATGAGTGAAGACAGATATGCCCAAAGTTTATATGGCTATCAACAAGTAACTCACTATGGCCAATGGATTCTAGACAATCCTATACGCAATACCTAACATCTCACACGTCACACCAATACCAATACCACTAACATTCCCACATTAATCATACCTAACCAATATTTGGTTTATCAACCGATTCATCGCATCACATATGATTCCACAATCGTTCACGTTTTCATAGTCATTCTCATTTTGTCATCGTTAGTCATCAACATCCTCTTTTCCAAGAATCGATCTCTTTTGTTTTCAAATAGGTGCAATATAGAGAAATATATGACCTATAATGGTCAAACTCCGTTGATTCGAGTTTGAATAGCCGGAGTCCGTTGATTCTGTGCACGAATACCGGAAACCGTTGATTCTGCTCAAGAATGCCGGAGGATTTTTATATCAAAAATCCTTTTTTCCTTTTAAACAATCTGATCTAGTAAAAATCAATCTTTCTTTCTTTTTCTCAAGATTTCATATTACATCAATCAAGGCTTTCGCATATATCGCACAATCTCCGGGACACATCACATATAAGTGATGCCCATATATAAACTCCGGGACACATCACATATAAGTGATGCCCAAGGCGTCATATCTCGTTATATCAGTACGTGCCGATCAATCAAACACAATTTAACCAATCCAAACATTTCTATCACAACATCGATTACACTTCAGGCATTCTAAACGTTCTACCAATCCATCACATGGATTACATCCCAAAACATTCCAAACTGTCAACCATAACACGACTTCCACTAATAAATTAATACACGTCCTTCTCTTGAACTATACCACAATACCACAAGTAACGTACAAACCCATCACCACCCTACGGCATATCTCTCGCCAATATCGACACCTAGACCTCATGGAACGAGTGCCAATGGGACTAAAAGAGAACAACAAAACGGATCATGAGAACACGGGTTTCGATCTTACCTTTCAAATCAATTGACGAACACTCATCTACCCCATCATACTCACCACAATGCCTCGCATAACCTACGACACTCTTAAACAACCTTACGATACATCCTCCGTTTACAATGATACTAAAGTTACGTTTTACGAGTGCCTCGAGAACGGAAACATCAAGGAGTCAATAGAGATCGAACAATCGAGTTTAGGAATGGTCTAAAGATGTTTAAGAGGTGCTAGAAGTGATCGGGGGTCGAAACAATCGAAGTTTGGAACAAAAGATGAAAAACTGTCCATTATGATCTGGTATCGATACAGCAAAACGTTGTATCGATACGGGATTCAAATCAGAAATTTCTGAAGCTTCTGTTTTCAAGTGGTATCGATACAGCAAAAACCCGTATCGATACGGAGTGGTTACGAGCGGATTTTCTACAGAATTCTCGAGGATTCAACTACAACAACAACCAACAATCTAAAGCACGATCAAGGTGCAAAATCAACACATAAACACATAACAAGTGCAAGAAATCCCTACCTCGATTATCAAAGCCGAACCCAAGAGATTCTCCGAGCCCTAGACTCCAAAAGCTTGAATCGAACGGAATACTCCGCACCGGGCTCCAATTGACGAAGAACAAGCCCAAAGCTTCGAGTAGAATGCGGAATGGAGGTTATGTGTATGGGTTTTGAGTGAGTTGGGTGAAATTTGGAGAGGGAGCAAGAGAGAGAGTGGGATGCCGAGAGAGAGAGAGAGAGCCGGTGAAGGATGGAGAGGGAGAAAATGATCTCCTACTCCCTCACCCTCCTATTTATACTCACTAATGCACAAATCACACTTGCACCCCTCAACTTCCAATTCCTTCATTCAAACCCCAAGTCATATAAACAAAATTTCACATATTTCCTCAATTTCTATTATTAATAAACCTTTAAATAATTTCCGAAAATACGGTCCTTACATTTTCACTTATAGTGACAGATAGCTATCACTATAAGTGAAAAGTTGTCACTAAAAATTTTTAACAACACACTTTTAGTGACAGTTTAGTGACAACTATTTTGTCAATATCGCTCTTTTTTGTAGTGGGGCCCCTTCTAGGCACAAATTATGCGTCTACCACTAGTTGGGCCCACACCTAGTGCCCACACCCCGCTCATTTGATTGATCAAATCAGATTATGTGATTGTGTTAGGGGTTTCATATCCCGGTTCACAATTTCAAGGTTGTAAATTTTTGCTGGATGAATTTCATAACCCGTGGGACAATCAATCAATGCCGCAAAACATGAAATTTGCAACATCTCGGAGTAGGTGCCATCGTAATACAGCCAATATCAAGCCAGCGGTCGAGAAGAAAACGAACCATTCCTGCTGTTGAAGTACAGGGGGGCTCGGCCATGTTGGAAAAACTATTAAGTTATCATGAAGCATCGTCACGTGGCGCTTCAGAGCCCTCTCTCACCACACAGTACTTATGTATATTCACGGGACAATTCCTGGTAGTTAGTCTTGCCAAGTTGTACATATGTTCACCAAAATGAGTCGTTTGTTCGTTATACCACAGCAAAAGGTTTCGCTAGAGAATATCGAAATTTAGGTCAAGAATTAGTCTGAGAGTTTGACAACGTGAAAAAACCAAAAAGCACTACAAACGGAAGGCTAGAGTTTCAAAATCTTTGAGGTCTATGGCCTTCAGTTATACTATAGCTCATTTCTTCTAGGGCTAATGCTTAGCCAACCATTGATTGCCCTCTAGAATTTGTGAAAGCTTGGAACCCTGATTCTGGAACAGAATTTTTTTTAAGAACTCAACCTCACATTACAAACTCCCAACTTTGCTGACAAAGCTGATCCATTCATTCCTGATAATTATCAGAACCTGCCTTAAATTAGCAGATCTTCGTAAAAATTCCCACATCCATTAGCAAACTACTCCCTCCGTCCTAATTTTTCGTTGGCAATCAGTTTTGGCAACAGCTGCGTCCAAAGGAATGTCGGTTTTCTTTTTCGGAGTGGTCCTTGAGTGCTCACTCATGGTGACTTCGACAGGTGCTAATCAAATCAGCTATGGCACTATGCACCATAATTTTGGATCCCGAAGTATAAGACCCCGGCTCAAGCCAATCCATATGGTAGGGGCTGTGAGAAGAACACAAAAATGTCGTACAGGAAATCTGTTTGGGCAAAATATTTATGATTGTCAATGGCATGCGTCAAAACACATTCGTCCGTGTAATTGCGATTATTTATTTATCGAGTTGTAATTTTATTTTATTTTATTTTATAGGCTAGTGAGTCTGTATAGGATTAGAGTAGAAGGAATCTTTTTATTTGTAATTGAGTGTGTGTGAATCGAATTACAAAAGGCAGAATGACTTCGCGAATGGAGGAGGGCTAAATCGGAATGGATTGATCCGGATATCCATCGGAAGCTACTGACTAAATGAGGCGGAAATTGGAAGTGAATTGATCAGCTTGTGCACATATTACAACTAATATAAATAGTTGTATTATTTTTCCTCCTAGGGTTTGCTACTGCCATACAAAAACAAAAGAGGCAGTCAAATATAAGAAAAAGGCAGCTGTGGTGGGCCGAATATTGACGGAAGGCCAAGCTAGGGCCCAAATAAGGCACGCACACGAGTCCTCTCTTCAAGACCACTTACAGGGCAGGAATTGGGCCTGGCCCAGGGTTGGCCCGAAGGCCGAAGAGAGGTGGGCCGGACCGAAGGTTGGCCCACCGGTTTAGCAGCCCAGGTATCAGCATGACCTGACCCGATCGTTCGGGTCGGTCGTATGGTTTCGGGTCGGTTTTCCGGGTCGGTGCATGTGACCCGGGATGAGACCACGTGGAGCTTCGCCTTCCCATTTCCAGAAGATGGTGGAATCTCGAGGAAGGAAGGCACTTACCATGACGTCACTTGCATGTGGGTGACGTCACAGTACCCCTTGGCTTGGGGAGCAAGTACGTTGGGTATAAATAGGAGAGGATAAACCCTAAGGAAGGTACGCAACCCTACGCAATTCCAGTACTATCTCCCTCTCTCCTGTTTACTTACTTGCTCGTCGGAGGGGCGAGAGGCAGCCAACCGCCTCACGCCTTGGTGCATGTACACAGCGGAGCAGTGAGGAGCCGTTCCAGAGAAGTTGTAAGGAGCCACCACCCCACAGCAGCCACGTATATAGGAGATACATCAGAAAAAGAGAGCAGTGAAATACACGGTTTTTGAAGAGAAAAAGTCTCGAGTGGTTTTGCTTTGAATCTTGGAGTACAATGAGATTGATGGTTTATTGAGCGTACAAGACATCTCCAAGAGGTTTCAATATCTTCTTCAACTTAATTGAGAAAAGCCCTAAGGAGGATTCCTAGGCAAGTTCAAGTCCTTCGGTGGATTCCAGGAGGCAAACAGAAGACTCGTGGATTCGAGGCAACGGCGGTCAAGCATTTAGAGAGGTGTGTGGATTCGGCAAGAGCGTCTAGGTTTAGGTTTGTGGAGTTCAAACTTATCGTAAGAGTTCTTGTAACCTCGTGTTTAGTAGTGCTTAATTTCTTCCCGTGGTTTTTTTCCCGTTTAGGGTTTTTCCACGTATATCTTGCGTTTATCTATTTAATTGTTTGCTTTCGTTTGTGCGATTAATCTTGTTATCAGTTGGTGGGTTGATTAATTGAAGAGATTTAAAAAAATGGCAAATCTATAAACCTAGGTGATCTAGGATTTTTTCAATTGGTATCAGAGCGGGTCGCTCGTAATATTAGGGTTTATTCCTAGAGCGGATCCTATTTTTTTTCTAATTTGCTATTATGGAAAATCCTAATTTTCATAACTCTGCTGTTGCGAAACCTCCTATTTTAGATGGGTCTAATTATGCATATTGGAAAGCTAGGATGAAGGCTTATTTGAAGTCTCAAAATAATCGAGTCTGGCTCTCAGTTGTTAAAGGTTATACTGAGCCTACCTCCACCATGGATGGTAAAAATGTTCGAAAGCCTTATGAGTCATGGACCAACAGTGATCATCAGAATGAAACATATAATTCATGTGCTCTTAATGCCATTTTTGGTTGTGTGTCTATGCCTGAATTTCAACGTATTTCCACTTATGAAATTGCTAAGGATGCATGGGATATTTTAGCCATTACTCATAAGGGGAATAGTCAGGTGAGGCAACAAAAACTTCAAAGCATCATAACTGAATTTGAGATGATCAGGATGAAAGATAATGAGACGTCTGGTGAGTTTTATGCTAGGTTGAGCGAAGTGGTGAACTCAAGCTTTAACCTAGGTGAGCCTATTTCTCAAGAAAAAATTATTAAGAAAATCATGCGTTACCTGAGAGGTTCATTACAAAAGTTGAAGTTCTTGAATGCATGCCTAATTTTGATTCCATGAAGGTCGAGGAAATTGTTGGTCATTTCTTAACATTTGAAACCAAATTATTGCAATACAGATCTCAAAAAGAGAATAACAAAAACGAGGAAAAATCCTTGGCTTTTTCTAGTTTTAAAGATAGTTTCAAAGTCTTGGATAGTGATGACGATGAATTGGACCAAGAGGAAATGGCTTTATTTGTTAAAAAATTTGGAAAGTTTTTTAAAAAGAATAAAACTTTTGGTCCTAGTTCGAAAGATAAAAATGGTGGTGACAAATCAAGGTGGGTCTTAAATTTGGGTCTTCCAATGGTAAAGAGAAGAAAGAGAGCAAATTATCGGGTCCCCAATGTTACGAGTGCATGGGATTTGGTCATATTGCCCAAGAGTGTGCTAATAAACAGAAAAATAAATCCTATAATGTCAGGACTCGGGATGATAGTGACTCTAATGAAGAAGAAAATTGTGGGGGGAATAGTAAATTTTTGGCTTTAAGAGCTTCTGTGCATCCCCATGTGAGTGAGTATAAGTTAGGAGATGAGAGAGTGAATGGTGAGTATTTGAGCAATAGCGAGAGTGAGAAGGAAGAGAGTTTGCAGAAAGCCTTCAATGAACTTTACAAAGAAAGCCTGAGGTTGACTAAAACTAACATTGAGCTATCTAGTGAAGTGAAGAAGAGCGATAAGTCCAATGTAGAACTCAAGTAAGAGCTTTTGAAAGCTCAAGCTCAGGTGAGTCAAGTTGAGAATGATAGAGATTCTTTGATTAATGAACTTGTTGATGTTAAGAGTATGAGTGATAAACTTGGAATTGATTTGCATGCATCTTATGAAACTAACAAGCTTCTTGACTTGAAGGTAGCTAATTTGCAAGTTGAGCTTGACAATGCCAATGCTATATTTAAGAAAATGAATGCAGGGTCAAAGGCTTTAAAAGAGATCATTGGAGTGCAAAGGGGAATCTCGAATAAAACCGGCCTTGGGTTTCAAAAGGAAGCTTCAACTTCTAGAGGCGGAGGTAATCATGGGTTTGGTGAGGATAAAGGTAACCATTCTAATCCTTCATCTTTCATTTGTGGCAAGAAAAATAATAATGCACCTCGAAAGCCTACTCCTCCTAGCCCCCCTATGCAAAGGGGTTTCATACCCATTTGTCACCATTGTGGTGTCAAGGGTCACGTAAGGCCACATTGTCATCAATTGATTGGATACGCCCATGCTCACTCTAATTTTTATGATAAAAGTTTTTGGGGTAGGACTCACAAGCACATGCCTACACGTAAGACCAATGTGATTCACCAATCTAAGCCTTTCCCCAAGGCTAAGGCAAAAGTTGAGAAAGTGAGAATCCAAACACTTTGGGTGAGAAGTTCGGATGTGAGGCCTCAAGTGAATCATACATGTATCTCTCTAGATGATAATGGGTCATCCGGAGAGGTTGACCTTGCTTTTTGAGGCATGGTCATTATTCATAGATTAGGATGTTTTACGCTAATAATCTATTGCCTAGCTCTATGAGTTTCGTTGCTATTTTTGCATTTCTTGTTTAATTTTTTTTTTTTTTGTGTTTTTCAATATATATAAATATTAAAAACAAAAACAAAATATAGTTGTTTCTATGACCCACATGGTTTGGGATGTCTTTGAGCATGCTATGTTTCATCTTGATGTCTTGCTATATCTCCTACTAGTGCATCTCATGATTCGTACTTGTCATGCATGCCTTCTCAAGAGCTACTTTCATGAGAATTTCATTGAAAAATCACATGTCTGGCAGTCATTGCATGTGTTTGTACACGCTCATTGATAGCTTTAAGAAGTTGATCCTTATCTCTTTGGGTGAGTATTTGTCCTTGTGGTGGACACCCTATGTCATTCACCTTGGGTATTGACCTTTGACTTGCATACCCCATGTGAGGTCGATTGGCTTGGTTTGATGGGTTGAAAAAAAAAAAAATATATATATATATATATATATAATTGAGAGGCCTGAGGAAAGGGCTACCTCTATGTGCACATGTAAGCTACCATTGACTTGCACCTTATGTATTTTTTTTGCGTCATGGATTTAAGTTACGGCCTTAGATGTGTGAAAGCCACCAATGACGGTGCAAAAATATTGTGTGATTATTTGGTACAAGGTTGGCATCTCTTGAGGGGGAGAATATCATGTTATATACTCATTTAACCCTGTTTTTGATATGATCATACTTCTTGCGGGTTGGAGTTGGTCTGCCATCCTTGTGGAGAATGCTGTAAGTTGGTCCCTTCTTGGTTGATATGACCTAATAGGGATGAGTTGATTATGTTGTTAAGGCTATCATTGCCCACACTCACCAGGACACTTGTGTGTTTTCATACCATGGTCGTTCTTTGAAATTTTCTTAGGGTAGCTCCTTTGAAAGCAATCATTACTTGGGGTACCATGCGATGTTTCTTTTGTATGATATATCTTGGTGATTGAGTGCTTCATGGTATATTCTTCTGTCTCTTTGAGACCCCTCTCTATGGGAGCATATCTTTGTTTGGTGAGTGGGAGTATCTTCGTTTCATCGATATATCTGTGTTTATGCCTAGTCTATATGCGCTTAATTGATTCCTCTGCGTGTCCTAGCATATGTTGTTCATTTGTCCATGCTCTTTCTTTGTCAATCCATGACAAAAAGGGGGAGTAGGATGTTGTGGGATTTAACTGTGCGCTTGTTGAGAACATTGCAGGTTGATCATTGTGATTGTTGGGATTAGGTGTTAGATTTTTTATTTGATGTATTTTGTCATGCATTGCTAAAGGGGGAGATTGTAAAGGCAAAATATTTATGATTGCCAATGGCATGCGTCAAAACACATTCGTCCATGTAATTGCGATTATTTATTTATCGAGTTGTAATTTTATTTTATTTTATTTTATTTTATTTTGTTTTGTTTTGTTTTATTTTATAGGCTAGTGAGTCTGTATAGAATTAGAGTGGAAGGAATCTTTTTATTTGTAATTGAGTGTGCGTGAATCGAATTACAAAAGGCAGAATGACTTCGCAAATGGAGGAGGGCTAAATCGGAATGGATTGATCCGGATATCCATCGGAAGCTACTGACTAAATGAGGCGGAAATTGGAAGTGAATTGGTCAGCTTGTGCACATACTACAACTAATATAAATAGTTGTATTATTTTTCCTCCTAGAGCATGTCTACTGCCATACAAAAACAAAAGAAGCAGTCATATATAAGAAAAAGGCAGCCGAGTATATAGGAGATACATCAGAAAAAGAGAGCAGTGAAATACACGGTTTTTGAAGAGAAAAAGTCTAGAGTACAATGAGATTGATGGATCATTGAGCGTACAAGACATCTCCTAGAGGTTTCAATATCTTCTTCAACTTAATTGAGAAAAGCCCCAAGGAGGATTCTTAGGCAAGTTCAAGTCCTTCGGTGGATTCCGGGAGGCAAACGGAAGGCTCGTGGATTCGAGGCAACGGCGGTCAAGCATTCAAAGAGGTGTGCATGGATTCGGCAAGAGCGTCTAGGTTTTTTTCCCGTTTAGAGTTTTTCCACGTATATCTTGCGTTTATCTATTTAATTGTTTGCTTTTGTTTGTGCGATTAATCTTGTTATCAGTTGGTGGGTTGATTAATTGAAGAGATAAAAAAAAAAATAGCAAATCTTTAAACCTAGGCGATGTAGGATTTTTTTCACTTGAAAGTAAAACAAGTGTTTTTGGAATCAATGCTTTAGCCCAACAAAATTTGTATTTTCCAGCTCAGGACACAGAGAGACTAGAGAACTGCAAAAAAACACACAAACCAGCAGCCAACCAACCAAACTTACTCACTCACGAAAGCAACTTGTATATCCACTCTCCAAACATCAAACAACAAAACGATAGTATCACTAGCTTTTTCATTCTATTCTCACTTAATCGGATATATATTCCAGATGGGGAAAAAGTAAACAGATATATTAAATAAAAACAACTAACAATGTCTTATAGTTTCCCTTTCACTTATGCAATTGCCAATAAGAACACGTTCATCTAACAATTGCCCAAAAATTTCTAGTAATCCCGCAAAAGTATTGAGGAATGAGATCCTTGCATTTCCACAAACTTTGATTCAAGAAACTCACCCCATAATGTACTGCATGTCACACCTTAGAAACAAAAAGTCTAGCATTTGTTGCCACTTTACATTCAAACTTTTCGATTAAAAACTCATCAGAGTTAGGGCAGCACCGACTTCTGTTCAACCATTTATGTCGGGGAAAGAACGGAATGAAGAGCTGGGAAATCAAGAACCATCCATAGAAATATCGTTACTATTCGGATTTTGTTGATTTTCTGCGAAAGGGACTCCGGAAGAAATCATTTGAGTCTGGCCAGCTCCGAAAGTGAACTCATGAGGCATGTTGTCCAAATTTGGACGAGCAAATATGGATGTCGAACCTAGATTGTTGAAAGTGGGGACAGGAATCCCATCGTTTGGCTTCGGGAAGCCAAAGCTGAATGATGACTGGAAGACTGGTAAGACAGGATTGCTGTTGACATCACTTGAACCAAATATCATCTGCTCATACTCCTGTAATTGTTGGTACACGGCTACATTTCCCGAATGAAAACAACTCAAGGTCAGAGATTGAGAAATTCCGCTTGTCCAAATACCTTTCATTCCATCTTTAGAACACATACCTTCCCTTCCATATTATTATTACTTCTACATAGTTTGGGTAAACTATGAAAATTTTGGTCATTATAGTCATTAATATGGACATTTTTGTGTAAGAGTGAAAAGAACATCGCCTGATACTTTTTCCAGGGCAGAAGTGCTTCACTTGACCAAAACCCAATATTGCTGCAGTAATGGGCTGCCCTGAATGTAATATAGGCCATAATGCATTTTAAGAAAAGACACCCGTAAAATAAGATGCCCTAACACACACTAGAAGTGGATAAGGGATCTTAGAAGACTACAATATCTGGGTAATTACGCACTACTGAAGGCAACACAGGTGCTAGACTTAAGCCGGACTATGTTGCAAGGAGGATATGGATGGTGCGAGGTTGAGAATTCCCATTTACAAAGCGATGACCCAACACCCTATCCACAGTTCTTGTAATTTTTATTCATGGAAGATTTTAGAAGGCAATTTGTGGGGGAGCATTAAGATGGTAAATCTGTTTTATCAACGAAGCTTGAGGAGACAAATTGATGTTTTCTCCCAAGGAATCCTATAAGCACACATGCAAACCAAGGCGCCTATCTACCACCAAAAAAACTAGCTTTCATAAGCTTAAAAGCACATCAATCTACTACTACATATCATAAGGACAGACCTTGATTTAATTCAACAGATGGTCTCCGTTCCTTCACCCACTGGTAACTCTGTGCAAGTCTCCATCCTTTGTTCTTCATCAAGTAAGCTATGACAAAAGCTGGCGACCTGTTTAGAAATATAGTAGTAATCCAAACAAAAAGGGGTCCAATTAATACACATCCCCCATAAACAAGAGAATTCGTGATAAAACTCAGATGTTCCTTTTTAGTACAACTATGGCTGGTGATCCAAATTCCAATGGTATGCCTGTCCCTTGCAGGTGGTTGTCACAATACCAAGTACTCTAAAGCTCTTTCACTGTATTTAGGAGATGATACACATTTTAGGCTCCTAATGGCGGACTATTGGTGCTGTGTGGATTCATGTATTTGTATCACTATGTTGAACAGTTCCTCATATTAAAGAAAAAGAACCCGAAACATAAGCACTTTAAAAAAATTCACCTGCTTTTTCCAGACATGCAGTGAACAAGAACACGTGCCCTGTCCTTTTCACACTGATCTGTAATACAAACATATGTTGCATGAAGGTCATTTGATTAAGCAAATTAAACTACAATAAACATAAACCAAAATGTCAAACAAAATAAAAGCAATCAAAGGTTATCACTTATCACAATTAACAAGTACTCATGCCGTGACAAATCAGGTTATAATTCATATGTAATGGAACACGCAAATGAACTGAAGGGCAACAAAACCAAACTAACGTGCAATTCTTTCCAAAATCTAAAACTGTACTGAAGTGAACATATTCTCTTTCCAAATTACAATAAACAAAACAAAAGTACGCAAATCATCAGCAATTTACCAACCTCCTACAACACAGGAAGCTAAAACCTTTCAAATAAGGCAAGTCTTCGACATTCAATGGTCTCCTCCATATTCAAAGTTATTGTTCTTCTCCATAGAAGGGATAGTGAAGTTTTATGAGAAGCTTTATAAGGAGATTTGTGAGTAAAGGCCAGGCTTGACAGGATTGTGAAGATGAAGGGGAGATAGACAGACTCAAGGAGGCTTTGTCTAATCAGGAAGTTGTAGCCATATTGCTGTTATCAAAGATTGCAATGAGTTTAATCAGAAATGGTGCAGGTGGATTCAGTGGTGCATTCTATGGTTAAGATTTTCAATTTTGGACAATGGGAAGCTGTCAGGCTTCTTCTCAAGTTCTGTAGGGCTGAAAAGGTGAGTAGGTGACCCTATATACCTTTCTATTGTTCCAGTGATGGTACTTTGAGAATTGACCACAACCATTAACAGGTCAGTCCAGACTCATGAGTTTTATCAAAGGTTTTGAAATTCAGGCCAGAATGCTTTTGCAGGCAATACGCTTGTATTTGGGTGAGGCTGATTTTGAGCAACTCTTTCACCTTCAGGGTGTGTTGATCTTCTTTGGGGAAACAAGATCATTCAGGTGGGAGAGGTGTATGATTTGCAGGACCTTGGTAGCACTTTGGGGTTCTAAGTAAGCTCTCTTCTAAATAGACTAAATAGTAGTTAGGGCTCCCATTGGATCCTCTCTTAAAGCTAAGAAAGTGCTAGCCCTCACTCATTGAAAGATTTGAGAAGAGGCTTGCCAGGTAGAATCGACAATATTTATTGAAAGGGGGCAAAGTTATTGTTCTATGGAGTACATTAGCTAGCCCTCACTCATTTTCATGTCCCTTTATGCCAGAAGTCAGGAGAACAGAGGTTGGATAATTTGCAACACTTTTCAGGGGTGGCTTGAGAGAAGAATTTAAATTCCATCTTACAAGTTGGAAAGGGATGCATGCCAATGAAGCAGGGGGTGGGTTGGGCATTCATAGGATCCGTCATTTAAATCAAGCATTGAAAGGTAAGTAGCTGTGGAGATACGCTGAGGAAGAACAATTATGGAGGAAGGACCCAGTTTGCAAATCATATCAATTACGGGAATTGGGAAAGGAAGGAGGATCCAATTTTGGCATGATATTTGGCATAATGTCCAGTTGCTTTTCCCGGATTTTAACTTGCTTAGCATCAATCTATTCTGGAAGTACTTACAGTAAATCCCACCCTTTGGGTTTTGACGGAGCCAGTCCATATCCTCAATAAAGCATCCAAGTTTAAGTTGTTCACAACTAGTAAATCTGATTTTCATGCCTATTAAAATGATCTGAATCCCTAAAATTATTTCGCTACATCCTAAGTTCTTTGAAGTTTGAACATTTATCTCCATCCGACATCACTACATACCTAGAATAGAGGCTCCCTAATGCTTTGTTCTCACCACTCTAAATTCCATTTTAGACCATTTCTAGATTTCTTTCGCATTCAAGATCTACGTGTTTGCCTAGCATTGCTAGAGGGCACACAAATAATTCAAACATCATCATTTGGTTGTAGAACGATGGTTTGGATGATAACCTATTCCATCTCGTCTACAGTTCACCAATTAACTCTTCTGCTCATACTCAACCAGCTAGCATTGCCATCTATAGGACATTTGGTCTTCTAAATTAAACTGCTTTCTATAAAACCACATCCAATCCTCATTCTTCTTGCTTTAAGTCCAAGAGCTAATTTCTTGGATTCCATTGCCTTCTATCCTTCTCTCTTCCATCTTTAGGTAAATGTGCTGTATGGCATTAACCAGCAATTAAGCCAAATGAGGGCTCCCTCCAATCGAGTAGGAAAATGATAAACTAGTTGCCATACAGCAGAAGTAGTTCCACCGGCACGTCACCTAGAAGGCCACATGTACGAGTGCCCAGCGGATAAACCGACTGCCAAAACCGAACTGCCTGCAAACCCACCCGAGGTAAGGTACGGATGGATACAGATCCTAATATATGAATTTTGGCTGATCAGGTTTGGTTTGGGCGGTTTGGACAATTTTCTAATGCCAAAACCGCCACCGAATTGCCCAAAACCATCCGCTGGGCAGCCCTAGCCACAAGTTAATGCATGATGGCACAGTAACGCAATTCAAAAGAATAACAGGGGAGATGAGTCTAGCTCAATTGAAGAGAGCCGACCTCCTATTCTTCACAATAGAAAATCAATATTAAACTACTCCTTCATTGACTCACCAAAGTAGTATTTATAGAAGAAAGACAATTAACCTATCGTCCTGTAGAAGAGGATAACTAGCTAATGCAGTTATGCCACTGTAACCCACTGCCCATACTGCCTACCATTACTTAGGCTCCGTTCTTTTGGCCTGAACTTAAATCTAGGCTCCGTTCTTTTGGCATTAACTTAAATTTGGAAATTTTGTCCTTATTTGAAATTTTTTCGCATTTGTTGGTTTTGCACCAAAGTTTTGTAGGTTATTGATTCGTCTCGGCGAGAGGAATTGAAAAAGTAGATTTTTTTTTACTTTTACCCAAGTATTTTGAGAAATAACCACTTTTTAGCGCAAAAAGTGAAAAAATTTTACTTTTCCGATTCCTCTTGTCGAGACGAATCAATAACCTACAAAAGTTTGGCACAAAACCAACAAATGCGAAAAAAAATTCAAATAAGCACAAAATTTCCAGATTTAAGTTAAGTTTAAGTTAAGGCCAAAAGAACGGAGCCTTTCTCCAATATTAACTGTACACACAAAAAATTATGTAACACGATCAAGAGGAAGCAAGATGCATTTTGTAGAATTTTGCGTCCACATCAAGAATACTTCAAAACACTTTCGACTGCCCAGTTGGATCGGGGGGAACACACAAAAAAAATCTTATAAATCATCCACAATGACATAACCAAAAGCAACATCTTTACAAAGTTAGCAATGTTGGCCTAAAAAATGGCTCACAATAGAATAACCAAACTTAGCAACCTCTTAACCAATAATCAAATTTGAGCCTTTAAATAACCAAAGTTAGCAACATTTCTCAATAACCACAAATAGTGGGTCCTACTCACAGAAGTTACTCTATATGCTTATTTTAGTTTGAAACTCACTCCCCATAAAGCAAATGCTTTATTGGTAAATGAAACTCACTCTCCACGCTGGCAAGTGGATGTGCATTTAACAATGTTGGTTACTTTATGGATTTTAACAAATACTCTCCACTTTCACTAATTTAAGGGTCTGGTGCATAGTTGTCAAAGGCGCGCCTAGGCCTAAGGCGAGGTGAGGCGCACCCCCAGTGCCTTGCTGACCCCAGGCGAGGCAACTTGAAAAAGGCGAGCAAAAACGCAAAAAAGCGACAAGGCGAGAAAAGCAACCAGGTGCAAAAAAGCGCGCTTTTTTAAAAAAAGTGCACAAAAAAGCGAATTTTTTTCAAAAAAGCACACATAACACAATTACTTTCAGAAATAATTATTTTTTCGCATAGGTGCGCCTCTCTTCAAAAAGGCGTGCGCCTCGGTGCGCCTTTCGCCCTTGACAACTATGGTCTGGTGAAAGATCTTAAGGAAAAACAGCCAACCCTTCTAATCCTCTCCCAAGCTTGAGCTTCCGCAAATCTCCGTCTAGCCAACCACTAATGCTTTCCAATGACAATGTAAACCATTAGATTGAGAAGAAAATAACTGACAGTTGGATTTGAATTTTTGCCAACTCATTTTGATTAGGACATTGTGGAGCTTATGGTTGCTCTTTAGCAATGACTAAATGGATAACCAAAAGGTGATGTGCAACTTTTGGCTATCCAATTTTGGTTAGTCCATTGTGGATGCTCTTAGTCTGCCCACTTTTTAGCATAACCAACCGTGACAAAAGATTTACATGCTCAAGCCTCAAAATAAGTGCATCACTAATGAGTTACATAATATAAAACAGAGGAACAAAAGGGGCTTTTTCTCTACAGAATATTGTAAGGAATACTAGTAATATACTATTAAGCCATCATTCTTGAATGCTGATTATACAATGTTTTCCTATACAAATCCCATAAACTAGATACTTTTCAAGTTTATATACATAAAATAGCAATGATCTGACCACTATGATAATATGAAGAACTGTGTAAATCAAATGAAGAAACCGTAACAACAGGCATTAGTCCAAAGGAAGTAGAGATGCGCACCTAGAAACTGGATGGCATCATCAAAGGGTAGACTTTTGTCATCTTGGAGACAATGATAAGTAAATGAGTTCTTGTAAAGATTTTGACAAGATGGTACTGTCTGCAGGAAGACAAAATAACCAACAGAAGAATATGGTTAGGTTACTCTTAATTTATCGAAGGCACTAATTCAAATTAGTGCTTAGAGCAAGACAAACTGAAGTACACCAATCACAATAACTTCACTTCCGAAATCTAGATGCCACTAAAATGACATTCAGTATTTCTATTTCTAGAAGGAGATATTGCATCGAAGTGCTTTTCATTAACAGAAACATATTCAATTTTCTGAAAAAACTGCATAGAAGTAACATCTTAACACAATAACTGTACTTTTCTCTATAGTTAACGGAAACATTTTTCATCCTTGCCGCCGTACAAGGATAGTTCTATCCTTAAATTGGAACATCCTTCTTTCCATCACAAGGTAAAAACAAACAGACCAGTTTAGTCCAGATTAATCGGGTCTGAGGGAGGTAGAATGGGAACAAACCTAACCTTTGGCCATTAGGATATAAAACGATGGCCCTCAGGTTTGAATCTGCAACCTCAAGGCTAATAGGCCTGAGTTTTGACCAAAAAACACATGACCACCTATCTTGTCCACCTTACATACCAACCAAATAAGTGACCCATCCTATGAAACCACAGGCACAACCGTGCCAACTTTTTATCAATATACTCATAAGTCATAACAACTCTCCATACGAATAAAATCACTCTCACAGCCAAGAACAAGCGATGCCTTTTGATTATGCAATAATAAAAAGGATGAATACAGTTAGTTTACGCATAGGATTGTAGATATTGGATGTATTGCTTAGACAATTATCAAGCAGTTCCTTGTCTTCAAGCTCAGAACCAGAATCATCCATATTCCAGCAAGCATCATCAACCGTCAAACTTCTCCTTCTGTTGTTTTAGAACTCCTTTTTCACACTTCTTTTTGACCAAAAAAAAAAAAAACATGTTCTCATTGGGCATACTAAGTCAACGTAATTGAGATCCACATGAGAAGACACAAATCTATGACAAAGGGCAACAGAAGAGCAAAATGAAATCAAATTGATCTGCAGAAACGTAAAACCACCACCCTAAAAACAAGTTTGCCACATATCAACCCAAAAAAACAGGCAGAAAAGGAGGAAACATAACTAGAGACTCAGCTACAAGGTTATACCATCCAAAGGACAAAATAAAAATGCATGTACCATCAAAGTTTCTCTTGACATAAAAAGACCCAAATATCGCAAAACAAACCGTAGCATCAGTACATAAGCATGGGTGCCTAAGGATATTAAACAGCATTAAAAAAAAAAAAACTCCTGAATCAATAAGAAAATGATATAAACCAACAGCAACACTTAACCCCAAGGGGTTTCAGCTATCATTCCAAACGTTGGGCCATGGGAGGTTCACCCAGTCATCAACTTCATTGCTCCAGGATCAGTCCAGGGCCCAGACATCCGGTTATCAGAAAAACAATATAAATTAATAGCAAGACTTATCCCCAAGGGGTTTTACCTAGTGGCATGAGACTGCAACTAAAGGGCTCGCCCTCCAAGACCATGGCCAAACATTCCAAACCTCGGGCCATGGGAGTCGACTTAGACACCCGGTTATTAAGAAACGAATACTAACAGCAACATGATCTAATAGATTAAACAACAGAAACTCGATCCAACCGATAATAATTCACCAAAACACATCAGCAAAAAAAGGAGGGGAAAAAAAAGAGCTCACATTCAGAATCCGAGAAATCCCCTGAGTCTTGAGAAGTTCGGACCTCGACGCATTGTCGTAGCTGCCCAGGTAAAGAAACTCCGGCAATATCTCGGACGGGAAAGCACTGAGTTGGAGCGAAGATTTTTCCGCCACGACCGGCATGCGGTGGCCGCAGACCCCGCATACCTCGCCTTCCTCGTACTTGTGGTAGTGCCCGCAGACCCCGCACGGGTTCTCCCTCTCTCTCTTCCTCATATCTTCTGATACCGATGGTTCACACCCAGATGAGGAAAAGTGTTTATAGAGGGAAAAAACGATGACCCAGATCAGGGATTTCGGCGTCGAGTAAAACCCATATGCGGGAAGGGCTGGAGAGGAGTCTTGAAGCGTGTGGAGGCAGAGGAGGGTCAGAAGGGAATGGGGGGAATTGAAAGGATTGTTGAGTTTGTTTGTTGATCTGCTCTCAAGGAAGGTTTTGTGATTTATATTGATGCTTTTCTTGGGGGGGTGGGGGGGAGTATTGAAGATTATCCGGAGGCGAGATGGGGGTAGGGTTAAAGAGGAACTTCCCGATGTGTGTTTTTCTATGTAAACGCTAAAACTTGCTAAATTTTAACCTAATGGCATGTTTGGAAATTTTAACCTAAAGAAAGGAAAGTAAAAGGCAAAAGTGTGAAAGGAAAATCTACTGGACTTGATTTTTCTGTTGTTTTGTTGTGTGCTCTCAACCCAAATATAAGAAAATTATTCTTCGTTCCTTCCTTTCTTTTTTCCTTACTTGTTTGGATAAGAACTTATCGCAACTTTTTTTCCTTGTTTAAGGGAGGAGGGTAATGAATTAGGAAGAATTTATTCTATGCCCGCAGTGCTCCAAATTCTTTCTCCACCACACATTTGTGTGGTTTCAACCACACAATGGATAGTAGAGAAAAGTTTGGGACACAGTCGCGTGGTGCTCCAGGGGCGTGAAATAATTACTCATTGAATTAGATGCTAAGAACGGATGTGGCTCTTAATTCATCTGGTTGTACCCCTTGCAAGGATCTGAGGTTCGAGTCTATGGAGAGACATTGAACCCCCTCAATTGTTAACACACTAATTTCCCGCTACCCGGCCCCCATTGATGTATACAATATTTGGGGGGGGGGGGGGGGGGGGGGGGGGGGGGGGAATTACTGCTAGGGTATTGTTATAGCCATGTTTGGTTTGAATTGGGATAGGGGGATTAGAAGTGCATCCGGGTTAGTATAGACCCAAAATGGGGTTATAGCCTTTATAGGGGTAGTTAACCCTAGATAGTTTGCTTCATTCCAATAATGTCATGGTTCATCTTTTAGTACTCGGCAACAAAATATAAAATGGTTCATCTCTAGTTAATTTCCGTTTTTTGGATTTTAATTTCCGCTGGGTCATTTTCTTAGGTTAATGAACTTATTTAATCTTTAGTAATGTACTATTTTTACGGGGGGGGGGGAAAATCCAACATGATCTTTAATTATTCAACAATCTGTGCACATTGACCATGGGAAAAATGACGGCCCAAGACGTGTTTTGATAATTAATATCCGCCAAGGACAAGCTAAGAACATTTGTTAATGCTGAAAATGTCCTTGGCGAGTATTAATTATCAAAACACGTCATTGGCCGTCATTTTCCCAAATAAAAAGAAATTCATTGATAATATGAAAGCATAAGAAGCACACCCGAGAGAGAAACAACTAGAACCAACAAACAACAACTAACCAAAAAGCGAACCCCAAGAGAATTGCCAAAACAACACAGCACACAAAAGTATATAAAACATCGCCAGCACCTTAAAGAATAGAAACAGCTAGACAAGTTGAAGGGAAAGAATAGAAACAGATTGCTGAAGAAAAGGACTTGAACCAATGAAGTTGGTCCTTGACCAAATTTTTTATGGGCGGTGGTAATGAATGAACTAAAGGTTTCCTTTTCATGGTCGTACCAGGGGGATCCACGAAAGATAACTTGTTTCTAGGCTCCAATCATTGAGCATGTGATGTGAATGCCTATCATACTCACAGCAACACTGTTGCATTCATTGACATGCATTCATCAGCAAGGAATGGTTTCGTAGTACAAGTAGTCAAGTACAAACCTCATATGATAAAAATAAAGAGAGTACAAACCTCATTGAGTTTCTTTTTTGTTTTCTTTTCTTTTTTTCGGGCTTCCTACGGGTCAGATTTTGTTCATACACATTCGAGAACACTATTGGCCTTTTTCGGTTGCGTAAATGCTTTGAATGGGTTTCACTACGTTGAAAGAACGAATCACAATCGAGAATTGGGCGCAAGCAACCAGGAGATTGTTGCCATTATAGGCTCAAGTACTTTACTGCCGAAATGAGACGCCACTTTTTATAGTGCAGAAAAAGGGGGGAAGCCGATGAGAATATTGACACCAACTAATAGTAGAAACTCAATATCCACACATATTAGCTATTACTCTACAAACATTGAACAACCTTTCACGAGACACTGCAGGATCCAAAAAGATATAGAAAATGGAAAAAGCGGATTAGTTAAGTTACAGAAGGCAGACAACGGAGCTCAAGATTGTAACTATGAGTTTACAGACTTGAAGCCTTCAGATAGGGCAACCACTTTGGCTGTCACCTTTGGTTGCAATTTCGACACTGCCTGGCGAATGTCCTGAAATTGACAGAGAAATACTCATCAAATATACGTGAGGGGAAAATGATGAATGCATGTCACTAAAACACCGGACTTTAGCATTGTAACGTTCATTTGTTGAAGCGCAAAATAATGTAAACAGACAATGGGATCAACCCGGTTCCGCAAAGAAAAAAGGGATTAACCCTGGGCCTTTGAAATAGAATATGCTTAAGCTGGGTTTGGATCTCTGATTTCGGAAAAACTTACAAGAGGGAAAACACAATCAAATTTAATTTTTCTCTTATCCCTTCATTTTCTTCCCTCTCCACAAATCTTGCCATAAATGAGAGATCCAAATGCTGCCTTACCATAATTGGCTCCACATAAGAGGTATAGAAAGAACACAATAAGATTCTAAACCATGTGATGTGTGTTATCCCTTTGTAATGGGTAAAAACTTCTATATTGGATAGCAATTAGCAATCACTAGCACCAACAGTCCAAGTGATCATTTAAAGAATGCCGTTTTATTGTTTGGGGATGTGTAGCATACAGGCCTTGGCCTTTTGAGGATAACAAGATTCACCACCCATTTAGAGGTTTTGAATATGTAATTTCACTCATTGAATTACGACGTTGCCAGTCATTAGTGACATCACAAATGAGTTAGCTCATCAGCTGTACCTCCATATTATAGCGGGACGAGAAATGAGTGAGCAAAATAGCTTTGTTTCGGATCCACTGAGCATGTTCTATGATCTGCAATTTGGGCAATTCATAATATCACAACAAACAAAATCATCATTAACCTGGCTACAAGATTTGATGGACAACCACAACCACACAAGAAGAAGAAGGAGAAGAAAAGAAAGAAAACCCTGTTTGCACAGGATCTCTCACACATTACGAATTTGAACAAATTGAGTATTTGCCAAATGGAGGTTTATAAAAGACAAAAGCATATTTTTCCTGATCCGTTTGCCTCATACCTCAAACAAATGAGTGTGGCCATGTTCACGTGCGTGCTCAATGCTGCAAACTTCATCCAGGAAAGTTGCCTGTTAAAAGACTAGTGTTATTAAATAAAGATGTGATTTCACCAGTTAATGGATGGCAGCGTAACATCACAGAAGTTGTACTCAATGGGCATCTTTGATTATATCATACAAGAAAAACAAATATGAGTCCATGAGCTATGTTTCTAAACTCCGTAGGACAAGACGAAGTTGTGTGTGCTCATGTGTGTGTGTATGGGGGGTCGGGTGGGGGGATATTTTCAGTATACTTGCTTTGCAACATGAAATTATCCAATATGAATAGATGAGCAAATACTCTTGTAGTCCTGGTACAAAGAAGTTACGTTTAGATAGAGGTGCCAATTTACTCCACAATTTTGACCAACAATAGTTGACACACTGATACTCGGACCTTCTTCGTTGGAAACGGGTGCCTATATGACTAGACATACACTTTGACCCGAAAAAACACCAACATTATGCATTATACAAGTGAAGCAAACACTAACATTATGCATGAAGACAAGATACTACCTCAGTTATAAGAACTTTTGCCCTCAAGGCATCAGCACTCCGGGGATCAAGGAAAAAATCCGACATTGTATCTCCAGTAAAGGCCACCTCTGGACACAATATAGTGTCTGTGATCTAGAAGAGAAGTTGAAGTGAGCCAAGCATAGAATGATTGAGAACATAACGGAAACTATTTTGCAATACAAACCTCAACTCCAGATTTCTTCAACTTCTCAATTTCTTTTCCGTTCAAATGCATGTACTTCTTCCTCAACTTTTTTCTGACCGAGTAAATAACGTAGCCCTGAACAAATTAAGCATGCAGCTTGAATGGTGAGCAATACCATGATGAAAACCAAGTGAATTTGTAAACATAAATTGTAACTTCCTATCTAATAGGAACCTCCATATCCAAATCCCAGCCAAAGATCAAGCTTTTGTTTGGTGACATCCGTCAGAAAAAATTGAGGCAAAATTTGTGCTCTACTTCGTAGGAAAGTGGATTTAGCACTACAAAGTAACAATTTAATAAAGCCAAGAGTCTTAAATCAACTCTCCCAAAGTTTTCAGCCTTTATCTTTCTGGTGCTAATATCAGGAACCAAAGGGCTTGAATATCATTGATTGTTGGATCTCAACGTCTTGATAAAGAGTTCTATGCAGAAAACAGTAGTGACATGATAAGTTTTAAATGGTAAGTCTTATAGAGTTCTTAAGAACTACAATGCTGACTTTTCTTATTCAGATACATTTTAACACAATTTGAGGGAGACATACCTGGCTGGGAATGACATGGTAAGTTTTAAATGGTCGCACAACAAGGTCACTCCGCATTTCATAAGTTTCTCCTATGTAGACATTTGAAGAAAGACAATCCACATCAACACCTATGAAACTCATCAACCAAAAAATTGCTAACACTGTCAAAATACCCAACACTACATACCTACATCTAATGCCACCAATTCAAGGTTCAGTTCCACCTGACTCATGTTTCTGTGAATATCAAGTAACTTCTCCACATCCTCTTTAATGCAAGGAGGCACAAACACCGTTGGAGGTTTTAAGTTGTACAAAGCACGAGTTGCTATGTACATTGGGAGCCCACCCTGCATCAGAAGTAGCTCCGAGGTCAACTTACTTGTACATTCTGACTTGAGTTTAACGAGTCATCTAAGAATGAAACAGTAACAACTTAAAAAGTTCAAAACTATCCCTTTTTCATGCATAAACATTTAGCCAAAATAGAACACGATCATATAATGAAGTGTGTCGTCTTTTCAAGCCATAAAATAATAATAATAATTGGACTTCATGATTCAATGAGCGTAGCTGAACTGCAAATCCAAGTATTTATAACTGATTACAAACACCCATTTGTTGGTAACTTCAAATTTACAAGTGCAGCTATTTCATCTCAGCACGTATCATCTTGGTGGTACAATCAATATCAAACACTGCACAAACATTTCAAATTCGTCCTGGGCGCACACAAAATTATGTAAAAAAGAGAGCTAAAATTACGATGTGCGTGAGTATTAGCCATTTAGAATCAAGATCCACAATGTATGTAGCAACTCTTACACTCAAACTTTAATTGAAACATCGAACCAACAGTATAACATTGGGATTTAAGTAAGTTAAGTATACAAAGTGCTGGAATAGTAGAGAACTACAATGGGTGTTCACTTATTTTTGTCCAAAAAATGTTGTATTATTCAAACTCAACCGGTCATTGAAACATTCAAACAAAATTACAAGGGAAAGCCTATCCAAAACATTTACACTTTTCTATTTTACCACAATAGTTTATAAATAGTATCTTCATAAGAAAAACAGCACCACAAAAGCCTCACACCAAAATATAATGATTCATAACAGACATAAAACCTTGTAACTACATCGGGATCCACTTTTGCATATGGTTCACACTTTCATAACTAACACTACGAAGTCTATACCTTTGCCAAGGTACACTTGTGTTCATAACTTTTCCCAAATCGCAAACTTCCTTTTTCTTTTTCTTTTTTGATAATTGGGTGTCCAGTCCAGCTTACTTGCACCTCAACTGATCTACATTTTTTATTCGGCTAGTCCTAATCTCAACTAATACCGAGGCCCGGAAGTTAACAACCGGGCAAAACTCCAGTGACCTTCAGGTATGGAACAATTAGCCTTTGTGAGATTCGACCTTCCGACCTCTAGGAGGGTAAGCCCTTTAGTTGCTGTCTCATACCACTCGGCCAAATACCTTGGAGTTTTCCCATATTACGAACTTCCTCGACTCCAACTCCTGGAGACAAAGTGGGTGTTTTGTGCAGCAAAATATACCATCAACTCTCTCAATTTTGTACTCCACTATATAATCTTTGACTCATAAGCAGAAAGTACAATACATAGCAAACAGGTAGGCACAACTTTTGCAGTTACTAAACAATTATACTGGGAAATTTCCATAATTATCGAAAACTATAGGGACCTTACAATATGATCAAGATGAGCATGGGTGATGAACAAGAAATTCTGATGAACAGCCCTAGACAGGCACCTCCCAATGTCAAACACGGCCTTCAATTCCGGCACAATAACGCAAGTCTCGTGGCCACCAAGCGAAACCCCCTCGACCGAATACCCTTCCAAACCGAGCCCTTTACGGTTGACCTCGGCCCGAGCTTTCCTGTACTCTTCGTCTTCGATTGCTCGGCCGATTGCGGACAGGAACCCAGTACTTTTTAGGGCGTTCAGAGGCCCGGTTTGGGTCATCTTTACGTGGGTGAGCTTTGGTCTTTGGGGTGGGGAGAGAGATGGTAAGGCTGAGGTCGTTGAAATGGGCGTGGATGGGTGCATGATTCGGTGTGGGAAGGTCACATATGGTATGAGAGAGAGAGAGAGAGTAGGGGGGGTTTTAGTGAGGGGTTTTTTTTGGAGTTTGTCTAATCCTAGCTGTGGAATGTGGATATGTCCCAGGCAAAGCTGACGACTGACGAGCAGGTGAACGGGGGTAGAAGAGAGGACAAAGCGTGTCTTCTAGTAGCGTTTCTAAATTTTCCTCCACGCTCCCTAACGCCCTGTTTGGTGCGTGTGGAAAGAAATACAGTACGAGGAAAGTTTAGGCAAATGATTTTGGCACTCCAATTTTTAATGATGGCATTCTAAAATGTATTTTTTTTGGAGTGCCATTATAAAAAATTGGAGTGCTGAAATCATTTTCTGAAAGTTTATTGTTCATAATGAGCTTTTGTTTGATTATTTTCTTCTCTTTCTCCTCTCAAACCAAACAAAAGAGGATTTTTTTTTTTTGTTTTTTCCTTTCCTTTTCTTTCCATAGGTACCAAACATTTTTTGGTTTAGTATTTTTATGGTTTTGTACTGAATTTTTGTTATATTGTTGTCATTTTATTTTTTGGATTAATCGTTCTTTCTTTCACGAGGAGAATCTCAATGATAAGACTCTAAAATTAATGAATTTGACAAAAAATTGTTGAAGTTGATTTATTTTTGAAAATAATGTATATTTTTTTATTGTTGTACTATATCTATGTTGATTTTTTCCAATTTTTGTTCATATTTTTTACTAATTTTCTGATTCTTTTCGGGGCTTTTAGGAAAAGCAAGAAATGCATATAATATAGGAAACCAAATTACAAACAGTTTACAACAGAAATACTGTTGGGAATGTCTTGTATTCTGTAGTCCCACATTGGTTAATTATGTTGTTCTCGTTTTTGTAACCTATTATAAATAGGGCTTTTGGGGGATTTCTATAGATTATCTTTTGGGCTCTCATATTGTGGCCTTTCTAGAGTTACGGATTACAGTCGGCTCTTTGTATCTCTTCTTCACGTTGGTTAGTGAATCATCTCTCTCCTCGCCCGTGGACGTACCCATCTTGGAGAACCACGTATATCTTGTGTCTTTGTGATTTCTTGTTTAGTATTCAATTTCTCGTTCTTAACTTGCATTCATAGCATTCGTTACAACAAATACAATAACAGGAAATACAACCACAACTGAAAATACACACACACACACAAAAAGGAGCTATGTAAATAAAGCGTGAATATCCGAGGTAGCTCTTGTCCAAAACAGAAGGGAGACAACATTGCCCGCCTAGCGAGGTAGAGGGCCAGATGAACATTCTTGCAATCAAGCTTGGTTATCCTGCAAAAAAAACTAACTAGCATATTTCTTCACAAAGGTTGCGCAACAAAAAATTGTCTACATGGTGAAGCTCTAGCTGCATCACAGCAGTTAAACAATCAGTATAAAGAAATGCAACATTAAAGTTATTTTGCAGGGCCCATGCAACTGCTAAATGGATGACCATTAATTCTGTTTGAAGAAGAGTCGTGCTAAGACAAGAAACCGAGAATTCACTATGGAAATTACTAGAGGTGGCAAATGGGCGGGTCTGTGCGGGTTTGGGCGGGTTGAAACGGGTCACGGGTCAAATGTGGACGGGTCAAATAGTAAACGGGTCAAAACGGGTCGGGTCAAATATGGGTCAAGACAAACCCAAACCCGCCCGACCCGACCCGAGTTTTTTTTTTTTTTTCCATTACAGGTTGAACATGGGTCGAACAACTCCACATTGAGTTGCTTTTCTTCCTTCCACATGTCATTGACATGCAACCTCACTTGAAAAAAAATTGGCAAATCTAGCAACTGAAAAGTGTGAACCATAGATTTTGCCAGATACGGATACGGAGTATAATAAAAACATTTGAATGCGTAAGATACCCACTATTAACCATATAGTTTGACAGATATTTCCTGCACCTAAGCTAAAATCAAAATCAAAATCCCAGGGACATCCCCCATGGGTAGTGTGGAGGGCGTGGTCCGGCGGAGGGACCAGGACAGTGGCCACGTTGCACCAAATAGCCGGACCAGTGAGTTTGCTACCCATGGGTTGGCGGTCTGGGTCGGTAGCCGGTCCGAGTTCGGCCAGGCCTGGTTAAAGTTAACCGAAATGTCGATCCATGGAAGGGAACGGTCTGGTTCGGCGGATGTATTAATCGATATGATCTAGATCGGCGGTTCCCCGCCGAACGGGCTGGAGATTGCCCCTGTTGGAGTAATCATTGCCGTACCAGCGGTCCGGCAGAACCTGTACTTGCCGAGCCTCCTGTCCCCTAACTTGAAGAGGAAGTGAGGAAGAGTTGGACAGGGGGAGGGAACCTCGCGTCTTATCCCATCCCTTATATTCAGGAACGGAATATAAGAGATTGGATAGGTTCAGGATTGAGATGTCTATCTGGATCCAAGATAGGCGGGCTCATCATACAACGAATAAGTATTCTAATGGGATTTGGACTCTGCATTCCCTTTGGCTATAAAAGGAGGTATTCACCTCTAGAATAAGGTACGTTCAGAATACTCTCAAAAGAACCCTAAACTATACCTCGATATCTCCTGT
Source organism: Rhododendron henanense subsp. lingbaoense (assembly GCA_020567845.1). Lineage (NCBI taxonomy): Eukaryota > Viridiplantae > Streptophyta > Magnoliopsida > Ericales > Ericaceae > Rhododendron > Rhododendron henanense. The sequence goes on from CM036313.1 coordinate 49,560,154, forward strand.
TTACTGACTAGAGCGTCGGAGTGCCTGCCCCGGACACCACGCTCCGGGTTTGGACACTAACGCGGTTGTTTCGTGTGCAGGTCTAACCCGTCCACGTCCAAGCCTCAAACCATCCAAGCCACAAGGTTCAACCGGAGAAAGCCTGCCACCACAATTGGCGACTCTGCTGGGGACAAGGATTAACAAACACATTTTTGTGGTGCAGCTTTCTTTCCAATTCAGGATGACAACCCCGGACGGACGACCTCTCAGTCTTGCTAACTTCAATCCAAACCTGGGTCACCACTCCTCTCAGCGGACGGTGGTAGGGCGGGATGGCATCCCCACTGGGGGTCACGGCGACCCCAGGGTGGCGGGTTCGAACATCCCTGATCCAAGCAACCAGGATTTAGGAGCAGCGGCGTTCCACATAGATGGTGTGCACCGCTCTGCAACAAGCCTCACAGTTCCTCCTCCTCCCCCACCAGTGCTCCCGGTGAGCATGGCGGAGGAGTTAATGCGACTAAGAACACAAGTACAAGAGATCCAGGCACTTCAGAGCGCCCCACCCGTCTCCAGGTCGCGGGAACGGCGACGCAGGAGGAATGCTCTCCAAACGGCTGACGCTGTTAGGGCCTCTGCCTTTGCAAGGCTCGGCCCACTATGTCGCATTGATACTAGTGGCATTGTCCATCTGGAACCCGGACACCGAACCGATGCGTCAAAAAATGATAACGTTCGCCAAGCATTATTTCCAGCAACAAGCGCCACGGCATCAAGCGCTCGTTCGAAGTCAAGGGGAAGGCCGGACCAGACTCAAGGACTTCCTCGGCTCGGCAACACAAAAGAGAACGCGGGAGATCCTCTTAATCACCCTTTTGGGTCGCGAGGTCACCGGGATAACCAGAGAGCGGACAGATCTGAGGGGCGGCGATATGAAGAGCAGGAAAGGGAAACAAGCACTCGTCTCCGGCAGCGGTCACCAGCCCATTCTACCAGTCGCCGAGCAAGGCAGTCTGGTCAAGGTCACCATCGGCGGTCGCCGGGTCGATCTGTCGGACAATCCAGACTTCAGGAAGAGAACAGCCAGGGGCTGCTACCAGAAGAAAGGTGCGAGATTAGCGCCGGCGGCGGGGCTTTAATAGTGGTAAATACTCGCACCGGCGAGAGAACCACTTACCGTCCCGTCCGGCATCAAGAAGAACCCCCGGCAGTAGGAAATAGGAGGGCCTCAGGGTCGAAGCGCCGAACCCCTGAGTCAAGTATCGGTGGCCGGAGGGCTCGGACACCACCAATCAATAAAAGGACAAGGGACGATGCTCGAGAGAAAAGCTCCGCACCTTCGGCAGTAGTCCCGCCGAAGGAAGGGGTTACAGCAACCTCGGCGAAAGGTGTCTCCCCCTTTTCCAAGGCAATAGCGGATGAGCCTCTCCCTCCCCACTTCAAGGTCCCCAAATTCACCATATACAACGCAAAGTCGGATGCGCCGACCCATGTGCAGCAATTCAAGTCCATGGCTGCGCTCTGCGGATTGAGCGAGGCAATGATGTGCCGAACGTTCTCCCTGAGCCTCCCGGACACTGCCATGCTTTGGTACACACAGCTAAAACCAGGTTCAATAAGCAGCTTCGGCGAACTGGAGCGTTCGTTTACGGCACGGTTTGTGGCAAGTAACCGGAGGCCAAAAACAATAGAAGCCTTAACGGACCTTCGGCGGAAGACCGGCGAGTCCTTGAAGGATTATTCTGAGCGTTTCTACAATGTATACAACATGGTTGAGAGCTGTGACCAAAAGACTGCGGCTACGTCGTTCAAACGTGGACTGGATAGGAATTCTGACCTATCCAAGGAATTGATGCTACGGCCGCCGAACAATATGACAGAGCTCATGCATACTGTTGCTCGGTATATAGAGCTTGAGGAGTACATCGGTGGATCCGATGTAGCACCGGTTGCCGAGCAGGGTAAAACGGCGGCCAAAGAAGTGAAGAAGCAGGTTAATGTAGTGTCTAAAAAAGAGGGCGCAGGTTTCGGCGGAAACAAAGGAAGCGGCAAGGCGTGGGACCGCCCGCCGAGCGATGGGCGGGACCACCTTGCCATCACGACCTACTTCAAGGAGCCAATCTTCCGTATGCTCCGGGAGTGTGGACGGCTTCCTGGTTTCCAATGGCCAACAGGAGCGGCGGAGAAGTTGGGAACTGCCGATGACCGGGAACCGAACCAGAGGGTGTACTGCTCATTCCACAACGAGCAAGGGCACTATACGACGGCATGCCAGCCATACAAAGTCTACCTCGAAGAGCTAGTCCAGCAGGGAAAAATGGATCGGTGGATCGACCGAACCAAATCACCGAATGCAGGGATCCAGCCGAGGGCCCAAATTCTCGACAGCGTGGTGCATTGCATTCATGGACCAATGAGCAAGATCCAGGCCAACGAGCTCCACGAAAGACTGTACCAACCTGCCCCGCCTGGGGTAATGGTGGTTCAAAATTCTTCGAAGCGGAAAATGGACGCTCGTGGCACATGGGATATCACGTTCACCGAGCAAGACTTGGAGGGGTTGTCCTTACCCCACAATGATGCTTTGGTCCTCTCTTTACCCTTCCAGCGGAAACTTGTCCGGAGGGTATTGGTCGATCAGGGTAGCTCGACGGAGATCCTATTTTATTCAGCATTCAAGGCTCTTGGCCTCTCAAAGGATCAATTGACCCCGGTGGAAGCCCCTTTAATCAGCTTTACTGGGATTCCAGTCTACCCGCTCGGCAAAGTCATACTCCCAGTATATGCGGGTTCGGTGAAATTGGATATGGAATTCATCGTGGTCAGTTCGCCGAGCCCATACAACGCAATCCTGGGAAGAAACTGGTTGCACGGCATGAGGGCTGTGGCATCCACGCTTCATCAATGTGTTAGATTCATTGGAGAGTCTGGGAGACAGGAGACCATCAAGGGGGACCAGGTGGCCTCCAAGAAGTGTTTCGTCAACTCTGTCCGCGGAAAGGGACGAGCAAAGGAGGTACAAAGTATAGAGGTACCTAAGTTGCTGGATGAGAACACCGCCGAAGAAGAAACGAGAGAGGCGCTACAAGGGCCTGAAGAAGTTGGAAGACCGGCAAGCGACAGGGCCGTGGAGGATTTGGTTCGGATTGCTGTCAATGAAGATGGGACCCGCTCTTTTCTTATTGGCTCGGCTCTTGATGAGGTCGAGAAAATACAGATGGTCGAGTTCCTCAAAGAGAACATGGAAGTCTTTGCTTGGACTCCATATGAAATGCCGGGTGTTAGTCCCGACGTGATAAAACATTCGTTGAACGTTGATCCGGCTAGGAGGCCCGTTGTGCACAAGCCTCGGCGATCTTCGGCCCTACATGCCGACGCAGTTAATGAAGAGGTAGAGCGCCTCCTCGACGCCAGAGCTATTCGGGAGGTCCAGTATCCAACATGGCTAGCAAATCCAGTGGTGGTCCGGAAGAAGAACGGCAAATGGCACGTCTGTGTCGATTTCACCGATCTGAACGACGCATGTCCAAAGGATTGTTTCCCTTGCCCATGGATCAATCAATTGGTGGATGCTACCGCTGGGTACGCTCGGCTGAGTTTTATGGACGCATACAGGGGATACCATCAAATTGCAATGGATGAAGAGGATCAGGAGAAGACGGCGTTCATCACTCCCAGTGGCACTTACTGTTACCTGGTGATGCCGTTCGGCTTAAAGAACGCTGGGGCTACGTTCCAGCGTATGGTAGCTCTATTGTTCAAAGGGATCCTCGGTAGAATAATGGAGGCATATATAGACGATATGGTCGCCAAAAGTAAGGACGCAGCCGATCATCTTCTCCACCTCGGCGAAATTTTTGGTGTTCTAAAGAGGTTCGGCTTGAAGCTGAATGCTGAAAAATGTGCATTCGGCGTTGGCTCCGGCAAGTTCCTTGGACATTTGGTTACTCGCCAAGGAATTGAGGCCGACCCAAGTCAGATCAAGGCCATACAAGATATCAGGGCTCCGGCCACGGTGAGGGAGGTTCAGCGCCTCGCCGGCATGGCTGCCGCCCTTAATCGCTTCATCAGCAAATCTTCGGATATCTGCCGACCTTTCTTTCAATCAATAAAGGGCAAGAGCCGAAGGAGCTTCGTATGGACGCTGGACTGCGATAACGCGCTCACCGAACTAAAGAGATGTCTATCCCAAGCCCCTTTGCTGGTTGTGCCCAAGGAAGGGGACGAGCTTCACCTCTACCTTGCAGTATCCGAGCATGCTGTTAGTGCTGTCCTGGTTCGGCAGGAAACCTCAAAGAGTGTGACGGGCACGGATCAGAAGCCAGTCTACTACATTAGCAAGGCGCTTCTCCCCGCCGAGACCCGTTACCTCCCAATAGAAAAGCTGGCTCTGGCATTGGTAATGGCAAAGAGGAAGCTTCTGCCGTACTTCCAGAGCTTCACCATTGTGGTCGTTACCGAGTACCCCTTAAGGGCGGTGTTACGCAAGGCAGATCTCTCTAACAGACTGTGCAAGTGGTCCCTAGAGTTGGCAAACTTTGATATCCGTTACCAGGCCAGAACGGCAATCAAGGGTCAAGTGTTGGCCAATTTTGTCGCCGAGTTCTCCCCTGGGGTGGAAGACGGCAGAAGCAGTGAAGAGGACCTGGCCAGAGAGTCCACCGGACCAGCCCCTGGACCTCGGTCGAGCCATCCAGCTCACGAAGAATATATCACGAAGCGGCCCATCCCTTCACGCCGAGCGAGCTTATTCACCGGGCACGCTTGGAGACTCCATGTAGACGGAGCGTCAAATCACCAAGGGGCTGGTGCCGGGATTGTTCTGGTGTCACCGAGCGGGACCTTGCACGAGCATTCATTGAGCATTGGGTTTCCAGCAACCAATAACGAAGCGGAGTATGAGGCCCTCATAGCCGGGCTCAAATTAGCTCGGCATATGGGTGCTGAAGAAGTACAGGTTTACAGCGATTCCCAGCTCGTTGTTAATCAGCTCAATGATGATTACGAGGCCAAGGATGCACGCATGAACAAATACGTGAGCCAAGTTGTTGCCCTAGCCGGATCGTTCAAAAATGTATTTTTTGACCACGTTGGGCGCGACCTCAATTCTCATGCCGATGCTCTGGCCGGACTGGGAGCCGTATGTGCCGATCAGAGAGGTGAAAGAACGATAGTCCTCGGCGAAGTTCCATCACCGAGCTTCGAGCCGGAGCCACAGGAAGTGATGGACATTCATCAGGCACCAAGCTGGATGGATCCCCTCGTCTCTTACTTGAAACACGCCGTGCTTCCGACCGACCCCAAAGAAGCCCATAAGATCCGTTGTCAATTTGCTTCCTATTTCCTCGATCCCTCCGGCACACTGTACCGCCGATCATACACTGGTCCAGATCTCCGAGTGGTGCATGAGCAGGAGGTGCCCGGCATCCTCGAAGAGTTGCATGGTGGAAGTGCTGGGTGTCACACCGGCGGCAGGTCCTTAGCTGACCGTGCCCTTTCCCAGGGTTATTGGTGGAAGCGAATGGTACACACGGCTACGGAGTTTGCCAAGCAATGCAAGTCTTGTCAAAAGCATTCTCCTCTTATCAACCAGCCGACCCTACCTTTGCAACCAGTTTCCAGTCCTTGGCCCTTTGCTCAATGGGGGGTGGAAATTATTGGCAAGCTGCCGAAGGCTACTGGCGGCTTTACCCATATCATTACTACTACGGACTATTATACCAAGTGGGTGGAAGCCAAAGCACTCATAACGATCACGGCCGCCGACGTGGAGAGTTTCCTTTGGAAGCATATTTTTACAAGGTTCGGCGTGCCGTACGCCATTGTGTCAGACAACGGTACCCAGTTTGTCGCCGACGCTATTAAGGCTTTATACAAGAGGCGCGACATACAGATGAAGACAGCTTCCGTCTCCTATCCTCAGGGAAACGGACAGGCCGAAGCTGCCAACAAGGCTATCTCTGCCGGCCTGAAACGCCGACTCAAAAACAAGCGCGGCAAGTGGGCAGAAGAGTTACCTGATGTTCTATGGGGCTATCGAACCACTCCACGGCGCGGCACTGGCCGTACTCCTTATTCCATGGCGTTCGGCGTCGAGGCCGTACTCCCTGTGGCTGTTACTCGACCCACATCTCGAACTGCAACGTTTGACGTTCCAACGAACGATGCAATGCTAGCCGCCGAAGCAGATCGAGCAGATGAGCTTCGAGACAATGCCCACATAAAGTACGCTGCTTATCAGCAGCAGTTGGCTCGGAGCTATAACAAGAATGTGCGGAACCGCCCCTTCAATATGGATGATCTTGTCCTTCGGCAGATAGTCCAGAAGAAGCATTTGAAGAAATTCATGCCGAAGTGGGAAGGTCCATTCCGAGTGGTTAAGAAGGTTGGCTATGGCTCATATGAACTCGCCGAGATGGATGGTACGGCTATACCGAACCACTGGAACGCACAGCTTCTTCAAAAATTTTACGCTTAATTTTCTTTTGGCTTTTCGCCTCGGCTATGTGTTAAGCCTTCAGTTTTTTACAAAGATTTGTTTCAATAAAGACTAGTTTGTTTCTGTTTTGATATGTTTTGTTCGCCTCGGTGGTATTATTATGCTCGGTTTGCCGAGGCACGACTTTTCGGATTATGTTCGGCAAAGACTTTGCATGCCATGTCCTGAAGGAGCATTCCCAGTTTCGGCCGTTCCTTTTGATCCGGCGGAGCCAACCTCGGTGGTAGGTTTCCTCCGAATCAGGTGCTGGGTACGGCGAGCTGGGACGGATAATTATTAGAGATATTTTTGTTAAAACCATGTGCATGAAGTGCAATACATGAGTCTTAACACGCATGAAGTGCAAATAAGTATGAAACATAGACAGAAAACTAACAGAGACAGAAAACTTGAAACTTTCATCATAACAACGTTGGTCCATTACAAATCAAAAACAGGGGCTCGGCTGAACAAGATACTTTTGCCGACCCTCGATTCTACAACATGCAAAATAAATTCTATACTACGGTGGGGTCGTTAGTTGGCTTCGGGATAGGCTGCTTGGTGGGGGTGATGGGCTTGGCCTTGGTAGAATCTGGGTTCTCCTCCGCATTCTGCGGCTTGTCAGGCTTGCCAACAGTTGGATTGGGCTGCTCGACGGGGCTCGGTGGCGCGTCGGCGGATGGATTGGCCTGTTCAGCTGGAAGCAGGTGCCTCGGCAGCTCCACAGGAAGCACCACAGGATCTTCTCTTCGGTGGTCATCCTTGGGGACCTCGGCATAATCAAGGCCAAGCTGGAATCCATGGAGGAAAGAGGAGGCATGGGCGTCTTCAAATCCCTTCCGCTCTCCGTCCCTGAAAGCCTTGGTGACAAGGGCTTCCACCTGCTCCTTGTAGTAGTCGCCGGCCTCGTTGAATCCATTATCACTGGCCTCCTCCAGCTGGGCCGGCAGCTCATCCTTCATCTGCTTCACCTTTTCCTTCAATTGGTTCCGCTCGGCTTCAACGTCCTTGAGCTTCAGTAGCAGGCGGTCCCTCTCCTCCAAGCCAGTCTTGGCTTCGGCGACTTTAGCCTCCAACGCCTCGATCTGGTCGTTGGCCTCCTTCACCTCCGTTCTCATGGCCTGAAGGTCCCCCCTTTGGGTCTTCCTTGTTTCAAGGAGGACCTCCATATCAGTGAAGGCTTTACTGGCACACTGGCCGGCCTGCGAAATAAGAAGAAAGAGTTAGCATCTGGAACGGGCAGTAAAAGGGACATTCAGCTTTAAACAATAAACAAAGGAAATCCATACCTTGGCTAGGAAGAGGCAGAGCTCGGCCATGTTCTTGGCCTTCGCCGACTCTAGGTTCTCCATGTCTTTGGGGAGGGCCAGGCCCTTTAGGAGAGTCATGGCGAGTAGAGGGTTCTCCTCCAGGCTGTCGCCGAGGGTGATCACATGCCCATCTGGGCATTCGAAGTCCGGAACAAAGAGCTCCGACGTTTCACCTCCGGCGAGACCAGTCTCGAGGACCTCCGCGTCCTCTTTTGCGGGTTTAGCCTTCTTCACAGCCCCCTGATCTTCCCCCCCGGCGACCGGGCGCTTGTCTCTTCGGCGGATGTTGCGGGTCTTCTCAATAGGAGCGGCGGTGGGCGGACCATGGGGCTCCGGCTTGCTGACAGGAGCTTGTACCTTCTCCTCCCTTTTGGGCAGCCCGGAAGACGAGAGGTCTTGGGCTAAGTACTGCTGCTGCAGTGCTTGCCCGGCAAAAGTAGCGAGGTCGACTGTCTTCCTCACCATGTTTTCCTTGTTCTTTTGACCGACGTACCCGTGGTAGAAAGGGACGTAACCGAGGAGGGTCGGCGCGTCTCGATTAGGGCACCGGAGCAGGGCGATCAGGTTCGTCCACCTACCTGTGATGAGGAGTCCCTTGTTTGGCGCGGAGCAATCTGCGAATAAAAGAAGAAGATCAGTATGAAGGATACAAGTCAATATAAAAGACAATGCGTAGAGAGAGATATATACCGGGCTTGTCCCCGTGGCCGGGGAATCCTCGCACTCGTGGGATTTTGTAAGGCCTCTCGACTGCCGAACCTCTCCTGGTTGGAAAGAGGTCATCAAGTTGGGGATTAATGGGACCCCACTCGAAGTTGCCGGACACCTTGACCAGGACCATCCACCACTTTTCAGTGTCGTAGAGGCGGTCCACCAGGTGGTCGAAGTGTTGGCGGGTGGTGAGGTAGTACTTGTCGTACTTGGGGATCCTTGATACCACATACATGAGCATCAGGTCCCCAAGGGTGAACGGCAGGTTGTTGGTCTCTGCCAGCCTTATCGCCGAGCTTAGGATGCGCCAGCTGTTGACTGCAACCTGGATCGGCGCAAGGTTGTAATCCGCCAGGAAGTAGCGGAGGAAGGGGTTCATTGGGAACCTTACCCCTCCCTCGATAATGGCATACAGAGGGAGAACGATGAAGTCTTCGCCGAAGGGAATCCTTTCGGTGGTTACCCTTTCGACGAGAACATCATCTGGGATCGCGTATTTGGTCCGGAAGGCTTGTGTGAAGCCACCTGGCCCATCGCCGTAGAAGTGGCTGTACGGCATGGGTCCAAGGCCCGTTGGTAGTGGAGGGATGAGGTTGACGTCCCTCGGCGGAGGAGGTTCGGCACCTCCTGCTGTGTCAGAAGTGCCCGACGGAGCACCAGTTGACGTCGATGTGCTGGCCTGGGCCCCGGTGGCCGTTCGTTCCTTGTTGGCCTCTTCTGGGACGGAGCCATGAGTGTCCTCCTCGGCGGGTTCGCCGGGGGAGTCACTCCTCCCATAGAGGATGTCCCTGGAGGACCTGTCGTCAATTTGGAGGGGGATGTGGATGCCGGGGATGATCGGACCACCGGACCGCTGGGCAAAGTTGCTGGAGCTTTCATCGAAGCTCCTGTACCCTCTGCCGAGCGCCTGGATGGTCTCTTGGAGGTCTGGGTACGCTTCAGGATCAATGCTCGGCAAGAATGAGTTGGGATCCACCATGCTGAAGACCTAAACAAAATAAGAAATTGAAGGGGTGATGAGAATTCCTACTTCAGCTTGGCTACTCATATGCATCTAGATCCCTGCCGAGGGGGGTCCTTTAGGATCCTCCTCGGCGGAAGCCGTGAATTCTTATCAAGTGTTGAGGTTGGCTCGGTGGAGGACCGCCGTTGTTGGCGGTCCAGACGGCGGCCCAGGGTTGCAGGCGGCCATGGGAGGTCGACACTATTCAGTTGAAATAATTTGTTGTATAAATGTGGGGATGAAAGTGGGGTGTTGCACTCTGAAGTACTTAGAAAGATTCAGAAAGGGTAGCGGAGTTACCTGAGAAATGCTAGGACTGAATGGCGGTGAGTGGCGGAGCAACGGAGGCGTTCGAAGTAGCAGCAGCGGTTGGAGTTGCAGAGCAAAAGAGGCGAGAGCAGAAAGTGTTCTTCTGTCCCGCCTCCCCTCTTATATATAGTGGATGGGTTGAAACGGGTGGAACCCTAAGCGTCGAACGCGAGAACCGAAGCGTCGCCGCTCCGCCCACTCTCGTCATGACACGTGGAAAGCCTGCGCCGTTTCATACTGGCGTCGTTTCCCCTTCCTCCACGTGGCACCCCACGCCGTTTGGGTTTCCTGATGGACCGTTCGATCTCTGGCTCCCAACGGTCCCATCAGCCCCCGTTTGCTGCAGATGCATCATTACCCTAACGTTTCGAGAAGGCTCTTCATTAACCCTCACTGGGCCGGCGGTATACGCTCGGCACGTTTACCTCAAGACGCCCTCGGTAGCAAGTTTTCCTTATGTGGTCAACCCCTCCCACCTTTTGCAAAGGAGGAAGAGGTTGAGGGGCTATTGTGGAGGGCGTGGTCCGGCGGAGGGACCAGGACAGTGGCCACGTTGCACCAAATAGCCGGACCAGTGAGTCTGCTACCCATGGGTTGGCGGTCTGGGTCGGTAGCCGGTCCGAGTTCGGCCAGGCCTGGTTAAAGTTAACCGAAATGTCGATCCATGGAAGGGAACGGTCTGGTTCGGCGGATGTATTAATCGATATGATCTAGATCGGCGGTTCCCCGCCGAACGGGCTGGAGATTGCCCCTGTTGGAGTAATCATTGCCGTACCAGCGGTCCGGCAGAACCTGTACTCGCCGAGCCTCCTGTCCCCTAACTTGAAGAGGAAGTGAGGAAGAGTTGGGCAGGGGGAGGGAACCTCGCGTCTTATCCCATCCCTTATATTCAGGAACGGAATATAAGAGATTGGATAGGTTCAGGATTGAGATGTCTATCTGGATCCAAGATAGGCGGACTCATCATACAACGAATAAGTATTCTAATGGGATTTGGACTCTGCATTCCCTTTGGCTATAAAAGGAGGTATTCACCTCTAGAATAAGGTACATTCAGAATACTCTCAAAAGAACCCTAAACTATACCTCGATATCTCCTGTTTACTGACTAGAGCGTCGGAGTGCCTGCCCCGGACACCACGCTCCGGGTTTGGGCACTAACGCGGTTGTTTCGTGTGCAGGTCTAACCCGTCCACGTCCAAGCCTCAAACCATCCAAGCCACAAGGTTCAACCGGAGAAAGCCTGCCACCACAGGTAGGCAATAAAGATAATAATGCAACCTGTCAACATAAGAGCTAAAAGGGACAACCCCCTTCATTAGGCAGCCCATAAACAAGACTACAGGATTAGAATTGGACTTTCCACAACTCACCCAATCTATTTGAGTAGCAAAGGATCACAAACTACAGCAGCACTTATGGAGAACGTTTGAGCAATTAATGAGAAGGCCAACGAACAAAAAATAGGCCAACACATAACAGGAACATCCGGAAGACACTGTCAGCAGAGAAGTACACAACCTGACCCAGATCAAATGGTTATAGACTTACTTAGACACTAATGGTTGTATTGGCGCGGAGTGCAGCAACTCTCTCTCCAAAATCCTCCACAAGCTCTTCCTCCTCTTCATCCTCCTCTTCAACAACTACAATTTTTCAACAAGTACATAAAACAACTGTTATATATCATCCATACAATATATCAATCTCCAATAAATAAATAAAAGGGACCGATTGCTTACTATTTGCATTGTATTGCCAATCTCGAGTACATAACAATGCCTCTACATTCTTCGGTCTGAGTGAAGAGCGATATTTGTCTATAATACGGCCTCCAATACTAAAAGCCGATTCTGAAGCAACTGTGGTGATCGGAATACTCAAAATGTCACGTGCCATGAATGAGAGATTTGGATATCTAGAGGTGTTTGCCTTCCAATAACAAAGAATATCCAAATCCACATTTTTCTTCCTGTCAAGTCTAGGCTCTTCTAAATATAAGTCAAGTTCTGACTTGACTCTACTCAATCCACATTCTTGACTCTCAAAAACATCAAATTCCTGCCAAATTTATGCAGTTAAGACTTATCAAACATTAGAATTAGAAATTGCAACTATGAACGTTGGACAAATTTAGACATATATACTCACATCCAACACATCAAGTATGTCATTTTGATTGCCTCCGCTTGAAGTGTGTGCTGCTGATGATGGATTGAAAGTCGATGCGGGAGAACGGCTCACATAGTCTTCAAACAACAAATATAGCTTCTCACGAATACATTTAACCCGATCAGAAAAGTTCACCAAATCTAGCTTTGTCAAGCAAAACTCAACAAATTGTAGCTTGTATCGAGGATCTAATATAATGGCCAACGATAAAACCATGCTATAGCATTCCCAATACTTGTCAAATTTCCCTTTCATCCTTCTTGCCATGGAACTTATAACATCGTCTAAACTTTCCATCTCCTCCTTAATGAGAAGTTGTATCTTCCACACCCCATGAAAGTATAAATTCGCAGTTGGATACCGGGACCCGGAAAATAGTGTAGTAATCTCAAAAAATGGCTTTAAAAACCTAGTTATTCTTTCAACCCTTTCCCACTCCTCTTCTGATGGGCATGTCCTGAAATTTGTATCTACCAACTGTAATCGATAACAGTTCATCTACACCCAATTTACGTAATAGTTCATCTACACCCAATTTCCCACAAACCAAATTCCCTACAAACCAACAGTACTACAAAGATCTCGCAACCCATTCGGAAAATAGATTCATGAACAACTGGAAGAGTGGAAAACAGTCACCTGTGATAGAGTTCGGACTTTGTTTGCTATTCACCGTTTCACTGATCCGACGCTAGATTTGAACAACTAGAAGAGTAGGAAATCGTTAATCGAAGTGGCTCTTCTCGAATCGCTAGGTCCGGTGTAGAGAGAGATGGAACAGAATCGTCGTCGTCATCGTCAATCGCAGCTAAAGGAACAGACGACGTTGGAGTGAGCGGAGAGGTTTTTGTCGGTGTGCTTGGGGATTGTCGTTGTTGCAAACACAGTTAGAGAGAGAGAGAGAGACGGGTGAATCAGAGAAAGACGGGGAGTGGGTGCGGGCTGAGAGAGAGAAAGAGGTGTTGGGCCATTTTTAATTCTAACCCATATTAAACCCACTCTCAACCCATTTAAACCCATTTAAATATGGGTTAATATGGGTTCAACCCATATCAACCCATCACACAATATGGGCGGATTGGGTTGGGTTATAAATGGGCGGATTTGGGCGGGTTGAGAAATATGGGTTTGGATTGCCACCTCTAGAAATTACCAAGCCCAGGCCACTCCGCTTGTTAGGTCCCTTCCAAGCTCCATCCACAATAATGTTGACCACATTCTGGTTAAAAATAATGTAGGGAGGGTACGGTTTGAGGACAAACGTTTTTTCCAGAGTGTTCGGATGGAATGGCTTAGTTTTTTTATTTTTCCCGCGAGGCCAAGAGAGACGCTCGTTTGAACCAGAGTGCAGAGTCAGCAGCTAGAGCAACAGCCGTAGATGCTAGAAATGGGGACCCCGAAAAAACTGTTTCATTCACGAGTTTCCAGATTGCCCATACGATAGAAACAAACTGATGGAATCGGTCCTTGTTGGGTGAAGTGATAGTGAGATCGATGATCCAAATCCAATATATCCATGAGCCGAAATGGAAAATGTTGTTGCATCCTTGTCAAAACAGTTAGAGAATCTAATTAAGTGAAGCATTGACAATAAGTGGGATAACAATTTGCGTGAATGTTTAATTAGAGGCACATCACTGGAACGGGCCCCACCTGTATGTGAGAGGGGTATGATTGATGTGCCTCTAAGGTGATGTGCCCCTATCAGTGTCCTTAGCAATTTCAGTGTAGTACTTGTTTTGTAATCATGGTACTTGCTAAATTGCTGATTTGGCTTTAATAATGATTATGCAGTCCACAAAGAGGCATTTAACGGGGAAACTGGACAACATGGTTCAAAAGGCGGATGCGCGGATGGAAATATCTAAGTAAATCAGAACTCATGTAGGTGACATTTTTTCTAGTTCAAATATAGATACACGATGCTGCTTGTAATTAACATGCATTGGAGTAAGAGCATTGACTTAGAACTTGTTGGGAATGCCTTGAATATTTTGTCCCACATTGGTTAATTATGTTGTTTCCATTTTTGTACCCTATTATAAATAAGGGGTTTGGGGGCTACTAATATTATGGTCTTTTGTTCAAGGGTTTAGATATTAGGGTTTTGTTCATCTCTTAGGGTTCCACCAAGGGTTTGTGTCTCCCTTTTGGGTTCTACCAGAGATTTGTTCCTAGATATCTGTTTGGTGCTTCAAGTAGAGCTACAGGTATAGCCGGCGTTTGGTGCTTCAAGTAGAGTTACAGGTATAGTCGGCTCTTTGTGTTCTCTCCCTGTTTATAGTGAATCCTCTTACTCTTTTTCCCGTGGAGTATGTTCTTACTTTGTGCTTGAGCGGAACCACGTATATCCTTGTGTTTTTGTTTATCGCTTGTTGATTTGTTATATTCTCAATTCCGTGTTCGGTACAACAAATTGGTATCAGAGCTCCGGGTTTCAATCCGAGACTTTTGTTTTCCACTGCGTATTGTGCAGTTGGTGATCGTTTCAATGGCGACTCGTTTCAAAATTGCGAAGTTCGATGGGCAGAGCAATAGTTTCAGTTTATGGCATATTAAGATGAAGGTTTTGCTTATTCAACAAGGATTATACAATACTTTATTGGGAAAATCAAAGAAGCCTGTTGATATGCAGGATAGTGTGTTTGAGAATCTCGATGTGAAGGCACTCAGTTTGATTCAGTTGTGTTTAGCCGATGATGTGCTTCGCGAGGCTGGGGAGGAGGATACGGCTGCCGGTATTTGGTTGAAGTTGAAAAGTATCTATATGACGAAGTCTCTTACTAACCGATTCTATTTGAAGCAACGCCTTTATACGTTTCGTATGAGGGAAGATACGCCCATAAAAGACCATCTAGATGAGTTAAATCGAATTATCATGGATTTAAAAAATATTGATGTTATGATTGATGATGAAGATCAAGCCCTTATTGTGTTATGTTCTTTGCCTGCGTCTTATAAGCATTTTGTTATTACCCTACTTTACGGGAGAGATACGATTTCCATGGAGGATGTTAAATCTAGTTTATATTCAAAAGAATTAAGGAAAAAGGTATCTGGTGAAAGTGAGGTTTATGCTGATGGTTTGGTAGCACAAGGAAGAACTTTTGAGAGGGATAGTAGCAGTAGAGGGGTTTCTGGCTCTCGTTCCACAAATCAGGCTAAAGTAAAGTGTTTTTACTGTAGGAAATATGGGCACATGGTGAGAAATTGTCCTAGGTTGAAAAATAAGGACAAGTTTGAAGAGATTGGTGTTGCTGGTATTGTTGAAGATGATTCCGACGATTCACTTTTGGCTCTTTCTGTGAGTGTCGGTAATGTCTGTTCGGATACGATTGGATTCTGGACTCCGGATGTTCTTACCACATGTGTTCGGATAAGAATTGGTTTGATACTTATGAATCGGTCAGCTGTGATACAGTTCTTATGGGGAATAATATGCCCTGTAGAATTGTTAGGATTGAAACAATTAAAGTCAGAATGCATGATGGGTTTGTGAGGACGTTGTTTGGTGACATATACCAGATTTGAAGAGGAACCTTATCTCTTTAGGTACTCTTAACTTTTTGGGTTGGAAGCATACCGCTGAAGGTGGAGTCTTGAGGGTTTTGAAGGGTGTTCGTGTTTTGATGAAGGGTCGAAAATCGAATAATCTCTATGTGCTTGATGGTAGTACGATTGTGGGTGCTACATCTTTGGGTTCTTCATCGGTGAATTCGAGGTTGACTCAATATTGGGTTTTTAACTTTGTGGTGGAGTCGGTAATTAACTCTGTGAGGAGTTTGAGCAGATATTCATGTGTATCTGGGAGGGATGCGTTGGGTGGGAGGTGCCTGTTGGAAGATAGAGGCTCAATTTGGAGGCATGTGCGGCTAGATTTCCTGAGTCGCGTTTACAAGGTCAAGCAGGCGTGCTTGAGCGTTGCTCGTTTGTGCCATTGGTGATTGCCCCGTGGGGGGCTTTTGGGAAGATGAGCGATTGAAGAAGATGATTGCCTATAGTGTTGAGTTCGAGGAAATTCAAGTCAAGGTGGAGAATTGTTGGGAATGCATTGAATATTTTATCCCACATTGGTTAATTATGTTGTTCCCGTTTTTATACCCTATTATAAATAAGGGGTTTGGGGGCTACTAGTATTATGGTCTTTTGTTCAAGGGTTTAGATATTAGGGTTTTGTTCATCTCTTAGGGTTCCACCAAGGGTTTGTGTCTCCCTTTTGGGTTCCACCAGAGATATGTCCCAAGATATCTATTTGGTGCTTCAAGTAGAGTTACGGGTATAGCCGGCTCTTTGTGTTCTCTCCCTGTTTATAGTGAATCCTCTTGCTCTTTTCCCCGTGAAGTACGTTCTTGCTTTGTGCTTGAGTGGAACCACGTATATCATTGTTTTCTTGTTTATCGCTTGTTGGTTTGTTATATTCTCAATTTCATGTTCGGCACAATAGAACTTGAGATATATTTTGAACCTCCCAAAGGCATGAAAGATTGAAGAAGAAGAATAAGCAAATCGTAAATCTCCTTGATCCTCCAAATCCCCTCATTTCCGTAAACCAAAAAAGAACAATGAACATTTTTCGGTTCCTTACTATTTGATGAAGAATAATGAAGCATTGGCATGTGGTGGACAGGGCCACAATTAAGAGAGATAGTAAATCGATAGAGAATTGGATTGTCAAGAAAATATATTTTGTTGCATGTGAACGAACTATTGGTATTTAAATTGAAAACCTGTTAAAAGCTAGAAACATCAAAGACATGCTGAGATTTATTTTTTGTGGTGCTGTACTTTTTCCGGTCGAACCTTGGGTGGAAAGATAGGTTGGTGTGTCTTGAGCGTGGATGAGACCTACACGAGTAGCACTCGTGTTATTGCCCAAACCCGGATCGTGTGAGTCCGGGATAGGCACTCCGACAGTCAAGTAAGTAAGAGGGTAGAAGAGCTTTTTGAGTTCTCTTTAGGGTTTCAGAGGGGTAGAGCTCAATACCTTTATCTCTAGGGGGACTGCTCCTTTTATAGGCAAAGGAAATGTGGAGACCAACCCACGTACATGCATCACACGCTCAATGATTGGCTCGTCAGTTGTGGCACCAAATCAGGTCCACAATCATGGCCCTGACGATCCCCACAATCTACTCGTGTAATTAAGGAAACCGTATCACGTCACCTGTCACTCCTACTCGACTCTACCTGACTTCCTCTCCAAGTCAGGGAGCAGGGGTGGGTCGGTGGCTGCCGGTTGATACAGCCCAGCAGAGTTCAGTGTTCGGACTTCTATTGAGGTTACAACTGGCTCGGTGAGTCTCTGCCGATCAGAACGTTGTAACTAAGGCCCGTATCAGGGTAAATGGTCCCATCGCTGGCAAACGAACTTGGCCCGGCAGGACTGGTCCGACGGAGGGGTAACTGTGCACCGCCAAACCACGACATGTATATAGGTACTTGATTCCACCACTGGTAGATGAACTTGGCCCGGCAGGACTGGTCCGGCGGAGGCGTAATTGTGCACCGTCGGACCAACCAACCCTCAAGTCAGGTCTGGCTAGCCACGTCTATCTTCAAGTCTAACCCACCGAGCCATGCCCGCCACATTTCTATCGTTTAGTTAGACAAGATTTTTGGAAGAGAGAGAATACTAAAGACAAGAGTGGGGAAGAAGACACTTGAACTCAAATTTTTTCTTGGCTTGGTAAAAAATGGCTAGAACCCACCCTTATTTATACTACCCCATGGAAGACTCTAGAACAAAGATATTTTCATACTAGATAAACTTTGACATAATTCTAAAATCATACATGTGACTAATTCTCACAAAAAAACTCCATGATAAGTATTTCACAAGGATATTCTAGAGTTTCTAAAAACTAGATATTTGTATTTTCTTCAATAATATCTTCCATCTTGGGTTATGTCAATTGAAATCTTGTCAATTAGACTTTTTTTTTATTTAACTTTCTTGTGCCAAAATACTAAATTTAATTTATACTTCAACAACGTTGTTTTGGCTTGTAAGGGTTTAGTGGGTGAGGGGTGTAGTCTTTGGACTGAGTCCCATCCTGTGTGGCTTTTTGATCCCTTGCTAAGGGATGGGAGCTCCGCTTGATATTTTGATGCGTAATAATATCCTCTGTTATCAGTTTTGGAAAAAAAAAAAACACTAAACTACTCTTCCAACTCCAAGCTCCAAGGCGGTAGTCGCCTTACCTTTTGATAACTCAGGATGTTTGAGTTAGCTTAACTGCACTTCAACTAATTTTTGGAGACCCAATCTACTAGCAGAGAGCCCAATTAAAATTTAGACAAAGCCTTAAAACTTGTACGAACTGGTCCCGTAAGAGTTGATAATAGTAGCCATGGAGATCCTTCTTCTTTTTCTTATTTTTTTTTTAAATTGAGCTCCTTGTTCATTCTTAATTTTTTTTTGAAATTTTTTCTTTCTTAATCCAAAAACATTAACTATCACTCAAAAGACAACTACACAAACTAAGATTGATTTTTTATGGGATGGAAGCGGCTCCTCTCCAGTGATAGGAGAGGAGCTTCCCTTTCCCGTACAGTTCTGTTTTCTGTTTTTTTATTTTTTGGGATTCATATTGAGCCTACATTAATGATCAAAATTGTATATTATGTACGTCGAGTACTTTAACCGTGCAAAAAATTGGCGTTCATCGGATGTTGTCGTTCAATGGTAATTAGTTGGTTCACATAAATCAAAAGATGTACTGAACACATTGGATCGAAACCACTTTTTCCCACTTTTTTCCAGATAAATGTTTTCTCATCAGATATCGAGCGGTATTCGATCAACACCAATTTTTGCACCATAAGAGTACTCATCGAGATGTACATAATGTACGATTCCGATCATCAATGTGAATCCGATATGGACTCGGAAAAAGTGGAACCGGACGGGAAGCTCCTCTCCCATTTTTGGAGAGAAGCCGCTTCTAGGAATAAGGTGGATTTGGCATTAGAGCAACTTTATCAGTTGAGGTAAAATAGCTAAAAAGCTATTTTACCTAAGCAAAACCTCCAAATGAGCACTACACCAGATTAGGTAAAGGCTGAGCTAAAACCCATCTATGAACAGTGCTTAGGTAAATATACCTAAGCACTATTCACCATGTGAATATTATTTTATTATTGTTCTCTCCCCCTCTCTCTCTCCCCAGAAAAGAAAAAAAATAAAAGTAATAATATTTTAATAGGAAATAGGTTAAATAGATAGGATTGGTGTAGTGTTAAGAGAGATGTGAGTATGTAAAATAAAAAAAAGTGCACTGTTCACCAGCAATTTTACATTTTTATTGGTGTACATGCTCTAAAAAAGTCAAATAATAACTTCTTCTTCTTCTTTTTTCCCTTTATTCAAATATATATATTTTTTGCATTTTTGGTACAGCAAGATTAAACCTACTAGTTTTTGGTACATCAAGATAATAATGTTCGAATGAGGCACTTACTGATATCTGATCAAGCTGATTTTTGGTACACTTGTTCTACTTAACTAACTTTATGAAGTGAAGGTTTCCGATTATTGGTGCGAGATTGGAGCGGGCCCCATTGGGGTGTTGCTCTTGGCTTTTGTGCTTGGGGCACAACAGCCCCCCGCTTAGTGGCTTATGGCTCACTCGCTTATGGCTCACTCTCACATAGTTTGAGTGGGGGTTTGGGTGGTCAAGAGGTCACGAGTTTGAGTTGTGCTAACGATGTCCTCTCAAACTTGGTTCTTTTGCGAAACCCGGCTGTGATCCTCTAGCCTTTGGTGAGGTTGTAGTTGCTACGGCTCTTTAATTTTTTCCAAAATCGACCACGAGTCTGAAGTCCCTATTGTGGAATGTGGCTCTTTAATTTTTTCCAAAATCGACCACGGGTCTGAAGTCCCTATTGTGGAATGTGGATACATCTAAGGCAAGGCCGTTGACGAGCACAAGTGGAAGGAGGTAGTTGAAGGGAGGATGTGCCTGTTGCCAAACATATACAAAAAGGGTGTGTTTTCTAATGATGCTTCTAAAATTTTCTCCACCCTATATAAACTTTTTGATTTGGTATATATTCTTTCTTTCTTTCCTAAATTTTTTATAGATTAAATTTATATTTTTACTGTGTTAATCATTCATCGCGATCATTGCCATGAGAATCTCGATGATAAGAATCTAAAAGTAAAGAATATGACAAAAAACTAGTTAAAGACGATTTTTTTGTGTGGAAAATAATGTCTTTTTTCTTCTTTAATGTAAACGAATGATTAACTCTCAAAATTCTGAAAGAAAAAAGTTACTGTACTATAAATTATAAAAAGTGAATACTACGAAAAAGAACGATAAAGTAATAATTTAGGATGAACCTAAATCACAAGGGATTTGGTCGAGTGGGTATGAGAAATCTAATAAGTAAACTGTCTTTTGTGAGGTTGCATATTTGAACCTTACGAAGGGCAAACATTGCAAACTTTGGAGCCATTGGAAGGTTTGCTTAATCGTTAACTTCAGGACTTCAGAATTAGTCGAGGTGCGCGCAAACTAGACCAAACATCCGTTTATCAAAAAATAGGATGAACCTAGCTGAGTGTGTTCGCCAAAAAAAATTACTTTGACAGATTTTTAGCTTTAGCTTCTAAAAATTAATTTAGAATGTTTGTCAAAAATTTTACAAAATGTTTTTTAGAATCTACAGATTCTGAAAACTTGAAAAAGAAATTCTCAAAATTTGAAAGTTGGGTTTGGGTGGCTTTTGGAATAAAATTCCCATAATCTCGCAGCTGCAATAAACATGACTCTCAACTTTTACTAATATTTGAAATCTGAAATCTGTGCAGAATTTGAAGCTGAAATCTAAAATTTGTATCTACAGCTATTGCAAAACACGCCCTAGTTGGCCGCACAAATTGCCAGCGGAAGATGGCGGATGGACGAGTTAAAATAGAAAATCGAGAAGTATCAAACTGATAAAAGTAAAAGTGTTGGGAAGCAATTGAACACTGTTAAAACCACAGGGACCAACAGTTTGATTCAACTAAACAGTCCTTAAAAATACATACTACATCTCATTTGTTTGCCTTTTTCGGCTGAAAGTTCTTCGATTCTATTTCTGACCGAAAACATGGCTTTGCAGACTGGGGTTGCGGCCTCCAAAGTTCTAATCCTCGTCGGAGGAGTCGGAGCTGGTAATTTCTCTATACGCATACATATACATCCATACGTATATAGATACAGATACAGATACAGATACAGATACAGATATACCCAGTACATATATATCATTGGCTTACCTCAACTTTCAGTTCATTGGATTCTGTGCTATTGCCTTCTTTGATTTGACTCAATAACCCATATACCCAATTCATTCATACCCATACCCATGAACCTTTATGAATCTTAAATGTTTTTGATCTACTTAAAAGCTTTTTGTTTTTGTGATTCTGTTTGATTCTAGGATTGAGTGTTAGTTATCACGCGTGGGGATGCTGTTGCCAAGTCCATGACTTGGAAACAGATGAATTTGCCCTTTACGATTCAGTAAAAAAATCTTGACTTGGGGGCACTTTTTTAATTTCTCAATGATTTACCATGGCAAAAGAGCCAACAGGGTAAGTTGTAGTCTTGTAGGCATGATTGTAATAGGTTGGGTCCTGGTTAGTTCTAAGTTTGGAAAAAAACACTTTTGAGTATGCTAATGCCATTGTGTACGTATATTGTAATGGCAAAGGATACGAGGGTGCGAGAAGTTTGTATAGTTGTTTGGTCTGGGACGCTACGTATTGCAGTCAAAAGTAAGAGATAAACACCCTGCCTATTTATAATCTTGTGCTCCACTCAGTTGATAAGTTAATAACTCATAGTTCATGGAATGCCTGAAAGAATTTAAACACTCAATCATTTGAACGTGTAAAGTTGTTAGCATCTACACAAAATTATTCCAAAGAATCCAAACTAACGACAATAAAAGGATGAGGGCTCCTCTTTCCGGAAAATAGACAGCCTGGCGCTACCGCTTGTTGCTAGCAATGAGTGCTACAAATGAAGCAAGCAATTGGTTTTTATGGGCTCAATGACTGGATTTGCAATTGGACTTTCAATTCAATGGAGGCTACAGATTAGTTCACAGATTGGGGGTAGTTGAGGCACGCACTAGGAAAGAGATGTATGGGATTAATTCCTTGCACTTTGATACCCTAAGTAGAAAACCATTTATAACCAACCATGCTCAATAAAGACTATCTATCATTTGTTCACGTGTTCAACAAGAAAAAAGTTCACATGGGGAAAAATATTTGATATAACAATTTAAATATCTAAGCAACAAAGCGTCAGCGGAGCGGAATGAAGCTTTGGTGGCAATTCTGACAATGCAAAGCGATAGCGAAGCGTCATTCTCATAGTGGGGCGCTTCGAGTTAGTGAACGCTGTAGCGCTGAAGCCCTATGAGCTATAATGCTGAGCCAAGGATGCCATCAACATGCGGATTGTCCCCTAGGCCTCTAATCTAAGTGAACAGTGATGCTGATCTTTCTTCCGCAAAATGCTACATTTGTCTTGCTTAGTCATCAGACTCATCACCCACTAAAGTCTGAACCATACTCTAGATTCTCATTGTTCCAGTCCAGTGGATAATTCTCGCCATCGTGTTGACCCATTATCACCATCTACCAAAGGAGAAAGTCAAAAAGGTTCCTAAAAACACTAGTGAAACTTACTTCCCTTGGTTCCAAAACTCTGAGTTCTGAAATATGTTGGAGATATTTTATGCCATTTCTTTGCTATTAGAATCTAATCTCCTCCATTATGGAGGGGCCGCAAACCGTTGCAATCCATCTTCAACTTCCAAAATTCACCGGAGTTGGGAAATTATGCGAATCTAGTTTCACACGGATGCTTCAATTCCGTTTGTTTGTGTATTCTCTCGTCTTCGACAAAATTATGGCATTCGAGGATACTTTCCGGTTTCCAACTATCATGGCCCTGCTGACTCATAGTTTGTTGCATTTTCATTCAACATGAGCAGTTCCAATAACTTTAATTACTGAAGACTCAATTTCTCCGAGATAAAGACCCGTTTTCTTCTCTAGAAGTTTCAAACGCATTTGTGGATAAAGCTCCTTTACGAGAATATGCAATAATAATGATGAAACCACACTGCTTTATATTACTCCAAATAGCAGACTTGTGTGTGCAACCTGTCTCAGCCAAGTCATCTTAACCTGTGCAGTACATGCCTCAACCTGGATTTTACCACGGGAACTAATTTTGCACAATAAGTTGCAGAACTTAGTATCTCTTAGTTGGTTGTAGCAGGCTGCTTTATTTAGTTGGTTGTAGCACTGCTCATATCAATTCTGCTTTGTCAGGAGTTGCTTCTGTTTGCATGACTTTGTTTGTGTTGTTCGTACCAAAATGTAGGAAATTGTTTTGTTTTCTTCTAGTTTACATCTATCTTCATCTGTTTCCAATTGCCATATAGGTCTAGCTGGTACAATTGTTTTGAGGAGCGGGCGCTTGTCTGATCTAATATCGCAGCTTCAGGAGCTAATAAGTGGTGTCAATGAAGCTGAGATCTCACCTGATAATTATGATAGTGCACTTCTTGCCACACAGGTATTACTCATATCTAGGTGTTGTTTCATTTAGTAATCATTTCTTGGGGCTTGCGGGTGGTTGGAGGTACTTGGGTTTACCCTGCAGAGGTGGGTCGAAGGCAGCCTTCGAGGGCTTCCTCGTTATCCAGAAAACCACAAATATTAATATGTTGAAGACACTGTTCAGTTGTTTAATTGAGAAAATAACTTGGCATATTGTCCGAGACACAAGGTTTTGTAGTTTTTCTCAAAGTTTTTGAACTTAAATTTACCAGCGCTTTTCATTTTTCATCAAGTTAGTGAATGCAATTATTATTCAGTTATAAAACTTTACTTTCTTTTTGTCTTTAGATCCGTCATTTGGCACAAGAAATCAGGGAGTTAACAACATCCCGCCCTATAACCATATATAATGGCAACTCTACTTCTGGCGGTACGTCGATTTATAATCTTTTGTGTTGTACATGTAAAGATCTCTCTTCTAATATCTCCAAATTTGTCTCAAGACTCTCAACAACTACTTCATTATAGCTTGTTAATTATTAGGATTTTTGGAAATGTGTCCCTTTGAGGAAATGGTGGTTGATGGTGTTCTCCAATTGAGTGCATTAGAGGGTATTTTGTTTCTTTAATTGGAGTACCAGAAGATTAAGCAATGGGTAAATCAGTTTCATTGGCAAGTACGTTAAAAAGATATTGACTCATTAAATTACGTACCTCGCCATGTTATACCATAACTTGGTTTTTGAGCTCACTATTCAACATTTTAGCAGGAAATGTCATTCATGAAAACGAGTAATAATTTTTGAGATGGAGAGTTTTTGTTCAGAACTGGGCTGTGATTTCTGATGAATTCATTTGTACAGTGTATGACCTGGATATTTGGACCAGATATTGGGTGTAAAACCTCCACAACTTCTTTTCTGTTCCCCGTCTACCTTCCTATGAAATTTGGGAACGAATACCTGCGGCTGTGGTGGTCTTATCTTCTGTTCCCAATGCTTAAGCTTCCTCAAGGATTCTTGTTTCTATTTTTTGTGAAGAAGCATGTGTAGTAAGCTGGATAATTTATTGAATATGCGACCCCTTGAAAAGTTTGCAGTTTCTCTGCCATGGTATTTGGGCTCTAGGTGCGCACTAACTTTAACTACCTCTTGATTCCAAAAGTCTAAGGTTGTATTCCTAAAGCAAACCTTCAAATGTCCCAGACCCAGTAGATCTCAAATTCCTGATATTGGCAAAGACCAGCTTTTATATTGATTGACTGGTCGTTGATGTGCATGGTGATGCTACTTTTTATTACGATGCTTCAGACTTGCCACTATGTGCTGAAGTTGAACCATTTGAGAATAAACCTGCAATTTAAAAAGTAAACCGAAAAGGGTTAGATGAGAGAATATTGTCATAACCAAATTGGTGGTGGAGATCTATCCTGACCAACCGAGAAAACCTCTTGTTGTAAAATTTTGAGCCTTCATGAAAGTTTGTGCTCAAAAGGTTTTATGTACTCCTTTAAAGTTCAAAGCAAATTTTAGTTGCTCAAATGTCAACAGTTTCCAAGGTAAACCAAAGATTTTCTTTCTTTGGTGTGTAAGCGCAGATGCGCATTCCACCAAATCGTAGATTCTTAATAAAATCATGGTTATTTGCATTGATGGAGTAGTCCTCTTTGAGGATCTTCATGAATCTAAAATGCTCTCATGTTTTTGTGCATGCGTGCAGGGAGTTCTACTTCTTACTTGCTGCCAGCTGCAGCACTTGGAGCAATGGGATATTGTTACATGTGGTGGAAGGCAAGAGTTATTGTTGGCCTTAGAAGCCTTTAGATTTTTTTTCCCCGTTAACTTTCAATTCCTTTTCATTATGTTTTTTTTTTCATCATGGGTGTCTTGTAAATATCTTTCCTTCACAACACAGGGCTGGTCACTATCTGATGTTATGTTTGTAACAAAGCATAATATGGCAAATGCTGTTGCAACAGTGTCTAAACAGTTAGAGCATGTATCTGAAGCATTAGCTGTAAGTACCGGAGTTATTTGCGCAAATGTATAATCCGCGATTTCGCTATAGTAGTTCTGAATCATGGTATTTGCTATGCTGCTGATTTTGGCTTTTACAATGATTATGCAGTCAACGAAGAGGCATTTAACGAAGAAGCTGGAAAACTTGGATTGGAAGCTGGATGAGCAGAAGGAAATATCTAAGCTCATTACAAATGACGTAGGTGACATTGGCCTTGTTCGTTTAGCATATTTACTTTGTTTTAACTTTGTTTTTCAATCATTACCCTATTTCTCCAATTATTAATTTCATTTATCTCTCTATCTCTCTCCACTCATTACCCCTTTCTCCAATCATTACCCTATTTCTCTCTCCACCCACTGCCAAAACTAAAATACCCAAATGTGCTAAACGAAAGGCCATTGATTCTGGTTCAGATTTAGATACACGAGGGCTTGTAATTAACATGTATTGACATCCTGTCCACACAAGCTAGAGGGTCTTATTATCAAGTGCCACATAGTTTTGTTCCACTTTCCCTTAGTTGATCCATTAAGATTGATAGAGCATTTGCTTGGCTTTCATTGCACTAACCCACTAAGAGCATCACTTGGCTTAGAATTTCTTGTGTTAGGCTTGGCTTAGAATTTGAGATATGTTTTGGACCTCCCAAATGCATGAAAGTTTGAAGAAGAATAAGCAACTCACATATCCTCTTCTCCATATCCCCCTTTCATAACCAAAAAAGAACAGTGAAAATTTGGCTCCTTACTATTTGTAGAAGAAGATGAAGGAAGCACCGACATGTGGTGTACAGGACCAGATATATAGTAAATCAAAAGAGAATCAGGTTGTCAATTTTATGTGGAATGTGAATAGGTAGCTAAATTGGAACCAGTTTGTCGCGTGCTGAGATTTCTTCTATTAATTCATCCACATCAATCTCTGCCAACCAGGATGGTGTTTGCATTTGGTGGAATTCAAGAGATGGTGACACTGACATATAAAGTTGTGCTATGGTCACTGTAGCTTAGGTTTCCTAGCTATTACCATACGTATATTCATTTAGAATTTGCTTGTCTGCAGGTAAGCGAGGCGAAGTCAAATCTTAATCAAATTGGCTATGATATTGATATAATCAATCAGATGTTGTCTGGGTTGGTGAGTTATTAGGATTTTTATATTAAGCTTGAGTCACAAAAATTTGACTGTAGTGGTATGATGGCTATTTCACTAATGTTGTAATTGTTGATCACAGGAAGGAAAGATTGAACTTCTTGATAGCAAACAGGTTGGTTGGTTATTATTATCTGGTTCAATAAGAACCGTTATGCCTTCCATGTACTCTATTTGGCTAATGTTTGGGTGCTTCTTTATTTTCTACTCCACACAGGATATGACTAATGCTGGTCTGTGGTATCTTTGCCAATTTGCCGGAGGTGCCAAAGATGAGATGAATAATAAACTTTTTCAGGTCCGGTATTTTGCTACATGCTTGCACTTTATATGCCTTGGTGCCTTGAGGAGGATTCTTTGTACCAAGATAAGTTAGCTTTGAGGTTGTGTACGAATCCATTTTTTTTTGGGTAACTTAGCTTGAAATAGAAAAAAGGCTAACCGAATATACAGCCTATAAGGGGCATACCCCAGGAGGAAAAAAGAAAACAAAAACCTAAATAACACAAAGCAGATATCCAAAAACGCTCAAAGCACAACAAGAAAGCAACACAAATGACAAGCAAGCCTAACTCCTTGAAGCCGCTAACATCTTAATTTTCTCCCGAAGCTTCTTTCTTGTTTCACCCTCCACCTTATTCAAGCTCGGATGAGGTCCAATGAAATCGCCTTCCAAAGGGATCCTTGGAGGCTCTCGAAAACGTGTTGATCGACGGAGAGCCACGGGGGGAAGCCCTTGTTGATTGCTACCCTGAACTTGGACAACCGGAGTAGTGTCACAAGATACAGGATAAAGCACAGTCGACTGAGGCACAGTCCCTGCATCATCTTTGTTTGTTACTTTTACCACGGCAGAGGCACCCGAATCCTCACATCTCTCTAGATTCCCAACTTCGTTTGCTGTAGAAGAACCACATAATGAAGAAGAGATGGCCAAAGGAGTTCTTTTGGCTTTCTTCCTTTTCACCTCGACCCATTCATTTTTATCTCTATCTACTCTCTCCTTAGCAGCTCGCTCTTGAACAACTGGGACTACTTGTCCTACTGGCTCATTGGCAATTCGCTCTTTAATGACCGAGACTTCCTGTCCTACCGTCTCTTTAACTTTCCACACTTGAGAAGAAGGAGCTTGGGGCTTGACTCCACAAGCATTAGTAGTATGGCCAAAATTTTTGCAAAAGTGGCAAGCTTGAGGTTTCCAAGGAACCTCTACTCTAATTTCATATGGCTCACCGTAACCCAAGTTGACAACAAAGGACTTGGGAATCTCCTTTGCCACATCCACTTCAATACAGACACAAGCAAACGTCAACCGGCTATGATCTTGTGTGAACTCGTCTAGGTATAGGGGGTTACCGATATAACTAGCAATATAACTCAAACCATCTTCAGTCCACGATTCAAGGGGAACATTGTAGAGTTTAACCCATATCGGAACACTAGAGAAGGCGCCTTTAGTAAGATGCATTCCAGGATGCCACTTTTTAATCACAATATGTTTGCCCCCACAGAAATATGGACCGTTCTCAATAATGTAGTCCAAAGCTGCTGCGTCCTTAAAGTTGAACACGAAAAAACCATTGTCTAGAGTGACGACATCCTCAACGTCGATTTTCCAAACCCGTTGAGCCCATGATCTAACTTGGAAGTAGGATAAACGTTTGTCTACAAAGCAGCCCACAATAGCATTTTTCCATTTCAAAGCTCCATTTTCAGAAATTTTAGTCGGAATCATAACTTGACCATTCTCATACACAATTGGAAACTTCTTAAGGTGTTTACTTAGCTTTCCATTTTTTACTAAAATCTTCCGGTTAGTCCAAGCATTAGCTTGACCGTCCGATTTATCCCCTTGAACAGGATGACCCTGAGGAGGTGTCTTAATCACTCCTCCACCATACTCAGTTGCCTTGGCCGAGGATTTCAATCCCGGACTAGGATCAACTGTGCCGAGTTTCGGCCAAACATCAATGGTAACCATCGACGCAATAGCCACTTCCTGGACTATATTGTCAGTGGCCACAACTGGAAAATCATCATCTTCCTCATCAATAGAGACAATTTCGACATCAGAAAAATCATGCCCATTATCAATTTGGTCGTGAAAGTCCCGTAGAGTTAATTTCTGAGCCGATTTTAGTTTACCCATGATTTGCAAAGACTCGAACGTTAAGCCCTAACAAGAGCAGGGAGGGTACTTACCTTTCTGACTAGAGAAGAACGGAGAGGCCTAGGTGAGGCCCCTTGATTGAATGACTGAACGACTGACCTGTGTGGAGTCGACCTTCCGGATGTTCCACTACTAACCTGCGCACATCCCTCACTTCCCCTCCTTCCCTTCGCTGTTCGCCGCCGTACGCCCCACAAACCCCCCAGCGAGCTCTCTCAGACCAGTCCTCGAGAATCAGCGTGTATCCAGAGGAAATCCACAGCTGAAGAAGAGGAAGAGAGGAGAGAAGAGGCGGGGGAGGAGGGGAGGCACGGCCGGCGAGGATTGCCGGCGGTCGGAGCGGCGGCTAGGGTTTGGGGAGAAATCGCCTCATTTCGCCCTCTTTTCTCTTTTTAATTTTGAGGACATTGTTTCTGAACACTTTCATAGTCGCGCATGTGAGACATTGAACACGGTCGGTGCTTAAAGTCATTTTGTCGAGAACAAAGGGATTTCATTGATAATTCCTCAAAAAAAGTTTGAGTTCAAGTTTATCTGGTATGAACTACTTGGTTATCATTTCCGCCAACCAAGGTTTGATCAGAGTTGGAATTGGGTTTGCCATTTGGGACCAGCAATTCAATTGGCTGAGTATAGGAGTAGGATGTATCAGTATGACTTCAATGCGTGCGAACATCCTGTCTTATACCAAGCCACGAATCTTACTTCCTATTCAAAGTTCCAAGCCAAGAGCTAGCATCCAAACCCTCCTTACAATGAAGGACACTGCCTTCTGAAAAGCCAGAAAGCGTGTGCAAACCGTGTGAGAGTGAAGACAAAGAGTAGCCAGAAAAAGGACAGACAGTCAGACAAGTGGCTCTGTGTCACATTTTACTGGCGTACGCCAGTCATCAACCGGCGCACGCAGGACACTTTCCTCTACTGGCGTACGTGGCTCAACTACTGGCGCACGCAAGTCAGGCATGCATCAGATGCCAGCAACAGCAGCAACTGTCATCGAACAACCGTTTTCAATTCTGGGGCTTATTTAGCAAGTTTGTCGATTCGTGCAAGTCATAAATGGTATTTGGGACTGTAGGGAGGCGTCGGCTCGGAAACGTCACGCCAAACGAAGAATTCGGACCTCCGGCGGCCCGTATCCTCCTAAATTTAGGATACGGAGACTCAAGATTCGTACCGAGGGCTTCGTGCCAAGTTTTCTTATACCGTACGTGTCATGTAGGCCTTATGTGACTATACGGGGGTGTCGGTTTCAGTCCGGGACCATATCGAGTCATTTTTGGTGTCTTATGTCTATTTTATGACATTTTTGAGCATTTTGCGGCTTATTTCCCATTTTGGGGTCGTCTTTCTCGAATTTATCCACTCATACAAGTCACGGTACATCTCTTTGGTCTCACAAAAGTGTCAGTTTCCCTTTCAGAGGAGGATTGGGCTTTTCAGCCCACTAACACCAAATTTCCGTATCCTCCGCGTGTCTTAGAGATACGCGACGTATCCTGGGACTTTCCTTCCCTTTCATTCGAGCTGGGTCAGTTCTACACATATCCTAGCGTTTGTCAATCGATTCAGAGCGTTTGTCAATGCATGTCAGATGTTAGTGGTAGTTTTGTTCACTTCTATCAGCAATATCATCAATTTGGAAGTCGAATAAACAGAAATTGCAATTATTATACTATCCAAAACATATAGAAATGTATCAAGCGGCACAACGGCCCGAGCAAGGCAAGTAAAGTCGTGTAGCAGGCATAACCGCCTATGAATCAACGGGCACGCAGGCCCCCATATCAAAATCGAATCAAGTCAAGTCAAAGTATCAAAAGGGAAAAGACAGTAAAGTAGCTGAGGCTCCGTGGTAGCCCTCACTCGAAGAGCTCGTCGGTGTCGCCGCTGCCGTCCTCGCTCTCCTCAGCTGCAGCTAAGTCTCTCTGAGTGGTCCTGTACCTGGGGTCGCTGGCAGAGTCAGAGCCGCTGCTGAGGGACACGGGCTCCTCGTCCTCGTCTTTGTCCTCCTCTCTCCTCTTCTTCCGTGCGGGCCCCTCCGCTGGCTGCTTCCGAGCATCCCTCTTCCGCAACTCTCTCTGAGGCGGTGGTGACCCGCTGTCAGGGGCTATCACCACCCCTCTGGCCTCGCGCCGTGTAGTCCTCGCCGGTCGCTGGACTGTAGCAGGGGCCTTCCCCTTCCCTCTGCCCTTCTGAGGGGCCGGCCTCGCTGTCTGCCGCCTGAAAGCCGCCCTAGCGTGTCCCTGCATTGTCAATTCAATTCGATATCAAAATTGTGCATAGTGTATATGTAAATGCTGAAACAGGAATCAAGAGCAGGTACTTCTAACATGCATTGTAACAGACATGCACAGCTGATAAGTATCGAATTCGGAAGTCTGGGTTATACCTGAGGCTGCACAGTAGGCGCTGGAGCTGCCGGCGGGTAGTGCAACTGCAAGGGAGTACCACTGGCTATCTGATGGAACTTCTTCTCCATGGCAAGCATCAAGCGCATGGACTCCCTCGCCCACTCTAGCGGCACCTGAATCACAAGTATTGGAAGTCAAAGGCAGTTCAAATACAAGACAAGCATGATACGAGAAACAGGGAATAAACGAAAGCTGAAAGTACATCATACCGGTCCTGTGACCTCCGCCGGCTCAGTCCGGGCAGGCTCGAAACGGACCTCCGCAACCTCCCCCTGAGGGTCACGTACAGACAGCGTCCAAGAAAGCTGGGTAAGCCCCGTCGACTCCGCGTACTCACTCCTCTCCTCAGGCCTCCTCCTCCGGCCCTGCCTCTCCTCACCAGCTACCAGAGCCTCGTCCCTCACCGCCCTGTGCTCCATCACCCCGAGCGCTCCCGCCAAGTATCGCCTCCGGTAAACGGCGTAGTCTCGCTCTCGTTTCAAAAAGGGAGCCGCAGGAACAGGGACAGTAAACCTCCTCAGCTCTCTCAGCGTGTATCTCCCAGTGTGCGAAGCACGGAGCGGAAGTGGCCCAGGGACGAGGAACTCGGACGAGTCGAGTGACTGTCGCGTCACCCGATCGCCCAAGTACCACTGCCACCCGAAAGCCGACTCCAGCAGCACCCGGCTCGCTGTCACCGCCCTGCTCCGCGCCAGGTACTCAGGCTCAGGCCCTGCAGGCCTCCAAGGGTCCCACTCCACCTGTAAAGCAATCAAAGGCATCAGCGACAGCATTAAAGCAATTCAAAGGCATGAACTACCGAAAAGGAAAAGCAGGTCTCACCTGAGAGTCTGTCAAGTGGTCAAGGTACAGTCGGAAGTCTGCCAGCGTCTTTTTCGTCTTCTTCCTCCCAATACGGAGTGGTCCCCAGGCCATCGCACGAGGAAGCACCCTCGGGTCCGGACTCCTATTCTCCGGAGGGTACATCCTCAGCACCTCGTAAGCCCACAACTGCAAGGTTTTCAAACAATCAAACAATCAAGGCATCAGAAATACAGTATATGCAGGGTAAAGTACAAGTATGGAGCAGAATTGAAAGACAGTATTGATTCTTTACCTCCCAAACTCTCCAGTACCCAGCAGCCGCCCTGCTCCCTCTGGAGAACTCACCCAAGAAGCAGTAGCACGTGCCCAACGCCGCTCCTCCCCAGTCGAACCGAGAGGCCGACCGCAAGTCAAAGAGGGCCGGCAGGTAAGACTAGTGCACCGTAGACCTCTTGTTCGGGTACAGAGTAGCCCCGAACAAGTACAACAAGTAAACCCTGGCCAGCTGTGTCGACTCTAACTCGGAGACCTGCCCTCCTGCCAACTCCAACTCCGGGACCCTCTGCTCCACGCGTCTCGCAAACTGGTCGTATGAGACCATCTCTGAGCTCCCCGCCGGCACCATACCTAAGAACCACTATAGCGCCTCCCTGTCTCTGTGGATCCCCGAGTCAAACGGGATCGGGTCCCCTCCTACCCTCAGGCCCGTGATGGCCGCAAAGTCCGTCGGAGTCACCGTCATCTCCCCAATCGGGAAGTGGAAGGAGTTCGACGTGTCCCACCACCTCTCCGCCAGAGCAGACAGTACCCCGTGGTCGCTCCTCACCGCTGTCAGCGTGGGGATGAACACGCCAAACCCCGCCGCATCCACCAGCTCTCGTGCCCTCGCTGGCAAACTCAAGTACAGCTCGAGCGAGTGTGCCGGACCACCATGCCCCCGCGAGCTAATCACTCCTCTCTGCACATCACAACAGCCAAAGCAACAGAAACAGCATCAGTACAACAGTTCAAACTCAGTGGATAGTCGAATCAAGGATCTAAAGCATCAAAGCATTCGTTCAGTCAATTATTGTTTCAAGGCGTTCGTTCAGTCAATTATCGTTAAGGCATTCGTTCAGTCGATTCATTCCGTCGATTATCGTTTCAAGGCACCCTATCAGTCGATTCAAGTCATTTGGGCATCCTACTCAGTCAAGTCAGATTTCGGGACAATTCATTAGTCGAGTTACGTTACATGGCACACCACAAGTCAATATCGATTATCTACAGGTATTCTATGGTCGAATCGTGCAGTCGGAGCTCTCTGCAACAAATCCAGTCTATTCCAAGTCGAGATATCACTAACTCTACACAGTCAATCAAATGCGAAAGGGTCGAATGTCATGCATCACAAGTACGAAACGAAGACTAAAGGAGAATTTTAAAGAGTGTACCTCAGTCCAGCCCCTGGACAAGTGCTGCTCACGGTCCCTCAGCACCAGCTCCACGTCGTAGTCTCTCTGTAAAGGGACGTAGCTCTCAGTGCCCGACGCCACAAACACGTGCGGCTCTGGAGGAACGTACGTCTCAACCACAAACGGGGTACGGGCAGCCGACCGTCTGGTCTCCGCTAAGTCCACAGCCACCTCGTACGCCCCGGGACCCTCCTCCTGCTCCCTCTCGGCCTCCTCAGCCTCTCGCACCAACTCCGCCTGCTCTCTCTCCGCCGCCTCGGCCTCTCGCCTCAGTCTCTCTGCCTCGTCAGACAGGGCTATCTCTCTCAACCGCTCCTCGCGCGCCCCTCTCAACCACCGCAACCACCTCAGGGTTTTCTCTCATCAACCGGGCAAGCACAGACTCCCCCACAAATTCCGCCAAGTCACGGCTCATGATCGGCTCATGACTGGACGAACCCGCGGGCGCCTCAAACTCGATCCGCTCAATGTGATCTGCCCTCGGTATGTCCCCCACCTCCGCTACCACAGCCGGAGCCTTGCCACTCGCCGGATCCCTCGACGGAGTCTCCGGTCGGCCCTCACCAACGACGCCGCCACTGCCACTGCCGCCGGCCTCAACCGAACCACCCCCGGTCACGACGAAACCCTCTATGCCACTCCTCGAGTCCAATCGTTGCACCTGTGGACCCCCTGGACTCACCGCTACCGGCGTACGCCCCTCCTCCACTGGCGCACGCCGCTCTTCGCCACTACCCGCCTCCACTGCATGGCCTCCATTGCCGTCGCTGCCGCCTGGAACCTCTGCACCGATGCCCTGTGTACCCTCTCCAGTCGTTTGATCGTCGATCGGAGTCCCCAAAGCCTCGACTTCGTGGCTCGGCCGAGCCACCTCTCCGCCACCACCTTGCTCGCCATTACCGCCGCCGGTTTCTGCCATTGGTGATCGTGGATTACGGATTTTGGGGTAAGATGAGGGAGTTTGAGATTTGGGAGAGTTTGGGAAGTTTGGGGATGTTCGAAAACCGAAGAATGGCGGTTTCGTGTCTGGTACAGAAGTTTATACGACGTGAAGTAACATCGGGCCGGGTCTGGGCCGGATCTGGGCTTGGTTACTTCAGCTTAAGTGGCGTACGACACAACTCCACTGGCGCACGCCAGTAGTTCTTGGGCCTGGGGCCCAGTTTGCATCCTGTGATTAAAATGAAGGCCCATGGTCGTCAAATTGATGTCATCACTTCGGATGGTTACTCCCCAAGCAGAGTTCGTCCAATTTTGAATCAACGACGATCTATCCGTCCAATTTCAAGTCAACGACGATCTATCCGTCCAAATCCAAATCAACGACGATCTATCCGTCCAATTTCAAATCAACGACGATCTATCCGTCCAAATCCAAATCAACGACGATCTATCCGTCCAATTTCAAATCAACGACGATCTATCCGTCCAATTTCAAATCAACGATGATCTATCCGTCCAAATCCAAATCAACGACGATCTATCCGTCCAATTTCAAATCAACGACGATCTATCCGTCCAATTTCAAATCAACGACGATCTATCCGTCCAAATCCAAATCAACGACGATCTATCCGTCCAAATCCAAATCAACGACGATCTATCCGTCCAATTTCAAATCAACGACGATCTATCCGTCCAATTTCAAATCAACGACGTTCTATCCGTCTAATTTCAAAGTCGAACAAGTAACCCTGAGTTGCTTTCAAACGGATTCTTCCCCAGGAGAGTCCCCCAACAAGTGACGGCCTGTTCTGTCCATCTCAAGTCAACGACGATCTATCCGTCCAAATTCAAATCAACGACGGCCTCTCCGAAGGACCGTATCTTTCTCAACAGAGCCAATCCACGGCTTATCACTCCCCAGCTGAGTCAGCAGCCCCGGCCGCGCCGTCAAAAGCCAATGCCAGCATCGACTCAGCCAAGCATATTATCTCCAACAGCGATCTATCAATCTAACCAGTCAGGTTATTTAAATTTATGTTCTCATCGATTCGTATGACTTGCTCTGGATGGCCTAGAGGGGTGTCTAGAAAATCTTTGACGTTACTTACACCAAGACGATGGTGCTCCAAGTGCCGTCAAAGGGGGGCTACTGTAGACACCCTATTCTGGACGGTCCAGATTAGTTTACTTACGGTCTTTGATTCCCCAATGATGATTAAGGTCGAGAACATACCGAGTTGTTTGATGAGTTTGAGCTTTGAGCGTCCCGAGCCTTGTCCAAACCCATTTCAAACCCTTGTCGAACCCTCAAGCCAGAACCAAATGGCCTCAACAAAACCCTGCTGGAGTACGCTGGTGGTGGACTAGCGTGCGCAAGAACCACTGCCACGTGTCAGTCATTACCACTCTCTGGCGCACGCCACTAAACAAGTGGCGCACGCCAGTCAGTACCAATCAAATCAAACTTTTTCAGCCAGATGGGCGGGAGTTTCTGTAAGCCGCCTGACGTCAGCTGACAACCCCCTGATCATTACTTCGGCCAGAAACTGTTCCCCTCTCTCTCCTACACCCTCCATCAAGCCAAGTCCCATGCATTAAATGCATGGGAGCTTCCTCCAAAGCTTGGCCACCCAAACAGCCCCTAAGGGCAGGCTGATCAGCCCTCTCCCTCCTCCATAAATACCCCCCTTGCATTCATTTGCAAGGGGTTAGCTCCATTAAGGCAAAAAGTCATTTTGTCTTCTTCATCTTAAGTGTTCTTTGCTTCCTTTCTTCCTCATAGAAAGAGCAAGTGAAGAACACACCTTCCACAGTCCATAACCATCTCTACATTCATCCTACATCAACCTCTCTCAAGCTCAAAGCTCCAATCATCCACAAAACTCACAAGCAAATGTATAATACCTTTTGCTCCTGCTTTCTGTTCTGACCCCTGAGGGGGGCTGGCAGGGTCAAGGCTGGTAATATATACCAGTCCTGGCCCTAATGCTGGCAAGGTTTCAAAATCATTTGCAGTGATCAGTGGCGCACGCCAGTACTGAGTGCCGTACGCCAGTTATGGTAGTATGTGCAACACTGGCGTGGGGATCATGGATCATTGTTTTTCTTGCATTATTCAATCTTTGATCACTTTGCTGCATGTCAAAACCAGTTTACAGCTTTCTGTATTTAGAACTCCTTTCTCTTCCATCTGCATTATTCAAACTTCTAGGATGTTCTAGAACTTTCTCCACTATTCTACATGTTTCTAAAATATTCTCAAATGTTCCAGAACATTCTCGAATCTTCCAAACTTCTCTAGAATATTTTTGAACTATGGAGAGTAAGTGCTGACTCTCAACATATCTAGCTCTAGAATATCCTTGTGATATACCTAGAATTTTTTGTGAGAATTAGTCACATGTATAATTATAGAATTATCTCAAAGTTTATCTGGTATGAAAAAGCCTTTCATGAAGTAGTATAAATAGGGATCGATTCTAGCCATTTTGTACCAAGCCAAAAAAAATTTGAGTTCAAGTGTAATACAAATACTCTCCTTCCCTACTATTCTCTTTAGTATTCTCCCTCTATCAAAAATCTTGTCTAACTAAACAATAGAAGCTCCTAACTCTTCCAAAGAATTAGCTAAAGAGATAACCAGTCGAGAGGGGTGTTCAACACACTGACTGCAAGCAACACCGCCACAACCCACAGCTCTAACCATACAGCCGATGTCAACCAGGTACAAGCACCACAGAAACCCCGAAACCGCAACCAACCTCGTGTCTTCGCCAACTTCGAAGCACCTCTCTCTGCTGTCCTCGAGAAATTGGCCAAGTCTGGTCATCTCAGGCCTCTCACTCCAACTCCACTCCCTCAAAATCCACCACCTAGCCACAACCCCAATGCCTTCTGTGCATACCATCAAATGCCCGGCCATTACACCGACTCTTGTTATCGCCTCCGCCACGCGATACAGGATTTGGTGGACAATGGGACCCTTCCTAACCCACCGTCTAAACCAAACGTCATCTCCAACTCCCTCCCGAAGCACCATAACCAAGTTGGCCAGATATCCCTTAGCTCCACCATAACTTCCCCTAACTCCACCATATTTAACCCCACCGACTATATAACCTCAGGCGATCACCCAAGGCCCGTCGTGGTATTCCCGACCGAACTCGACGTCAACATGGTATCTGCCAGCAGGGAAATGGAAGAAAGGATGAGAGAATGGACGGAACTGGCCCACGACTGGAATGAGCAGTACCATCTGGGTTTCCCTATACCTCTGCAAGCTTATCAAGCATGACTCGACCAATTGGAAGAAGAGTGGGTTGCAGTGCAGTCCGACCCGCTCGACGGCCTGTCACTACGCACGTTATTCTATCAGGCTGAACCTACCCCTCCCGAGGAGGAAGAACCGTACTTGTGGGATCCCGAACCAGCATGGCAGTTCCCGGCCGACTATGATCTAGAGGCAGTCCTGCCCAACCACGAAGCACTCTAAACTGAGGAAGACTTCCAACAAGAAGAACCCCTAGAGCAGGTGGCCGATGAAGAGTTTGATCCGACTTCCTACATAATTGACGAAGAGCTTCCGCTGCCCGTCGTGCCTCTATCTCGAGACGAATGCAGCATCATGGCTTTAGACGCTGTGCCCGACGATTTGTGGGAAGTCGACGAGATCATCGATCTTAACACGAACCCGCTGCCCGCTGACTTTTGGGACGAAGAAAAGGTAGTGGACATCAAAATGGGTAATGAGGTATGGACAGTCAACTCCGCTTTGGTCGATGCAGGTTTCTGGGATACGCCGTTTGTAACCAACCCAGGAGTACCATTTGAAGAAGCTGCAGCACAGGATCCGTTGTTTTGGGAAGACTTGGTGATGCAGAACTTGGAACAGGATCTGGTTTCAGAACAGGACCCGTCTGCAACTGTGGCAGCGACCGATAAGGGGAAGCGCAAGATAGAGGACATTCCTGCGGATTTTTGGGTCTTCAACGATTCAACCTCTTGGTGGGACGTCGCCAATGTTACAAGGAGTGGCCGAGTCTTTCAGCCCTCTAACTTACAAGCAGGGAGTTCATCCAATCCCCCCGTGTTGCCAGCCGCCAGTCCAGTTGTCCAAAGGGTTGCTCCGAACATCTTTGGCGGGGTCCCAGGGGAGGACATGATTCAGAAGCAATTGGAGAAGATACCTGCTGCCATCTCAGTCTGGGGTCTGGTTGCGTCCTCAAAAGAGCACCGCGACAAGCTGTCTTCATCTCTCTCTCGACTCAAGGTAACCACCGACATCACCCCCGAATCACTAGTCGCTCTTATCCTGCCACTGCTTGCCAAGCACTCCGTTACGTTCACCGAGCGGGACCTACCTGTTGAAGGAACTGACCACAACCGCCCACTGCACATTACCGTCAAGTGCAATGGACTCTGGGTGCCAACCGTGCTCATTGATAATGGCTCTGCCATTAATGTCTGCCCGCTAAGGGTTGCTTACCGCTTGGGGCTTGCAAAGAAGGATTTCACACCGTCTAACCTGGCGGTCAAGGCGTATGACAGCACCCGCCGTGTGGTGGAAGGCACCATCATGCTCAAACTCGATGCCGAGGGTTTCGAAATGGAGGTAGAATTTAATGTGGTTGACATCCCTGCCACTTTCAATCTATTGCTAGGAAGGCCGTGGTTACACAGGTCCGACATCATGGCGGTTCCCTCCACCCTGCACCAGAAAGTCATGCTAGCACTGCCAACAGGAACCCTTACTATCTGCGGAGACTCTGGGATCCGCCCACTCAAGGAAGATGAGCCTGTACTGGGGATTGCACACGGAGAAGAAGACTCTGACTTTGGGGGATTCTCGTTCGACACCGCAGGTTCCGTCCTTACCGTCGCAGTGGACAAGGACTTCTACGTCAGCTCCACCGCAATCGATATCATGAGGAAGATGGGCCACATGCCTGGTTTCGGACTCGGGATCAACCAGCAGGGGATCGCTGAGTTCCCCATCTTTCCCTCTTCCGAAAGCCGAGCTGGCCTCGGGTACGCACCTCCAGCCAAGGAGGATAAAAGGGGGAAAGGTGCGGGAAAACTTCGAACCCTCTATGGTAACCCCGATAGCTACTTTATCCGTGAAGGTGGGAGCATCGTGTATGGGGGTCAACCAGAACCATTTTGGGATCCAGAGACTGGGACTTGGCTTCCGGGGTTCGAAATCTTTGCTGCGGACACCTGGTCCGATGATGAAGAGGAGATAGCCAAGGACAAGCTGGCAGAAGAAGAGTTCAAGAAGCAGCTGGTCCGGGCCAAGGAAGAGACAGACTGGGTCATGGCAGTTGATCAAGAAAGCTTGGAGATGCTGTTCTCTCAAGTAGGTTTGGTTGGCAAGGAAGAAGAGGCTGGAGTGCTGATGCTTGGGCCTGACTCTCCAGACATTCTCGAGGATCCAACCTCCCTCATTGTGGAAGCTAAGGGTAGTTTAAATAATTGCTTTTTCACTCCACGCTTGACATGCATTGACAATGTGACTGAGTCTGACACAGAGTCTGTCCGGTCTAGGTCTAGCTCAGAGTCGGAGTTTGTGCCTCTTGGCCCTCCACGTCATAGCTTCTACTTCGAATTTGAGTCAACTATACTTGGCAACCCATCGGGGTTTTATGAAATGAATGATCCTGCTTCTGATTACTTTGCTGAATTATATATAAACTGTGTCGACCCCGACGATGAAGGAACAGACTTCGATGGGAACATCCCCGCTGAGTTGTGTTCCCTCATCGAAAGGGAAGACGAAAGGCATGCTCAGCCTCTAAAAGAAGAAGTAATTTCTATAAATTTGAAAGACAAGGATGAACCTCGAATGATGCAAATTGGTTCAACTCTGTCCCCCGAGGATCGTACTGCGCTGATTGACCTGCTCAAGGAATACTTCGAGGTTTTCGCATGGTCTCACCAAGACATGCCCGGTATTGATCCTGAAATCGTGCAGCACCGGATTCCGTTGGCACCAGGGGCCATTCCCGTCAAGCAGAAGCTCCGCCGAATGAGACCGGATTGGGTCGAGAAGATCAAAGAGGAAGTCACCAAGCAGATTGACGCCGGATTCCTGAGGGTTGCTGAATATCCGAAATGGGTGGCTAACATCGTGCCAGTTCCTAAGAAAGATGGGAGAATCCGAGTCTGCGTCGACTTTAGGGACTTGAACAAAGCAAGCCCCAAAGATAGTTTTCCCTTGCCTCACATTGATGTGCTCGTGGACAACACGGCGGGGCATGCCTTGCTCTCTTTTGTCGACGGATTCTCAGGATACAACCAAATCTTTGTGGCACCCGAGGATCAAGAGAAGACTACTTTCGTCACCGAGTGGGGTACTTACTGCTATGTGATGATGCCGTTTGGGTTGAAGCACGCCGGTTGCACTTTCCAGCGGGCCCAGACCACTTTGCTACATGATCTGATCCACAAGACAGTTGAAGTCTACGTCGATGACATGATTGTCAAAGCCAAGGAAAAGGAGGATTTCATCCCAGCACTCAGACAATTTCTCGAAAGGCTCCGAAAATACAACGTGCGTCTTAATCCACAGAAGTGCACATTTGGAGTCACAGCAGGCAAAATGTTGGGGTTCCTGATCACCGCAAGGGGAATTGAGGTCGATCCCTCCAAGATTACAGCAATTCTCGAGATGGAACCGCCACGGTCAGAAAAGGGGGTGCGAAGCTTCCTGGGCAAGGTTCAATTCATTAGCCGATTCATAGCCAAGCTCACACTGACTTGCGAGCCACTGTTCCGTTTGCTCAAGAAGGACGTTCGTTTCGAATGGACAGAGAAGTGCCAAGCTGCTTTCGAATCTATCAAGGCGTATCTAAGGAATCCGCCAGTCTTAATGCCGCCTACACCAGGTCGCCCTTTGATCCTGTATTTGTCCGTCACCCCGACGTCTATGGGATGTTTGCTTGCGCAGGAAGGAGATAACGGAGTCGAGAAAGCCATTTACTATCTGAGCAAGAAAATGGTGGGGAGTGAGGAACGTTACACCCCCCTGGAAAAGACGTGTTGGGCGCTAGTTTGGGCTACCAAAAAGCTTAGACACTACATGCTAGCCTATTCGGTGAAACTGATTTCTCGGATGGATCCTATCAAGTATCTGTTCGAGAAGCCGGCACTCACCCATAAGCTAGCACGTTGGTTGCTTCTGCTGGCTGAGTTCGATCTCCAATATGTCACAAGGAAGTCAGTGAAAGGCCGTGCCGTAGCAGAGTTCTTGGCCGACCACCCGATCGACGGACCTGAAGACGTGGATTTCAATTTCCCGGACGAGGATGTGTTGACAGTTGTCGAGGAAGTTTGGACGCTCTATTTTGATGGGGCTGCGAATCAACGAGGATTTGGAATCGGGGTACTGCTTATCACGCCCGCTGGGGCTCATATCCCGCTCGCCTTCAAGTTAAACTTCGACGTCACCAACAATCAGGCTGAGTATGAGGCCTGCATCGTCGGAATGGAAGCCGCTATTGCGCTCGGAGTTGAGAGGCTGGAAATAATCGAGGATTCGAACCTAGTAATCTCTCAAGCTAACGGGGACTGGAAGGTCCGTGAGGAAAAGCTGAAGCCTTATCACCAAGATTTGGAAGAACTGATTCCTCGCTTCAATAAGGTGACTTTCACCCACATTCCACGCTTGAAGAATCAGTTCGCCGATGCTTTGGCGACTTTGGCTTCAATGATCGAACTTCCAGTAGGGGTCCGGATGCGACCGATTGTGATTGAGCAAAGGGACTTGCCCGCTTATGAATTCGTCAACGCCATTGATGATGTCGATGATGGCCTACCCTGGTACCACGATATCTGGAACTTTGTCGAACGAGGAGAGTTCCCTGCTGAAGCTTCAAGGAAGGATCGGGTTGCTCTGCAAAGGCTGGCTGCTCAGTACATCATTTGTGGAGGGAAACTGTATCGAAGATCTCACTGTGGAATGCACAAGCTGTGTGTCAACGGGGCCGAAGCAACAAGGATAATGGAAGAGATTCACGAAGGAGTCTGCGGTCCCCACATGAGTGGAGTCATGCTTGCAC
Organism: Rhododendron henanense subsp. lingbaoense; assembly: GCA_020567845.1. Lineage (NCBI taxonomy): Eukaryota > Viridiplantae > Streptophyta > Magnoliopsida > Ericales > Ericaceae > Rhododendron > Rhododendron henanense. The sequence continues at coordinate 49,602,715 of CM036313.1, forward strand.
GGAAGATCCTCAGGCAAGGCTACTACTGGTCAACAATGGAATCTCAATGCATCGACTACGTGCGGCGTTGTTTCAAGTGTCAGATCCATGCCAACCTACAGCATGTTCCACCCTCTAAGCTACATGGCATGACCTCGCCGTGGCCTTTCTCGGTGTGGGGAATCGACGTTATCGGGATGATCTCGCCTCCTGCTTCCAATGGTCACAGGTTCATACTAGTGGCAATAGATTACTTCACTAAGTGGATCGAGGCTGAATCTTACAAAACTCTGACAACGGTTCAAGTGGCTCAATTCATTCGAAAGAACATCGTCTACCGTTATGGGGTTCCTCAGGCGTGGTGTGGAATAGAAAGTATTCTCCCTCTATCAAAAATCTTCCCTTTCGATGAGGGAACGCAACTCAGCGGGGATGTTCCCATCGAAGTCTGTTCCTTCATCGTCGGGGTCGACACAGTTTATATATAATTCAGCAAAGTAATCAGAAGCAGGATCATTCATTTCATAAAATCCCGATGGGTTGCCAAGTACAGTTGACTCAAATTCGAAGTAGAAGCTATGACGTGGAGGGCCAAGAGGCACAAACTCCGACTCTGAGCTAGACCTAGACCGGACAGACTCTGTGTCAGACTCAGTCACATTGTCAATGCATGTCAAGCGTGGAGTGAAAAAACAATTATTTAAACTACCCTTAGCTTCCACAATGAGGGAGGTTGGATCCTCGAGGATGTCCGGAGAGTCAGGCCCAAGCATCAGCACTCCAGCCTCTTCTTCCTTGCCAACCAAACCTACTTGAGAGAACAGCATCTCCAAGCTTTCTTGATCAACTGCCATGACCCAGTCTGTCTTTTCCTTGGCCCGGACCAGCTGCTTCTTGAACTCTTCTTCTGCCAGCTTGTCCTTGGCTATCTCCTTTTCATCATCGGACCAGGTGTCCGCAGCAAAGATTTCGAACCCCAGAAGCCAAGTCCCAGTCTCTGGATCCCAAAATGGTTCTGGTTGACCCCCATACACGATGCTCCCACCTTCACGGATAAAGTAGCTATCGGGGTTACCATAGAGGGTTCGAAGTTTTCCCGCACCTTTCCCCCTTTTATCCTCCTTGGCTGGAGGTGCGTACCCGAGGCCAGCTCGGCTTTCGGAAGAGGGAAAGATGGGGAACTCAGCGATCCCCTGCTGGTTGATCCCGAGTCCGAAACCAGGCATGTGGCCCATCTTCCTCATGATATCGATTGCGGTGGAGCTGACGTAGAAGTCCTTGTCCACTGCGACGGTAAGGACGGAACCTGCGGTGTCGAACGAGAATCCCCCAAAGTCAGAGTCTTCTTCTCCGTGTGCAATCCCCAGTACAGGCTCATCTTCCTTGAGTGGGCGGATCCCAGAGTCTCCGCAGATAGTAAGGGTTCCTGTTGGCAGTGCTAGCATGACTTTCTGGTGCAGGGTGGAGGGAACCGCCATGATGTCGGACCTGTGTAACCACGGCCTTCCTAGCAATAGATTGAAAGTGGCAGGGATGTCAACCACATTAAATTCTACCTCCATTTCGAAACCCTCGGCATCGAGTTTGAGCATGATGGTGCCTTCCACCACACGGCGGGTGCTGTCATACGCCTTGACCGCCAGGTTAGACGGTGTGAAATCCTTCTTTGCAAGCCCCAAGCGGTAAGCAACCCTTAGCGGGCAGACATTAATGGCAGAGCCATTATCAATGAGCACGGTTGGCACCCAGAGTCCATTGCACTTGACGGTAATGTGCAGTGGGCGGTTGTGGTCAGTTCCTTCAACAGGTAGGTCCCGCTCGGTGAACGTAACGGAGTGCTTGGCAAGCAGTGGCAGGATAAGAGCGACTAGTGATTCGGGGGTGATGTCGGTGGTTACCTTGAGTCGAGAGAGAGATGAAGACAGCTTGTCGCGGTGCTCTTTTGAGGACGCAACCAGACCCCAGACTGAGATGGCAGCATGTATCTTCTCCAATTGCTTCTGAATCATGTCCTCCCCTGGGACCCCGCCAAAGATGTTCGGAGCAACCCTTTGGACAACTGGACTGGCGGCTGGCAACACGGGGGGATTGGATGAACTCCCTGCTTGTAAGTTAGAGGGCTGAAAGACTCGGCCACTCCTTGTAACATTGGCGACGTCCCACCAAGAGGTTGAATCGTTGAAGACCCAAAAATCCGCAGGAATGTCCTCTATCTTGCGCTTCCCCTTATCGGTCGCTGCCACAGTTGCAGACGGGTCCTGTTCTGAAACCAGATCCTGTTCCAAGTTCTGCATCACCAAGTCTTCCCAAAACAACGGATCCTGTGCTGCAGCTTCTTCAAATGGTACTCCTGGGTTGGTTACAAACGGCGTATCCCAGAAACCTGCATCGACCAAAGCGGAGTTGACTGTCCATACCTCATTACCCATTTTGATGTCCACTACCTTTTCTTCGTCCCAAAAGTCAGCGGGCAGCGGGTTTGTGTTAAGATCGATGATCTCGTCGACTTCCCACAAATCGTCGGGCACAGCGTCTAAAGCCATGATGCTGCATTCGTCTCGAGATAGAGGCACGACGGGCAGCGGAAGCTCTTCGTCAATTATGTAGGAAGTCGGATCAAACTCTTCATCGGCCACCTGCTCTAGGGGTTCTTCTTGTTGGAAGTCTTCCTCAGTGTAGAGTGCTTCGTGGTTGGGCAGGACTGCCTCTAGATCATAGTCGGCCGGGAACTGCCATGCTGGTTCGGGATCCCACAAGTACGGTTCTTCCTCCTCGGGAGGGGTAGGTTCAGCCTGATAGAATAACGTGCGTAGTGACAGGCCGTCGAGCGGGTCGGACTGCACTGCAACCCACTTTTCTTCCAATTGGTCGAGCCATGCTTGATAAGCTTGCAGAGGTATAGGGAAACCCAGATGGTACTGCTCATTCCAGTCGTGGGCCAGTTCCGTCCATTCTCTCATCCTTTCTTCCATTTCCCTGCTGGCAGATACCATGTTGACGTCGAGTTCGGTCGGGAATACCACGACGGGCCTTGGGTGATCGCCTGAGGTTATATAGTCGGTGGGGTTAAATATGGTGGAGTTAGGGGAAGTTATGGTGGAGCTAAGGGATATCTGGCCAACTTGGTTATGGTGCTTCGGGAGGGAGTTAGAGATGACGTTTGGTTTAGACGGTGGGTTAGGAAGGGTCCCATTGTCCACCAAATCCTGTATCGCGTGGCGGAGGCGATAACAAGAGTCGGTGTAATGGCCGGGCATTTGATGGTATGCACAGAAGGCATTGGGGTTGTGGCTAGGTGGTGGATTTTGAGGGAGTGGAGTTGGAGTGAGAGGCCTGAGATGACCAGACTTGGCCAATTTCTCGAGGACAGCAGAGAGAGGTGCTTCGAAGTTGGCGAAGACACGAGGTTGGTTGCGGTTTCGGGGTTTCTGTGGTGCTTGTACCTGGTTGACATCGGCTGTATGGTTAGAGCTGTGGGTTGTGGCGGTGTTGCTTGCAGTCAGTGTGTTGAACACCCCTCTCGACTGGTTATCTCTTTAGCTAATTCTTTGGAAGAGTTAGGAGCTTCTATTGTTTAGTTAGACAAGATTTTTGATAGAGGGAGAATACTAAAGAGAATAGTAGGGAAGGAGAGTATTTGTATTACACTTGAACTCAAACTTTTTTTGGCTTGGTACAAAATGGCTAGAATCGATCCCTATTTATACTACTTCATGAAAGGCTTTTTCATACCAGATAAACTTTGAGATAATTCTATAATTATACATGTGACTAATTCTCACAAAAAATTCTAGGTATATCACAAGGATATTCTAGAGCTAGATATGTTGAGAGTCAGCACTTACTCTCCATAGTTCAAAAATATTCTAGAGAAGTTTGGAAGATTCGAGAATGTTCTGGAACATTTGAGAATATTTTAGAAACATGTAGAATAGTGGAGAAAGTTCTAGAACATCCTAGAAGTTTCTAGAACGTGGGAGAACCTAAAGTGATCCGGAAGAGTCATGAAGACTCCGGAAGGATCAAGCACCTTACGCCATATTCTAAACTAGTGCTTGCCCGTGCCTACAACACTTGTTAGTGGCTCAAACACTAAATCGATTCATTAATGTGTAGTATATAATTCACTTTTTGGTGGCATGAAAGAGAATTACCCGTACTTACAGCACAAAGCGACAGTTAAGATAAAAGAGTTTTCACTGGAACACAAAGAGAGAGAACTGTGAATTTTGAATCCCGATTCTTTTTTCCTCGTTTTTCCTCTCTCTCTCCCTCTCTCTAAACAGAAGAAAACGGAAAGGGGATGAGGATTAAAAAAAAAAACACGTGAAAGGGGATGGCAGTTATGTGATTTAGGTGAAAATCATGGACACTTAACCAGAAAGTGGGAGGATGCATTATAGCCTTTGGATCAAATGAATCTGAGCCGTTCCAACAACTTGTCCCCACACCCTTCTGTTTTATAATAGAGATAGAGATATATGTAGAGAATTTTAGAACATTAGGATAGATAAGAACATGACATAAGGATCTAGAATGTTGAACACTAGTATAAATAGGTGAGCTTGGATTCTTATTGAGGTGGTGGTGACATAACCTCTATTTGGTGAGGTAGAAAGAACCCCAAAGTCGGGGATTACCATCCAAGTGTAAGTGAGTACAATTAAGTATATGTACAATCAATTGGACTTGTTTGGACTTAACTTTCTTGTGCCAAAATACTAAATTTAGTTTATGCTTAAACAACGTTAATCATAATTAATATACAATTAAAAAATAGATACATCTAATAACACCAACAAACTATGCTTACATTTAAAAAAAGAATTTAAGATGCAAAATTTCAAGTCTCTCAATTGGGGTCTATTACATTAAGGCTTTCTGTTTCCTTTGTTAGGGAAAGAAAAATCAGGCAAAATACAATCATAAGTATGGTTCTTTCTTCTATATAAGCCTACACCGAGGTTGAATTTCTATCAAATGGTTTGAAAGATGTCATAATTAGATCAAACGGCTTAGATTAATGCATTTGTGGTTCCGCTTCTTGAAATAAGGTCTGACTTTTTCCCAATAAGTAATCGTACGATACATAATTGTAGGACATGCGGTCGTATCGTAGGATTTATATACAAAAAGGATACAGGATGGGATACATATCGTTCTCCGAAGGAGACGATACAAATCGTATGATACGTATCATGTATCGTAGGTTTTTAACAACTATGGACTCCACAGACCCCTGATCTCCAATCAGGTGTGGTAAAGGGCAGAAATATATAAAAATAAGGGCAAAGTCCACTTTCACCCCATGTGGTTATCGCCATGTGCGGATACCCCCTCATGGTTCAAAATTGAGTACATAACCTACCTGTGGTTTTGAAAATGTGCGGATAGACCCCTGCCGTCATATTTTCCATCCATATTAACGGAGATATATCTCACACGCCTCTAGAATGTAATCTGAGTCGTTCATAATGTATTAAATAAAGAATAGAGTATCTCTGTAAAAAATCATTTCGATCAGGCATCAATAACCCAGTGATCTAATTTTTAGTAAATTCAAATTTGAAATTTTAATTTCATAACAAAATCGATTCGACCAAGAGCTTTTCATTTTTTGATTGACTTGAATTTTGACATAAATGTAGTACTCGTCAAAATTTACAATATCAACGGTTTGGATTCAATTTTTGGCAAAGGGGATGGTGTGGTTAGATTTAAAAAAGAAGAAGAATCAAGGGACATGATGAGGGTATATCGGTCTTTTAATGTTGTTTCCGTTAATATGGATGGAAAACATGACGGCAGGGGGTCTATCCGTACATTTTCAAAACCACAGGTAGGTTATGTGCTTAGTTTTGAACCATGAGGGGGGTATCCGCACATGGCGATAACCACATGGGGTCAAAGTAGACTTTGCTCTAAAAACAAAGCCAATACATAAGGAGATTTATACTTGTAAAAATAATTTAAAACCTTACGAGTATGAAGTTTTAAATTATTTACATGTGAATGCATGAGTAAATGGAGTTAAAATGTATCGAAAGCTTTTGTCTGAATGTCAGAGTGTAGGAGCAACTAGGGAATTATGTTAGATTTCTTTAAGGGGGAATTATGTTAGATTTCTTTAAGGATTTTGAACTGACCTCTGGGGATGTGAAATGTTAAGCGTACTTCCTAAACTGTTGACTTTAGATATTTTTTTCGTAATAGAAAGCTTGTATAGTGGTGATTTATATTACAGGGAAAAAAAGTTGCTACCCAAAATTAGGACCTTGTGAGATATAATTTTCTGGCACTAGTTTGATCATAATTCTTCCACATAATTACGACTGTGTATGAAAATTGGTAGTAATTTCATTTTGTTTCCTGAAAACTGTGGGGGCGAGCATCTAGCTTGTATTGGACTTGCATCGAAGTTATTTATAACTAATAAGTTACTTTCTTTCTTTTAATCGGACAGGATGTTGGTGCAAAGTTAACAGACTCTTCAATGAAATATGAAGAGCAATCACTGAAGGTATGTCTGGGTGCTGTAGATTCATTCTTTCTGGAATTTGGACGCATTTCACAGCTGACACTGTGCAAGATGATTTTTCAGGGGCTTCAGTTCCTTACGGAATCCAATGAGCCAAATGCGATAGAGAAATCAACAATAAACTCGCAGAAGATTGATGTTAGTGACATTCCTGCCAAAAGTGTGTCAACTACCAAAACAAGAATCCACAGGTCTTATCCAGTTGGAATTTCTTGGACACGGGACATCTTAGGCCCAGGCTTGTGATTTTTTTTGCACAATTTATATAGTATATAAAATGATGATTGATTCTTGGAGTGGCCTCCGTTCATTTCTTGTTCCTTTCTCAAACAATAAAGGGTTTCAAAATTATCTTGCGAATGGTAAGAAAGGGGATGCCATTGCCGATTCGTCTCGTCTAGATTTTAAGACGGTCTCGGATTTTCAGCTGATAAGTGTTATCTGTTGCCGAGCAAAAAAAAGTGTTATCTGTTGTATCGATAGTTTCTTTGTTGGAAATTCCAAATAATGTGCTATGTCCTTGATTTCGGTGTATTGATGAGAGTGCTTTAGCAGAATGAGTTTCTTTATTTGGTGACTCCATCAATTGCCACACCTATGTTTGTTTTAATCTGTGTGAACCCTTCATAGATTCATTATCTATATTGCGGTTTTAGAGTAATTGCAAGATGGATGGAATATTGAAATAGTTTAGAAGTTAATCCTGATCCGCTAAGAAAAGTAAGTATTTATTTTTTGAATTAAATGTGATGTATTATGAGAGAATGACTTGTCTCGTAAAGCGGGAAATAAGTATTAAAAAAATAAGAACCTTGGCAGAATGGGGCCAATCTGCAGCCCTCAACTTTTCAAGGTAAGTGAGTTGGGTTATGGATGTGCGAAGGAACTTGTGGAGGGAGAAAAAGAGAGAAAACAATACAGCCACAATGAATCTGGTCCATTTGGACAGACATCCGAATGTGCAATAAAAATCACTGGGGGTTAAATCTTTTCGACCCGACCCAACCCGCGACATGTGGTTTTTAAAAACACCATGACTATTGTCTTCAAATTTTATTCTGATTTTGTGGATAAACAGGCTCTCTAACATTCAATGATCTAAAGAGTGTTGGGTCTTGCTCTTTTTTTTTTTGGTAAGTGATTTGTTCTTGCTTTTGTTAAATGACTCTTGTTAATCTTGAACGCTTTTTTTTTTTTTGGTAATGGATCATTTATAACCAACCAAGCCAAAAACAAAGGGTATAAACCCACCAAGTCAGAAGATATCCAACTGAACCTATAACACTCTACATGTAACAAAACAAAACTCTAGGGATGAGTAGCCCCAAAAATTCTGTGTGAGAGATTCCATTGATCCGCTAGTCTTTGGTTCTCCACAGTATTAGTAATGCATCTCCATGAACAAAGTCGTAATCTGATGTTTTCTTCAAGGTTAGAAAGAACTGCAACATGACTGTTAGCCTTCCCACCAAAGATCCTGGCATTCCTTTCTAGCCATATGTGATAAATGCCAGCCGCCAAAGCAAGTCTAAGCAACATGGTTCTAAAGCTTTTCCCCCTGCAAATCTTGAACGCTTATTTTTTGCTATCCTGTTTTTGAAATTTACCATCTGTTCGACCCTCCCAAATCCTTGGTTTGAAACTCGGTGAAAAACTTAGTCGGCCCGTTTGGCTTTGAGGTTGTGCGGGTTGGTTGCGGGCAGAAAATGTTCAAACCTGTGAGAATTTGTCCCATAGTGTTCCAAATCGTTGAAGGCTCGATTTGGTTTGGTTTGGTTTTTTTAGTCTACCAAATCGTACACATCCTTGTTTCGCTTCTGGTAATAAAATTACGGGCATGTAGTATTTCCTGTATTAACTGCATTTTAAGGGAATGGAAGTTATCCATTTTTAATTCTAGAATTTTCATTACTGAGAAAATGGCAGTCATAAAATGTACAAATTAGAGAAAATTCAACATTATTTTGAAGCCACTAGGAACACATTCCAGTACTATTGAAGAAAACCAAACGGTCTCTCTAGAGATTTACTTCTCCAGTTAGGAGCTGCTGCTGGTCTTGATATCAGGTGATAGCTGAGTTGCAGCATCTTTGCATGTAATTTCTCTCTTAATTCCTTCCTGCTTTTGCTTGTGCTTTTTATCCTTTTCTTCCTCCCTTGGACAATCTTTCTTGGTTGCCTGAGTAGGTGGAATTGCGTAAAGAAACTGAATCTTGGTCAAAAGATGCATCCATGTTGTTTCTTAAGTTCTTAATTAACCGTTTCACCGATGTTTGTTGATTCAGTAGTTGAAATTTTTGAGGAAAAGAAACTAATATAGTTCTAAAGAATTTTAAAGCTTGGGTAAAGCGACTGCCTTGGTTCATCTGCCCCTCAGTCTATCGACTCTATCCTTGTCTACCGTTCTAAGGCAATTGTTGTTCTAGTGTGTAGTGAGGAGTCCTTACCTTAGAATGCTCTCTTGGACAGTTATAGTAGCTTGGCACAGTTTTCCTTTTTGATATGCTTCTTGCAGCCTTAAGCCTATTTTTAGCTGGTTTAATGCCGTCTTTCGCTTTTGATTCGTATACGGATGAAAACCTCTCAATTTGAGCAGAAACCTCATTAGATCCACAGCTCTCCTTTTCTTCCCCTCCGACATCAAACACGCTCTTATTAGCCACAGATCTTTGGTTAGGGTCAACCGGCTCAAACTGATTCATTGCGAATCTCTCAACAGATGAAGTTTCTGGAATCCGGGTTGCCATCCACCGCTCGAGCCAGCTCCAACCCATGTTCGTTTCGGTTCCATCACATCTGTTCTGTTTCTTCTTTGCACATATTCTTAGCTGCAAAGAGATACGGTAAGAAGAATTATTTCAGTTTTTCTCCTTTCTTTCCGTTTCTCATTTTCGAAAAGTTCCTGATGTACCTGCTGTGAAAAGGCATAAGTTAATGCTCTCTCGCGCCTAGTTGTCGCCTCCAGTCTATTCTGAATCCTCATTTTAGATATGTTGCTACTCACTGTGCTATCATCCCAGTCTTCCTGCAAAATTCATAAAGAAGTGTTGTGGGACTTTATTGAAGCTGAAGGAATTGATAGAAATGGTTATTCGAAAGTAGAAACCAAAAAGATCAAGATATAATGAAATTTTTTAAATAGAGCTGCTCAAAATTGATTGTTTTCCTGCTTTCCTAAGTTCTTTTCGTCCACAAGAACTGATAGCACCTAGGAGGTTTCGAGTTTGAAACCTAGGAGGGTACGAACCCCTAAGTCCCGGGGACCACCAAACTAACTCCTTGCCCCCTCAACTCTTTTTTGGCTTTCGAAGAAAGAAATTTCAAGTGGTCTTACTTTTAGCTTCAATGCCGTAGTCCTGGCTTTCTGCTGTAACCGGTGGTGGAAAGACATGATTTCCTCCTTAGTTGAGAAAACATTTGTAGAATTTCCAGTTTGGACTTCAATTGGAGTCCCCGGAGACTCCCTACTTGGACTTCCTCCTCCTCCAACACTCTCCTGCTGTTTCGAGGACTGATCTATTCCTCCAATTCCACGCCTAGCCTGAAAAAATTCGCCACCAATCCCATGGTTAAAAACTTACACAAGAAACCTGAATCTTGAATCAAAACAGCAGATAATTCATAAAAACTTGATCAAAGCACTATAGGAGGGAACTGACCAGATAGGCTCTAAATGCTGTTTGGATGGTTATTGCTGCATCTTCTTGGCGAAACTGTTTGGCCACACCTTTTCGCTTTTCCTCCGGTAATTTTTCAACTTGGCTTTGGATTTCTCCTGTGTGATTGAATTCCTCCGGCAGGGGTTGCGTTACCGTGGCCTCAGATTCCTCTACTGCTGTTTGTGTAATAGTCCCTTCAGAGCTTTCTTGAATCGGTTTCGAGAAAGTCACTTCAGAGCTTTTCACTGAAGCTGAATCCTCCTCTGCCATAACAGAATTGTATTCATCCCCACACAAGTATGACCTAACTGAGCTCCTCCACCTTCTCTTCTCCACTCCACTGGTCCTCACCTGATCGGACAAGAATACCCAGTAAAATGTCATGGTTCTGAAATTTAGACTGCATTTGGATCATGGATTTCTAGAGGGAAAAAGGACAATAATAAAGAAACCGAAGAACCGAATTTAGCTTCTTCACTTTGTTACCGTCTTACCATCTCATTTTACTCTCTACACATCCATGGTCCAAAAAACAAACTAACAATATCAGTAGAGGCAGAACAGATGTTCAAACTGAAAAATAAGAGGCAAAAGTACTACTGGAGGAAGTTGCAGCAGACTCACATTGCTTTCGAGAGTGCCGACCGACCGGCTTTTGGAGAAGACACTTCTCACTAGCCCTCCAGTGATACCCATCTCAATCCAGCAACTCTGGAGCAGAATTCCCAAATGGGTTAGCCTCCAAACATTCCAAAGGCCCTTATAAATTGCTGAGCTTCCTTTACAACAGAAAACGATAAACGAGAGATCAAGAAAAAAGTAGTAAATAATTAATGCTCAATAAGAATAACCCACATGTTAGATGGAGTTGGGTTGCAGAACTTTAGAGCTGGAATTGGGCACTTTTTTAACCATAAAGTGGAGATTAGATAAAAGGGTTGGAGTTAGAGAAGTGCTTATTTCTATTGCTTTCTTTATGTCAACTTTTTGCACATGTCTTCCAGCAGACTGGCCTCATAAAGTTTGCTTGCTATTTGGGCTATGTCTATTCGTTTGTCTTTGATTGCTCTTTTTTGCCATGCATCAGGTGGGTTCTGGACTTGCCCAGTTCATCTTGTTGTAACTTTGGCAACATGACTGAATTAAGGGGCTGTTTTTATTTTTCTTTGATTACCGGATGTCTGGGCTTACGCGCACCTCGACTAAATTCAGAATCAAGGGACTGTTTGAGGAGCCAAATTAGCTTAGAGGTGTCTAGTTGACTTGACCCAAAAGGGTTTTTTCTGGAAATTGGGTTAAATCATACAAAAAGCTCAAGAGTACTTACGCGCACCTCAACTAAATTCAGAATTAAGGGGTTGTTTGAGGAGCCAAATTAGCTTAGAGGTGTCTAGTTGACTTGACCCAAAAGTATTTCTCTGGAAATTGGGTTAAATCAAGCAAAAAGCTCAAGAATACTTGAGTGTCCAAACAAGCTCTATTGGATTGTTATGGGGAGGAATCAAATACAGTGTCAGATATCTCTTTGCATTGACTGGAGTGCCTTATCAAGCATAGGCCTAATTAGATGGTATATGTGGGACAGAAGGATACATAAAAGTAGAAAAATAATTCGATGAAAATCCAGACACCTTTGAAAAGGAAATTACAAAAAAAGAAGCAGCATCGAGTGCCTTATAGATCACTAACGAAAAGGATATGCTTTTTTTTGCGCGTCACAACCATCAAAACTCTTGTCACATAACCAGATAATTTGATCAATATAGCCGTAGCCGTATTGAGCAAGTGGAGTGACAGCTCAGTGGCGGCGGTTTATACGCCCAAGTCCCATGTATTAGGACAGTGGTTCAAACCTTACCATATATACCCGGCCATTCCTATTTCCTCTAGCTACTAACATTAACCCCTAACCCACCAATGTATAGATTTCCAAGACCAGAAGAAATGTATGCATAGTGAAAAATGACAAACACCATTGTACTAAGATGGATAGGGCTAATGGAAATAAAAACTGAATGGATGAGGATTATTACAGTCAGTTGTTAGTTAGCCTAACATAAAAGTTGGTCGTGGTATGAGAGCATTTTCTCATGGTGAACGGTGCTACTGGTACAGATGTGTGTACAAACCCTTTTTTGTCCTGTTTTGAGTCTAAAAAAAATGATCGGAACTGCTCATTTTGTTTAAAATACTTTGTTTACAGCTCCTACAAAAAATAAGCTCAATCCGATATCAGTTAAGGCAGCTACAAAATGTCCAATTTTGTCCCAGAATTCAAGCCTAAATTCTAGAGCAAAGTTTGGATGTTTCGTAAATGCTCTTACTGATACCGGATTGAGCTTATTTTTTGCAAGGACCATAAGCAAAGTATTTTAAATAAAATGGACGGCTCCGATCATTTTTTTTAGGGAAATTTATAGAAATGGTCTTCCTAGTTTCAACCGAGTCTCATTTTCGTCCTCCAAGTATCAATTACAACTCTTTTGACCTTCAAGTTTGGTATTCATGCCAAATTGGTCCAATTGATAACTTATGTTAGCCAAACTGGACGGAAAAAATTAAATTGATGGCAGTTTGGATGTTGTAGTTTGTACGTTGGTCCAATGAATAACGTTTGCCCTCAATCTGATTTTTTCCATCCAGTTTGGCTAACTAACGTTGTTAATTGGACCAACTTGGTATGAAAACCAAACTTGAAGGTCAAAAGAGTTGCAATTAATACTTGGAGGACAAAAATGAGATTTTGGTGAAACTAGGAGGACCATTTCTATAAATTTCCCTTTTTTTTAAACCCAAAAAGGAATTTGTACCCATTGGTACAGATTTAAAATATGTACTATTAGACTTTTTGTTAAAGTTGTACCTCTAGATGAAAAGAGGAATAGCTAAAGTAAAGCCATTAAGTTTTCATGGAATTCATCATCCCAAATGGTGGTCCAAAAGATGGGTGTGGAATTTTTTTCGCGTTCTACGCCAAACTTTTGTGAATTATTTATTCATCTCAATGAGAGGAATCGAAAAACCCAAATTTTTTTACTTTTATCTAAATATTTTTAAAAATATCCAAGATAAAGTCCGAGAGGAAAGAAAGTAAAATGGTTGTTCTTGTAGGATTTTGGTCCACATAGATGTTGAATTTACTCCATTACATGTGCTGCGCTAAAGGGCTCCATCAAGTACGGATTAGATGAGAAACCATTGCGAGTGCAGTTGGTTGTCTCTTTTTTCTCCCTCAGGCCTCGGTTCGAACCCCATGAGGGGCGGATTTTGAGAGACCAGGGCTATGAATAATCTCTGAATCCTCTTGTATTAATTCTAATACCATATTAATTCCCGTTAATGTATATAATCATGGCTCACAAAAAGGTACAGATCAGATGGAAATAAAGCTGTACCTCTGGAATTCATCATCCTAAAATGGTATGCTTGATTGGTCCCCATTGTCACAAGGACATTTATTGGAGATGATGGACCTCAAGCCAAGACTCTCTCTAATGATGGACCTCAAGCCAAGACTCTCTCTCTCCATATAGTACGTAGTACGGAGTAATAATTACGACAGCCGGTAATGCTGTTACTTCTTCCTTTTTTTTGTTTTCCCCTCCCATGAATTTTTTTCATTGTCGGAGAAAGAAAAAGAATGGCATAGATAGGGGAGTTCTAAATTTTTAGAAAAAAAGGTATTATTTGGAATAACTGTAAAATTTCTAATTTACTCCGTGATATTTGATGTGAGTGTGATCTTATCCGAAGCTTGTATCAATTTTAAAATGGCGTGTTGCTGCGAAATGCAACCAAAATCTCCAAACAACAAAAAAACAATTGAGTGAGATGGGACATTTGGTTGTCAAAAAAAACAAAAAAGAAAAACAAAACCTCCAACATTCTTTTTGAATTTCCTCAAAAATTAATGCAACAAGGACCTGGAGAGTTGAGAGATCTTGAGACCACTTCTTTTTTCTTTTTCTTTTTTTTTACTCCAACGGAGCAAGAATCCTCTCGTGAGATTTACTCATGTGGTTCTTAAAAAATTACTATCTTTTTAGATCTTGTTTGAGAAAATTGCCTTTATATCCCTTCGACTTATGTGAAAAGTTCAACTTAGTCCTTCCAGTTTCAATTTCACCCAATTAAACCTTCGATTCGCAAATTGATTTCAATGTCATCCTTCCATTGGCTCCCGTCAGTAATTTGGACGGAAAATGGTCATGTGCCCAGCACATGTGCTCTCCCCAAGGGCATATTTGCCCATTTCCCTCCTCCTCCTCCTTTTCCTTCTTCTTCTTCATAAAATCGAGACAAAAAAAAAAAAAAAAACAGTCCAAACAGTCACCAATCACCACCAGTCAACACCACCACCACCCGTTTCACTACCACCACCAGTCAACACCACCAATCACCGCCAGCACAAACCCGAATTCAAACCCCCAAACAGTCCAATTTCAATTTCAGAAACCCCTAAATTCAAAATTAAAACCCTAACTTGAAACCCCCAATTTGAACCCGCGAAGGAAATCGCTGTACATTACCGCCACTGGTGGCGGGGAGGGAGGCGTACCACTGCTGCTGGAGCTTCTTCCCGGTGCCGTCCGCGATCGCGAATTCGCAGGGCATGAAGAAGGCAGCTGTGACGGTGGTGTTTTGGGTGGTGATGGTGGTACGGAGGAGGTGAGCGGAGGAGGCCGAGGGTGGAGGTGTACGGGCTGGAGCTCCGGTTGGTGGTTATGGAGTTCTTGGTGGTGATCGGAGGAGGCCGAGGGTGGAGGTGCACAGCGAGGGAGGTGAACCGTGGGAGGTGGCTCAAGGGGGAGAGGTGTTAATGGTGGGTGGGTTGTTGGCTGACATGGAGTTTGGTATGGGGTGAGGATGTCCGGTGGTAGTGGCTCGGGTGGTGATGGAGGTACACGGTGGTGGTGATGGTGAGATGGACTGATGGAGTTCGGTGGTGAGAGGTGAGGAGTGGAGGTGGAACCGGTGGTGGGAAATGGTGATGGTGGCAGGTGGTGATGAGAGGTGGGGAATGGGGAGGGTAATTGATTAGGGTTAGGGGAGGGAGGGGAATGGGCAAATATGCCCCTGGGGGATGCTCACGTGCTGGGCACATGACCCTTTTCCGTCCAAATTACTGACGGGAGCCAACGGAAGGATGACATTGAAATCAATTTGCAAATCGAAGGTTTAATTGGGTGAAATTGAAACTGGAAGGACTAAGTTGAACTTTTCACATAAGTCGAAGGGATATAAAGGTAATTTTCTCATCTTGTTCGGTTAAGGATTTTGAATTTTGAATTCTAATTATTACTCCTATTATATTTCTTTTCATTTATTACTCTCATTTTTCTTTCTATCTCTTCCCAATCATTACTCATATTTTTAATCATTACTCTATTTCTTTCTGTACTCATTACCTACATATCCAAATCCAAAATCTTAAAACGAACGGGGTCTTAATGGTTCCGTTTCTCGTGATTCAGCATGCCAAGGACGAAAACCGATATCGCTTAGTGTTTGATCAAACTGATATCGCAAAATGTTTGATCAAGCGATGATTGCCTTGAGTAAGATACGGAGTATAATTTACTGAGGCAGGTGAGATATTTGATGGCTAAAATCATCCAAAGGCGGGCCACATGTAGAGACCCGTATTTTCAAAAATTATTTAAAGGATTACTTAGTGTTGGAAATTGAAATAAAATGTGAAATTTGTCGAATTGTATGATTTGGGGTTAATATGAGAGGGTTGTTTTGTAACGCCCCGATTTTCGGAGTTAAAATCGAAAGTATTAAATATTGATTTCTGAAATATTCACCTAATTAAAGTTTAAAAATCCAAAACAGAATTCTCAACATAGAGATTCATTTATTACAAACCACTGGGGAAATACTAAAATAGTCATTGAGGTAATAAAATAACAAAATAACAGAGCCGACATCTAAGTTTGATACGGATCCCAAGCGTAGTCGGGCTCGGCTCCCACCTCTGGATTCTCCTCTGCATAAAATTGCTCGCCCTTGGGATTCTGTATCTCTTCCTGATTTTTTGCAAAATCTGGCACGAAAACCAGGCAATCCGTACCTGAGTGGTGGAATTCACCCCGTAGTATAATCCAACCCAATTACCCCTCTTACTTTACAACTAGCAGGCAACGGGATATAAATAATGCGAAAAAGTAAAACAGAGAGATTTCACATTAATCGATTTATTACTATCCATTAACCTATCGTGTAGTCTAAGATCTCATCCACGAGATCTTTCCTCCCCAAACCACTAGCCATGCTCGGTCCCATGAGATCACTTCCCTTTGCTGTCGCAGGTACACCTAAGTTATATACCGAGTGTGCATCCCCAATAACTACAACAAGTGGTAAGCTTATCATGTCTGAATCATAACTAGGGTTCGCCTATCTTATATACCACTTCACAATCATCACTGGACACACGCCAATCTATCCATTCATCACTGGACACTCGCCAGTTTCAATCTCATCACAAACTCATCATATCTCAAAATCACGCCTGCAGGCAATCTAAAACAAAAACTTTCCAATTCATCCATTACTTAGCATCGTCTAGGTGATTTCTATTTCGCATACCACCCCATGTCTCTAGGGTCCAATCTAGCATATCAATCAGAAGTTGGAATAATAGATAAGCAATCAGAATAATAATTGAAATAAACAATACGCATAAAATCATGTAACCTTTTATGAATGGGCCGTTGCCCTTAGTCCTGTATGACCAACAAATTATTAATAAAGCAAGGAACTTTTATTAAATAAAAGTTTTAAATAAAAGAATATAATCTAAGCTTGTATAAATTTTATTTAGGAAATTAAATTGATTAAAGATCATAATGAACACAATAAATAAATAATAACATTAGAAATAATTAGCATGACCTTAAAAAGGTTCCTATGATTCTACACAGTGGGTTGAGTGTCAAAATCGAGTCCGGAGGGTCGCGAGATTATTTTAAATAATGATATAATTGAAAAACTATCGAAAGTAAAATAATTATGAAATAAATAATAATAAAAAATATATATATTGAGATTAACAAGGTTTTGTCTTGGGAGTGTAAAGAATCTAAAAAAAATTATTTGGGAATTAATAAAATGGTTTATGAGGTCGCAAGGATTTTTCGTTTGTAAACTTTTACATGAAATCAAATAAATAATTAATAAATAGATAATAATAAAAAATGACATTAACAAGTTATGATCTTTGAGGTGTTAAAAGTCTAAGAAAAATAGATCGGGGGTCGAAAATGATGTTCGGAGGGTCGAAAAACACATTCGGAACAAAACTGTCCAAACTGCAAGGTCTGACCGAGTCAACCTTGCGGTGGAGCTAGCGGCCGCAAACTTGCGGCTGGTTCTTGCGACCCGAACCTCGCGGCCGCAAGGTTCGTTACAGTTTTCGTTTTTTTGGTTTTCTTCACGATTTTTGGTGCATGGGACCATAAGGGGCTATGGGTTAAGTATAAAAACACTAAATATACTTAGATGAGTGATTGGATAGGATTATATTACCTCGGTTTGGATCGAATTGATTTAAAACAAATCTTGAACTTTTGGGAAAGAAGACTTCGGTTTTGGCGATTGGAAGGCCTTGGGACTGAATTGAAGCTTGCTTGGTGATGCTAGGAGTTGTAGAAGATGATTGGATCGATCAATTTGGGTTTTGATTGGGTGGAACTAGGAAACCCACTTTTCTCTCTCTTTCTTTCTCTCTCTAAAACTCCATGGATTGGAGTTCGGTTTCTCTCCGATTTTTCTCTCTCTGGACTGGTGGAACGTGGGGAGTACCGTGATATATTCTAGGGTCGGATTAAGGGAATATTTATAGGAGAATTTTGATGAGGGAGGTAAGTTTGAGTTTTAATAGGATTCTAACTCTTGGCTTTGAGATGGATGGAATATGGACGAAAAATAGGATTGGGGAGGAGGTAGAGATTGAGTAGGAGTAGGAGAGGGAGAGATGGAAGGAATTCTAAGCATGCATGCAAATTAAAAAATAAAATAAAAGAGATAAATAAGATAATATACTTATTTTTTGTATTTATCTAATAAGGAAAAGATTTTTATTATGCATAATACTTTTTAAGTGTTATTATTAATATAGGAAATTACGGGTTGTTACATGTTTGTAGAGGGGTGCATGTGTAATTATGTGTGTGCTAGTATATATATAGGTGTGTGTGTGTGTAGGGGATTAAAATCTCAAATCCTCTCTCTCTCTATTCTCCCGGCCTCTCCCCTCTCTCTCGGTTCTCTCTCCATCTCTCTCATTCTCACCCAAATTCCTCCAAACCAACACAAAACCCATACAATACACCTTCCAATCTTTCATCCTTGCGTGCATTGGAGCTCGAATCGCGTTGGTAGGAGCTTGGTGACCCGTATTTGGCTTGGTTCGGAGTTTGGAAGTTAGGGCTTGATCGATCTCTTTGGGTTCGGCTTTGGTAATCGAGGTAGGGTTTTCTCTCACTCTTTGTATGTTCTTGAGTTGGTTTTGTGCATGAAATCGTGCCTATGGTTGTTGTGATTGTTGTCGTAGTTGAAATTCTCGAAATCTGCAGAAAATTTGCTTGAACAGCATTTGTATCGATACAGCTGTAAGCCCGTATTGATACAAAACTCGCTGGACAGCTTCGAAGCAAATTGGTATCGATACACATTTCCCTCGTATCGATACAGTGAGCTTAAGACCAGTTTTCACTGTTTTGCTCCGAAACCCATTATTTTGACCTCTGATAACTTCTAGCTATTCTAAACCGCTTCAAAACATAGTTGTTTGCACTCTAATGCTTCCTTGGTCCCTCTTGTTTGTGGGTTCTCGTTGCGTCAATTATGAGTATCTTAGGGAGCCAATTACTATCCTAATGTCATAATAGTTTGTTCGTTTAGCTATTAGGGATAATGCGAGATGTTAAGATAGACGGAGTGAACTTGTTTAAACTAATTGTGTGTGTGTTGATAAGGAGGACTGTTAGATAGGAGGATGGATAGATTATAGACGCACGCGAGAACCTGACACTTGATGCTATGTAGTACGATGAGTGAGTTGAGACAACGAGTTTGGAAACAAAATGGAAACAAGAATTGACACGCGGACCGTTTACTTAATATCAATCTCCCTCCTTATCTTCAAATCGAGAAATCAGAGCTTTGGGAGCACATATGACAAAATGCAACACAAAAGGATTGTAATCGGCATACGGGGTCTTGATACCCGAAACTTAGAACGGATGTACGGGGTCATGAGCACCCGGAATGTAAAGTGGATGTACGGGGTCACGAGCACCCGGAAATGTATGGTTGGGTATATGGGGTCCTAAATCCGAAAAATTCCTAAGTTCACTGTTTGGCGTGTTAGAGGAGAAAGAGTTATTTGATCTTAACATTGAGAAATCGAAAGGAGACGTACAGGGTCCACAAGACCCGGAATGTGAAACGCATAACGTAGAAATGTGTGAATGAAATTTTGAATAGAAAAAAAAGGGAAAATGTAAAAGATAACTAAGGGGTTGACTAGATCGACCGATGGTAAGTGACGTATTCCTAAAGTCCTGAGTTTTCTGACATGGAGTTAGCATTCGTTTGCATTCCCGTTTGTTGTCCCAAATCTCATTCTTTTTATGTCAAAATCTTCATATTTGCATACAAAGCTTGTAGAGATTTTCCTACTGGGCTAGTGTAGCTCAAGCCTTATATCATTTTAGGTACTAACTCAGGACCGTAGCTTGCATGCTTGGGAGTGCTTGGACATGGAAAGCTCTTTTGATAGCCAACATTGAAAGTTACTTGTCCATCTTTATATATTCTCATTGAATGGTGTATTTGTAACTTTAATTGTAAATCTTTTGACTAAGGGATACTATAAACTCTTAACTCTCTTTCGATACTCATTACTTATGTTAATTTGGGCCTCAGAGCCAAGATGTAATATTTTGGGGACTAATGGATGTTTGGAATGATATTTTGGAAATAGGGCTGCTATGTTATTTTGAGCTATCGTACGGACTATTGCGAGGTTTAATTAATGAAAATCCTTTATATTTATGTTGAAAATCGAGGGCGTGACACCACATCTCCCTTCTTTGCTCTGTTTCCATACATGCTAATCACTCATCATCCCCTCCAACGATACTCAGACCCCGTTTCGCTTAACTTTTAGCATTTTTTTTGAGATTTTGTTCTTATTCAAAAAAAAATTATGTTCGCTAATTTTGCGCCAATTTTTTGTAGATTATTGATTCATCTCGACGAGAGGAATCAGAAAAATAATAATATTTTTTTACTTTTACCCAAATATTTTTGGAATTATTCAATTTTAAGCTAAAAAACCCAACTTTTTTTACTCTTTTTTTCTTCTGAAAAGTGATTATTTCCCAAAATATTTGGGTAAAAGTCAAAATTTTTTACTTTTCAAAATTTGTCTTGACAAAGACGAAGTGGAAAACCAAAAAAATGAGGCACAAAACTAACATAAATGAAAAATTTTGAATAAGGACAAAACAAAAAAAAAATTCTAAAAGTCCTAAAAGTTAGCCGAACAACACCTAGGCTAAGTTCCTCTAAGTTTTTTGGGTTTTTTAAGAGCTTTGTCCTTATTAATAAAAATAGCGTTTGTTAGTTTTGCGCCACTTTTGGAAAATAACCACTTTTCAGCTATAAAAGTAAAAAAGGTTGGTTTTTTTTTTTTTTTGGGTTTAAAATTGGATATTTTCAAAAATATTTGGGTGGAAGTAAAAAAAATTTACTTTTTCAATTCCTCTCGTCAAGACGAATCAATAATTCATAAAAATTTGGCGCAATACTAACGAACACGATATTTTTTTTTCAATAAGGACAACTTTTCAAAAAGTGCTAAAAGGCTAGGGCCTCAATTTATTGTATTTGCTCTGTTACCAGGGCCGGAGGATGAAGAGGGATTGTGGCACATCCGTTCATTTTGTTTTTTTAAAACTTAAGGTTGATTAAGTATCTATAGGAATCCAAAAAAATAAACGAAAAAAATGGCAATTGATGAAAACAAACGATTTGGATTATTAATAAAATATTTTAGTAACAATTCATTACAAAATCAGAAAAACAGTTAGGATATTATCCATCACGTGATTGGTGAAAATTGTGTAGGATCCACGGAATCAATTGTGGAATGTACACAATTTTTACCAATCACACGCAAGATAATGTTCACCCTTTTTAAAGGAGGGTGAACAAAATTATTCTTGAATCAAACATGTATTATCTTTATGTTAGAAAGATAAGATCTAGAGCAAAGCTGAATTTACCAAAAAATTTGCTGATGTTGAAAATAGTTTATGGAGTATAAGACAACGGTTTAGACAAAAAAGACAGTTGTCTGGTATTTTTTGTTTTTTGAGATTTTTTTGATATTGATCATAATTTTACACTTGTTAGACTCTTTTCATCGAGATGGATAATTAATCCAAAAAAGTATGATGCGAATCAAACAAAATTTCAAAAAAGATGAACAAAACACATAAAAAGAAAAGGACAAAAAAATTAAGGAGAATGGAGCCTAATTCTTACGAACAACCTGAGACAAATACTATCCAACAGCGAAAATTATTCAATACCTCCGGAATATGTGAACAATACTCATCCAACAGAACCAGGTCTTGGGTTGCAAACGAGTCGTGCCAGACAGAGCTTTTCAATATTTGAACTCGACTTATTTACCAACGAGTCAAGTCTGGTCCATAAATTAGACGAGCCGATTTTATACAAATGAGCCGAGCTTTATCAAGCGGACTTGAGCTTTAGGTTATTGAGTTCGACTCGTTTAATAAACCCACCCCAATCAGCAGACCCAAACAAAACCGACCCAGATCCTCAATTGAAGCCCTAGTCACAGCTCCGGCTCAGTAACGAGAAACCCGACCTCCTCCTCGTCGGAACTACCTGAGGTTTCCATTCTCCGGCGACCTAGTCTTCGCAAAACTGGTATTTCTTCAGAAGATTAGACAAGAATTGCTTTCCGTAACACGTAATTGTGTAGATAATCGAAGTGCTTCGTTCACTACATACCTTCAGAAAGAGAGAGAAAACATGAGTATCGTGCCGAAGGAGACGATCGAGGTGATAGCGCAAAGTATTGGGATCAATAACCTTTCTCCAGATGTTGCACTTGCTCTTTCTCCTGATGTCGAATATCGTATGCGGGAAATAATGCAGGTAGTTTGAATTTGTGGTTATTACTATCATTGTTTGCCACTTTTTTGATAACCAGGAGTCTGGGCCAGCTTACGCACACCTTGACTATCCTGGGGACCATAAACCCACCGTCTAGCGGGGGTTGACTTGAGGCCGGAGCAAATGCTCCGTATGGACCGACCCTAAAGGAGTTGAGTCAGTTGACAACACATGAGAAGTTTCGAATATGAGACCTTAGGAAGGAGTCCTACTATGATGGTTTGCTATATATAGTTTCGATTAATTCTGTGGACCATAAACCAACCGTCCGCTAGTGGGGGCCCACTTGACGCCGGAGCATACAAATGCTCCGTATGGACTGGCCCCAAAAGAGTTGACAGGCTGATAGCACCTGGGAAGTTTTGCATATGAGACCTTAGGGAGGAGGCCTACTACTATCATGGTTTGCTATATATAGTTTGCTATGATATATGACAGTTTCAGTGGTTTTTGTTTCACTTTAGGGATCACATTAGTTAATGACTTGATAATCGAGATTTCTCGCGCTGTATGAGTCTAACGATCGAAGTGATTTTATACAACTTGAATTGAATTAATAAGTGCTGCAGTTTGCAGTCGGAGCACTATATGAGTGATGGATAAAGGTGAAATAAAATCTAACTGAACAAAAACTGTACAGAGGGTGCACATTGCACTATGCTTTTAAATTGCTAGTAAGGACTGAATACCTTAGTTTGCGGGGAAAATTGTGATGACAAATTTTACTTTATCAAAGAGGGCCTATATCTTGCAATTTATTTGATGAAATTTTTGAAGAGCTGTCTTACACATTATCAACTAGTTATATTCACAAGCATACCTAGCAAAGAAATGTATTAGACGATATGACGGGTGACTAGTCTCACTCCCTCTGTACGGTTATGTGTACCCCAAGCAGATGGTCAGGTAAGTAATGGCATGATAAAGGCTACTTCTTGTGAGATTTGTAGAACCTTTGGGGATCCTGCCAAAATAGGTGCAAGATATGGAGGACCTTAGAGGGTATGTGAATAAATCTGGGACTAATTGTAGTTATCCTGAACTTCAGGAGGCAATTAAATGCATGCGTCATTCGAAGAGAACTATGATGACGACAGATGATGTTGATAGTGCCCTCAACTTGAGAAATGTTGAGGTAAATATCTATTTCGAGAAATTGAATTCTATAATTTTACATTGCACATGTTATGCTTATGTCCTATATTCAGGATTGTGTGGAAATAGTGATACCTGAACTTAATTAGGGTGCTAGTGCTTAACTAATCCTTGTAAGAAGAAGCAAACTATGTATGTTGGTTGGGTATGTTGAACTTAGTGTAAGCATGATTTAAGAGCGGATCTTGGTGATAATAACCGGTTAGAAAAGAAATTTCGATCAGACAAAAGCATCATGCAGCATTGCATTGGTAACGCGGAACGATGAGGCAACCCCCCTGCCGAACTAAAGAAAATCTATGTTGCTCATCCAGTTTGGTATGGCTTGGTTTTTTAATGTTTCAGACGTCGCTACAAAGAAGTAAATGTGTTACTGCTATCCTTCTGGATGTTAAGAAAGTGCAGGCTGAATATGCTCAGTAGTTTGTACTATGAAAATTAGATTTTCTTTACTTGAATGAAGAATGCATTGGAGGAGACGTTTTTTAAATTCATGTGTAGAGAAAAGTTCAAGTGCCGAAGTCAAAGAGAAGTTTCTTATTTTTGTGCCTGCGGTTACAGTTACAATAATAACTTTAAGTTTTCCAGAAGCTTATTGAGGAGTTAACATGGAGTTTTTTGAGCATCTTCTGAAGAGAAAAAGTCCAATCTGTTAGTATGGCAGAATGTCTAACCATGCATTAGATGGATCGTATTGTGGTGAAAGATTCCTTGTACCAGTTAAACTTCTTGCAGCACTCCAATTTCAAGCATATTGGTAACTTAGGCTAAGGAGATTCTTTTCACTTTTGCCTACGTTATAATAGTGATAACTTTCCAAAAGGATGTTTTGTTTGCAGCAGTTGGGCAATTGTTCCAAATTATTTTCTAAACCTTCTCTTTAACTCCTAGATTATTTTTCTTTGAAGTATGAATCTTTGACCCACTGTTGATAAATGATGAGAAAAGGTTTATAGGGTTTCACACTTGTGACTCTTGCTAATGTGACTAATAATAAAGTAATAGCTGAAAAAAGAAATTTTAGCTTGATGACTGGTATTTTTTAACAGACTTCTCATGTGGAAAATAGCCCTTTTTCAGATGTGTTAATTATTTCCCCTTCTTTCTGTACAACTTCATTGTTTCTAACCTAATTTTCTATATCGTATTGTCACCGTAGCCCATTTATGGTTTTGCCTCTGGGGATCCTTTGCGGTTCAGAAGAGCTGTTGGACACAAGGATTTGTTTTACCTTGATGACAAGGATTTGGATTTTAAAGATGTAAGATTTACCTATTATACCAACTCTCCTCCACTTGATTTTTTGGGTAGTATATCTTTGTTCCTTTTCTTATTTGTTTGTCTGAGTTTTTTTACACGTAGGTGATTGAAGCTCCTCTGCCAAAAGCACCACTCGATACTTCAATCGTTTGTCACTGGCTAGCTATTGAAGGTGTACAACCTGCTATTCCAGAAAATGCTCCTGTTGAAGGTTCATAAATCTAAACTAAATCTGCTCTACTTGAACAATTCTATTTTGCAGTGGCTTGAATTCACATGAGAGGAGCTTATATGTGTTGATATCTTGTAATTGTAGTTATTATTGCTGCTCCTCCTGATAACAAAAAACCTGAGCAAAAAGATGATGGACTTCCTGTTGACATTAAACTACCGGTTAAACATGTACTGTCTAGGGAGCTTCAGGTATATCAACTTTTTTCCCCCCCTACTAGTACACAAATTTTTTTTAATTACAACTCGTCTACCCGTTGAATTTGATTCTACAATCCTTCTTGCTGGTGCAGCTATACTTTGATAAAATCACTGAGCTTGCAATGAGCAGGTCGGACTCGGTTCTTTACAAGGAAGCCTTAGTGAGTTTGGCCACAGACTCCGGACTTCATCCTTTAGTTCCCTATTTCACATACTTTATTGCAGATGAGGTACTTTCAAGGTTATCTCAGATGAACAACATTTGAAACCTTGTACATTTGTCTTGCTGATTTCCCTGCTTTTATCCCTGAGTAATATCAGGTTTCTCGTGGTTTGAATGAATTCCGTGTGCTGTTTTCTCTGATGCGTCTTGTGGGGAGTCTTCTCCAGAATCCTCACATACACATAGAACCTTATGTAAGTATGTCGCTTATTATTGATCTTTTTGGTTGGCCAACATTAATGTAGGGCTATGGACACTGGAAACATATTTTCTGAAACAGACTGTTTTGTGATGACCATTACGAGGGTCTACAGTAAATTGCACATGTGTGACACTCCAGTGTGGTAGTCGGTTTGCCCACCATTAGAGGTTTTGTCTAAATTGTAGCTACTCTGGTTAAGTACCATCAGCTGCAAACCATTTCACTTTCCCTGACTTGCTGACATGTACTGAATTGAAATTCTCTGGTAGGACGAATTCCTGATTCATTTCCTAAGTGATTTTACTTTTTTATTTTTAAACTGGGGAAACTTGGGAAGGAATATGAGTGCTTAGTTCAATCAACTTTCTGTATAAGTTATTTATTAGAGCTGCGGCTGCGGAGGATGTGAACCGATCATACGGAGCTGCCTATGCCCTTTCTTTGGGTTCATTTTGCCTATGAAAATAGAAAAGTCAAACAAACTTCCCTCTCGCCTGTGCTTCTGCCCTTATGAATGCCGGATCGTGAGGATCTTACTTTATCGAAGCCAAACCTGGAGCTCAATAGACTCTCCAGGCTTTGGATGATTGAACTTCTGATTCGGCTGCTTCTGTGGATGCGCCGGTGGTCTTATCCAGGCTTGCTTGGATGCGTCTGCTTATGTATATGCCTTCCCCCTACTATATCTATCAGTTCTAGATTCATATTGTCTCAGAATTTGAACTCATGCGATGATAAAGCTAACTTCTTTGATGAATATCTCCACTATTATTATTGACAACTGGTTTGTGAATCAAGCCTGACATGAAAAGATGAATTCAACATCTTTTAAGTTGAATAAACTGAGTTTAGCTGGCACTTATACTTTCCTTTCAGCGGAGATGTCCGTCTCAATAGATTTCTTTTCCCTGATATACTCCCTCCGTCCCGATTTGTTTGTCCCCTTTTTGACTTATACATGTCCCAAATTGACTGTCTAATTTCAAAATCAATGGATGAGATTATGTAAATTTTCAAATCAATGGATTAGATTATGTAAATTTTCAAATCAATTAGTTTCCTTAATAAGTTGGAAATCCGAGATTGGACAAACAAATCGGGACAGAGGGAGTATTAAAGTATTCGAATTAGGGGTAGGAATATGTAAGAAATCATTTCTATTACCATCTTGGGGCTGGTGGTTAGTCCAGTACTCTTGTTGCTCCATTGCAAATTGTCAAGAATTGCTGAGCAGCATATAACCTTGAAGTTGCAGAGTCTGTCTATTGTCTATTTAATGAGGTACTATTTCCTTCCTCAGCTGCACCAGTTGATGCCATCAGTTGTTACCTGCCTTGTTGCAAAGCGATTGGGGAACCGATTTGCTGACAACCACTGGGAACTTAGAGACTTCACAGCAAAGTTGGTTGCTTCAATTTGCAAGAGGTGAGACCTGAAATTTTAATACTCTTGAAATATCTTATTTGGTCTATATTTCAACATTGGATTAATTGTTTATGGTACTATTGCAGATTTGGGCATGTTTATAGTAATCTCCAGACACGCTTGACAAAAACTTTGGTCCACACATTTTTGGACCCAAAACGGGCATTGACTCAACACTACGGTGCCATCCAGGGTTTAGCGGCTCTAGGACCTAATGTGGTATTCCCAGTTCTTGCCCTTGTGACATCTTATTATGATTAATAACTTGTTGGAACTACATGCTTTTTCGCTTCATATGAAGTTGTGATTATGGATCAATTGGTTTATCAAGCAAATCCATTGCTTGCATGCAAGAAAATAATTTTATGAAGTGACAAGAATTAAGTGGGTTTTAAATTTTCCTTGGTTAATCAGGTAAATGGTTGGGATCTTTGGCTAAAAGTTCCACTACTTGTTTGTACTAAATGCAGAGTCAAAGAAATATGATGTAGAATAAGTAGCGAACCCTAGATATCCCTGTACCGAAGGGTGAACAAACCTTAGGTATCCCTGTACCTAATGGTGAATTGGAATCCTAAATAGGCTCCTACAAAGAGATAACAACTAACTAAGATATTCACCCACCTAGCAATAGTGATAATCAAGCTAAAGCCACATCTAAAATAACAATCTATCTAACTAAATAGAATCTAATAAAATCTAGTTGGGCCCACAAATATCATCACCCAATCATAAGCACACTAGTTGGGTTATCTTCTGATGCCGGCGCTCGTAGACTTGTGAGAAATGGTCTTGGGCACTGGTTTCGCCCCAAAATAGAGAGATTTACAATCTTTCGTCAACTCTTGTGCTCTCTCCAGTTGTTTGTGGATTGGAGTTTCGTTCTTTTCATGTTTGACTATTGCATGCCATTTAACTTGTGGTTCAAAACTTTTTTGTACTTTTAATGGACGTTGAAGTAGTTTGTGATGCTCCTTAACTTTGGGTAGGTCCGCCTTCTTTTGCTGCCAAATCTTGAGACATATATGAAACTTCTTGAGCCAGAGATGCTTCTTGAAAGGCAAAAAAATGAGATTAAGAGGTATGAAGCTTGGCGTGTCTATGGGGCTCTGCTGGTGAGTGTAATTTGTGGTATTGATTCTTGTATGTGTTTTGCCATGATCGTTCTGGTAGATTGGTAAATTGTTCTAACAAGACCAAGACTTTCAGCATGCTGCAGGTCAATGTATATATGATCGGCTGAAGTTATTTCCCAATTTACCATCCCCGCTTCCAAATGTTGTCTGGAGAACCAACGCAAGAGTTATTACTGCAACCCCACGTAAGAGTATCATGATGTTTCTTGTTGGCTTAAATGTAGTAAATGACATCCTAGTTTCTACTCACATATGCGTATGGGGTGTGAATTGCAATTTCTACATGAGAAGTAAGTCAATCAAACAAAAAAGAGTTAAAATTCAGATGAATCGAATATGCAATTGAAAGCGGTTTTAGGCGGGGAGAGACCACACCGACACGCTTCCCTGCATCAGATTGTGATGTTCCGGTAGTCAATTTATTGGTTGGATCCATTCTTAGTTATCTTTTATGGCATTATTTCTAAAGTCATGTACTAGGCTTCCTGGGGAAAAGATGCTGCCTCTAACCAAGCAGTAGACCAAACGTTACTATTATTTAGCATTTGCGCTGGTTAGAAGATTTTTGATCTGATCTGGATACGTTGTTTCTCATGAAGATAAACGGAAAGCAACTATGGAGCACTTGGAGCACCAGCCTCCCCACAAGAAAGTTGCGACTGATGGCCCTATAAATATGCATGCAAGCAATTCCTTGCCACCAGAAATTCAAGGTGTACCAGGCGCTCCGGCAGCTTTAGGTGATTCTGATGCAGGCGCATCACCATCTTCTAAACAGATGTCTGGTGAGGGAATTTCAGGTAGCAGAGGTAAAGTCGGCAGGGGTAATAAAAATCAAGCTCTGGATTCGTCGGCTGTGCTCAATCAGGCTTGGAAAGATGATCTAGACTCAGGGCGTCTTCTTGTCTCGTTGTTTGAACTATTTGGTGAAAGTATTTTCAACTTTATTCCAACTCCCGAGATGTCTTCATTCTTGTAAAGAAATTCGCAGCATTGAACTGTTGTATAATTATTCATGTAGCCAATCCGGAAATCGCTAGAATGGAAATCGCCAGAATGGTTGACCGTATTGTTGTTGTCCCCCTTCTTGTTGTTGTATCTACTGCTGCCGGAGTTGTCGTTGGAGTGACCCTCGTGGACGCTCTTGGCCTTACTGCTTGACGCCTACGGCGGGGTCAGTGATCCACATAAAGTGGATTGTTTATTACCGTTGTTGGGCGGATCGAAATGTTAAATCCGAGAGTCTCGAATAATTCTTGAATGAACTCCAGTGTAGGTCACAACTTGATCAATAACAAGTATAGCATGGTCTCGGCATCTCTCTCTCTCTCTCTCTCTCTCTCTCTCTCTCTGTGTAACAAGTATAGCATGGTCTCGGCATATCTCTCTCTCTCTCGGGAAACCCCACAACTACTCTTTGCCTTGCTTAGTTTAGCCAACTTCCATCTTGTAACACTTAACAAGCCAATTATCATTGCAAATAATTTTTGAAATAGGTTAGGAAACTTTTCTCTCTCCACCCTTGGTTTGACGTTTGTGACCGCTCGTTTTTCACGTGCTAAAAATACAAAACAAATGTGTTTTGTCTTTAAAAGCATCCAAACTCCCAATCTATTCAGCGCCCATAGAGCACCGTCACGTGGTGTCTTAAACTTATTCTCCATCACATGTATGTTTTTCGGTACATAGAACGGAACACTGCTAGCGTGAATCGAACGTGACTAGAACAAAATTAAACTATCTCTTTTACCAACTAACGTTGTGTCGGTTCCATATACATGACCAAAAAAACACTAATATTAATTTTTTTTCTTGTGTATCGAACGGACACAACGCTAGTTTAAGTGATGAGTGTGGATGTGTTGCTTGGTTTGAAGTACACCATTGTCATATGGCCATGAAGGGTTTGGGTTTGTTCCTACGTGAGTTTCAAAAGCATATTCAAACGATAATAACTTATTCACGGAGGCGCTCAATCTCGATCGTCCAAAATACTTTTGGACAGTCAAGATTGAGTTCCGTAAAACTCATCCATGGAGGAATCTCTATTCAGATTCAGATTTGTCGCATCCCAGTGGTTGACGTCGGCAACCAATCCACAAAATCAAAAGAGGTAAAGGAGGACAGAGGAGCCAGGAGGGTGGAGAGGGGACTGGGGAGTGGCTCAAGTGGGTCTGTAGTGAGAGAAGGATTGGTCAAAGATTCAAGAAATATTCGAGGGTAAAACAGTCAGATAGATAAACTGTTCGTGGCAGCAACAAAAATCATCGTGGCATTATCCATATACGGTACCCTTGGCTTAAATAACATTAGCTATTGTTTTTTTTTTTTTCCACATAAACTTGTAAAGACAATGGGGTTTACCCTCGATTGGTAATAAGTTTATCTCTTCGTTTGTTTTGACATATACAAAAACTAAAAGAAAATTTATATAAAAGGTCCTTCTAGTTTCATTCGAGTCTCATTTTCGTCCTTCAAATATCAATTATAACTCATTTAACCTTCAAGTTTGGTTTTCGTACCAAATTGGTTCAATTAATAATTTCTGTCAGCCAAACTGGACGAAAAAAATCAAATTGATGGCAGTTTGGACGTTGCAGTTAGTACCAAGTTGGTTCAATTGATAACGTTTACCCTCAATTTGATTTTTTCCATCCAGATTGACTGACAGACATTATCAATTGGACCAACTTAGTACGAAAACCAAACTTGAACGTCAAAAGAGTTGCAATTGATACTTGACGGACGAAAATGAGATTCGGGTGAAACTAGAAGGACTATTTCTATAAATTTCCAAAAAATAAACATCAAAAGATAACTCTATCTTTTGATTTGCTTTGCAAGATATATAGAATGAATAAGTAATCACAAACTCAAGCGATAATCAAGAGAAAGAGAGAGATAAGTGCATCTTTTTCCTTGTAATTTTAGTAAGAAAAAAGATTATACTAGAAAACTTAGATCTAGGCCTAGTTTTTCAAAAAACGTCCAAGCTTTTTTTGTTTGTCCTTATTCAAATTTTTTCTCATATGATAACTCTATCTTTTGATTTGCTTTGCTTTGCAAGATATATAGAATGAATAAGTAATCACAAACTCAAGCGATAATCAAGAGAAAGAGAGAGATAAGTGCATCTTTTTCCTTGTAATTTTAGTAAGAAAAAAAATTATACTAGAAAACTTAGATCTAGGCCTAGTTTTTCAAAAAACGTCCAAGCTTTTTTTGTTTGTCCTTATTCAAATTTTTTCTCATATGTTAATTGTATCAAATTTTTGTGAATTATTATTTCGTCTCGACAAGAGGAATAGAAAAAGTAAAATATAATAACTTTTTCCCAAATTTTATTGGAAATATTCCAACTTTAGTACTTTTAGCCTACAGTTTCCCATAACAAGCTTGGTCTTTTTTGTCCTTATTCAAGCATTTGTTAGTTTTTTGTAAAAAAAAATTGAGCTAAAAGTGCTAAATTTTGAATATTTTCAACAAATATTGTGTAAAAAGTCATATTTTTTTTACCTTTTGAATTTGTTCTCGTCGAGACGAACCAACAATCCACAAAAGTTTGATGCAAATCTAACAAATGCAATTTTTTTTGAATAAAAACAAAAACTTTTTTTCGGAAAACTAGGCCTTAATTTCATTAATATCATGAAGTACATTTCCAACTTGCAAACAACAAAAAAGACCAAATTGGATTGCATAAGTATACGTTTTGGAAAAAATGAGGGGTATGCATTTTCTGAAGGAAAAACTCTGGGATTTTAATGTGGGATCATTCTTAATTTATACCTTAACAAACAAAACAATAAAAAAACAATCCAACTAATGAGATAATTGAGAGGTGTGGAAGGCCTAGCCCCCTCTTGCACTCCCCTAGGACTAGGACTGCCCCTGGTTTCAATGGGAGAATTCTACCTATTAATTGTGGGTTTATTGTCGTCAGTGAACATTTTTGAGCTTTTGATAATTAATACAATAATTTTACACTTTTCTATATTTTCTTCATCGATACGAATAAGTAATTCAAAAAACGTAACGAAAAACTAACAATTACCTGTAGGTATAATACACACAATTTATATAAATTTCACACAATAAACAAGGTAGGGTTTCATGCATACACCAGAACTTATTCATGCATATATAGGCTTCGAAAAGAAGCTAAGCCCTCGACCTTATTTTCACTCTGCACGTCCACACAGCACACATTACAGAGCAATGCTACAGACCCCGTACGGTTCATCTGAAAACACTTTTGAATATGAACCAGTCACTTTACTTTGTAATTTTATGAGAATAGATATGGGTTTATTGCATTATTTGATTATTATATATAGTATATATACGTGCGTGCGTAGGTAGGTTTATTTTTTCCTATGGAGCTTCTGGTTGCCAATCTTACCATCGACTTTGCCGTTGACGTTGTTATTATTGCCAGCACCGTTGGCGTGGTTGTTCTTAACACTGCTGAATTTGCTGACATTGTGGTGGCCGCCCTTGCCCTTGCAAGGCGGGGGCGACTCGGAACCGTCACTGTCGTCCTCGTCACTACTGTCGTCGTCGTCGCTGCTGCTGCTAACGACTGCAGGTTTCTTCTTTTTGGTCGTTTTTGGCTTGGCGGCGTTGTCGGCGGGATGTTCGTCGCAGAGCCAGTTCTTTACGCCTCGAGCAGTGCCGTGAATGACGCTGTCGATGGGTTTCAAAGGCCACAACAGATGGTCGACCACACCGTGTGCTGCGTAGAGCCCTTGCTCGATACCATCCGCAATTGGATCGCTTTTCTTTTTCACCTGCCTCGGCATTCTCTCTCTATCTCTCTCTCTCTCTCTCTCTCTCTCTCTCACACCTAAATGCAAGGATTACTCTTTGCTTTTGCTTACTTGATACTAGGAACAAGCCAACTCTCATGCTATATATATATAGACGAGTATATAAGGTTACGAGGGAAGAACATTAATTAATTATTATCAAGGTTAATGCATGCATACATGGAAAAAAAATTAGAAAATGCTTGAAGAAACATTGACGCAAAACTATGAAGGACGCTGTCCTATGGGACCCGGGGACATAATTCGCGTGCGCATGCGTGAGTGAGTCATGAGAGCACAAACGTGAAGCGTCTTTAAAATACAATTTAGGGAATGACTGCGGTATTCCCGGTCATTTTGGGGATCGACACCGTAACTTTTGGTATAACAAAACTATTATGAATATAACCAAAACTCATTACAATCATAACAGAACCATAACAAGGCATAACTTATTTGTTATGCCTTGGTTGTTGAGTTTGGTTATGCCTTGATTGATTTTTTGGATATTTCTTGGTTATGCCTTTTTTGGGTTCTATTATATTTGTAATGGGTTTTAGTTATGCACTTATGCTCATAATGGTGAATTTATGCAAAAAATTATGGTGTCCCCAAAATGACCGGGGACACCATAGCATCATCCTCTACATCTCAACCTATTAAAATTGAAGATTAATTAAGTCACAGTGTTTTTTACTTTTTGGCAATTAATTAAGAGAAAATTAGCCATAAGTACGATAAAATAGTTTTTATTTAGGGGAATGATTGATGCCAGCAAAATAGTTTTCAGTGGAAGTCCTTCAACTTTTTGAGTTGTTGAGCCGTAGGGTAGGATATCCTACAATGTTTGTAGGGTATCCTGAGTACCCTAGGATTTTAGCACTTTTATAGTATTTTAGGGTGCATTTTTAGTATTTTAGGTACTTTCATAAGGTACCCTAGAGTTTTAGACACTTTTATATGATACCCTAAGGTTTAGGGTTTTTTAGGCACTTTCGTAGGATACCTTAGGATTTTAGGCATTTTCATTAGCTTTCAGTTATTAGTGAACTTTCACTAGTTTTGGAGAAATGGTATTTTAGTAATCATGCAGCACACTTGTTCTTATGTTTAATTGCAAAAGGTGCATGCTATTGAGCTCAAAAAATGTAAATATGAGGAATTTTTGGCTGAGTAAAATTGAGAAACAAGGTAAAGAATAAATTAAATCGTCTAGGGACACTGGACACACCAATTCATTCATTCGGGAAAAAGATGAAGTTCTCCTAATCTTTTAAGAAAATAAGTTGGTTTTGTCCTTATTTAAATTTTTTCGCATTTGTTAATTTTGTGCCAAATTTTTGCAAATTATTGATTCATCTCGACTAGAGGAATCGGAAAAGTAATTTTTTTTTCCTTTTATCCAAGTATTTTGAGAAATAACCACTTTTTAGCAACAAAAAAAAAGTGAAATAAGTTGATTTTTTTTTTCTAAAAAATGGCCACTTCCCAATATATTTGGGAAAAAGTAATTTTTTTTTTACTTTTCTGATTCAACTCGTCGAGACAAATCAATAATTCACAAAAGTTTGGCGCAAAACTAACAAATGCAAAAAAAAAAAATTCAAATAAGAATAAATCCAACTTATTTTCTTAAAAATTTAGGAGAACTATAAATATATATACTGCTTCGAGCACCTTGCTTCATCTTAGATATTTCTACTTTTTTACTAGTAAGAGTTGTAACCCGAACACGATTGAAGCTTGGGAGTTAAGCTCTTTTTGCTAGGAAAAAAAAAAGAAAAGAAGAGAAATTGCGGGTTAAACTTTTTGTTGGAAAAAATAAGAACTGAAACAACCAAACTCAAACTATTCATGATTCATATATAGAAAACCAAACTTAAATAATTCATTATTCAACTCGTTCTAACTTGTTTGATTAGAGAGATGGTACAGTACATAAAACTGTCCAGGAAAGAAAATAAATGGTCCAAATTTAGAGTACATTTTATTTCCTGGACAGTTTCATGGAATCAGTTTCATGCATGCTAACATTTTTGGGTTGATTATCCCTCTCGAAATCAAACTCAACTCTTACAAAATCATCCCCACGTCAGTCTGCGTCGATCATCTTAGCATCTATGCATGACTAAGGGAATTATATATAAGGAAATAATTACACATTTCCACCATGGTATCATATAATGATATCGGTCTACATGTATATCATATATGCTGAGAAGGACTGAAGATAAGAAATTATATATTGCCTCCGTCTCTCAATAAATATCCGGACCGCAAACTTAGACTATTAAAAAGATGCGTTTTTTTTGTTAAAAAACTAAAAAAATTTCACAAATCAATAGCTATCAATAAGCACTTTCATATTTATCCACACAAAAAAAAAATGCACTTTCAAATAGTGAAAAAAGTTTGAATTTTTTAATTACAAAAATATTTTCTCCATCCCATTTTCATTGTCCATTTTTGAATTGCGTATCATTTTTGAATTGCTTATATCTTTCAATCTATAATGTTTTTCATAATTTTGATAATTTTATATTATAGAACTAACAGAGATCTATCAAATAAGATTCATATTGCATATTTTTCAAGATTCACGCTAAAAGATATAAGCAAAAGACATAAAAGAGACAAACAGAATAATGGACAATGAAAATGGTACGGAGGGAGTATTTCTTTAAAGGCTTAAGTTTGCGGGTCTGACATTTATTTATTTAAGGACGGATGGAGTAATGTTTTGGGGGTCGGATCCAGTCCAGTTAGTTTGGACCAGTTTGGTCCATTGTTTGCATCCGAGCCGTCCAGTTAGTTTGGACGGCTCAGATTTGTTTTGTTATGGGTGTTTTGGGTATTTTGTAAAAAAAATAAATCCGAACAAATCTAAACCGTTCAAAACACTTTTGGACAGCTCAGATGCAAATAAATGGACCAAACTGGTCCGACCTAACTGGACTAGATCCTTCCCCAATGTTTTGTGGCCATATTTAGTCCTCAAAAAGGCATAAAGAATTGTGGATAAGTGCAGTCCCACAAAGAACTTTTGCCAATTGATTCGATCCCATTATACCTTTTTGAACGTGGACGAATTTTCTCCCCACGTGGAGCAGAATTTGAAGTTATGTGCTTGGAATTAAAAGCTATATATGGATAGGGACGTGCTTATTCCGATCTCGTTTTGGGTGGGGCGGTGGTTCGCCGGAAATGGGGCTGGTTGGAGTTGGGGTCAGCCGGACATGGACGTGCCGGAGTGGGAGGGATGTCTGTCGTGATGGAGGGAGGGAGAGAGAGATTGGGTGTGAGTGAGATAGAGGAGAGGCTGTAAAATGTGATCTCAGTCATCTTAAACAAAAAAACTAGGGGTACATATAAACATGTACATATCGTGCACATATAGATTTTGTGGGGTCCACCTCGGGTTCTACAAAAATGATTCGAACCGCCCATTATTTTTAAAATATTTTTTTATGGAATCCCGTAAAAAATCAGCTTAACCTGATATTAGTAAGGATTTTTTCGGAATTTGTAGGAGCGAAACTACCTAACTGCTCAGTTTCGCTCCTACAAATTTAAGAAAAATCCTTACCGATATCGTGTTGAGTTGATTTTTTACGGGATTCCATAAAAAAATATTTTAAAAATAATAGACTGTTCAAATCATCTCTGTGGGATCCGAGATGGGCCCCACAAATTTCATATGTGCATGATATGTACCTATCATATGTACCCATAGCAAGAGTACTCCATCTTAAATGCAGACCTATGACTTAAATGCAGACCTCAAAGTTCGGAGCTTTCCGGGTCATATCATCAGAAAGTGCTTGATCCAAATATTTTTTTAAATAGAACAGTTTTTGTCAAGCTTTATCAATAGTGTTTTGGTAGAAACAAAAACAATTTTGGCATAATCATTTCTCTCTATATATAATGAATCTCATAGAATTTTTCCAGCAGTTTTCTTTTCTTTTGTGATTTTTTTTTTATCATGTAATTGTGGTTAAATGAAGAGTGAGACCATCTATTGACAAGAACAAGTGAGAAAGTACGAAATATTCACCCATTTTTAGATCAGGAAAGATAGGATACATGAAAGAAAAACATGAAGTTGTACGTTCATGAAATAACATGGGACGGTTGACCATAGGGTGTAGGCACTTTCGTAAGTATTTTTATAATGTCTAAAATTTTATTCTTACATCCAAATAAGTGAATCTATTACTAAAGATATATCATACATGTGTTTGAGCTTTAAAATGGCAAACGAAATTGAATAAAGACAAAGGATTACTTTTATCTTTAGTAATTTTTTATGAATTGATCATAATTTTATACTCCCTCCGTCCCTTTTTAAGTGTCTCGTTTCGTAACTCCAACTTATTAAGAAAATATCATTAGTACACATTTCACATCAACTTTTACCTCCACTTTCCTTACTTACCCTCTATGGAAACATCATCATTACACTTTTACTCACTAACTTTTCAAAATAGATTCTATTTTTAGGGGCAAAATGGAAAATGTATCAACTTTTACCTACTAATTTTACAAAATGGACATTTATTAAGGGACAGTCCAAAATGGAATACTGAATTTTAAAAAGGGGACGGAGGGAGTATCTTTTAGATTCCTCTTGTTGAGACAACCCTATAATTCAATCAAGGATAAATTTCACTCACCTCTCCTGAGGTTTCTAAAAATTACAAACACCTCCCCTCAGGTGATAGAATAAAAGTGCCTAAGCCACTAAAACTAGGGCGTAAGCACGAAACAACATGAGACAACCCTAGGGCGTAGGCATTTTCATAGAGTTTTAGGGTGCACTTTCCTATTATAGAGTTTTAGTGGCTTATGCACTTTCATAAGGTTTAGGATTTTAGGTACTTTCATAGGGAACCCTATGGTTTAGGTTTAAGCACTTTCATAGGGTACATTAGGTTTAGGTCCTTTTATGGAATTTTAGGGTGCACTTTTCTATTATAGGATTTTAGTGGTTTAAACACTTTTATAGGGCCAATTTTGAGAAAATATTTCAAAAATCCTTAACGGTCCATTTTCGTTTTTTTTTCGGAGTGCGCGGGAAAGAGAGAGTCCAAAACAGGAGTTACACGTAAAAACCTCTTTAATACACTTTTCAACAATGGTATCATATAACGATAAGGTTTATAGGTATATCATGCTGGGAAGGACTATAGATATTAGTTCGAAGTGTGCGCAGCTAGCCCGAGACACCCTATATTATATAAAATTATATAATTTCTCTGTCCCGATTTGTTTGTCGCTTTTCTCTATTTGGAATATCCTACAAAATTGTCTATTTGTTTCAATTTATAATGTTTTATATATGCAACGTGGATCTATTTTGATAGATCTCAATTTGTCTATGATCAGATGTTTTCAAAATTATGTAAAACATTATTAATTGTGAGGTATAGATAATTTTTTGAAAGGCACATATGCAAAATTTGACAAATAGATTGGGACAGAGAGTAAAGTTTTGTGGCCATATTTAGTCCTCAAAAGGCACAAAGAATTTTGGATAACTACTGTCCCGCAAAGAACTTTTGCCAATTGAGATTCGATGCCACTAATGAATTTTCTCCCTCCGTGGAACATAATTTGAAGGTCTGTGCTTGGAATTAAAGCTTTTTTGAACGAATATATCCCTCTCACAATCAGTCTCATTTCGTATAATTTTGGTAAAATAAAAGTAATATTTCTTCTTGCTGAGCAAAAATAAATAAATAATTATTGGAAATTGATTTTCGATATTATGGACTTGATTTTCGCATTCTCCTTTTAGAATTCGGTTAGTAATTTGGGAAGTGCGAAAATTACTACCCTTATTCTTTCATAATTTAAAAGGATAAATTTGCATCTTAGATGATTCCCGTGTTGGTTGATTGATGGTGAGGGAATCTATACGGTGCTGATCAAAATATTTGTTGCTATAACATAATTCTGTTTCGATGTTTTGAAGAAATTTTAAATTCAAATAACAAGGTTTTGTTACACGGGAGACTTAGCCATAAATCCAATATATTTTACTTTTTTTAGGGGAATGACAAGCGTATTTTACAACCGAGTACAAGGACCAGGGTAAACAAAATAACCAAAATACCTCAACGATTTTGCGAGCTCGCCTACCAAATCCTCGCTGACTCCACCCCGCCTCAGATCACCTCAATCCACCAGCACCACCTCAGAAAAATTAGTGAAAAACTACAACTCCGGTGACCCCCAACACCGGCCGGCGATCCTAAAAGTAAGTAAAATTTCACTAATAATTGAAAAGCTTAATTTCCCCAAATTAAGCCACGAGATTCCTAATCAACAGATTTGGCCGTTTCCAAGGCTGCATCTCCTAATCTCACTAACCTTTTAGCTTCGAATTTTTTTTTGGTTTTAGGCCGGGAGAGACCACACCGATTGAGGTGTTCCGGTAGTCAATTCTTTGGTTGGATCCATTCTTAGTTCTCTTTAAAACCACCAATGTGATTTTTTTTTATCCCGTGCGTCGAACGGGTTACAGACGCTAGTTATTTCTAAAGTCATGTTTCCTGGGGAAAAGATGCTGCCTCTAACCAAGCAGTAGACCAAACGTTGCTATTATTTAGCATTTGCGCTTGTTAGAAGATTTTCTGATCTGAAAGCAACTATGGAGCACTTGGAGCACCAGCCTCCCCACAAGAAAGTCGCGACTGATGGCCCTATATAAATATGCCTGCAAGCAATTCCTTGCCACCAGAAATTCGAGGTGTTCCAGGCGCTCCAGCAGCTTTACGTGATTCTGATGCAGGTGCATCACCATCTTCTGGGCAGATATGTCTAGTGAGGGAATTTCAGGTAGCAGAAGGTAAGTCGGCAGGGGTGATAATAATCAAGCTTTGGATACGTCGGCTGTACTCAATCAGGCTTGGAAAGATGATCTAGACTCGGGGCGTCTTCTTGTCTCGTTGTTTGGACTGTTTGGTGAAAGTATTTTCAACTTTATTCCAACTCCTGAGATGTCTTCATTCTTGTAACGAAACGAAATTCAGAGCATTGAGCTGTTGTATAATTATAAGTTGCCGTTGTAACTGACAGTAGAAATATGGAGTATTTTGGTTTCTACAGGTGAAGAAGTTCTTCTTTTTTCTTTTTCCCAGTTTATGATATCTCTACAAGTCAGCATAGAGTTTGTTGCGGTAGCAGTAGAGAAGTAACAGATGAACAAGGAGGAAGAACACAACTATAGTCAATTTTGTTTCCGATTCCTCTTGACTAGACAATGCTAAGTCCCAAA
Organism: Rhododendron henanense subsp. lingbaoense; assembly: GCA_020567845.1. Classification (NCBI taxonomy): domain Eukaryota; kingdom Viridiplantae; phylum Streptophyta; class Magnoliopsida; order Ericales; family Ericaceae; genus Rhododendron; species Rhododendron henanense. Next base: position 49,643,039 of record CM036313.1, read on the forward strand.
TCTTTTGAAATTTTTAAAACCAACTTTTTTTCATTTTTTTTTTGCGAAAACAATAGGGAATTTTATTGATAACAAAGTACTCAAGAACATCAAAAAAGATGATTATCTCGCCCTAAGAAGCTCCATAACCAATCAAGAGGTCTAATTTCCCACGAACCAGAACCTTGCAAGGTCTAGCCTCCCATGTATTAAACCAAACCAAACCAAACCACATGTCTACATTCTTTGAAATGGGCCTGGATGTAATGTAGTGGGCCTATTTCAAACATGCAATCTTGGTGAGTTCACAATTAAAAACAATTCATGTAGTTAAAAGGGCCGAAGGCCATGGCCTCTGTTGCGTTTTCTTTTCTTTTGCATCAAAATCTTCTGCATTCGACCCAAGTTGAAATATTTACAAGCAATGCTAGGGACACGTCAAAATTTACATTTATTTTTGGGTCGAAATATTTACGAGCAATGCTAGGGATACATTAAAATTTACATTTATTTTTAGATTTGTCTCACAAGTGATATGATGGCAGAACCTACAACACTATTTAGAGGGTCTCATAGCACAATCACTTGTGAGGGATGATGTGCAAATGGATATAAATCTAGCTTCCTATGTTTTCGAACCAGAACCTCGCAAGGTCTAATTTCCCATGTCTTCCACAAGGATTATTAAACCAAACCAAACCACATGCCTACATTCTTTGAAATGGGCCTGGATGTAATATAATAAAAACAGTTCATGTAAAAGGCCCAAAGGCCATGGCCTCTGTTGCGTTTTCTTTTCTTTTGCATCAAAATCTTTTGCATTCGACCCAAGTTGAAATATTTACGAGCAATGTTAGGGACACATTAAAATTTACATTTATTTTTGGGTCACAATATTTACGAGCAATGCTAGGGATACATTAAAATTTACATATCTTTCACATGGCAGAACTTGCAATGATCTCACATCACAATCACTTGTGAGGGATGATGTGCAAATGGATATAAATCTAGCCAACCAAATAACGCCCTGGAGCTATGATAGACCTACAAAAACATGTCGTGTATCTAAGCCGGCCATCTCGTAACACGGTAACACTTAACAAGCCAATTATGATCATTGCAAAATGAGAATAATTAAAAACCCGTTATCGTGTCATCATATTTGATTTTGTCTTATAAAAAATAAATTCCATTTCCACAAAATCCTCAACGGAATCCAAGTTTTCGAAGACAGAGAAGTTGTCATCGGTTAGTGCCACCAAATTATTATTATTATTTTTTATATACGTATGATTTGCTCGATGACCACGAGACAGAATACGGAGTAATAAATTTTATCAAATCATAAAAAGGAGAATTGTTTGTGGGCCCACATAACCCACATCACCATCCAGTTATCCACCAACCGGAGACAGTCGAAATCAAACACGAAGATCTTTTCGAAGACGACAACGTATGCAGAACAGAAATGGCCTTGTTGACAAGAATCCTTCGCAACTACTCTCCTCCTTTTGGGTGGCATGTCTCTGTTTTCTCCAATTCTCACTCTCAACGGAAACTTCAAATAGGAGTACTAATAAGAAAACCTATTCCCTATAGTTATACTCCCTCCGTTTGGATTTAATAATTTCTCGTTCTATTTTAACTGGATAAAAAATGAGGTTTATCTTCAATTTAGTAACAAATTTTATATTCAACATGAATCTTGTTTGATAGCTCTCAATTAGCACGAATTCCTAAAAATGACTATTAAATCCGAACGGAGGGAGTTTTTTTTTTTTTCCGGTTTTGACAGTTAGAGTTCAGGTTAGCTTATGCACACCTTAACTGATACCCCTTGGGTAGAACTCATCATTGAAAATCGGCTTATAAGGAGAGGGTACCCAAAAGCTTAGAGCATCAACACCAGTGCAGCCAAAATGCAAAATTCTCTACTTTGACTAGGAAAAGGACTAAAAATGAGCTGCACCAGATTGTCTAAAAGAGCCGGTAAAAAGCATTCATGAACAGTTCGTCGGTAGATTTACAGCGGCACTGTTTATCAGGTTTCTAATTTTTTATTCTTTTTCCTCCCATTTTCTCTCTCTCTCTCTCTCTCTCTCTCTCTCCTAATTTGCAATTTAGGTTTTGGTGAAAGAAGGGGGAAAAATGTATATTTTAATTGGTGTTAGGTAAAATAAATAGTATTGGTGTAGTTGTGAAAGAAAAAGTTGATAGGTAAAATAGAATTGTGAACCGTTCACGAGGTAGTATAGCTCCCTATTGATAAACTTGCTCTTATATGCACATGGTCAAGCCCATACTGAGCCGATGTGGGACAGTAAGATCGTAACATCAACTAATTCCCTCCCGGATTTGGTCAAAGGCGGCCACCCAAGCCGGGACTTAGGAATTCACAAAAAATTACCTTCTTGCAGCCTGAGCTAAAAGATAAAAAAAATTGATCAATTATGTGAGTAGCAAACTTACAAATCAACCAGACTAATCCATGTGCTCGCCTTTTAATTTCATATATACCACAGTACAAATTTGGTCAATTCTCTCTGGGCTCCACAAGCTCATCTGAACCGGTCGGCCTGACTGGCCGCTGGCCTGTCTATGGCCTCTGTTTTCTTCTGCCTGGGGGATAATGTTGGACTTCTTGGCCAACCACACCACTCATTTGATTCTTGTCAGGTTGACAGCATGAGGTGTGCAAATTAGTTTACGAGCACTTTTTATCAAATTTATGGGAGATCAATCCCGTGCTCACTAGCGGAGTTATTAGGGGTGATTTGGATTGAAAAGAACTAGCGGAGTTATTAGGGGAGATTTGGATTGAAAAGAACTACTTTCTTTTTTTTTGTTTTTATTCAAAAAAATTGCATTTGTTAGTTTTGCATCAAACTTTTGTGACATATTGATTCGTCTCGGTGAGAAGAATCGGAAAAGTAAAAAAAATTGATCGAAACTCATAATTTTTTTAAAAAAAGACAAAGATAAGCAAAAAGAAAGAAAGAAAGTAGTCTTATTGACTTAATTTTGTCTTTATTTAGGAGTATAAAATTATGAGTATTGATAAAATAAATAAAAAAATTACTTTTCGATTTCTCTCGTCAGGATGAATCAATAAGTCACAAAAGTTTGACGTAAAACAAACAAATGCAAACAAAATTTTAATAAGGACAAAAAAAAAGTCACTCAACTTTTTAATCTAAACCCACCTTTAATAGTAATATTTAAAGTCAAGGCAAAAGCACGTATGAATTGACTCTATATTACTTCCTCAGTCTCCATTCTTTAGTTTTTTTTGGGAGTCCGTGACACTTTTCAATTGATTATATTTTGCAATCTATAATTTTTTAGTTGATTTTGAAAATATCGTTTAAAAGAACTCATTGGAATCTATCAAATAAAATCCATATTGCATATAATTTTTTAGTTGATTTTGAAACTCTGAGGAAAGTGTGGAGGAAAATAATACAGTACATTGTGTTGAGTTTTGTTTTTTTGTTTTTTTATTCCTTGTTTCCTCTCGAACTGAACAAGGAAAATTTGTTTTTCTTCACCTTCTTTTCTTTTTCTAAGGCTCCAAACACCCTAAATCTCCAGCCATGGCCACTCGTTGGGGTTAGGCACATATATATATATATATACTCCCTCTGTCCGCTTTTTGTTTGTTTCTCCTGGGAGCGGGAACGGGCATTTTTGGGTCAAAAAATATAGTTTTCCGGTGATTTAAAAAAAAATGTTTGCACCGTTTAAAAGGTTTAATTTAGTAATTCTTTTGATTGGTGTAAAAAAAAAAAAATCCTCTATGGTAATAATTGTTTTTTTTTTCTTTTTTGAGAAAATCCACAATTCAAGGGACAAGAAGAAACGGACGGATGGACTATATTGCACACACATGTGTACATACTTCTACGGACAAGTTTGTTACACTTCTTCCATACACACCAAAAATGTCAATATGTCATACTTTGTCATTTACAAGGCACGACTTTAGAATTAAACCCAGTGAAATACGGACTGGGATACTGTCGAGCAGCTCCCTGTCGAGTGAGTGCAGAGCGGCCAATTTGGCCGTTCATCTCTGCACAGACGGCTTGAATCGTATCTAAGCGCATACAAATCTAAACCGTCCGTTCGATCGGCCGCTCTGCACCGCTCTATAGGAGATCATACTTAAATAATCATAGTGTCCGATCCACCGCAACATGTCCAACTTACCCTTTTGAACTTTGTAATATGAACTCCGTAGGATGGCTGGTGTGATTTGCATATAATTGTATACAAACATGGCCGGCTCAGAGTTTTTGAGTCTTCATGCGAACATTTTAAGTGGGGCCCTCTATATAAAAAATTAAAAGATTAAATCAATTTTGTAGAGAAATACTGCGAGTATTCAAAAAAGTTAAGCACAAAAAAAAATAAAATGATAATCATACAGTTCCAAGTGTCTTAACATATCTATTTTAGGATTCGAGAGGCCATACTAATTGGTCAGGTGCAGGTGTGTGTCGTTCAGTGTTCTAACGTTTATGAGGTTTTTTCTTCTCTGCTAAGTGTCAAAATCACAAAATGGAGAAAAGCACTTTCTATTGGACAAGAGAAAAAGTTCTTCTCAAGAACAAGAGAGAAAGTTGGAAGTCACTGAAATGAGGTTAAGTGTTGAAGGGAAGTCCTATGGTACATATCCCTTATTAAGGGGTGTACCGTACACACCATGATTTTAAACCATTGGATTTAAAAGTGAATGATCCGAACCACCCATTTATTAAATCAATTAATAAAATGAAAAAAGGGCTGAGCGGGTAACCGGTTGTTCTCTCCTCCATCACTCTCTCTCCATCTCCCTCTCCAAAAAATGACCACAAATTATATAACATAACCATAACTTTTATGACGACACCAAAAATTGGCATTTTTTTACCACAATGTGTCGTACTAAAAGAAATTAATCCAAATATTTTGTAGCAAGACTAAAATATGTCGTACCACAATTAACGATAGACTTTAATGCATTCGGACACGTTAAATATCGTTTGGCTACATATTTGTCGATATCCCATGATTTCTAATTTTGGTGACAATCTTGAATTTTGTAGGACTTTACATTCTAACGATTCTGATCGATCATTTTATAAATATACTTGATAACAATATTTGAATTTTTTTCTTAAAAAAAAACAACATTTAGAATTTGTACATTCAATATACTTTATATGAAACTAATTTCTCTGTTATAACTGAATATACGGTAGACTTGTGACTACGATACAATAATAATGATCAAAATTATTGATTTCGTTGTGCTTGTTGATTAAATAATTCACGTAATTTTTTTGCTCGATCGGGTTTAGAAAGACCTTTCATCGGCACCCAAATTCAATCATAAAATGATATTTTCGTTTGATTAAGGGTCTAACGATAAGTGATCAACTTCATTCTTGGTACATATGATTTATTCATATTATGTAAAAGAGAGATGGTTCCGATCGGAAAAAAAAAGAGCCTTATATGGGGCTCGAGTGGTGCATTATTAGACTTTAATGTATCTGAATACCTTAAATGTTTTTCGAATATGCAGTTGTCGATATCGGATGATCTCTGATTTTGGTGACAATACTGAATATCGTATAACTTGATATTCTAACAGTTTTGATCAATCATTCTAGAAATATACTCGCTAACGACATTTAGAATGTACATTCAATTTATGAAACCTAGTCATCTTCTATACTTGGATGTAGAGTAGCTTTACCACCGTGACACAATAGTAACGATCAAAACCGTTGATTTCGTTATGTTTGTTGAATAAAGGCATTCACGTAAATTTATGGCTCGATCAGGTTTTGGAAGCTCCATCATTGGCACTCAAATTTAATAATAGAATGATATTTTTCATCCGATTAAGTGTCTAGATATAAGCGATCAGATTTGTTCTAATTGGTACGAATAATCTAATAGATATTGTGTAAAAGATAGACGGTTCTGATAAAAAAAATACCTTAGGTGGGGCTCGAATGGTACATTAATATATTTTAATGTTATATTGAACTTGAACAACTGAATTTGCCAGTATGAAACTTCAACAACTAACTATGTAATTTATACTAAAAAAATAAAAATAAAATCTATAAAAATTAGAAATAAATAAAGACAAATGATCAAATTAAAGACATATTACACATCAAACAAAATTAAAAGAATTATTTGTTGAGACAGTTGGATAATTATTTGTTTTAATGACCTCTCATTTTTCATGAAAAAATAAAAGAATTTTGATTTTTGAATTAAATTTTGTAGAGAAAGAATTTAATTTAGACTAATATTTTGAGAGGAAATTGTAGTTGTATTCAAAAATTTGGGTATAGTACTTACTTTTTGGTGAATTTCTTGGATGAAAATTTTGAGCTATAACTTCATTTTTAGTTTAAATTACCGAGGTATTGTGTAGGGACAAATAAGAATTTGAAAAAATAGTGTGGAGGGAATCGAAAATTAAGATAATATGGTGGAAATTTTAAATTTTGAAAAAATAATGTGGGGGGAATTGAAAATAATTAGTGGTATGTATTTTGCTGATTATAACTATCGTTTACTGAACATTCCGATTGAATTTTTTTTATACGACACGTTGTAGGTATGAAAACGCCAATTTATGATGTTGTCATAACAAATTTGGTTATATTATTGAATTTGTGGTATGGTATTTTGTTGATTATAATTATCGTTAACTGAACATTTCGATTGAATTTTTTTTATACGACACATTGTGGGTGTAAAAACGTCAATTTATGGTATTGTCATAACAAATTTGGTTATATTACTAAATTTGTGGTATGGTATTTTGCTAATTATAACTATCGTTAACTGAACATTCCGATTGAATTTTTTTATACGACACGTTGTGGGTATGAAAACGTCAATTTATAGTGTTGTCATAACAAATTTGGTTATATTACTGAATTTGTGGTATGATATTTTGCTGATTATAACTATCGTTAATTGAACATTTTGATTGAATTTTTTTATACAACACGTTGTGGGTATGAAAACGTCAATTTATGGTGTTGTCATAACAAATTTGGTTATATTACTGAATTTGTGGTATTTTAGACCTGTGTTATTATGGAATTTTTTAATTAATTTCATTTGGTACGACACATTGTGGTAAAAAAACGTCAATTTATGATATTGTCATAACAATTGTGGTTTGTTATATAATTTGTGGTATTTAAATAAGTTTTCTTTTGATACGACACATTGTGTTAAGAAAATGACAATTTTAGGTGTTGTCATAATAATTGTGGTTATTTTATAAAATTTGCGGCATTTTACAAATATTTTTAGCTTGAACATAACAATTGTTGATTCTGGTACGACATATTTTGATTTTGTTACGGAATATCATACGAGTCAAAAAAATTTGGTACGACTCATTGCGGTAAGATAATGCCAATTTATGGTATTGTTATAACATTTATGGGTAGCATTATTTAATTTTTGATATTGTACGCATGTATTTGGTTAAGGTACAAGTATTATGGATTCCGGTACGAATAATTATGGTTTAATAATAACAATATTTTTTAATTATGAGTAACCTGCTAATGACCTGTTCAACAGGTAAATTTTAAAGTACAAGTCGTAACTAGAATCATAAATATGCATTAGAAAACCAAAAATCGTCATAATGAAAATCACAAATTGTCATAATTTAGACATACGGTATACCCTGTGTACCATAGCTTCCTCCTAAGTTGTTGTAGGGATGAAGCTAGGAATTTCATCATGCAAGGGCGACTGTGCATACGAGAAAAAAATATAAATACACATGCATAATAACGTAAATAAATTAAAACTCAAAATAATGTAATTAAATACATAAATCGGTGTAATTAATGGGATCAATCTTGATGTATGTGTCTTGTTTTTTTTTATTGTTAATCTTTTTTTCATTCACCACAACTGGACGAATTCGGTACATGGGTTTTCATATTACTTGATTTTACCGGTCAAAAAACATCAATTGGGGAAAGACATACAATTGGGGAAAAACATACCAACAACTTAGATTTCACCAAATTACTTATGGTTTTCAAATCTCTTCTCTTCTGTTGCTATTTTCTCAAAATTGCCTTTGAAGTCTTAACAATTGGGGATGTTTGTGCAGAGAGAGAGAGAGAGAGAGCGGGGGGGGGGGGGGGGGGGGGGGGGTGTTTGGTGTGCCATTGAGATTTTAAGGGGAAAAAAAACTGTAAAACACTAAACCCACCTAATGAAAGTGGAAGTTTATTACTTGAATATTCACAATATTACCCCTCTAGTTTTATGTTTTGTTATATTTTAACCCTTGGCATTTAGTAATTAATGTTGGTATCCTCGTATTTCTTTTTTTTTTTGGTCAAAAGTGATAAGATTGTATTAATAAACGCCCAACGGCACTTACAAAACGGAGATCATTACAAAGAATTTGGACAAAGCCAAATTAATCGTCTAACAAATACAAAACAAGTAAATCACAAGACAATCGATGTCTTTCTTCCTAACCCAGACATGGCCTGACGCAAAAGCGACACTTTTAAACTACCTAACATCTAATTAGGATCTCAAACAAGAAAAAGTGCAAAGTTAAGGACAAAAGACACCAAATACCCAGACGATCAGATGCACTCCACCCAAGTATGAACGCACCAATGAACTCCCAAGAACTACAGATCTGCCAAGCCGCCACGGGTTGCCTAACTAAAGAGATCGTGTAGGGATAGAACGCTGAAGCACATATATTGTTGTGAAGCAACCTCGATTAAGAGAACCCGATCTGTAGACAAAATTTGTCCAAAGACGAAACTAATAACTCTCGTAGAACGAGAGACAAAACTCCCACAGATCAAACGACAAGTTATAGATCTGGAGAGACGGAAGGAAAAAAAAACAAAGAAAAGGAGTCGGTAGTACCATGGCCTCCCCCTCCCGCCGCCACACACGGGTATGGAACCCACGGGGGGAGGGGAAGGAAGAAGATCGAGGAGTTGTGGTGGCTATGGTTGAGAGAGAGGGAGAGAGAGAGAGATAGGGTTGTATCCTCGTATTTCAAAGGTTACTATTATTATTATTTTTCAAAATTCTACACAGAGACGAGCCTATATACTTTCATAAGATATTTTTTTTTTTTACATATAATAGTAGTGTTTTTTTTTCCTTCTTGCAGGGGCGACTGCCTCTATTGGCCCCTCCCTGGCTCCATCCCTATACACGGGGATGATCATGTATGCGATACAAATAAAGATAAAGATGCATAACAACGTAAATACAGTAAAACTAAAAAAAAAAGGGTGCAAAATAGTAACACTCCATACCTAATTATGTTTTTTATAAATTAACAGATTACAAAAAATAGTAACGATTTACCTCAGTCTATCTAGTAAAATGAATAGTCAAAAACATACCTACAACTTAGATTTTACCAAGATAAGTTAGGGTTCCCAAATATCTCTTATTCTCTGTTCTTATTTTCTCAAAACTACTTTCAAAGTCTTTATAATAAGGGATTTTTGTGGGTGAAAAAGTGAGAGTTTTATTAATTAAATATTCACAATGTTAACTCTCAAATTTTGTGTCGCTATATGCGGGGTTCTGATGAATCTGGTTCACTCCTTCCTTGACCGTGGTTGGGTTGAGAGTGGCTCCTAGCTTCCACTTAGCCTGCATAAGGAAGCACGACTAAAGACCACACCGAAGGATCTCCGGAATGACCCTCCAGTGCAAGGATAAGTATTGTGCAGAGAGAGGAAAGCCAAGGACCAGGGTTTGAGTATTGAATAGAATGTACCTCTCTAGGGTTGCTATCAAGGGATATTAGGGCTCTCCTTAGCTTGGCCTCCAAGACTGTACATGTGCACGGCACGCTTCGGCTGACGTCACCCCATCTTCATATTAGGATTTTATAACCGCTAAGGGGGTGAGCTGGCGCCTTCACGTGCCCCTATCCTTGTCCAAGTATGTACATAACCGCTCGAATGATGTCATAGTCGTCATCATGGCTAAGACGGTTATTCCCACGTGGGTGAGCTGGTAGCGAGGTCCCAACGTCCGTTCAAGGCCGAACGTGGCATCCAATCGTCAAAGGGTTGGCATGTCTAGTTGGCGATTCCTCTGGTTTCAGTGGAGCTTCCGCCGAATGCCGGAAACTGCTGAGCCGAACCCATGTCAGGGTCCGAACCCAAACGAGTCCTTCGCGGAAGGCTCGGTTACTCACTCTGCACGGTCGCGAGCCATTATTTCGGCCTACTACACTATATTTTAACCCTTAGCCTTTAGAAATTAATGTTGGTATCCTTGTATTTCAAAAGTTACCATTATTTGATTTTCTTTTTTTTCAAAACACTAGAGGGGGTTGAGTCTATATACTTTCATAGGAAATTTATTTTTTTAATATAACAATAGAGTTGTTGTTTCTTCTTTCAGGGGCGACCGACCCTACATGACCCGTCCCTGACTCCATCAATGCTTAGTTGACTCAATGTCCCTCCGATAATGGATCTGCAAGGAGTTCATTGTGTTTGGAATGGTTTTTATTTTCTCCTACATTTGCCATCCTTTTTTTTTTTTTTTTTTACATCTAAACGCAATTTAAGTTTTGTTTACATATGATGCCTATTTTTCTTCCCTGCCATTCTACATGCACGGCTGATTATTTTTAGCGATCATTAGATACAAAATTAGCGAGTCACGCGTGCCCGTCCACATACGTGAGTAAAAACCGTGGACACGCTTAGTAAAAATTAGAGGCTAAATTTGAACTCCTCCGGATCACAGTGATTTCAACTCTCTTAATTATTACTGATCGACTATTTATTGAATGAACAATGTTAAACTTACCTAGGTGCGCGCAAGCTAATCCGAACATCTGGTTATAAAAAAACAAAAAAATAAAGTTACATGCATGCATGCTTTTTTATTTTGGGTAAATACCTACATGCATTTTTTGACCCACTGCATACAAGATAGTGACACCCCTTTCGTTTGTATATTTTACCGGACCCGGAAACCTTGGCATGTAGTGCATGTCACAACTGTTGATGAGTATTTTCAACGGTCCGAATTCAAATGAAACTTTTCCGGAGAAGAGTTTAACAACTCTTCCTTGGAAAACTCTTCCCCGAAAAAGTTTCATTTGAATTCAGATCGTTGAAAACACTCACGGACGGTTGAGATTTGCCCTATAGGCGCCCTACAGGAATCCGCCCTGTAAGATCCCCGGGGAAATTATGCAAAAACAGTTATTACTCTCTTACCTTCAATGGGGGTGATTGTGACTTCAGATCGAGGTGCTCGATTTTACTACTTTATAATGGCCATACATAGTAGTAGTATGTTTTGCAAGATTAAAACAGTGCCTTTGTGTACTGGACCAAACACCAAAATGTCTAAACACCTAAGCAGTAGGATGATTGATTGGGGATGGGTTCAAACCTATTTTGCCTTTCTGTGATTTAACCTATCAACATTGGTAACAACCACCATTGTGTTGCAAGATCGACATATAACTGTTACAAGTGAAAACCAGACTCCCGCACAGCGGTCAGCCTAATTGATGCAGGAAAGCCAGAAAATCACCCTCGGAGTGTTATCGTAAATGAAGCTCATTATCTCCCTGAAGCGAACCAATTCAACACGGTCCTCGCCCACACATACGTACCGATTTGCCAATCAATGTGCTGATCACTTAGCAGCACATATGGGTGCTGAATAAGAAAAAGATTAGTCTTATTAGTAGTTGATAATCCTATATCTGCTAGGGAATTTGTCATCAGGAAAAGCCTAAACATTAGGCAGGTGTTAGATTAGTCTGTTTTTTTTTTATCCTTTGTTGTCTGCAATGATGTACTCTAAATTTGCGTGGGGTCCATTTTGGAGTTTCAGGCTAATGATCATAGCCATTTATTTCGTTTAAAACATTATTTTAAGAATTTTTGCAAAAAATCAGCTCATTTGGATATCTGTAAAAACTTGATCAATTCATTTAATTTTTGTCCCTACGAATTCATTAATGAAAATCATTCAAGCCCTTATCACATTCAAATGAGCTGATTTTTCACGCAGCATCTTAAAAACATGTTTTAAACAATGAGTACCACTATTGGTACCGACCATTTTTATCCCGAAATCGTACCGATCGGCTCACCGGGCCCACTTCGGCCACCGGACGGCCGATCCGACCCGTCCAAAAATTCTATAAAAAAAAAAACAAAGGGGCTTCTGCGGGAATCAACGGCATCCGATACGTGTAGGGTGCTCGATCTAAACACCTCATTTTCGTATATATATGTATACACATACATATATATACGAATATATACGAAAATGAGGTGTTTAGATCGAGCACCCTACACGCGTTGGATGCCATTGATTTCCACGTAGACCCCCTCTTATTCTTTTTTTAGAATTTTTGGACGGCTCGAATCGGCCGTCCGGTGGCCGGAGTGGGCCTGGCGAGCCAATCGGTACGATTTCGGGATAAAACCTGTCGGTACCAATATCATTAGCATTAAACAATTAAATGGCTCTTATTAGAGACCGACTACTGACACAGATTTTTTGTGCACAGATTGTGCACAGATCACTGTGTGGGGTCCACTAAAGGTTCCACACAAACGATCCGAACCGTTCATTAAATTTAAAACACTTTTTCAAGAGCACTTGTAAAAAATTAGCTCAATCCGATACCTATTGATACTCGATCCATAAATCTAAACTTTCATTCAGACTTTAGATCCTAAATTCTGAATGAAAGTTTAGATGTATGGATCGAGTATCAATAGGTATTGGATTGAGCTGATTTTTTACGGGGGCCCTTGAAAAAGTATTTTAAATTTAATGAACGGTTCGGATCGTTTGTGTGAGACCCTTAGTGGACCCCATACAGTGATCTGTGCACAATCTGTGCACAGAAAATCTGTGTCAGTAGACTTTCTGTATTATTTGAATGAGACCCACGAGAATCTGGTATACCCCAAAATGTTGTACCAATAGTTTTTTTTGGAAATCGAAAACCTCTTGGAAACCACCTTTTGAGTTTCCTTATCACAGCCGTCTCTCTTAGGGTTTTGAGAGCTCTAAGGAGATTTTGAGAAGGCACAGCCGCCTTGCTTTTCTGCCTGGGGGGGAGGCGTCCCTATCCCTCCTCCCCCCGGGCTCCTCCTCCTCCATCCGCTTTCCTCTTTCTTCCCCCTCTTCCCTATAGTCTTTTTTCTTTTCGTTTTCTCCTCCCTCAGATCTGACCCTCTCTGTTCAGCGGGCTCCGTCGTCTCCAGAGTTGTTTGTCCGCATGTAATTTGTCGCCGGAGCCCTTATGGCAGGTTGCGATCCGTTCGGCGATTTTTGGGCGGCTGGATTTAGAGCAAGATCTGGAGGAGTTTTGTCTCTCCATGTGGGAGTTTTGTCTTTCCTTGTGAGAGTTTTGTCTCTCCTTGTGAGAGTAATAAAATTCGCCTTTGGGCGATTTGTTTACTATTCGGGCTCAAGAAGATTAATATGCATCTCTTGGTGGTTTGCTAGAAATTCATTAGTGTGCTCATTTCTGGTCGAAATTCATCTGATCGTCTGGGTTCTTGTTATCTTTTTTTCTTGGCTAGCAATGTATCTTTTTTTGAGACTGCTATAGGATATATGAATTTTCCGCTCAGCAGAAGGTGCGTCAGGCCATGCCTGGGCTGGGGATGAAAGACATCAATCACCTCGTTCTTTCTCGTTTTGTATCAGTTAGATGATTAGTTTGGCTTTATCCAAGTTATCTGTAATGAATTTCGTTATGTAAGTGTCGTTGGGATTTATCAATACAATACCTTTCACTTTTGTCAAAAAAAAAAGAGTTTCCTTATCATACAATTCAATCTGAGTAAAAACCTCATTAATGTTATAATTTATTACTCATTCCGTCCCGATTTGTTTGACCTCTTTTTGACTTTTACATGTCCCAAATTAACTATCCAATTTCAAAAATCAATGGATTAGATTATGTAAATTTTGAAATCAATGGATCAGATTTGTTTCCTTAATAAGTTGGAAATCCGAAGTTGGACAAATAAATCGAGACGGAGGGAGTACTATTTTTGAATCAAGGTAAATGATTTCCATTCATGAAAAGTCCAACGACACTCATCAAGATTTCCATCTGAAATACACCGATAAGAAACTAGTTAAAAAAAGGCAACCCACTCAACAAGATCATAAGGATTTTCCACCACAAGCACAAAACCTATTTGTTATATCAATTGAAGATTTCAAAAACGAGGGAGTGTCTTTTCAACTTTGTCTAAAATTGTAAATCTCCCTAAGTTGACGAGAACTCAATTTAGTACAAATTTGGCTCGTGAAGTAAATTTTAAGAATTTTTACTCAAATTTTGAGTTTGAATAAATAAATGGTAAGTGCAGGAGATACTCTCTGCTGGCATGCATGTCTACTTTGATGATCATCAGTAACCTCAACTATATAGTGTAGTGGTATTCAATACTCCATCCGTTCCGATTTATTTGTCTACTTTTTGACTTTGCATTGTCCCAATTTATTTGTCCGTTTGACTTTTAAATGGATAAGATTCCCTTTTTGCCCTTACTTTTTTGAATAAAGTAACTTTTCAAAAAAGTTGAAGGGTAAATATTGGAAAGTAAAATACTTTTAGGTATAATTATTATGCTCCCTAAATAAGTTGGATTCTCAATATTGGACAAACAAATTGCGACGGAGGGAGTATTCATGTTGAAGAGTTACTGTTGAATCATCGAAGTTTTTGTTATAAAAATCTATAGGCGGTTGGCTATATAATTTGAAAGTAAATATGTAACGACCCTGATTTTTGGTAAATAAAAATTTCGTTAAATATTTGAATTTTATTTGAATTACTAGGATTGCTTTTAAAATTTCTTTTTTATTTTTAATAATCCATCATAATTAGATTTGAGACTTTTAAAATTATATCTTTTAAACACCGGACAATCTAGTCATTTTCTAAAGACAAGTATGCTTATAAAAGCACTTGTATATTTTCCTAGTATTTGAAATAAGATCTTAAAATTTTATTTCTTGGCTAGAAATCCTACTTGACATGTAGAAATAGTTTCCAACCGATTAGTCAAGGAAACCATACTACCAATTCACCTAGTTACATTTCCCTAACCCTTAATGAGTCTTCTTAACCCCCTTTGAGCCTTGTGAACCCTCCTAAAGCCTAATTAAACCAATAGACCATTAGAAATAATCAATTGACCTTATGTTTTGTCATTTCAAAGCCTTATGTGGCATTTTTCTTCCTTAACCTTTGGTTATTAATTGTTAGGGGAAAAATTAACCTTTGGGTAATAAAAACTAGTCTTTCTAATAAAAGACTTAAATTGATAAGGCTAATAAACTAGGTACTTGAAAAATAGAAGGCAATCATATTGTTTCAAAAAGAAGTAAACTAGTCTTGCCACATGCAAGTCTAAAAACAATAGCCTTAACCCTAAATTGGCCAATCTAATTGCATTTCTAAATTTTCTTTAAGCTTATATTAGTATGCCCCTTGGATAAAAGTTTCCTAGGAAAATTTTAACCTTTGGTCAATGACATGTCATTACTCTTTTAGGCCTAATAAAACTCGTTAGTACTTAAGCATGCCTAAATAAACCTAGGTTTGCTTTCTAGGAGAAAGATTGTCCATGGGACAAAGCTCTTACCATTTAGAATCTCACCATAATCATTTCCTCTTTACTTAGACTTATAAGCCTACTTGTACTTAGTTTTTTTTTACACATAGACACACTTGTTACAAAAAAAAAAAAAAAAGAAAGGAGAGGGAGAGAGGGAGGCCGGTTGGAGGGGAGAGAGGGGGAGAGATTGCATGCTTGTACTTGTACCCTTGTACAAGCTACCATTAGCCTTAAGCCTAATCTCCTATTGTCAACCTAATTACAAGCCAACTTTAAACCTAAAACTAGCTAATCATTTTGTTTCTTCTTGCAAACAAGCCAACCAAGGACAAGACTAGCCATGAACCCTCCATAATAACCTAAGTTCATTAGCCTTAAGCCTAGAGTTGGATATGACAAGGCATGGCATGCTTTCAAAGCCATGCCTTTCAAAAATTAACCCTTGGTCAATAATTGTTAGGGAAAAATTTATCCATTGGTTAATAAGCCAATTTTTGCTATAAATAGGACCCTTGCCCATGCCATTCAACTCACACCTCACTCTTCTACTTCTCTCTCTAAGAAATCCTAGTGTTCTTACCATGTTCTTACTTTGTTCTTAAGTTCTTGAGTTTTTCTAAAACTCTCCAAGAAACTCATCCTAGGCCGCCACCAAACCACCACTCAACCACCCTTCGATCCATAAAAAGTTAGAAAGTTAGTCAAGAATTAGTTTCGAGAGAAACCTTTCTCTTTCGAAGCTACCGGAAGCCACCGTAGGAAGTTACTCCGTCCGACGTACTTACTTTTTACCGTAGCCGTAACCACCGCCAAGAAGGAAGGTAGAATACCTCTACTCTACCCCTCGTATAAATAAAAAAAAAGAGATAGATAGTATTTACTTTTATGATCCAATGCATGGTAGTTAGTAATTTTTTTTTTTTAAATAGAAGGATGAGCATGATTATAGGATTATTAGATTTACTTGTCTTAATATGTGATAAGGCATAAGTGGTTTCCCACTCCAAAGGTGTCCGTCCATGTGACACTATGCCTTAGATTGTATGTTAATTGCTTGAGCATGATTATGTGAAATTAAGGATAAAATGAGCATGCTAAATAAAATAGAGTTGGATGATCTTGCTAGTTTAGTTTTAAGATTTCAAATTAAATGATTTATGTTAATTATGTGAAAAAGTCCCACCGCGGAGTCTAAGCATGAATACGAGACACAAAAATCGAGAAAATTAGAAACATGACACCTAGGGTGTGTGTAAAGGCGTTGACTTGGTAAAATATTTTTTTGAAATTACATAATGACCGATTGTGGTAGTCATTATGTGAGTTTTGTGTGTGTGTGTCCCATGGGAACCCGGAGTGGCGGAACCATGGTGAGGATACTCGGGAACCCGGAGCGGCGGAACCGAGGAATGGCTTGGTTATCCGTGGAGAGGAGCCAATGCAAAGTTTGTGTGCCAATGGGAACCCAGAGCGGCGGAACCATTGTGCGGATACTCGGGAACCCGGAGCGGCGGAACTGAGGTTGGGTGTGTTAAATGTGATTTTCGAAATGTTGATTTGGAAATGAAAAGTGAAATGGTGACACAGTCTACGAAATGCTGCGTAGGAGAAACTCTGATGACACGGACACCAACGATAGTTAATGGAGAATATGGATGTGTCATTGTTAACTATTTTATTAGATAAGCATGCACTGTGCAGATAACGTTATCTGTATGATTCATTGTTTGTAAGTTATGGGTTAGCGGGTATGAGATTATTCTGCTGAGCTTTTGTAGCTTATGGTGTTACCTTTGGTGACCCTGACATATTATATCGGTGGCGACGCTGGTATAATGTGTCAGACTTTGTAGATGATTAAGGTGAGCTGTACACCTTGGAGGCCTTTGGAGCAGAGGAGCTGGCTAGAATGAAGGAGCAGGCGGAGCAGTAGATAGGAACCCTAGATTTTCCTTCCCTTTATGAAATGAAAGCACTCTGATGGGATTTATGATGTAATAACGAGCCAGACTCTATTTAAGATATTCAATAAAATTGTCCTTTTAACGTACCCAAAAATTGGGGGCGTTACAAAATAAATACTATAATACTAGCACATCATATTTGTTTGGAGGATATAGAAGTCGGATATCGACTGGACACCCGACTATATATAAAAATCTGGATGGAGGGATATGCTTGTGTAGACACCCTATTCTGGACTGTCCGGATTAGCTTACTTACGGTCTTTGATTCCCCAATGATGATTAAGGTCGAGAACATACCGAGTTGTTTGATGAGTTTGAGCTTTGAGCGTCCCGAACCTCGTCCAAACCCATTTCAAACCCTTGTCGAACCCTCAAGCCAGAACCAAATGGCCTCAACAAAACCCTTCTGGAGTACGCTGGTGGTGGACTAGCGTGCGCAGGAACCACTGCCACGTGTCAGTCATTACACTCTCTGGCGCACGCCACTCAACAAGTGGCGCACGCTAGTCAACACCAGTCAAATCAACCTTTTCAGCCAGCTGGGCCGGAGCTTCTGCAGCCGCCTGACGTCAGCTGGCAGCCCCCTGATCATGACTTCGGCCAGAAACTGTTCCTTTCTCTTCCATCAAGCCAAGTCCCATGCATTAAATGCATGGGAGCTTCCTCCAATACCTCACCACTCCAAACAACCCCTAAGGGCTAGGCTGATCAGCCTCTCCCTCCTCCATAAATACCCCCTTTGCATTCATTTGCAAAGGGTTAGCACCATTAAGAAAGGGGTAGCTTCTTAAAGTCAAGCCATCCTTTGTCTTCTTCTCCTTCATTGTTCTTTGCTTCCTTTCTTCCTCATAGAAAGAGCAAGTGAAGAGCACACATTCCACAGTCCATAACCATCTCTACATCCATCCTCCATCAACCTCTCTCAAGCTCAAAGATCCAACTCACATCCAAACTCACTAGCAAAGGTATAATACCTCTTGCTCCTGCTTTCTGTTCTGACCCCTGAGGGGGGCTGGCAAGGTCAAGGCTGGTAATCTATACCAGTCCTGGCCCTAATGCTAGCAAGGTTTCAAAACCGTATACAATGATAAGTGGCGCACGCCAGTAGTGATGTACTGTACGCCAGTCATGGTAGTATGTGCAACACTGGCGTGGGGATCATGGATCATTGTTTTCTTGCATTATTTAAGCTTTGATCACCCTGCTGCATGCTAAAACCAGTTTACAGCTTTCTGTATTTAGAACTGCTTTCTTTCCTATCTATATTTATTGCTTAGTTTGGCCTTCTGGGTCCCTCTGGTCCTATTCCAGAGCCCAGAATGTGCAAAGCCAAAGCACTGGAACCAAGAGAAAACTGGCGTGCGCTCCTTCATTAGTGGCGTGCGCTAGTGATCTATATTCCAGTGGCTTGGCCCTTGCATGGATCTTACATCCAGGCCTTTGATCATCCCCCCCTCACTGTTTAAGGGGTTTTCTGTCTATTTTGTGGCTTTTAAGCCCATTAATCTGTCTGTAATATCTCAGTAACATATATAAACTGCGTGGTTTGTCCTGGGTGTGCACTGGTCCTTTCCAGAGCCCAGAGGGTTGAGAGCAGAAGCTGTGAGCTTAAGTCTACCGGCGCACGCCAGTCGTGAGGTGGCGCACGCAGGTCATGACTGCATGCAGTGGCCTGACCATTGCATGCAGGCTTGATCCTGTGTGCAACATTTCATTGCCAGTGTGTTCTAGTCTGCTTAAAATGTCCACAAAAGCTTGTTCTCAATCTATTATACATAAATGCAAACATCCATAAACATCTTGTCACATTTTTTTTACATAAATGCAAATGTGTTTACAGTTTTAATCCCTATTAACTGTTCCCCCGCCCTAACTGGTTAAAAGAATGATCAAATAAAGAGAGAAAAACAAATGTTTTATAAAACGCCTGAGTAGAGACCGGTCTTCGGACTGGGCGAGAGGGGTGCCATAAAACCCTTCCCCTCTCGTAATCTGGCTCCCGAACCTCAAGATCGAAGGTGACGACGGTCCAGTCTACAAAAGCCTTTTTCAAAGTCAAACAAATGCGATCCAAAATATTTTCAAAAGAACGGTTTCTTGGGTACAAACCGCAAAACCCGAGTGGCGACTCTCTGATCTGCAAAGCACTTCGCCGCGCTTTCCGCGAGATAAGGGCGCACCCGGAATTTTTATGCTTAAAAACGGAGTTTTCGGGGCGTGTGCCCACAGTGGCGACTCTGCTGGGGAACATTACATTAATCAACATTTGGAAATTAATACATGAATGAACAATTTTTCAAAAGTCTGGCAAAACAGTACGCTCTGCGCTACTGAAGAACGGGGTGGTAACGTAACAGGATTCCGCATCCGACCATTTCGCACTGGGACTTTTGCTATTGTTCACTTGTGTAGTTTTCTCCAAGTATCGATTAATGAAGTGGGCCAAGCTTCAAAAGGTGTTTTTCAAGACAAAACGTTTGCATTTCTCTCTCTCTCGATCACTCTTTCTACACGCGTTCATTTGCATCAGTGTTCTATCAGCCCCGTTGAGGTGTTTTGGGTAACCGGCACAGTTTACTGGAGCCCGGGGTCCTCGAATGCCCAACAACCTTGGACGATGATGAGACGTATTACCGTTTGACCATTGCTCTGCTGCACGCATTGCGATGGGAGGTATGAAACATCTCTAGTCTGAGGAACCCCTCTAAGCCAAAACCAGCTGTGGGCAGCATGCCCTTCGGAGGGGACAAAGGATTTCGTTCCTTCCCCCGCCGTTTGCGGCCCTTTTTGAAAATCGAGGGAGCGCGAGCGCCGGTGGCAAGCGCTCAAAAATACAGAGTCGCCACTTGAGTTTTGAAGGTCCGACACTCAAGGAACCGTATTTCGAAGCACCTGCCGCGCTGTTTGATTTGAAAAGTTAAGGAACCGGTCCGTCATAACCATATCTGGGTTCGGGAGCCAGGTTACGAGAGGGGAAGGGTTTTATGGCACCCCTCTCGCCCAATCCGGAGATCGGTCTCTACTTAGGCGTTTTTATGAAAACAATTGTGATTCTTCCTCTTTTAATTGATTTTAGCCAATTAGGGCGGGGGAACAGTTAATCGGGGATTAAAACTGTAGCACTTTGCAAGATGTGATCAAATAATGGCATGGATGGATAGTATTGACGAATAATAAGTGGAATGACCTTGAAACAGCGATCAGATGCCAAAACTAGGCTCGGGGCAGATCCGTCTTGCACGATGACCAACTTACATGCTTGGACAGACCTGCATGCAAGTCAACCATCGCGCGAGACACACTGACTCTCGCGCGAGTATGTCATCTCACCACAGCCCCTAAATCATCCCCTTCTGGGCTCTGGAAGGACCAGTGCACACCCAGGAAGCAAACCAAGCAGTTTATGGGAAGACTGAAAATACTAATTATTACACCATACTCCAAACAGGAGCCAAATGAGATAAAATACAACCCCTAAACAGTGGGGGTATCAAAACAGAGGCTAAGGGCCTAGTTGCCCATGCAAGGGCCACCCATGGAAATCAGAGAACTGTCGCGCGACAGAGCTTGAATCTCGCGCGACACTCCTGACTGGACTTCCAGGAATTGCTTTGCATGTTTGAGGCCCTGAGACAGGTTCAGGGGATCCCAAAGGCATTCCAAGCTGTTTAAAGGAAATAAACAAGCTACTGTATTTTGTTTTGCATGCATAACAGTGATCTAAAAATCAAAATAAGATGCAACAAACATGAATATACTGCAAAACAGAAAAGGGCTAGCTTCCCTTCCCCACGAGGTCCATTCTCTTGCTGACAGGAGTGTCGCGCGAGTAAAGGGGACCGTCGCGCGAGGGTGTGGCTGCCACGATTTCTTGTAACTTTGCTGGCTTTAGGACCAGGGCATGGTATTGATTACCAGCCTTGGCCCTGTCAGCCCCCCTCAGGGATCAAAACAGAAACAGCTTTAAAGTTATACCTTTGCTTGGAAAGGGTTTGAGAGTAGACTGGATGGATTGGTGTGACTTTGCTACCAAGAGTGTATGAACACTCTGAGTTCAGAAGTTTGGGAAGTGGCTTGAGGGTTAAGAATTTTGTGCTAGCTAGTGTAGGATTTGTGAAGGGAGTAATGAAACTCTTAAGCAATTTTTTTTGGAACCCTTAACATGGAAGACCAATGGGGGTATTTATAGGGGGAGAGCAAGGCTTGGTTAGGGGCCAAACAAACCCTTAGGACCAGCCACCAAGGCTGGTCACAACTTGGTTGTAAGGCTAGCCAACAAGGTGAGAGAGTGGGTGGGAGTTTGCATGGGGCTAGGACCTGCCAGCACGTCGTTCAGCTGAGGAGAACGGGGTTCCAGCCCATGGGAACCCATGTGCCAAGCAATCATCACCAGTCCAGCTGGATTCTGTGAAAGGGACAGGTAGGAACCATCGCGCGAGGGTCCATGAGTGTCGCGCGAGGGTCAAACAGTCAACAGTTTGACTTTGACTACACGTGGCAGGCTGAGTATCGCGCGAGGGGAAAGAAGACTCGCGCGAGGGCCAACTCTGGTCTTAGGGTTTGACTGAAGGTTCAGAAGGGTTTGAAAGGTTCAAGCGAGGTTCCTAAATGCTCCAAGCCTAATCCAATTCCAATCCAAGCTCTGTTTGATCCGATTTCATCATCGGGGAAACAAGAAAATCGTAAAAATAAGTAAAACGATTGGGAGACCCAGATTGGGGTGTCTACAGTAGTCCCTCTTTGACGGCACGCGGAGCACCATTGACTGGTACGGGTAACGTCAAAGATTTCTAGACACCCACCGAATCCGCCCAAAAGCCGATTAAATGGAAAATGCAGACGAGTATATAAAAATACCGTGCACCAAGGGGGAATTGAAGATCGGACGGATAGATCGTCACTGATTGATCGGACGGATAGATCGTCGCTGCGGATTGATCGGACGGATAGATCGTCGCTGTTGATTGATCGGACGGATAGATCGTCCCTGTTGATTGATCGGACGGATAGATCGTCACTGTCGATTGATCGGACGGATAGATCGTCACTGTTGATTGATCGGACGGATAGATCGTCCCTATTGATTGATCGGACGGATAGATCGTCACTGTTGATCGATCGGACGGATAGATCGTCACTGTTGATTGATCGGACGGATAGATCGTCGCTGTTGATTGATCGGACGGATAGATCGTCGCTGATTTGATTGATCGGACGGATGGATCGTCGCTGATCTGATTGATCGGACGGATGGATCGTCGCTGTTTGATGGGTCGGACGGATGGATCGTCGCTGATTTGATTGATCGGACGGATGGATCGTCGCTGTTTGATGGGACGGATAGATCGTCGCTGTGGATTGATCGGACGGATAGATCGTCACTGTTGTTTGAATTAGACGGATAGATCGTCACTGATTCGTTTGCGGGCGGACCCCTGCTGGGGATGCAACCATCTTTGGGTTTCGAAAACCAGATCTCCAAAATGACCCTCAAATTTATTGGCAACATACCAACATGTTATGGACCTAAAGGGGGGATTAACTGAGATCGGGCCGGACCCAAAATCTGGATTGGGCCTGAGGCCCAAAGACAAGTGTCGCGCGACACTCCAGAACCGTCGCGCGAGGGTATGAAGTTAGGGCTTGGGTCTGGAGAGGCCCAGACCCGGCCCAAACTCGTTCCATCCGTTTAAACGTCCGCGGGACGTTTCAGAAAACAGTAACAACAGTTTCAAAACTTCTGAACTCTTTCCCTCTCTCGTCTCTAACCCAAAACCTCTTCCGAACTTCGGTCTCACCCACGAAATCATCCAAACCCAACCTTGATCGTTCATCCATGGCAGACTGCAGTGGCGGGGGCGACGGTGGTGAAGTTATTGACCAGTCGGAGGACCGAGGAGGTCCCGTGGTCGTAGAACCAGGGGATCCAAGACCAGCGGAGGCCACCGTAGGGGCCGGTGCAACGGTTGCAGGCGGCGGAGATGGCGAAGAGGGTCACGAGCAGGCGACTGTTGGTGGCGACGAGAGTCGCGCGACAGAGCGAGAGGCTCGCGCGACCGTTGAGCCGGAGGCCATAGAGGCTGTCGTCGAGCGGTTAGATCCGGGCGTGGCCGTAGAAGGGTCGGTGGTGACCGGAGTGAGTCCAGGAGACGCCGGGGATATTGATGCTGGAGAGCACCATCGCGCGACAGAGGAGGAGCCTCGCGCGATGGTTGATGCTGGAGGAGGCAGTGGCATTGGAGGAGGAGATGACACTGTTGAGCCGTCCGGGTCCCCGCCGAGGGATTCGGCGAAGGGCAAAGGCGTCGTTGACGCGGAGAAGGAGACTACGATACCTCAGGTTGAGATCCGGGAGGAGGATGTGTTGTTTAGGCCGGAGTCGACCGCGGCCACGTCGTCGAGACACGTGCCGATCACTAGGCATGATGTTGCCGAGTACCTGACTGACGAGGCACTGGCGAGACTGTTAGAGGACAACCCCCTGGTTGGGGAATTGGTCCTAAAGGCCAGAGAGGACCGCGCTCGGGCCATCGAGGCGTCGGAGGCCGTTGATAAGGCCGAGAGAGAGAGACTGGAGAGAGAGGAGCTTCTGAGAGACGCGGAGGCCGAGGAGAGAGCCCGAGTTGAGGCGCAGGGGCCTAGGGTTACGGCCGTGGAGGAGGCGAAGAACACGAGTCGGCCGGGCTTTTCAGCGGAGGCATACGTACTTCCCACGCCGCACCTCTTCGTTCCGTCGGGCGTTGCAGCCCATATACCGTCGCGGAGAGATTACGACGACGAGTCGGTGTTGAGGGATCCCCGGGTCCATATTGCAGCAACGTGGATGGAGGTATATTTCCAGAAAACACCCTTTGTAATTTGATTTCAATATCCTTGCTTTGATAGTTCACATTCGATACTTGCTTAGAATATGCTTGAATTTTTAGAATTGCATGGATGATTTTCCAAACCAAAGCATGCTAAACCCACGCATTTCTGTAGTAAAGGCCCAATGTGTAATAACCTGAACCAACCATCTGTCGTAAACTTCATTGATTACCTAGAACTTGAGAATGAACTTCCCATATACTGACGAACCATTTGCTGCTTGTCTTTGTATCTGGAACAGGCTGGAGCTGAACAGAGGGACCTTCGCGGCTTCGGGGGCGCGTGTGCGTCCTTGCGGCTGTATGAGGGGCTGCCGGCAAGAGTAAGGCGGCTGGTAGACGAGGCGGGCTTTGGGGAGTTCGTGCGGACTCTGACCCCAGTGAGGATTGACCATGCCGTCCTCGTTGCACTTGCTGAGAGGTGGAGGGATACCACCAATACCTTCCACCTACCTCCCGGGGAGATGACAGTGACGCCTGCTGACTTCGCAGCGATCACAGGGCTGAGGGTCGGGGGTGAGCCCATCCCGTTTGACTCAGGGATCCAGGAGGATCGAGCTGCTTTGGAGTGGTTTCTGGGCAGAATGCCCAAGATAGAGGGAGGGATGGCGAGGTACGACCAGTTCAAGGGCTACCTGAAAGAGGAGGTGTCGAGTGACCGGGAGGCGGAGCAGATGGCCCGGGCGTTTCTGCTATACCTGTTCGGCGCCACACTGTACCCGAACAGGCGGAGCAACGTGCATCTGTCGTACTTGCCAGCGTTGAGGGACCTGAGGACAGCCTCGCGCTTTGACTGGGGCGGAGCAGCTCTCGGGACGGCCTACCTCTTTTTTGGTGACTCGTCGAGGACGGGAAAGAGCACAGCTGGCTACTGGAGGGTGTGGGAGGTACAGTTCTAACTCTTTTAGACACAATTTGATTATGCTCGTCCGTTGTTCAGTTCACTTGACTGCTTTGACTTTAGCTACTGTATGCCTATGCCTTGACTAAAGTTTGAACTTGTCTAAACATTGCAGCTTTGGGCTTACGAGGTCTTGCGGATGTACCCACCAGAGTGCAAGCATCCCGACTTGAGTGCCCTCCCTCGCGCACTGAAGTGGAGCAAGGAGAGCATGGGAAGGAAGGAAGGGAGAGGCGGGCTCAACGCCTTCAGGCTATACTTGGACGAGCTCAGGGCCTCACAGGTATGAACACACAATCACAAGCATTAGACATGTATTCGTTTCACTGCTTTAATGTTGTCGCTGAACAATTGCTTGCATCGCCCGTCTGTATTGACTCGCAGGTCAATTGGGATCCCTGGAGAAGGGCGGGGCCAGAGCCAGAGTACCTGGCCAGGAGCAGAGCGGTCACGGCCAGCAGGGTGTTGTTGGAGTCTGCCTTTGGCTGGCAGTGGTACTTGGGAGACCGAGTGACGCGCCAGTCACTTGGTTATCCTGAGTTCTGGGTGCCAGGGCCGCTACCACCCCGAGTTTCACACACGGGAGAGTACACACGGGCCGAGCTGGAGAGGTACACGCGGCCGGATACTGATCTTGGGCAATACCTGCGCCCTGGTAGAGACTATGCAGTCTACCAGCGGGACTTTCTGGCGGGTCCATTGGGGGTCCGTGGCCGGAGAGAGGCACGAGGCCAGGCCGCAGGGGCCGCTGAAGAGAGGAGGGCAGCCGGAGAGGGACGGAGAGGAGGGGAGAGCCAGGCCCGGCGAGCCTCGAGCGGACCGGCAGTTGGCGGACTTCCTGCGCTGCTGTGGAGGATTCCCGTCGTTGACAGTCAGGGGAATCCTGCAGAGTTTCAGTTAGCGCCTGCGAGGACAGAGCCTGCTCCTGTGACCGTGTCGGTAAGAATCAGCTTCCAATATTACTTTTGAACTTTAACTGCTTGAATTATCTGCTGAACAGTCTGATGAACTTGAATTGCATGCAGGTGCCAATAGAGTGGGTGAATGAAGCCGTTCGACGCATGCTGGCGTTGGAGAATGCAGTGAGAAAGGCAGCGAGCGGCACGCCACTGGAGTTGCAGTACCAGGCACCGACGTCACAGCCGACTCAGCCAGCCGTCTTTCAGAGGACTCAGGTATGAAACGATACATTTCAGCTTTCGATACATTCTTGCTCTCGATACATTCCTGTTTTGATAGCTTGATAGATGTACCTGTTTTCAATACAGAAACACAATATGCGCAATAGATACTGATGCTTTAAAATGCAATGATAATGCAGGTGGAGGGGAAGAGGAATCCCAGACGGAAGAGTGCGCGAGATCCGCCACCGAAAGAGGTGGTGGCACGGAAATCCACGCCTCCGGTTACCACCACGCGGCGACAGACGAGGGGTTTACAGACAGCGCGTGCACGCGAGGAGGAAGCCAAGCAGGCCGCGAGGCAAGCTGAGCTTCGGTACCAGCTGAAGAGGCGCGAGAAACCGACATTGGAGAAGCCGGGCCCAGCTCGGAGACCGAGACTGGTCATGAGTCCGACTTCCGAGGACGAGGAAGGAGAGGAGGAAGAAGGGGCAGAGGAAGAGGACGAGGAGCACTCGTCCACCAGCAGTGGCTCTGACGACTCCATTGACGATCCGAGGTATAGGGACGATCCTCGGGAGCTGCACGGTACTTCAGACAGTGATGACGAGCCTGGGGAGTTTTGACGAGGCCTCCGTTACCCTTCTTTTTGCTTTTGATTTAGGGCCTGCGTGCCCAAGTAGATAGCCTTTTGATGGACAGACATTTCGAGAGCCTGCGTGCCTCTTTTTGATTGGTGGGCGCATGTGCCCTGTTTTGACTTGGTAGCTTTGATCGGCCGAGGGCCAGAGATACAGTAGTTCTCCTTTTGCTTTCGAGATGGATAGATCACCTTTCAGTTCGTAAAAGCTGCATTCTAAAGTTTTATAGTTTCTCATTGTGCATAAGAATCAACAAAACTCGCCACTAATATCGAACTTGCATTGACAACACGTCGAGACTAAACACAGACACGTATGAGTGTATAACACAGCCTAGCTCTTGAAAGAAAAAGGCGATATGTCCTAAGACATAATCAGGATACGAGGGTACGGAAAATAATGAAATTTTGGGCATTGCACGCCAAAACTCACAACACCTTGAAAGGGACGAAAACGACACCTTCGAACAATAAAAGGCGGCCAACATGGCCTGCGCCAATTGACAAACTCGAATGAAACGCCTCAATAAAGGACTTAAACCGCAAAATGCGCAAAAATGGTACAAAACATCGAAAAATGACTCGATTATGTCCCGGACTGAAACCGACACCTCCATACAGTCACTTAAGGTCCAAATGACCCGTATGGCATGACCAAAATAGGCTAGAAACGCCAGAACGAGTTTCGGACTTCCGAAACCTTGGTTTGAACTTGGAACGGGTCCCCAAGTGTCCAAAAACTTCGTCGAGCATGGCATTCGGGATCCGATGCTTGGATACAATCACATAAGCCTATAATGACTTGCTGGAAACACCAAAAGTCCCAAAAGACCCCAGGAACGGAAAGTGACTAAAACAGATCAGTAGCTGCTGCAATCTGTCAAAACTGCAGATAGACCATCGCGCGATGGTTTGTAACTGTCGCGCGAGAGAAATGTGTCGCGCGATGATATTTGAATGTCGCGCGAGAGTCAACTCCTGCTGAGCAGCCTTTGTTTGACCAAATTATTGGCATGGGGCTGTTCATAACTTCCACGTCTTGAAAGCTGTTCTGGGCCTGCAGAAGGAAGGCTGTTCTGCCATGCAAGGTGGTAGGACACCTATGCCTTGGTCTCACCAACTCCTTGGCTATTTGAAGCAAGATTTTTTTAACATAATGAATTACACACCATTTTCTCAACTTAACCAAGATGGGAGATTCACTAATGGAAGCCCTTGATCCTTGGCTAATGAGGGAGGAAACCATAAATTGGGAAAGTCCCAGGTCTCGCTGTTTATTCTCAATCCGGGATCTCCGGTTTGCTCGACCATGCGTCGAACTCATCCAAGCCGCGTTGCCTTTCTGGGATCCCGTTGTGCACGTCTTCCGGTTCCGGGAAGACGAAATGTGCCCCACGATAGAAGAGTTTCAGGCATACGCCCCGGGGTTTGCCAATCTAGACATTCTTGCCGTGCCGCCCGTTCATGAGGACATGGGGCAAATTCTGCGGGAAAAACTCAATATTCCGGTGGCGGTGACAAACAGCATTATTCGAAACGGCGAGCTCAACATTCTCCGCCTGATCGAGCTGTACGGCCCGGAGGCCGGTCTAGGAGACTATGTCGGGGAATCTCAACGACGCTTCGTCCTGTCTATATGCGCACTGGCCGCGTATATGCTGGTTCCCGTTGATGGAGGGGTAAATCCCAAGTTGGTGAGCATTGCCTTGCAAATGGATAACGGGAGGAACATCATGCCCGTGGTCCTGGCGGAGACACTTCTGGGTTTGGACATGCTGAAACTTGGGCAAGCCGACTCTTTCAGCGGATGTCCTATCTTGCTCCAGGTAAATTTCCATTCGACATAATTTCTCGCATTTTCGATTTCAAACCAAGTGCTTGGGCTGTATTTGATTTCTGACTCGTCCTCTGTTCTCATGCAGCTTTGGCTGGCAGACAAAATCGGGGTCTTGGAAGAGCCACAGGCTGGCTTTGAAGAGTTTCCCAGATTGTTGGTTGCGAGGCCGATGATATTCCCTGACTTGCCGGTGGAGATATGGTTTGCCTACCTGAATGATCTGCATTCCGAAGACATAGTCTGGAGGTGTCTCTGGTTAAACCTTCCAGCGATGACGCTTAAATCAGTGGGATACAAGAGAGTGATACTTGCCGGCCTGACGAGCTTCACCTTTTACATTCCTGGGCGTACGCTCCGCCAGCTGGGAAGGAGCCAAGGATACAAGCGGTACGGAGCAGAAGACTTTGACATCCCCGTGTTTACTTCCTGGGATTTGCGCTGTCACAGAGACAACTGGGGCGATAGGACGTTGAAGGAATCAGTTCCAGATTTCAGAACGTGGCTGGAAAAGCGCTACGTAAGATGGCTCCGTGTTGAAGTTGAGGCGAGACTGAGGGGATATTTCTGAATCTCGTGGGAGAACAAATTGTAATTAGTAAGGCCAATAGGCTCCGCCTTTCAGTACTTGCTCTGTAAATTGTAAGCCACCTCGCCCGGCTTGACTGGTTAAATAAAAACCTTTGAATTATCCGGCGATTATTCCTTCGAGGGACCGACCTCGTTATTGAACGTGTAATTTGAACAAACAACGCTTCGACGTAGTCATAAACACCCATAATGACCTACTGGAAGCATCAGAATTTCAAAATCTGGCCCGGGTCAAAATCCGGAAAATATCCCCAAAAGGGCAGTACCCTACCTTGCTGTGTCGAATTGAATTGAACACTCGCGCGAGCCTTAAAGACCATCGCGCGAATAAGAACAGTCGCGCGAGACTCCATGACTCTCGCGCGATGAAGAATCCCTGTTGCAGTAGCCAAGTTTGACTCATTCGGATAAAAGGAGGGTGGCAGGCTTTGTCAGCAGATCTGGGCGTGCAGGAGTTCCTGGCCTGCCCCAGAGATGTTCCCCTGATTTTTAGTGAGTAGAGGGACACCTTGCAAGGCCACCTCATTCAAAAGGAAATGTATTGCCTCCTTCCTTAGCTTATAAAGAGGGATGAACCCCTGAATGAAGGGTGTACCTCCGTGGGAAATCTCCAGCACTATTCCTCAAATGGCAAACCATCTCCCTACCCTTATCAGCTCGTGGCTCGAAGAATTTGTCGCGAGTGATTGGCTGTGCTTCCGCTCCTACGGGTTAGCGGCGTTTCGCTTCCTAAAAAGTGTAAGGCTCCGCCCCGAAATTCTGAGAGCAGCCCTGCAGTTTTGGGACCGGGACGTCCACGTGTTTCGGTTTGGGGACAACGAGTTGTGCCCGACTGTTGAAGAATTCCAAGCGTATCTCCAAGGCTTCGCTTCGAGTGTGATTGTCGTGCCACCTTATAGGCAAAGCATGTCAAGGCTGTTGAAGACGCATCTAAACATTTCCCAAGGTGCGGCGGAGGGTCTGTTAATCGGCGGACAAATAAACATTGCGCGCCTAATGGAATGGTACGGGCCTGACGGCGATCCAGCGGATACGGTTCTGCAGTCTCGACGTCGATTCGCCATGTCAGTTGGCATACTGGCCGCGTACCTGCTGGTGTCTCCGTATGGACGGCCTGACTCCTCGTTAGTACACGTGGCCGCGGAGATGGGCGCTCGGAAGAACGTGGCGCCTTTGGTGCTTGCTGAGACACTCATTGGTTTGGATTTGATAGCCACAGGTCAGACAAACACATTCGGTGGCAGTCCAATCCTGTTACAGGTGAATTCTCACTCAGCTCACCTTTTTCCGGTTTTCGCACAGTCTGCTTTTACCTCGACTCTCGGCTAAGGCTGTATGGTAGTTTCTTACTGGTTTTCTTTCGCTCAGGCTTATGTGGCTCCTTACTTGTCTTTTCGCTCATGCAGTTGTGGCTATGTGACAAGCTCGGACTAATCTCCGCTCCTGAAGTGGATTGGCCCCGTCTGCCCGGGCGGGTGCATCAAAGGGGGATGCTGTATCCAGAAATGTCTGAGGAGGAATGGTACGCCTTCATGAGAGAGATGTCTCCGCGCGAGATCGTTTGGCGGCACAGGGCCTTGAACATCCCGGATATGGCTCTGCACTCTGCAGGTTTCGAGAGAATGGTGATTGCTGGGCTGTCCAGTTTCACGTTCTACATTCCAGGTCGTATCTTGCGGCAACTGGGCATGAGCCAAGGCTTCCATCGAGCTGGGATAGAAGACTTCCGCATTCCAGCTTTTACGTCCCAACATTTGGCAGGGTATGAACACAACTGGGGTTTGAGAGAACTCGGAGGAGCAGAAGACGACTTTAGCACGAGACTCAAACATCGCTATGTGGTATGGTTAAGAGCCGAGATCGAAAGCAGACAAAACGCAGACTGACTCCTGACACAAATCCAATGACCTAGAATAAGCTGTGAGCCCGTGAGGCCCTCTTAGCACTTCGTTCCGTTTTTGATGCTTTACTTTTTTTTTCTTGGGGCTCTGCTCAGCCTATGTAAAAGAAGTAATAGTTTTGAATAAAGGTGAAAGATTAAGAATTTCCCCCTTTTGGGTCCAAACATTGAACGCCACGTCGTTTAAATGTTGAGGCACACTCCGGAACGGAAAACCTGGATCGAGTTGATTGATCGTGACCGAATCTCACAGAGAGATTGCCTACGTATCCCAAGCTAGGGAATCAAGTCAAAACGTAGTTCAGGCCACGGTTCGCTCGTGTGTTTTGGCTCTCCTTTTGCGCTCTAAATTTTGCCTAGGACTGCCCCTGCGGGTTTCCAGCCTAGCGAGCTTTTATTGAACACCTATTTATTTTTGCCTAAACTGCCCCCTTGGGTTTTCAGTCTAGCAGGCTTGCTCTAATTTTTGCTTGGGACCGCCCACCCTTGTGGTTTTCGGCCCAACGAGCTTCTCTCAAGGGTAGTAACGTTTAAGCTGATCCAGGTTGACCAGAGTGTTGAACTCGTTGCCGTCCAGATCAATGAGCTGAGCTGCTCCACCCGAGAGGATGGTCTTGATAATGTAAGGTCCCGCGCGCTTCGGGCGGAACTTGCCACGCAGATCGAAGATGGGAGCCCGGATTTCTTTTGTAACCATGTCCCCTTCAGCCAAGTCACGAGACTTCACTTTCTTATTGAATGCCCGAGCAATCCTGCGTTGATATCCCTGAACATGATACAAGGCACGGAGCCTTCTCTCGTCGAAGAGCATGAGTTCGACAAACCTCCCACTAAGCCATTCAGACTCCGTGAGTTCACATTCAGCCATGATCCTCAAAGTTGGTACTTCCAGCTCGATGGGAAGGACAGCTTCCATCCCGTAAACCAGAGAAAAAGGGGTGGCCCCCGTTGATGTTCGAATTGACGTGCGGTACCCCCAAAGAGCTAGAGGCAGCTGTTCGTGCCAGTCCCTGGCGGACTCCGCGGATTTCTTGATAATAGTCTCGATGTTCTTGTTGGCCGCTTCAACCGCCCCATTCGTCTGAGGGCGATAGACTGTTGAGTGATGAACCTGGATTTGGAATTCTTCGAAAAGCTCCAACACCCTGCCTTTGAAGTGGACCCCATTGTCAGAAACAAACGCCTGCGGAACCCCATATCGATAGATGATGTTCTTCCGGATAAACTGAGCAACCTGAACCGCTGTCAGGGTCTTGTAAGATTCAGCCTCGACCCACTTGGTGAAGTAATCTATTGCCACCAGAATGAATCGATGCCCGTTCGAAGCAGAAGGCTTGATCATGCCGATAACATCGATGCCCCAAACGGAGAACGGCCAAGGCGATGTCATGCCAAACAGTTTGGAAGGAGGGACATGCATGAGATTGGCATGGATTTGACACCTATGGCAACGGCGTACATAATCCACACACTGGGACTCCATGGTAGACCAAAAGTATCCCTGTCGTAAGATTTTCCTAGCAAGCATGACCCCGCTCATGTGGGGGCCACAAATTCCTTCGTGAATTTCCTCCATGATTTTAATGGCCTCAGCGCCGTTGACACAGAGCTTATGCATTCCGCAGTGAGATCTCCGATACAGTCTCCCGCCGCAGATAATGTATTGAGCGGCCATTCTTCGGAGCGCCATCCGATCCTTTTTGGTGGCGTCGGCCGGAAACTGACCGCTTTCGACGAAGTTCCAGATATCGTGGTACCAAGGTAGGCCGTCATCGACATCATCGACGGTGTTGACATACTGATAAGCAGGCAAGTCCCGCTGTTCAATCAGAATAGGACGAAGCTTGATACCAACCGGAAGCTCGACCATGGAAGCCAGGGTCGCTAGAGCGTCAGCGAACTGGTTCTTCATCCGAGGGATGTGCGTGAATGTGACCTTGTTGAAACGAGGAATGAGGTCCTCCAAGTCTTGGTGATAAGGCTTCAATCTGTCCTCCCGAACTTTCCAGTCTCCGTTGGCCTGAGAAACGACAAGGTTGGAGTCGCCAATAACTTCAAGCCTTTCAACACCGAGCGTAAGGGCTGCCTCCATGCCAACAATGCAGGCCTCATATTCAGCTTGGTTGTTCGTGACATCGAAATTGAGTTTGAATGCAAGCGGAATGTGAGCACCATCGGGGGTTATAAGCAAAACCCCAATCCCGTATCCCTTGCGATTGGCTGCCCCGTCAAAATAAAGAGTCCAGGAGTCTTCAACCACTGCCATCACTCCTTCATCAGGAAACGTAAAATCTGAGTCCTCTGGCCCCTCGACGGGATGATCAGCCAGAAATTCGGCGACTGCGCGCCCTTTGACGGATTTTCTTGTGACATATTCGAGGTCGAACTCTGCGAGCAATAGTAACCAACGTGCTAACTTACCAGTAAGCGCAGGTTTCTCAAACAGGTATTTGAGAGGATCCATTCGAGAAATCAACTTCACTGGGTAAGCCAGCATGTAGTGTCTTAATTTCTTGGATGCCCAAACAAGAGCCCAACACGTCTTTTCGAGAGCAGTGTAGCGCTCTTCAGCGCCAACCATCTTCTTGCTCAGGTAGTAAATGGCTTTCTCGACTCCTTTTCCTCCTTCTTGAGCCAGTAAACACCCCATAGAGGAAGGATTCACGGACAAGTAAAGTATCAAGGGTTTCCCCGGCACTGGCGGCATCAAAACCGGAGGGTTCTGCAGATAGGCTTGAATGGAGGTGAAGGCCGCCTGGCACTTGTCTGTCCAAACAAACGGAGTATTCTTCTTCAATAAACGAAACATCGGCTCGCAAGTTAGTGTCAACTTGGCGATGAATCTGCTGATGAATTGTACCTTTCCCAAAAAGCTTCGTACTCCCTTTTCAGAATCTGGTGGCTTCATCTCGAGGACTGCTTTGATTTTGGACGGGTCGACCTCAATTCCACGAGAAGTGATCATGAAACCGAGCATCTTACCAGCCGTAACCCCAAAGGTGCACTTCTGAGGATTTAGGCGCATGCGAAACTTTCGTAATCTCTCGAAGAACTTCCTAAGCACAGGAACGTGACCTTCTCGAGTTTTGGACTTGGCGATCATGTCATCGACGTAGACCTCGACTTCTTTGTGTATCATGTCATGTAGGATGGTGGTAGCAGCTCGCTGATAAGTGGGCCCAGCATTCTTTAACCCAAACGGCATGACCAGGTAGCAATAAGTCCCCCATTCAGTGATGAACGTGGTTTTCTCGCGGTCCTCGGGCGCCATGAGAATTTGATTGTAGCCAGAGAAGCCATCCATAAATGAGAGCAAAGCGTGCCCCGCAGTGTTGTCTACAAGCACATCGATGTGTGGCAGGGGGAAATCGTCTTTGGGGCTCGCTTTGTTCAAATCTCGAAAGTCAACGCAAACTCGGATTTGGCCATTCTTCTTAGGAACAGGGACGATGTTGGCAACCCACGTGGGATACTGAGAGACCATGAGAAAACCAGCGTCAATCTGCTTGGTAACCTCTTCCTTAATCTTCTGAACCCAATCTGGCCTCATCCGCCGGAGTTTCTGTTTCACAGGCTTGGCATTAGGAAATAAGGGAATGTGATGCTCCACGATCTCGGGATCGATTCCGGGCATATCTCGATGAGACCATGCAAAAACGTCACTGAACTCGGTGAGTAGCTCCTTGAAGTCGTGATGTTCCTCTGGGGAAAGTGTGGAGCCCACTTGAACCATTCGGGGATCATTTTCATCTTTCAAGTTTATAGAAACTATTTCTTCTTTTAATGGCTGAGCATGCCTTTCGTCTTCCCTTTCGATGAAGGCACGGATTTCCTTGGGAATGTCCCCATCGAAATCTATCCCCTCATCGTCAGGGTCGACACAGTTTATATAAAGATCATTGAAATAGTCAGAAGATGCTTCGTTCATTTCACAAGCCCCTGAAGGGTCACCAAGTACAAGAGAGTCGAACTCGAAATAAAAGCTATGACGTGGAGGGCCCAGAGGCACAAACTCCGACTCAGAGCTAGACTTAGAGGACGAGACAGACTCAGACTCAGACTCAGACTCAGACGTGTCGTCAATACAAGTCAGGTGTGGCCTGAAAATGCAATTATTTAAAGAGCCGTTGGCTTTCACAATGAGGGAGGTGGGGTCCTCGAGGGCGTCGGGCCCGAGCATGAGCACTTCGGCTTCTTCAGCTTCCCCAGCCAAACCCACTTGGGAGAATTCCTGGAATAGCAGCTCCAGATTCCCCTGATCGATAAATCCCAGCCAGTCAGTCTTGGTCTTCAGCTGATTAAGCTTCCTCTTGAATTCCTCTTTCGCTGATTCATCATCACTGCTCGACCAGGTGTCATCAGCAAAAATCTCAAACCCAGGCAGCAGCTCCCCGGTCTCGGAATGAATGAAGGGCTCAGCTTGCCCAGTGTAAGCGGTATTTCCGACTTCACGCACGAACCTGGGACCGCTGCAGAGGGTCCGAGGTTTTCCCGTATATTTCCTCCGTTTGGCATCTTTGGCAGAGGCGATATACCCCAAACCAAAGCGGCCCTCGTTGAAAGGAAAAGTAGGGAACTCCGGGACCCCTTGACGGCGAGAGCCTAGACCAATGCCCGGAAAGTGAGACATCCTTCTCATAATGTCCAGCGCGACAGAGCTTATGAGGAAATTCCCGTCCACATTGATGGCCATTACTATGCCTGAAGTATCGAAAGAGAAACCCCCGAGATCGACGTCTTCTTCACCGTGTTGAATCCCCAAAACAGGAGTCCCGTCTTCCTTGAGCGGGCGGATGCCTGAATCCCCGCAGATGGTTAGAGTACCAGTGGGTAGTCCCAGAATGACCTTTTGGTGGAGGGTAGACGGCACAGCCATGATGTCAGACCGATGAAGCCATGGCCTGCCCAACAAAAGATTGAAAGTCGCGGGAATGTCCACGACATGGAATTCCACGTCCATCTCAAAACCCTCAGCATCGAGTTTGAGTTTCAAGATACCCTCGACCACACGACGGGTGCCGTCATATGCCTTGACAGCCAGATTGGAAGGTGTCAGATCCTTTTTGGTGAGCCCTAGACGATAAGCAACCCTCAGAGGGCAGACATTGATGGCGGAGCCGTTGTCAATAAGAACAGTCGGGACCCAGAGTCCTCGACACTTGACGGTGATGTGCAGAGGACGATTGTGGTCGACTCCTTCAACTGGCAGGTCCTTGTCCGTGAAGATCACCGTATGCTTGGAGGTTGGCGGGAGGATGAGAGATATCATTGCCTCCGGCGTAACGTCGGCCTGGACTTCAAGGCGGGACAGGGCGTGACACAGCCTCTGACGATGCTCCTTGGACGAACAGATCAGTCCCCAGATGGAAATAGCGGCAGGAATCCGCTCAAGCTGCCGTTGAACTAGATCAGGAACTGGATTGCCGGCTGATACCTCAAGAGGTGCAGACTTTGGGAAAGAAACAGGCTCATTCCTTTGATTAACGGGATTGGAGGAATTCCCGGCCTGCAGATTAGCAGGCTGAAAAACCCGACCACTCCTTATAACATTGTGAACGTTTCCCAAAGAGGGCATAAGTTGAGGACTTTCCTTCGCATCCCAGAGATCAGCAGGGACATCTCCCAGTTTACGCTTCCCCTTGTCAGCGGTCAGTGTAGAGACGGGCACTTTCACGTCTAGACCCAAATCTTCAGCCAGATCCTTCATCAGTAAGGAATCCCAGAAGCCCAAGTCTTTCACAGCAGCGACTTCAGCAACAGGCTCTGGATTTGCAATAAAGGGGACGTCCCAGAGACCAGTGTCAGCTAGGGTACGATCGACAGCCCAGACCTCATTCCCGACTTGGACATCCACTATGTCGTTAACTTCCCACAGATTAGCAGGCGGAGCGCGGTCCACGACCATGATACTACAGTCCCTATTGTTGGGGTAAGGCACCTGAGGGCGCGGATTTTCTTCATCGACGATGTAGGAACAAGGGTCAGTGTCGGGGTTAGTATCACAAACCGAATCAAAGACTGAATCAAAGAGGGAAACATGGTCTCCCAATGCCCGTGGGTCATCCTGGACAAGCTCATCCTCTGCATAGTGAAGCATGTAGTCCGGTGTGGCATAGCCTTGCAGAGGGTTGGGGTCGACATCCATGGGAGCAAACCAGGTCGGCTCAGGGTCCCAGTAATATTCCGCTTCGGGAACTGGAGGTTCGATCGGGTTGAATAGCATGTTTAAGGAAAAACCGTCCAACGGGTCAAGCAAAGCCGCTTCATAGCCGGCCAACCAGCCATCATACCAGGCTTGATCGAAGGGGACATTTCCGGTCTGTGGAGGAATCCCGTCCATTCCAAGGGTAGACCACTCATTGAGGAGAGGAGCGGCATAGTCCCAATGGTCTGCTATGGCCCAGCCAGTGGCTTGCATGTTATTATCTGAGGGAGGCACCCAAGGCTGATAAGGGTCAGGAAATGGGCCAGCGATGGTTGCATACGGGCTGTCAAGCGACGAGGCTGAGTTGATTTGCACAGCAGGGATTGACTGATGGAAAAGGGAGCTGACAGATTCCTCGGAGACAGGTGAAGCAGCTTGTAAAAGTTCCGAAGGCGCATCCGTGTCAACAACTTGGCCTTCAACCAGTTGTATATAAGAAACTTCGGAGGATGGTTCGAGCGGGAAAGGCACGACGGGCCTGGGTCGATCGGTTGAGGCTATATAGTCAGTGGGGTTAAATATGGCGGAGCTAGGGTTGATATAAGTGGAGCTGAGAGATATCTGGCTGATGTGGGGTACAGCGTTATGCTTAGGGAGGGAGTTGGCAATGACATTGGGTTTCTGAGGTGGCGGAGGAGTCTCCAGCGTGCCATCGTCGATAAGGTCCTGGATCGCATGACGGAGGCGGAAGCAGGAGTCAGTGAGATGACCCGCTCCTTGATGGTAAGCACAGTAAAGGTTGGCTTTGAAGCCAGGTGAAGGGTTCTTGGGTAAAGGGGTTGGATCTAGGGGCTTCAGATGTCCTGACTTGACCAACTTCTCCAAGACCGAGGACAGAGGTGCCTCGATGGCGGAGAAGCTGCGAGGTTGGTTCCGGGGTCGGTTATTCTGTGGATTTTGAACTTGGTTGACATCCACGACATGGTTAGCGGCGCCGGAGGAAGCGGCATTAGTGCCAGCAGTGGCCGTGCTGGAGTAAGTCCCTGTTCCGAACAGCGCATTAGTGTTTCCAGAATACGCCCGCGGTTTTGATTTTGGGGCGTGCGAGGATTCGCCTTTGGATAGAATTCCATTCTGCAAAGCATCTTCGATGGCCAGGCCAGAGTCGAAGAAGGTTTCAAAATTAGCGGAGGCCTGAGCTAGAACCAAGTGCCTGGCGTAGTCTGGTTGAAGGTTGCGGGAAATGATACGGAGCTGGTCCTTCTCGCTCGGGCGATCAGTCATCTGTGCAGCCTTAGCTCTCCACCTTTTGACAAAGTCCGCGAAGGTCTCCTTAGCCTCCATCTTGGTGGATTCGAGTTCCCGAGTAGTCATTTTTAGCTGGGAGTTGTAATTGTACTGCGAAATGAACGCAGTCCCAATGTCTTCCCAAGTCCTCCTTTTGGCAATGTCGAGTGACAAGAACCAATGGAAAGCAGGGCCCGAGAGGGTCTGAGGAAAGAGCTGTGACATGGCCTCCGGCTCAACAGAAAGAAGCTTCATGGCGGCATGGTAGCTGTAGAGATGAGTCCTGGGGTCGCCGCTTCCATCGAATTTAGCTAAGTCCGGCATTTTGAACTTCTCGGGAAGCTTGGCGTTGGGATACAGGCAAAGGCGATCCAGGTCGATCCCTCCGGCACTGATTTTTTCTGTTTTAGCAATGGATTCCTCCAGTTTGGCCATCTTGGCCATGAGTGTGACCATTTCCGGACTCGGAGTTGGTCCTTCTGGGTTTGGAGGCAATCTGTTGCCTGCGTGGTTTGCAGCGGGCCTGCGAGCTTCCCTTGGGTTCATTACTATGAGACGTCCTGCGTGAAGCGGGTCCGGAACCAAGATAGGCTGCTCCTGGTCAGACTCATCGTCCCCACCTTCTTCCTCGAGAGGGGGCGGAAGGCGAGTGTGGATGAGGTCATTCAGGCGAGCGATGTTAGTGTCGGTCTGAGCTGCCCTCTGCTGCATAGCGGTGATGCTGTCTTGGAGGTTCATGAGCATGGCTTCCAAGGTAAGGGGTTCTGGTTGTGGCTGTTCCATCGTGACAAGTGTTTCAGAGCTGCTTGAGGCGGATACCGGGGTAGTCGGACGTCCTTCCTGTGAAGCCTGTGGTGAACCTGATTGAGAACCTGACTGAGATTCTGAGTGCTGTGCTGCTGGAGGTGAGCGTGGAGAGTCTTCCGTGACGACTGACTGGGACCGTAACCTGACAAGCCTTTGAACCGGACTCAGGTGCAGACGTTCCCAAGCGGGTTTGGCAACTGGCCTCGATACTTTCCTTGGCGGTGCAATGATTCAGATCTTTGCTTGCAAGGGAAAAGGAGGTTTAATAAGGGTCCTGTCGCGACTTTAATCTAAATAAAAGACTAAAGTGGATGCAGCCAACGTCGAGAGTGTCACCCTAGACTCTAGAACCGGAAGACAAGTCTGTCTCACGACGCTTCGGACACTGCTTTTAGGCCCTCAGAATTCTTTTTTGAAGATGTATCCTTGTTTGGAACGAGTGGTCCTAAAGGATGTCAAAAGGAGTCTAAACCTTTGTCCGTTTTGATGTTCGGGGTTTCAAATTTTTGAAGCCAGAACGACTCGGTGTGAATATCATGATGCCATAACCAGGTTGGCGTAAGCAGCACTGTGCTATTAGCCGGGCGGCGTAAGTGACGAGGCACTTGTTACCTTTTGGTGTAAACATTATGGTATTTTACTCCGTGGTCCTTCGTTTTTTGTTTGAAACCCTAAACAGGTATACGGGCAAAGGTGCAGAAAAGCTTCTGATTTCCAAAAGTCCCGCTGTAAAAGGACTTTAAAAGATGATGACGCGCACCATTGAGGCACACGACTCCTCATCGGGCCACGGCAATGTCCTACTAAGTCTGAAGACAGACTTGGGACAGATTGAGAACCTAGGAGCCATCCTAGATATGCTTCTACGCTGAATGAGATGTATGTACAGTTCATGCGATAAGGAAAGCAGTAACACGTAGGCATTTAGAGGGTTAGATGCAAGTAGATCTTAACCTGTGGGTACCTGTCTTAATTGGGAGAGTTCTATTGCTTTGTATATGCTAAAGGCTGGTTTTGGTTTGTAACGGGTTCCTTGGACTAGGGCCACAGATATACCTCCCGTTACCCGCGTTTTTCGCAGAATAACAGTCGAACGGTAGCATGACCCATCATCGTCGAAGGTTGTCGGTCATTCGGGGTCCCCGGGCTCCGGTAAACCGTGCCGGATTGCCAAAACGATCCAACGAGGCTTATCCCACATCGATGCAAATGAGATGCTAAAATTTTGTTAAAAGTGGAAGAATCACAGAGTCGTAAAAGCGCCTTTTCAAATTTGGCTCACTTTATTTAGTCCATCTTTAGAAGAAACTACGCAAGTGAACAATCGAAAAAGCCCCAGATTAGAATGGCCGGACACGAGGTCCTGTTAAATCACCGTTCCAACCTTCGGCAGCGCGAAGCTCACCGTTTTGCCAAGCTTTTAAGGGATTGTTCCCAAGCGTATTAAATCCTAAGTGTGAATTAATATTGGTTCGATTGTTCCCCAGCAGAGTCGCCACTGTGGGCAGCATGCCCTTCGGAGGGGACAAAGGATTTCGTTCCTTCCCCCGCCGTTTGCGGCCCTTTTTGAAAATCGAGGGAGCGCGAGCGCCGGTGGCAAGCGCTCAAAAATACAGAGTCGCCACTTGAGTTTTGAAGGTCCGACACTCAAGGAACCGTATTTCGAAGCACCTGCCGCGCTGTTTGATTTGAAAAGTTAAGGAACCGGTCCGTCATAACCATATCTGGGTTCGGGAGCCAGGTTACGAGAGGGGAAGGGTTTTATGGCACCCCTCTCGCCCAATCCGGAGATCGGTCTCTACTTAGGCGTTTTTATGAAAACAATTGTGATTCTTCCTCTTTTAATTGATTTTAGCCAATTAGGGCGGGGGAACAGTTAATCGGGGATTAAAACTGTAGCACTTTGCAAGATGTGATCAAATAATGGCATGGATGGATAGTATTGACGAATAATAAGTGGAATGACCTTGAAACAGCGATCAGATGCCAAAACTAGGCTCGGGGCAGATCCGTCTTGCACGATGACCAACTTACATGCTTGGACAGACCTGCATGCAAGTCAACCATCGCGCGAGACACACTGACTCTCGCGCGAGTATGTCATCTCACCACAGCCCCTAAATCATCCCCTTCTGGGCTCTGGAAGGACCAGTGCACACCCAGGAAGCAAACCAAGCAGTTTATGGGAAGACTGAAAATACTAATTATTACACCATACTCCAAACAGGAGCCAAATGAGATAAAATACAACCCCTAAACAGTGGGGGTATCAAAACAGAGGCTAAGGGCCTAGTTGCCCATGCAAGGGCCACCCATGGAAATCAGAGAACTGTCGCGCGACAGAGCTTGAATCTCGCGCGACACTCCTGACTGGACTTCCAGGAATTGCTTTGCATGTTTGAGGCCCTGAGACAGGTTCAGGGGATCCCAAAGGCATTCCAAGCTGTTTAAAGGAAATAAACAAGCTACTGTATTTTGTTTTGCATGCATAACAGTGATCTAAAAATCAAAATAAGATGCAACAAACATGAATATACTGCAAAACAGAAAAGGGCTAGCTTCCCTTCCCCACGAGGTCCATTCTCTTGCTGACAGGAGTGTCGCGCGAGTAAAGGGGACCGTCGCGCGAGGGTGTGGCTGCCACGATTTCTTGTAACTTTGCTGGCTTTAGGACCAGGGCATGGTATTGATTACCAGCCTTGGCCCTGTCAGCCCCCCTCAGGGATCAAAACAGAAACAGCTTTAAAGTTATACCTTTGCTTGGAAAGGGTTTGAGAGTAGACTGGATGGATTGGTGTGACTTTGCTACCAAGAGTGTATGAACACTCTGAGTTCAGAAGTTTGGGAAGTGGCTTGAGGGTTAAGAATTTTGTGCTAGCTAGTGTAGGATTTGTGAAGGGAGTAATGAAACTCTTAAGCAATTTTTTTTGGAACCCTTAACATGGAAGACCAATGGGGGTATTTATAGGGGGAGAGCAAGGCTTGGTTAGGGGCCAAACAAACCCTTAGGACCAGCCACCAAGGCTGGTCACAACTTGGTTGTAAGGCTAGCCAACAAGGTGAGAGAGTGGGTGGGAGTTTGCATGGGGCTAGGACCTGCCAGCACGTCGTTCAGCTGAGGAGAACGGGGTTCCAGCCCATGGGAACCCATGTGCCAAGCAATCATCACCAGTCCAGCTGGATTCTGTGAAAGGGACAGGTAGGAACCATCGCGCGAGGGTCCATGAGTGTCGCGCGAGGGTCAAACAGTCAACAGTTTGACTTTGACTACACGTGGCAGGCTGAGTATCGCGCGAGGGGAAAGAAGACTCGCGCGAGGGCCAACTCTGGTCTTAGGGTTTGACTGAAGGTTCAGAAGGGTTTGAAAGGTTCAAGCGAGGTTCCTAAATGCTCCAAGCCTAATCCAATTCCAATCCAAGCTCTGTTTGATCCGATTTCATCATCGGGGAAACAAGAAAATCGTAAAAATAAGTAAAACGATTGGGAGACCCAGATTGGGGTGTCTACACCAGCCTCGCCATGCGTACAAAGCAATAGAACCTTTCAAAACTAAGACAGGAACCCACAGGGTAGGATTACTTGCATCTAACCCCCATAAACTGTCTAGGTGTTACTGTTTTCCATATCGCATGCCTGTACATACATCCATACCGTTCTGCGTAGGAGCATGCTAGGGCGGCTTTTAGGATTGTCTCTCTTTCAAACCCGTTTTATGCCTGCTCGGGCGCTGCCTGGACCGATGAAGAGTCGTGCATCGTGATGGTGCACGTTATCAAACTTTCCAATTCCTTGGGTCAACGAGACTTTGGGAAATCAAGACTTTCTAAGTCCTTGTCTAAACCCGATCGAGGTTTCAAACAGAAAACTAGGAACAACGGAGAGAATGCCGCGATACTTACACCACCTTGGTTATCGTGCGAAGCACGTACACCGCTCAGGCTAAGTGGAGTGTTGCCACAACGCCGCCCCGGTTCCGGTATCACGTCATCTACACCGAGTTGTTCCGACCTCCAAAGTTGAAACTTCGAGAACGGAATAGTCAAGGTTTAGGCTGTCTTGACATCTCTTAGTGTTAGTCGAT
Source organism: Rhododendron henanense subsp. lingbaoense (assembly GCA_020567845.1). Classification (NCBI taxonomy): domain Eukaryota; kingdom Viridiplantae; phylum Streptophyta; class Magnoliopsida; order Ericales; family Ericaceae; genus Rhododendron; species Rhododendron henanense. The sequence continues at coordinate 49,686,838 of CM036313.1, forward strand.
TCAAATAAGGATACACTGGCGAAAAGAAGTCCGAGGATCTTGGCAGCGTCCGAGTGTCGTAAGACGAGCTTGTCTCTAGTTGTAGAGTCTAGGAGGACACCAACGGCGACGTGTACATTGCATCATTTCAAATAAAACTATTGCAGGGACACTTCCTAAGCCTTCGATTGCTTTACTGTCTAGCTTTGGGCGCTGCACCATCAAGGAAAGTACCGAAAGGAAGAGCTCTAGGCCATCACCTTCCTCGATCATCAATCCAAAATGGCAGCACAAGCAGAGCTGGCTGAGCTGAAGAGGGCTGTACAAGAAATGAACCAGAAAATGGACAAGCAAATGGTTATGGTCCAGGGGCTGTTTGACCTTTTTACCTCCATCATGTCAAAACCGGATCCGGGGCTAGTCAAAGAGCCTCTTCAGGCCTGTCACACTCCTGCGATCGGAACTGAGTTGTGCTCAAAAGACATGTTCAAAGACCTAGTTGGGTGTCATGAAGCTAGAACTCGCCCGAAGGCCGCTGGTTCCTTGTTCAAAGCCAGTGCTGAAAATGAGGATATGCGCAACAAAGAAGTCATCCCCAGTGCAGAAAGAGTGCATTCCCTTGACAGCACAATGCTATACAGCGGCGGAGTGAGTAAAAGTTCTGCCAACCCTCAATCCAGTCACCGGAACCCACCAAGGGTCTTCTCGTGCTTTTCTGCACCTTTGTCCTCGGTTTATGAGAAGCTCCTTGAAGCTGGCGTCCTCAGGCCACTTCGTCCGACTCCTCCACCTCGAGCACTCCCGGCGTCTCACAATCCAAATGCCTATTGTGCTTTCCATCAAGCGCCTGGCCATCCCACCGATGCTTGCTACCGCCTTCGACATGCCATTCAGAATCTCATCGATAATGGCACTATTCCACCCCCACTCCCATCAAAACCTGACGACAGTCCCAGCTCCTTGCTCCAACTCAAGTCTGATACTCTGGTTGGTCAGATACCTATCACCTCCACTCAAATCAACCCCATCTCCACTCAAACCAACCCGAGCTCCACCATACTCAACCCAAACCAACTGTGTTTATCCCTTCTGAATCCGAGGCTGCAGGATGCGGAATAGAAGATGGGGCTGAAAACTGGAAAGCACTGGTTGATGACCGGATCGATCAAGCAAAGGAGCAGACCGACAGGCTGAGGATCATTATTCAAGGGAACACTGAGTAGGTTTGGTCAAAGAAGCTGAGGAAGCTGAAGTGCTGTTGCTTGGGCCCCATGTCCTCCAAATCCTACATCTCTGTGAGGAAGCCAAGGGTAACAATAAAAGTTGCATTTTCAAATCGCGTTTAGCTTGCATTGCACACTTTTGAGTCTGAGCCTGACACAGTGTCTGTCAAGTCGTCTTAGTCTAGCTCTGAGTCGGAGTTCGTGCCTCTTGGCCCTCCATGTCGTAGCTTCTATTCTCAATTCGAGTCTTTTGCTATGCTTGGCAACCCCGTGGGGCTTTCTCTATGATATGCACTATCTTGCTTCTAAGTACTTTGCTGTCTTTTGAATAAACTGTGTCGACCCTGACGACGAAGGGATAGATTTCGATGGGGTCATCTCCAAGGAAATGTGTTCCCTCGCCGAAAGGGAAGATGAAAGGCGTGCTCAGCCTATTAAAAGAAGTAGTAGTTTCAATAAACTTGAAAGATGAGGTAGACCCTCGGATGACTCAAAATTGGCTCAACGCTGTCCCCAAAGGAACATTGCACCTGGACAGACAGGCTCGAAGAACCATCGACATTTCGGCATGGTTTCCCAAAAGACACGCCTGGCATCGATCATGAGACGACAAAGTATCAAATCTCCTGCCACGGATGTCAAGCTAGAAAGCAGAAGCTCAGAAGGCTCCAGGCCTCATACCATGTTCAAAACAGCGTCAGCGGTATTCCATCAAACGCACATTAGCAAGGCGCAAAAGTGGCCTGGAGCGAGGCATTTCCAACCAAAGCAGTCAGGACCCTGCATCATCAAAGCCATTTTACCAGGGGCTGCAGCCAAAGATCATCGATCTCGACGGCAACGAATTCAACACTCTAGTCAACCTGGATCAATTCAAAGAGCCATTTTTCCCTGAGAGAAGCTCGTTGGACCGAAAACCACAAGGGTGGGCGGTGCCAAGTAAAAGTTAGAGCAGCTTGCTAGACCAAAAACCTAAGGAGGCGGTCTAGGCAAAAATAAATAGGCAAAAAGTCGAAAGCTCGCTAGGCCGGAAACCTGAGAAGGCGGCACTAGGCAAAAGTTCGAGCGTAAAAGGAGAGGTAAAACACACGAGTGAACCTTGGCCTGAACTACGTTTTGACCTGATTCCCCAAATGTGGGATGCGTAGGCAGTCTCTCTTCAAGACTCGGTCATATTCTATCAATTGGATCCATGGTTGACGTTTTGGTACACATCAAGGGTCGAGAAGGGTCAAGAACAGAACAAACTTCATCAGAAACAGAAGGGGGAACCCTTTGTCTTTCAATCTTATTTCAAACTACTACTTCAATTTCAAAGCTGAGCAAAAGCCTTAAAAAAAAAGAAAAAAAAGAAAAAGAGAAGCATCAAAAACAGAACGAAATGCTTACGAGGCCCCGACGGGCTCACAGTTTATTCTAAGTTCAGCAAAGTCTAGTTTAAGCAGCGGCGGCATCTTTTCAGTCGCGCGCGCTAGTTTGAGACTCACGCACGTTTGCTCAAAGTGACACGCGTTGGTCTCAAACCTGCGCGCGCTTCTTCATTTCCCACAGCATACAGCGTTTTGGCAGCCATCACGCCTAACAACGATTTTGAACCCCCAGTGGGAATTTCAAGTTAAAACCAAGGTTTCGGTGCCTCGAAATTGGTTTCAAGGGCTCTTGCCGAGTTTTTCTATGTCGTGCGAGTCATGTGTGCCTAACGTGACTCTACGGGGGTGTCGGTTTCAGTCCGGGCCTATATGAGTCATCCCTTTGCGTATTTTGTCCATCTTTGCGACGTTTTTCTATTTTTCGGTCTATTGCTCATTCCGAGGCTTTCTTCTCCGTTTCGTTTGTCCGTGCAGGTCACTGTACATCTATTTGACCTCATGCAAGCGTCAGTTTCACCTATCTAAGGGTATTTTGGATTTTGGCCTGTTAATGCCCAAAATTTCATTATTGCCCATGTGTCGGAGAGTCTGCATTATATCCTAGGACTCTTCTTCCTCATTCTTCCGAGCTAGGCAGTCTATACGTGTGCGTATGTCTGTGTGTCAACTCGATTTGCTCGTCAATGCAAGTTGGATATTAGCGATTGGTTCACACTTTATCTCCAATGAACCGAGAATAATGCAACTTTTACAGCGACACTACGGCATCCGTGGTCCAAGCAAGCAGCAAATCGTCAAGTACAGAGGGATACATTGGCCCAATGCAAAAGCAAATCAAAGCAGCAAGGCTCTGACCCGCTCGAAGTTATCTACCTGGACCTGCAGGCCCGCAACTCAAATCAAAGCAGTAAAGCAAAAGTGTGGCCCAGTGGTAACCCTCAATCGTCAAAGTTGTCCTGGTCGTCGTTTGTGTCGTCCCTTTCTCTAGAACCCGCCCTAGTCTGCCCTTGCATTTTCAATTTGTACATATGTGTTTAGCATACGTTATCGTTGCATATTGTATATCAAATGTCAAAAGCAGGAAAGTGCTTCAAATCAAGCCAAACTAGCATGTTGTGGCATTGGCAAATCAAATCGAATCAGCGTTGAGGCCCATTCCCAACAGGCAGCCCATGTTGCCTTGATCCATGTTTCCATCCCCGTTTGCTACTTCCCCAAGCAGACCCCGTCCTATTTCAAACCAACAACGGTCTGTCCGTCCAACCTCAAATCAACGACGGTCTGTCCGTCCAACCTTTAACCAACGACGGTCTGTCCGTCCACTTCAAACCAACGACGATCCATCCGTCCTATTTCAAATCAACGACGATCTGTCCGTCCACTTCAAATCAACGACGGTCTGTCCGTCCTACTTCAATCAACGACGGTCTGTCCGTCCTATTTCAAATCAACGACGATCTATCCGTCCTATTTCAATCAACGACGATCCATCCGTCCTACTTCAAATCAACAACGATCCATCCGTCCTATTTCCAATCAACGACGATCTATCCGTCCAATTCAAATCAACGACGGTCTGTCCGTCCAACCTTTGACCAACGACGGTCTGTCCGTCCAACCTCAAATCAACGACGATCTATCCGTCCAACCCCAAATCAACGACGGTCTGTCCGTCCAGCCTCAAATCAACGACGGTCTGTCCGTCCAACCTTTGACCAACGACGGTCTGTCCGTCCAATTCCAATTCAACGACGATCTATTTCGTCCAATTCAAGTCAACGACAGTCAGTCCGTCCAATTTCCGATTCAACCGTTAGCACATCTTCCAGCAGTCTTATTGCTCTGTCTCGGATGGTCCTTGATAAGGAGATTGGCTCTGATTCCCAACAGATGGAATTTAACCTACCTGACGCGACCTACCCGTGATTGTTGGAGTTCTTTATGCCAAGGATAGTTTGATCCCCAGCAATGACAGCCCATCCTGTCCAAACTCAAACGACGATCAGCCATGTCGTCCTCTCAACGATGATCAACCATGTCATCACCGACGGTCAGCCATGTCGTCCTCTCAACGATGGTCAACCATGTCCTCACCGACGATCAGCCATGTCGTCCTCTCAACGATGATCAGCCATGTCATCACCGACGATCAGCCATGTCGTCCTCTCAACGATGATCAGCCATGTCATCACCGACGATCAGCCATGTCGTCCTCTCAACGATGATCAGCCATGTCATCACCGACGATCAGCCATGTCGTCCTCTCAACGATGATCAGCCATGTCATCACCGACGATCAGCCATGTCGTCCACTCAACGATGATCATCCATGTCATCACCGACGGTCAGCCATGTCGTCCACTCAACGATGATCAGCCATGTCATCACCGACGATCAGCCATGTCGTCTATCTCAACGATGATCAGTCATGTCATCACCCCGATCAACGGCGATCAGAATATTGCCCGCGTTCACCCCGATCAACGGCGATCAGAATATTGCCCGCGTTCACCCCGATCAACGGCGATCAGAATATTGCCCGCGTTCACCCGATCAACGGCGATCAGAATATTGCCCGCCTTCACCCGATCAACGGCGATCAGAATATTGCCCGCGTTCACCCCCTCAACGACGATCAGAATATCGTCAGATCGATCCACGACGACGGTCTACCCGTCCAAATCAGTCTACAACACCATTCGCCTATCCTAGTCCACATCGGTCTACAAGTAGCGCATCTTCCAGCAGTCTTATTGCTTTGTCTCGGATGGTCCCTGATAAGGAGATTGGCTCTGATTCCCAACAGATGGAATTCAACCTACCTGACGCGACCTACCCGTGATTTGTTGGAATTGCTTATGCCAAAGAAGGTTTGATCCCTAGCGGCATTGATCTATCCGCAACTAACTATTCCCCAGGAGAGTCCACCTCACCATTCAATGATGGTCCACACATCCCTATTTTCCAACAGAGTTCAAACTCTCTTCCAACGATCTTCAGGTGGTCCGCCCATCTTCAATCTATCAATGGACGGTACTTTTAAATACATGTCCGCATTTTCTATTTCTTCTGGATAGCCTTGAGAGGGTGTCTAGAAACCTTTGACGTTACTTGTACCAAGACAATGGTGCTCCAAGTGCCGTCAAAGGGGGGCTACTGTAGACACCCTATTCTGGACTGTCCGGATTAGCTTACTTACGGTCTTTGATTCCCCAATAATGATTAAGGTCGAGAACATACCGAGTTGTTTGATGAGTTTGAGCTTTGAGCGTCCCGAACCTCGTCCAAACCCATTTCAAACCCTTGTCGAACCCTCAAGCCAGAACCAAATGGCCTCAACAAAACCCTTCTGGAGTACGCTGGTGGTGGACTAGCGTGCGCAGGAACCACTGCCACGTGTCAGTCATTACACTCTCTGGCGCACGCCACTCAACAAGTGGCGCACGCTAGTCAACACCAGTCAAATCAACCTTTTCAGCCAGCTGGGCCGGAGCTTCTGCAGCCGCCTGACGTCAGCTGGCAGCCCCCTGATCATGACTTCGGCCAGAAACTGTTCCTTTCTCTTCCATCAAGCCAAGTCCCATGCATTAAATGCATGGGAGCTTCCTCCAATACCTCACCACTCCAAACAGCCCCTAAGGGCTAGGCTGATCAGCCTCTCCCTCCTCCATAAATACCCCATTTGCATTCATTTGCAAAGGGTTAGCACCATTAAGAAAGGGGTAGCTTCTTAAAGTCAAGCCATCCTTTGTCTTCTTCTCCTTCATTGTTCTTTGCTTCCTTTCTTCCTCATAGAAAGAGCAAGTGAAGAGCACACATTCCACAGTCCATAACCATCTCTACATCCATCCTCCATCAACCTCTCTCAAGCTCAAAGATCCAACTCACATCCAAACTCACTAGCAAAGGTATAATACCTCTTGCTCCTGCTTTCTGTTCTGACCCCTGAGGGGGGCTGGCAAGGTCAAGGCTGGTAATCTATACCAGTCCTGGCCCTAATGCTAGCAAGGTTTCAAAACCGTATACAATGATAAGTGGCGCACGCCAGTAGTGATGTACCGTACGCCAGTCATGGTAGTATGTGCAACACTGGCGTGGGGATCATGGATCATTGTTTTCTTGCATTATTTAAGCTTTGATCACCCTGCTGCATGCTAAAACCAGTTTACAGCTTTCTGTATTTAGAACTGCTTTCTTTCCTATCTATATTTATTGCTTAGTTTGGCCTTCTGGGTCCCTCTGGTCCTATTCCAGAGCCCAGAATGTGCAAAGCCAAAGCACTGGAACCAAGAGAAAACTGGCGTGCGCTCCTTCATTAGTGGCGTGCGCTAGTGATCTATATTCCAGTGGCTTGGCCCTTGCATGGATCTTACATCCAGGCCTTTGATCATCCCCCCCTCACTGTTTAAGGGGTTTTCTGTCTATTTGGTGGCTTTTAAGCCCATTAATCTGTCTGTAATATCTCAGTAACATATATAAACTGCGTGGTTTGTCCTGGGTGTGCACTGGTCCTTTCCAGAGCCCAGAGGGTTGAGAGCAGAAGCTGTGAGCTTAAGTCTACCGGCGCACGCCAGTCGTGAGGTGGCGCACGCAGGTCATGACTGCATGCAGTGGCCTGACCATTGCATGCAGGCTTGATCCTGTGTGCAACATTTCATTGCCAGTGTGTTCTAGTCTGCTTAAAATGTCCACAAAAACTTGTTCTCAATCTATTATACATAAATGCAAACATTCATAAACATCTTGTCACATTTTTTTTACATAAATGCAAATGTGTTTACAGTTTTAATCCCTATTAACTGTTCCCCCGCCCTAACTGGTTAAAAGAATGATCAAATAAAGAGAGAAAAACAAATGTTTTATAAAACGCCTGAGTAGAGACCGGTCTTCGGACTGGGCGAGAGGGGTGCCATAAAATCCTTCCCCTCTCGTAATCTGGCTCCCGAACCTCAAGATCGAAGGTGACGACGGTCCAGTCTACAAAAGCCTTTTTCAAAGTCAAACAAATGCGATCCAAAACATTTTCAAAAGAACGGTTTCTTGGGTACAAACCGCAAAACCTGAGTGGCGACTCTCTGATCTGCAAAGCACTTCGCCGCGCTTTCCGCGAGATAAGGGCGCACCCGGAATTTTTATGCTTAAAAACGGAGTTTTCGGGGCGTGTGCCCACAGCTTGTTTAGTTTTTTCCACCCGGATCGATATACTTATGCCCTTGCAGGGGATAAGTTTTAGACACCACCATTGGTGTCCAAATTATATCTGGCTTAGAGCATTACCAAAATGAAGGGTTTGCTACGTGTGGAGGGCAATGTAGAGAATTTACACCACTGCACATTATCTGCCCCCTCATATTAACTACTGTATAAAACAAACCAAATATTTGTTAATTCCCCTTCTAAAATAATGCCCCGTTCAATCATATTCATCTCGATCTTTATTCCCTCCGTAATTTTAACGGCAAACAAACAAGCAGATAGAATAAAGCGTAATTGATGAGAAGTGACTCTCCCTTGCTCCATCCTTACCACGGAAGTGGATTCCTAGCCATCCGAACCTTTCATGTGCCAGTACTCACAATACTCTGAAACAAACTAATGGGTTCCCACAACTTGTACTTCTCTATTTTGGTCCCAAAAAAAGAAGAAGAAATCATGGGATTTAAGATATTTGGTCAAATTTTGAACAGTCCTCCAGTACAGTACCGGAACAGCTAATTTCAACTCATTCTGCTATATATGTAAGCATATATATCTAACACAATCAATGAATGTCATAGTATAAAATTGCTCTCTCAATCCCTATATTTGGAGAAAACAAAGTGGACAGCTAATTCAGAGATATGACACTTTAGACCAAAGTTATATTACTTGATATTGTCCGGTATTTTCGCCAACCATAATCTTAATCCTAGCTAGGCTATGTATATACAACTCTTTTATTTCAAAAGGGTTTTGAGTCGGTATAATATTACACCGGCAGCGTCTGAAGGACAAAAAAAAATGTATACGCACGCCGAAGTAAATTAATATCAAACACTGTATATGTAGTGTTTTACACACTACATATATATCTCAATTTTAACAGACGACAAAGGGTAGAAGTATTGTAGCGTGCGCTCAACTAAACTGCACAATTCTTTTTTTTCCCCCATAGTATTCAGAGTCATGAGATATTGTCAAGTAACATATATACCATGTCACGAGTCAATGAATTTCTGGACGTTTTAATTGTCAAACAGTCTGGTAGACCTGCTTATTACTTACTATAGGATGATCGTAGAAGTGACGACCGTCCTTATTTAGTTATTTTCCATATTGATATGTATATGTAAATAGGAGGTTTCTACTGCCCGAACTAATTAAATCAGGAAATCTAATTTGCTTCATAAATCAAACTGTAGATAGCGCTCGTTGTTTTGATAATTACCTTTGTGCTAATAAAAAGATGTAGTATACGAGAAATCATTTTATGATGATTTAAGGAGACCTTCAAAATGCAAATGGAGTGTGGCACGATGTCAAGGGGTAGACGGCTAGACGCCCAATACTCTCTGGACAAAGTGAGGGTTCAAATCCCACCAGTTCCGTGATCTTCTTCATCTTATATTTGCACTAGTAGAATATAATGGGAAATGATATTGGCACTCCAAAAATTAATGCAGGTACTCCAAAATACAAAGGAAAGTGACTTTGGAGTTACACTGATTTTGGAGTGCTTGCATCAATTTTTGGAGTGCCAATATCATTTCCCAATATAATTTGTCTTGTTAATTAGATAAAAGATAGAGAGTTTAAAATCATTTGACTATTGCTCCCCCACAACATGTGAAATAGAAAAGGCCTCCTCCTCTTCTAGTTCTTGGCCCCACTTTTTCAAACAATTATTATTTTTTTACTACCAAAGACCTTCGAAAACAACATTAACGGGAAACCCTCGTCATCATCTTCTTGGGAACCCTCTCCCTCTCTCTCTCTCTCTCTCTCTCTCTCTCTCTCTCTCTCTCTCTCCTTCCTTTATTACCACCATTTACACCCCAAAGTACTCCCCTCTCTCATCTTCTTTCTCTTCTACTTCCTCAGCCCATTTCTTCATACAGGAACTACTCAAGAAAACACCATGAAAAGGAGGAAGAAGAAACAATATTGTTCGGCAGATCAAATGGATTCAGATGTTGTTGGGATGTTTCTCGACACGTCGATCGGACTATGTGTCGAAGAAATGCTTGTTTTTCGGTGAAGAATTCGTCGGAAAAAAGAGGGTTCTTTTTCAGCGGCGTACATGGGAAAGCCAGGCATTGTTCTTCCTTGCTCTTTTTTTTTTTTTTGGGGGGGGGTGGTAATTATTTATTTTCATCCTCTTTGTATTTTCTACTTTATTTTTGGTTGAAGTTTCCGAAGTTAATTAGATTGGGATGGCGATGAAATGGGCCATCAAGTCATCAACATATGTGAAAGGAAGCTGCTCTCTTATTTAAAAAAAATGTGAGGCAAATTCATAGAAATGAAATAATATTTTGGCTGGTTTTCTCCAGGTCTAATATTCTTGGTTATTTGTTCATCCATTTCATTCTTTGAACAGAAAAAAAATGTTAATGGTAATCATAAATTACATAAATGGATTAAGGAGAAAAACATCATCATTCCGGGTCTCTTAAGACACTTTTTGTTTATCGGTGAAAATTAGTATTACCTCCCTTTTTCCTGGCACACAAGTGCATTCTTGATGCAGTTGGGTCTAAGGCCCTTTAACGTCTTTTAAGACTTATAATTAGTTCTTTGCTAATAGTATATTATGGGTTAATTGGAGTTCTAATCGTTGTGAAAGTACTTCCCCAACAAAAAATGATGCACGAAAATTGCACCAACTCTCTTAATATCCAACGCACAAGACTCCTTTTTAAATTAGGATTTAGGAAAATGTTGTAATGATCAGACTTAATGATCATAAAGTCTGATCATTAAGTCTGGAACAAAAGAAACCAAACGGGGCATTAAAGGGATTGAATAGCTGTAACAGAGCCTCTAATTCAGTACGTGTTGCATTCTCTCTACTCCACAAATGCATTTGGTCCGTCCTGCCATGGGTTGGCTAGCAATGCAAAAGAAAAAAGTTCTGAAAAAAAGCTTTTTTTTTGAACAACGAAGAAAGTTTTTGTAATTTTTCAAAGATTAATAAAAAAAATTTTATTAAAAAAACAGAGGTTAAAGGGATAGAAAGTACAAAAGTCTGGAAAAAAGCTAAAAGGCGATGCATATATAATGTAAAAAAGGGAAATTAGGGGTAATTAATTACCCTTTTTCTGTCTCTTGGGTATGTTACAAGAGTCAGGATTCTCTGTTTCCGGCTATTAGATTTAAAACATAAAAAAAAAAAATTACACAATTTAACGGCCGAAAAACCCTCGGCATAGATCGCAGGGATTTTTGGAAAAGAGGAGATTAATTCGGGACCCCATATTACAAGTACTTTAGGTGGTGGAATATTAAAAAATTAGCAAAAGCATCCGACAGGGTTCCGTATGCGTAATGGCACTTCCCACTGTTTCATAATTGGTCCAAAAAATTTGGTTGGTGTATTGGCATTTTAGTTGACAAATTTAAAACCTTTTGAATGGAATTTACTGGCGGAGTCACTTTCCTGGGTGCCAAACTTCCCACCAACCGTTACTATTAGTATTAATTATTGAACTTCTCTGTGTATGTGTTGAAATAATATTCGTGATGGGTTTAATCAAAATGAGTTTGGATGTCATTTGACAAATTAAACATATCTGGTTGTCTTTCATTTTAGTTATTATTATTCTAGCGTTTTCGTTGTTCATTTTAGTGGGCTGCAAGCCTACAAAGTGCAAACCAACCCATGACATTGACTTTAGAAATCATTCGGGTCTTTTTCGTTGTCTTGTATGATTTTTTTTTTATTTTATTCTTACGTTTTCATATTTTTTCAGTGCCTAAATTATCGAGCCGAACAATTTGATATGAGAAATTTGACCGTAATCTAGTAAGAATTAAGAGAAAACAATATAAAAAAAACGCACACAAAATTCGGGGAAAAGAGGGGCAAAGGAGCCTATCTTGCTTTGGCTCTTAGAAACATTAGTACATTAATTACAGGGGAAAGACTACAATACATGTGATAATTCACGAGTTAGTACGAAATGGATTTGGAGAAAGGATGCTATCATGTGATAATTCTTCATGTACCCTCTCATGTGATGAAAAACGATGCCCACCACGGTCTCCTTTGATGCACCAATTTATTTTTTAAGATCGATTTGATGTGAATCATTGTCCATCTGAGCAAAGAAATTCTACATCTAGATAGCTAAATGGTCAGGTTAAGACCACACACCTGGTGATAGAATAGAACCCGTACAAATATGTGGTGGAAAAGACCTCTGAAGCATTGCGTACTATTACATGCACGGTCTTCGGTAGAACTCAATCACAAAAACTAAAGTCAAGTGAACGTGCTCTCACGCTTATATACTTCATATTACTACTTTGGTACTCAGACGATGCGGGACTTCGCTTCAAACGTAACAATTTCCCACCAAACTTGCTCTGAATGTACAAAGTCGATTAAAATCTTGGTCGTTGTTTCTTCTGCCTTCTGGAAAAAACATTGGACTAAATTACTAACCAATCTATTGACTAAAATATTATGTGCCATGAGAAGTTGTTTTTTCAGTTGTCTAACACCATTTTTTTTTTTTTATTGGAGTAGGGACCCATTTCAAAACTACACGGCTTGCATTGCGCCCGAGGCTTGTTGACTTTCGATGGCCAGCTAAATTAATCAAGTTTTAATTAAGGGCCATGAAATGTGATTAAATTTTGAATCTTCAAAGACAAGAATGCCTTGGAATCTTGAAAAAGATTTGGATTGCCCAAATCTCAATTCTCTGTTTAAATTTACTGATAACTAAATAGCATGTCCTCCTCCCACGGGCATTTCTCTCTTTCTGTGTGCTAATAGAGTTAACAACAAGTGCTTAAACTAATTTTACATTTATTGCACTTCCATGAAAAAATGCATGGGGTAGTGAAACCTTGGGATCAAGAATTTGTGATTCTCTTGCACAAATGTAAATTGTGCGTATCGCGGAGATATATTTGTATTTCATCAAATAGATGTGCACTCCAGACCGAGCGGAGCTAGCTGGAAACCTAGGAATTCATCTTCTTTGTGTTTGCTAATTAAAAATTGAATTTGTATTATTCTCAAAAAATTACTCCCTCCGTTTCATATTGAGAGTCCACCATGAAAAGTCGTGCCTTTTTCAAATAAAAAAATCAACTACTTCCGTGTTTATTTTTTGAATTTTTTTGCACTAAATTTAAGTACGAATCGAGATCTTTAATACGGTGTGAAAAAAATTGAAAAATTATGCAAGGAAGTAGTTAATTTTTTGATTTCAAAAGAGGTAAGAGAGAGAAAGTGGGACTGTCATTGCGGAACGGAGGTAGTACTAATGTTCTGTAGCGATGGATGTGCAAAAAGTGTTCCAATAATCATCGAACGTGTATAATTCACATTTATTGATCGATTGTCAACAAAAATTCTAGTGCTAAAAAGATGGAAAATTTGTAATTTTAGTAGGGTTGCTATTATGCTTGGGGCAATTTCATAAGAATTGTGAGGTGATCATATATTCATATCATGAAATAAAAATTTGATTTAAATGAGAAAAATATAAAAGTGAATGGAGTCAAATGACCACACTTGACTATATGTAGCTCTACCCTCGGCTCAATAGACATGACCGTGCACATCAAATATGGCGACAAATCTTACAATTCAAATTTCTCTCATGTAGTGGTTTTTGAATATTGACAAATTGGTAGTAGCTAGAGTAGTTATTTTGCTTGCCTTTTGAATTGGAAACATCAAATTGCGTGGGAAACCTTCTCATTACATCGATGTAACAGAGAGTAACTTGAAAATGTTGACTTTTTAGTAAGTTATTTTGGCTGTACAATTTTGGTAAAGCTTTTTTTTTTTGCATTTCGACTTATAAATAAACTAGTGCTTCCCGTGTCTACGGCACACCAGAAGCCAAGCGGTGGGTAAAAAGAACTAATGGTATATATTTTTGTAATATATTTGTAAGAGTGTGGGTGTTTTCTTAAGAGAGTTGGAGAGTACACATCAGCCCTTGGATCAAATAAATCTCATCAGCCCTTCTTTCAACATGTGTTTGTGTGGTTCTCACACCCTTATGTTTTATTAAGTAGATAGAGCTAAAAAAGTTGGCTCTCAACCAGGGACGGGCCCAAGCGGGGTCCACGGGGGCAAGTGCCCCCACTTGATTTCGTAGAATAAATATTAATATTCTTAAATATTAAAATTATGTCCAATAAATTTATGATAATGTTCTAATAATAATACTCTTGATTTACTGCTTCGTAACCTCGAATGTATATCCAAGAGATCACCCCAAGCGTAGGGTATAAGCGTCTAGCTGAAGCATAATAAATCCGGTAGTCCGGGATCGTACCCAAGGGATAAATAATACGGCTCGATGGATTGTAGATGCGAGTATGGTTTCCGGCTTTTAGGCAGCCAACTTGGTTTTTCGTATGCGGTGGAAAGTAAAAGGGCTAACTTAAACGAGAATAAACTAGATTAAAAGAAGGTTAGGTCTAGGAATTTCTAGCGCCCACGACTCGAGCTAAACTACATTTTTCACCCCAAAACACGGTTTTACCCGGAAGATAAGAAGGTTCGAAAATCAAGCTAGCTATAGAATCCATTTAGCAAACACCTCGAGCGACCGAGCTCCAAGCATCATGTGTGGTGAGTAGGCGAAGCTCTCACCTACACATGATCAAAGAGGTTATCACCTCGGTGATTTGACAAACAAATCCAAGCCCCACATCAATTTCCAAAACAAAGTTGTAAACTTTTTGGTGAAAAATGCAATTTTTACTCAAGCCATGGGGTGCTAGTCACCCCATGACCCAACCTTATGAAACTACTCACACATATCTAAAAAGATAAGAGCAAGCAAAAATCTACTTAGCATAATTGTAAACACAACACTAGAAATAAACTAGCTAGAAAGATAGATCGGGAGAAGTAAAACAACTTTAATTAAGGAGACAAGAGTCAAAACAAACTTACTTAAGAGGAAAATGCAGAAATAAAGGCTGGAAAAATAAGAACACTCAAGAACACGAAGAACAATTCAAATCTAGCTCTAGATCTAAAAACGGGTACAAATCTAATTTCTACGTGTTTGTACAAAATGACATCACGCCTATAAATACTCCAAGGTACGCGGATGGAATATTCCTTGAAGATGCTCTGAAAATCCCCGTTAAGGCCTCGGTACCGATGGCAATGGCCTTAAAACACATTTAAGCGCTCGGTACCGATGTCCCATATGTTTGCCATCGATGCCGAGGTGGTTAGGGGCTGTCCCAGTTAGCTGCTCGGTACCGATGTCCCAAATCCCAGCCATCGATGCCGAGCTCTTATCTTCGGACGTTGACCGCTTTGCCTTGGCGTTGACTGCTTTGCCTTGGCCTTTGCTCGGGCCACCTTGGTCGGGCCACCTTGGCCATCTTGCTTTATCATTGCTTTTGGCTGCTCCTACCCGGGCAATCTTGGCAACGGGCCGTGCTTGTGTGGCCAACGGGTCAACTTTTGAGCTTTGAATAAACTTGGCACGCTTTGGTCTTTTAAAATACCTGAATAAAGAGTTTCTCTACAAAACAAAGCCAAAACACCTTACGAGCAAAAGTAACTAAAAACAACTAATTAAATAACAAAAGTAACTAAGACTAGACACTAGCGCACCCTTTATTACATTGTCGGGTGCTTATCATTTACGTTACGGGGATATTTGTGTGATCTATTTCTTAGAGTGCAAATTTTCACACCAACTTTTTTATACAAACACATCCCTTCTCTAAATTGTAAGATTGATACAATTTCACATATAGTCACCAATTTGTTATTATATCGATATAAATTATACTCATTAAGAAATTATGGACGTATGGGGTAGACTTAATTGTGTGCCCCCCACTAACACAAAACTCTGGATCCGTCCCTGCTCTCAACTAAGCTGTTTGAACTATAGTAAATTGCTTAATTTTTGGTTTAAAATGAGAAGGGAAACATATGGGTTCTTTTTGTACGTACGTATCAGAATGCTTGAAAAGTAATACAGATTTGATCTAGTTAAAAACTTAAGTTATTTTATATTATCATGTAAAATTTTCTCAATTTCTTTCTCAAATTGGTGTTGTGATTATCGACAATATATCAATATAATATTACGCTCTACAAAATTTCACGATATATTGAGATTTTTTGAACGAAAATATTTCTCTTAACTTGGCCTCCACTTGGGCCAAAATTTTGGCTCCGCCACTTGAGGTGCTTATTTAGGTTGCTTATTTACCAAGTGTGATGTCCTGATTAAAGTTTCCCGGCTGTAACTAAAAGCTTTCCATCTCCTAGCATTTTACAGAAGACCAAAAAAAAAAAAAAAAAGATGATAAATGTAGTATTGGGCTTCTGGATTTCAAAAATCCTTATGCTAATACAAATTGGAATCAGCCATTTTCGAAAAATGAGCTATGCTATCCTTTGCAAGCCCGTTTATTCACATTGGTCGTCCATGATGTGAACCTAAGCCCAAGCCTTCTGGTTTTTCTTCTCTGAAATGAATCAGTACTGTTTTCTCTGTTGTACATTTTTTATTTATTTATTGTTTTTCTTCATTTCTGCCTCTCCATTGTCTCAGTTTTCCATTGGGTTGTACTTATTTTTTCAGTTTAAAAAATAACATCAACTTGGCATGTTTTAAGGTTTTTATTGGCTACTGATTTTGCCACTCCATTTTTTGTTAACGCCACTCCCCTACAAGTGCATTTTTGGTGTAAAAATACACTTACAAGGAAGTGGCGTTAACAAAAAATGGAGTGGCAAAATCATTTCCCTTTTTATTTCATCTGATGATAGTTGTTGCACTACAAATGAAAGGAGGTTTAAATAAAAAATACAACCGAAATCATTCAAATTCAAGGCATCTTTTGCAAGCAAGTCCGCACGCACTTCTGTTTCGCCTCCCGCCTCACTTGGCAAATCTCCCGCACATGGCATTGGGTCTCATGAGAGTCCTGCAAATCTGCAATCACAGATAAGAGAGAGAGCTCATTTGTATTTGAATTGAATCAATGAGCTCAGCATGCTTCAAGGTATTTATGTCGTAGGAACCTTCTGGTTTAATAAGTCAAAACCATGGGATTGTTTCTTATTATCAATCTGATCATTGACCAGCAGACACAATATATAAGAAGAAAATAAACGAGGCAAGGGGGACAAGTTTGCATGTGCCTGTATAGAGTAGTAGTACGTAGGAAATATATATATATATATATATGAGAGAGAGAGAGAGAGAGAGAGAGAGAGAGAGAGAGAGAGAGAGAGAGAGAGAGAGGGACATGTGAGAGAAAGTGAGAAGAAAAGGCCCTTAGATCCAAAATGTGGTTATCTAAACCATGTGCAGTTGAAAATCTGCAACTACAAGATTTGAACCTTCGTACTCCTTACTTTGGAGTATGTCACAACGTACAGTGGTACATGATCGAACTTGGAATCAGTTACACTCTGTTCGGTTTAGGTTTTTGAGAGTAGTGAATGGAGAGAGATAGATTAAACAAAAAATAAGAGCAATAATTAGGGGTGAAGGTTCAAACCTGATACTTAGTTAAGTTCATCTTCTTGACCGCATCCGTCTCCTGTCTCTCCTCACCCTCTAACATATATATATGTCGCATGATATTCTTGTTTTTTTTTCCTAAGAAAACTAAAAAATAAACAATTGTGTCTTTTACAAATTTCCTAAAAGAATCCAACATATATAAACTGTTAACTAAACCTGTCCCCCTGGCCGCGTGTGGGCCACTCTTCAGAAAGATCATAACGAACGCTTAATAAGCAGTTCAAAAGAAATTAATTGTCAAAAGCTTTTGTAAATTTAGTAGTCCTCATGATTTCGGTGTTCAATTTAATGCATGCATGCATGCCTCGATCCTCCATAATTTTTGTGAAAAACATGACAGCATTCATGTTTGTAAAAAGATGGAGTATGATAAAATCAAGTGCTAAACATGCATGGTTGTTGGATCAGTCTGATTTCTTCCATGAACAACTTATTACATCAGAACTTCGATAATAAACGTATTCAATCATCAAAACGGAAAAACGAAAAAAGTATATATGTGACATACTACTACTTACGTACATAGGATATTAACATGAATTTAAATGAAACTCTTCAAACGGCTATGGGATGGGCTACATGGATTAGTCCAAGGTGCGCGCAGCGGCTCAAACTGACTCGAAACACCCTGCATTATAAATAAATAAATAAATAAAAACCCTCTAGAAATAGAGCACTGTACAACCCATTAAAACAGAAACAGGATCGATCCACTGAGGAAAACGAAAATAACACATGGTCCTTGTTTTCTGGTAGGTGGGCAACTTTGATTTCTATGTCTGGTTAGGTAACTTCCATTGGCCATATTATTAATTACTATATCTATTTGTAAGTAATTACAGTATTAAATAAGATGCTAGAATTAATTCCCTCTCTCTTCCTATGTCTAAAACAAAATTGCTGACCTAAAATCATGTATATAGTGGGTCGTGGCACATGATGATCCGACATAATTAGATCAATGCATGTTTAACTACTATTCAATAATCTTATTGGTTTTTCTTTTTTTCTATTTACGTACAAAACGCTCTACATATGCAAGCGGAGTGATAGTTCAATGGTAAGCGCATTATGAATAGAGTGGATTAGATTTATTGCCTAGTACACATAAAAACAGCCGGCAGCTTAATTAGTACTTTTGCTGCTAAAAAATTAAGAAGAGTGATCTTTAAATGATTGTTTCAAAGTTCTGTAATGATGTGCATATTTTAAGGTGTTTTTTTGTTGAATACTACCAATAATTATTTCATTTGAAGTTAACTTATGATCTTTTTATCATTTGTCTTGTAAAATATATAATGAGACGTTGCCTATCAAATAAATATAATGAGACGTTCAATTTCTTTAAATTCGCTTTCAACCCATAAAATATCAAGGCCGGCCTTGATGTGAGGCTTGATTTTTTAGTCGAGTCCACCGTGCTAGCTCTCTCTCAATGCAGTAGTATCGTTAATCCCCACTCACTCCTCATCCAAAACGGACGTGTATAGGTATATATAACAATTAATCCCTATCTCTAACCAAACAACCAATTTTACTATTAATTCCTCGCCACTGATCCCAATCCTAATCCCAATTCCCTCCGCAGCTAATTCCTTCCAACTTATAACACATATAAACACCTATCCAACAGGCCCACAGGAATCCACAATCCATTCTGCCTATAATTAAATACGTACACTTAAAACTTGACTTGGGATGCACACAAAGGGGATTATAATCACAAGTGATCGATGTAAACTTACCTTTTTGCCATTCTTCCTGCAGGCGTGTATAATTGGAGAAAATAATAACCTAGCTAAGCTAGCTATAGCAATCATATATCTACTCTTGAACATGAAGTATTTCTTCCTCAACCTTTAATGTATTGGACACTTGGAGAAAAATGATCATGAGAGCTAGTATATATAATTAATAATCTACTCTTGGACATGAAGTGTATCCTGCGGAAAATTGACCAATGCCCTTGGGCCACGTGGGGCTCAGCTCAAGTAGGGCCGGCTTATGGCAAAGACGGGAGAAGCCTCGGCTTCCGACCCCCAAAAAATGTTTAAAATGTGGGCCCCAAAATTCTAGAATCCCTATATATATATATGGCCCAAAAAAAATTTGCATTAGCCTCTTTTACAAAAAAATAGGCTCAATTGAAATTTAAGAGCCACAAAATAGGCCCAAACGGTGAAATTACTCATTAAAAACACTGAGGCGTTAAAAAAAAGACGGGAAAAAACAAGAAGAAAGAAACGCAGCAAGCTGCATTTTTTTTGGATAATTATATGTTTTTATTTTGTAATGGTAAATCTTTGGTAAGGTGTTTTTTTTTTTTTATGAGACTCTTTGTAGACCACTTTTGTATGAAAAATATAGGAAGGCCTCATTCAAAAGGTTCGCTTCCGGCCTCCAAAACTTATGAACTGGCCCTGGGCTCAGGGCTCCACTCTTGGACTTGTCTTGCTCAATCACAAGAAGTAAACATAATTTTCTGAGATAAACTTTATCACGGAGCTGCGCAATTACAACCTAGCCGTTCGTTTCAGCATTGGACGGTCCGAATTTTAAAAAAGTTATTCGCTGGAAGAGTTTAAACGTGAATAGTTTTTTTTTTACAATCCTGACCATCCAATTCACTTTGGACGGGCGCAATTTGGCTCCGTAAACGCAAATATACGAAAAGGTCCGTAAATAAGTTTTTCCGTTTTCTAACATAGATAAGCTGGGTTTGTTCTGTACTTGAATGGAGCTCGAGATCTCAAACACTAATCGAGTTCAAGCTCAAATTTGGGCTCGATTCGAGCTCAAGTCGAGCTCAGGCTCAATGATTTTTTAACGAGTCAGACTTGTGCACCTTAAAGCTTAGCTTAACTCTGTTTGTTCGCACCTCTTCACCCAACATATACTTCGAACCCAATTGAACCGGTAGGGTACAATCAAGTTGTTGGAGGTCAACTTATATTTAGATATCTAATATTCATTTGTGACCCTGATCCAAAAAAATATATATATTTCATTTGTGACCGAGTCGTTACGTAAATGGCTAGTTTGAATATATTTTAGAATTTATTTGTTTATATACCTACTTCAACTTGAAAAGCATAGAATTAGATGTATAAAAAAGCAAGCTACTCAATCTCGGCTCAATTAATTCTTTAAAATAGATAAAAATGATTAGATCGCTTAGTCGAATGTGAATCGGGATTTCCATCATCAAGCTTGAAAAGTGTTTCAAACTATATAAAAACCTTGGATGGAAACAAAAAAATATAGAAACTACCCCATCTTTGTGATATGCACACGTATACTATGAGCGACGGTCCGGACGGATAGATTTTTGTCCTATTTTATTTTTTCTTTGTCAGATTAGGTCACGCAATTCTTCAATAGCCGGGCCGTTCGCTCTCATTCACGGGTATATGCGAGTTAGGTTTGGACATGGTCAAGTCATGACCCAAGGGAATTAACAGATCCATGTATATTCATTTTTTTAAACAAATGGAGGTTCAAATTGATCACTTTAGAAATAGATCATTACTTACCATACTGTTAGTGGAGTGGTGATAATGTCAAGTGTCAACGACGGTGGAGGTGGTGGAGCAGTGGTGGTGGCAATGAAATCGTGGGGTGGTGGCTATTGTGGATGGTATAGTACGTAGTGGTAGAAGAAGGGGTGATAACATATACTTATAAATTCAGCCAAAATTAAGTAAGCAATAAACTACACAATTCTTATGAGGTTTTTTTATCTAAATCTTAAGAGCCTAATCTAAAACTTATTTTGGTATTTTTTTTTAATTTTTCGTAACTTTTTATTTACCTTTTCATCGTAATATTTGAGATTAATCGTTCGTCTCGACGAGACAAATCGGAAAAGTACAAAAATATGGATGGATGTTGAAAAAATTCAAATAAGACGGCATTTTAGACAAATAAGACAATTGTTTGATACTTTTTTAGTTTTTAATGAATTTTTTTTGGATTTTAGTATTTTGTACTTTTTATACTGCTCTCATTGAGATGAATAATTAATCTAAAAAATATTACGCAAATTTAATAAAAACTCAGAAAAAATGAATAAAACACATAAAACGAAAAAATAAGTTAACTTTACTAGAATCCACCCTTTAAGAGGCACCTATTAAAACTTTAAGAAACGCAAAATATGATTATCAAACCAATTTAATTGATTCTCACTTAATACATTCAGTTTAAAGACTTGGATTGGGTTATTTATCAACTCTTTACTCCTCTTTTACTTCTCAATCCAAACAAGGGAAGAAATTTTTTGGTTTAATTTTGTCTTCTTTTTTCTTTCGGCACATTAATTTTCTCTTTTCTTTTTTCTTTTTTTTTAGTTCCAAACAAACCCGAAATAAAAATGGATTTTTGATTTCACAAGAAGTCAACAACAATTCGGTATCAAAGGGTCCCTCCCTCTCTCTCTCTCTCTCTCCCCCCTCGCTTTTTTCGAAAAACATCATTGCCTCCCACTATTATCAACCTTTCTCTATTACAATCTCCTGTGTAACGTCCAAATCTTAGTACTCTATATTTAGGACAAAAATCATTCACCACTCTCATTTTCCACCCCTTCATCTTCAGACCACCCAATCCCTCCTCCAATTCAAGAATTTCCACCCAAAAATCAAGGGAATTTGATGCCCCCCCCTCCCTTTTTTTTTTTTTTTCCCAACATCCATTTCCTCTTCAAAACACCAATTTGTTCCTTTTCCCCAGAATATCTCCTTTCTCCTTCTCATTATTGGTTTCTAATCCACAGCAAGAAACTGTAGAGAGATCTGTGCCCTTTTTCCTTTCCTCTGATTGTCAGATTTGGAAAAATTGGGTTGTTCAAAGAAGAGAATTGGCCTTTCAAAGAAGAACTTAAATGCAAAACTCAAATGTGGGTTTTTTGTGGTATGTTTTCATGATTTCCTTTTCCCTATCAAATCCTTAGATACCCATCTCCAAAAGGAACCAAAATTTATATTTTCATCATCAAATTTCAAGTTTTTCAAGCCTTCATCGTTGACCATTTCATGGTTTCACCCCTTTGCTGATTTCCAATTTGACACTTCCCCAAATTTGTTCATCCCCCTATATCTTGAACAATGTACAAAACCCAGAGCAGAAGAGACCTGCCCTTGGAATTTCAGGCCCACATCCCCATATTGAGGCCAAGCATTCATGCCAGAAGGGCAAACTTGACTGTAAAATTCCAAGATCTTTATGGGTTTACTGTAGAAGGCAATGTTGATGATGTTAACATATTGAATGAGGTTAGAGAAAAGGTGAGGCAACAGGGTAGGGTTTGGTGGGCATTAGAAGCCAGCAAAGGGGCCAATTGGTATTTGCAAACTCAGGATTTACAAGCCCTTAAATCTTCTCAAATATTTTCAGCTTTAGGTAATGCAATTACCCTCAAAAAGCTCATTAGGAAAGGGATTCCACCAGTTTTAAGGCCTAAGGTGTGGTTTTCGCTGTCCGGGGCGGCTAAGAAGAAGTCTACCGTGCCGGAGAGCTATTACGATGATTTGAGTAAGGCTGTTGAGGGTAAGGTCACGCCGGCAACGCATCAGATCGATCATGTGAGTTGTTTCCTTCAGCATTGCAATGATTCTTGATGAATATGTTTAGTTATGGGATTTTACAAAATTCTGTATGATAATACGAAGACGGGACTGCTCGTCAGTTCTTTGGACAAGATTGTTTTTATGTTGATACCGTTTATTGAGGTTACAGGAGTCAGATTTGCCAAAAAAGATAGTATTTTGGCAGTAGGGTAGTGTTCATCTTGTATATTTGATGTTATGGGAGTTGGATTTGTCACAAAAGATGGGTACTTTGGCAGTTTCATTATATAAATTTGATCGATATAGGGGATTATAGTTGATGAATGTACCGGATAGTTGGATACACTATATAAATCCTTAGAAATCTGTTTCTTAATTGCTCAAGTGCCTGAATTGGCGAAGCTGAAAATTGCGTGGACTAAATGGCAAACTCTCTTATTGAGTTTAAATGTTTTATTCAGTGGAACAAGGATGCCAGAACCCATTAGTTAATAAACATCAATGGATTCGTTCATCAGGGAGATACATTTGTGATCATTGCTAATGTTAGGTACTTAGCCCACAATGTGCATACTATCAATCACACGACTGCAGTGGGAAATGCTTGACATTTGTCAAATTATTTGGTTTATGATTTTCATCAATCCCTCTATTATCACACTTGTCCTATCCCTGGACCCTGAACCAAATATCACAGGCCTGAATTATCACCTTAACATTATATAGGAGGTCATTAGTTCCTGCCGTGTTTATAAAAGAGGAGGTAATTAGTTCCTTGGTTCCTTTGTGCTGGTGGTTGGTATTAATTGTCCCTGGCTTCTAAACACACATTTGTCCATCCGAAACAATGCCTGGCTTTTGGGAGCTTTGGGGTTGCCTCTTCTGCGTTTTAGGACTACCAAATGAAACCAATCCGATGAAGTAATTAGGGGCATATATCTAAATGCCTTCAATAGCTATCCCCTTGATTCTAACGGACATCTGGTGTTGATACGTCTTTCAACATTATTCGCCTTCGGGTTTTTTCCAATGGAAAGGAAAAGTCACAACGGTATCTGAATTTTGTTGTTTGACAATACCCAATGTGATACAAATGGATATAAACTACAAGGCTGCTTTCATTGCTAACAGCCTTACACTACTTTGCAGAAACATATAACCCTTTTTGGTTACCGTGGTCGGCATGCTGAACTAATTAAAATGGAAAAAGGGAGAACGTGTAATGAACAAGTTTATTAGTACTTGCTCAATTTTGGTGTGAAGGGTTTAACTAGAAGCCTAAGAAAACAGTATCAGCAAGTACTTCACTTTGAGCATAAGCTGGGACAATGACGTAAACTGATGTTTGTGGAGTGGTTTTTGTGTTTCTTGGCGTGTATGTTGCGTCAAGCAGAGATTCAGGTGGTTTTCTGATACAAGCATAAAATGGTTTCTCGATATAGAAAATTTAAGGTTCCTTTCGGAGAGACGCTAAATTTTAGGAATGTTTCCTTGCATCTCTGATTTCATTCTTTTCCATTTACGCATGTGTATCATTCATTCATTTGCAGGATTTAAACCGAACTTTTCCGGGTCACCCATGGTTGGACACTCCAGAGGGTCATGCCACTCTAAAACGCGTTCTTGTGGCATATTCTTTCCGTGATTCTGATGTTGGTTATTGTCAGGTAGTGATTCATTCTCTCATGTCTTAAATCATAATAACGGACCATACTGTACAACATTCTTGAAAAAAGAATATTCATGCTACAACCTTGGACATTATGAAGTTAGTAGTAAATCCTTCTCTAAGTTTGTATGGTGGGAGATGATCTCGGGTGACATTCTATCTGCAATAATATGGGTTACAAACCAAATGTGATTAACAGTAATGACGTGTCATTACGAATGAATTTAGCATTCTGCCAAATACACGCTTAGTAGTCATGCCTCGTTTAGAACAGCTGGTGCTCCAGAAACTTTGATCACTTATAAACAACATGGCCCTTTTAATTTTGTGAATTACTTGTGCCGGGACACTTGACACCTAGCTTGGGCGTGATGCCATGTGTATCCGACAAGTTTAGTCCAACATGCCCCCAACAAGTATGATTAGGTAGGAGAGTATGCTGTCATACTATGTGTACAAGACTCGTGTTCTCTGTGTACGCACACGGACAAAGAAAATGAGAAACTCGGGGTTAGATTGAAAATGGCAGTTTACGCTTGACAAATTAAAGAGTATTTAAGAAACATGGACTGCGGCTGTGCATTCTTTCCTTGGGCATGAAAATAGATGAATAAGATACTTTAGGCACATACACATACCTAGTCCATGTAACATGGCTTAAACATATAAGCACACGTACAAAAACACCAATCCTAAAAAGTTCAAGCCAGACACTCCACCCCAAAAGTGCCCCTTCTATTAAAATGTGCATCGTTTCAAGAAATGATCCTGGATCGGTCAAATTTGTTTCAAGTTCTTAATTTTCTTATTCCCTAATTGCGTGCCCTTCAGCTTGTACTAACTCAGGTTTTGTTTTTTTTTCCCTCTGGTGTGTTTTTTCATGTTCATAGTTTTTCATTGATCACATCCACTTCATTTTCCCCTGTCCAATCTTGATATCATGCTTTATATCTATACAAAAGAAAAAGAAAAAAAAAACATTTTCTACCCAAGATATTAATTTTCAATCACAGATTGACTCGTGACTGTGTTTTAAGCACGAATGTTCTTTTCATTATCTTAGATTCTTAAGTGATTTATGATTCACTAGACCACTTCAGATGATCTGCCAGAACACCTTGCATCTGTTTTCTAGTCACTCACTTTAGTTTCTTTACCAAGTACATTATTACATGCCTCCCTTCTTCAATGACTAGTTGCTTTGAGGTGGCTACTGAAGTGATTTTCGTAGGTCTATTTATCTGATCAACAGACTCCAAGATATCCTAATTTTGGTTCACTTTCAGTTTGCAAATTTAGACTTTCGTTGTGCTGACCAGAATTCATCTAAGTGCAGGGTTTAAATTATGTTGCAGCACTGTTGCTGCTTGTGATGAAAACGGAAGAAGATGCCTTTTGGATGCTAGCTGT
Organism: Rhododendron henanense subsp. lingbaoense; assembly: GCA_020567845.1. Classification (NCBI taxonomy): domain Eukaryota; kingdom Viridiplantae; phylum Streptophyta; class Magnoliopsida; order Ericales; family Ericaceae; genus Rhododendron; species Rhododendron henanense. The sequence continues at coordinate 49,712,800 of CM036313.1, forward strand.
TCTCCTGGAAAATGTCTTGGTTCGTGATTGCTACAACACTAATTTATCAGGGTGCCATGTTGAGCAAAGGGTTTTTAAAGATCTTCTAGTTAAAAAATGCCCAAGGTGATCTCCCTTTTCTTTGCTTCAAAACACACTCAACATGTCATTTTCTTTTCCCTGTCATTTTTTCTTGTCATTTCAATAATCGGATAAAGTGAAATGCAGGATTGCCGCTCATTTGGAAGATTTGGAGTTTGATGTCTCCCTTGTCGCCACTGAGTGGTTCCTATGCCTCTTTTCCAAAAGCTTGCCTTCAGAGGTTAAAACCTCTCTCTTTCTCTCTTTCTCTCTCTCTCTCTCTCTCTCTCTCTCTCTCTCTCTCTCTCTCTCTCTCTCTCTCTCTCTCTCTCTCTCTCTCTCTCTCTCTCTCTCTCTCTCTCTGTGTTAATGTGGAAACTTGTTTTCAGACAACTTTGAGAGTGTGGGATGTACTTTTCTATGAAGGAGCGAAGGTTCTGTTTCACGTAGCTTTGGCTATTTTCAAGGTGATTGTAGCGCTAGTGACTTCAATTTTCAGATGATTTTAAATGTTGATTTTAGAACAACTCAATGTGACAATCATTTAGAGCTGTAAAAGTTGTTTGTGAACTGCAGATGAAGGAAGAAGAGTTGCTCACGGCTAATCATGTCGGGGAGGTAATTAATATATTGCAGAAGACCACTCATGACCTCTTTGATCCTGATGAATTATTGACGGTAACATTAATCTCTTGTTTCACTTTATCTATTTCATTTTCGAGAATAAATACTTCCCATCTCTTGCGATATCATTTGAAGTTACAACTTCTGGTCGTTGTTGGTAAAAGAAGATTTCACAATGTGCAAAACAATAAAAAAAATTCTTCACAACCCTCTAAAAGTGAAATATCAGAGTGAAATCTCCTGATGAACTTTAGAAGCATGTGCAGTGTTTCAAAAGCTATGAGGAAATAAGGCACTGTATGGTATTATTTAGCTTTCCCGTTCCATCCGTTTCTCGTTTTCTTCTCATGTTTTTTAAGAAACAAAACCAAGGAAATGGTCAGAATCATTCATCGTTTTCGTTTCCGCGAGAGTGAACATTTTTTAAAAATATGCAAAAACCATCTTTTTGGCACTTCCTTAAAAATGGTAGTTCTCAGGAAATTTCAATGTACAGATTTCATAAATAGTTCACTGAACAAGTTTTACGCGTTTTCCACAAAATGGAAGCACGGAAAAAGGAAATTGATAAATTTGGTATCATCCTAAACATTTCACGCAGGTTGCTTTCGATAAGATTGGCTCGATGACAACCACAACTATATCGAAGCAAAGGAAGAAGCAAGAACCGGCAGTCATGGCGGAGCTTGATCAGAGATTAAGACGGTTAAATTCATTGCAGGAAGATTACAATTAGTTGGAGAACTGTAATATCTCAGACGTCGTGCTTTTCCCTCCCTCTCTGAAAGGAACCTGAGCAAGAGGGTACCTCTTGTTTGGTGTTGTATGTAGCAAATGTAAATTTTCCATGGTTCATGTTGCCGTTAAATCGCGATGCCATTGGGCATCGCTCTTGCTTGTAATCTTTTCACTGTAATGCTAAAATCCATCTTGAAAACTACAGCAATACTCGGTTGATTGTGATCCCCGAGTGTTTTGAGCAAATTTCCCAGTTTTCTTAAGTTTTTTGAGTGCTCAAAACAACAATTGAGTTAAAGCTTGTGGTTTTAGTTTCTTTGTGCAAATGCTATTTTCATTTTGTTCATATATTCTACAGTATTTATTGCTGATGTCAATAAAAAAATAATGTAATGTCTATACCGTAGTCATTAATTTTTAACATCTTAAGATTCTAGGCTAGTCTAAGACCATCTCCGACTATAATGTCAAATTTATTTGAAGGTTTATGTGATAAATCTAACGTCTCCAAATTTGACACCAATAGACCTCTATCTCCGACCTTGATGGTGAATTCGAAATACTGAAAAGTACAAAACACCTACTTTTTTCCTCGAAGTCCAAAAGTAGATTTGGCATGAGGAGTTAAATTTGAGAGAAATAGTGTGCAATCAAATCCATGTTGCATTTGACATTCGTTTGGCATTCATTTTGCGTTTGACATTTTACTTGTTTTGTTAGTCTTTGTATTATCTCCAAAGATTAATAAAATTATTTTTTGCCGTTCAAAAATAAAAAGAATGGGGATAACACTCCTTTTGGCTTTAGTGCTGGATCAAACTAATAGGTCATAGAGCATAGTTGATCATTTCTAGTAATCTAATTAACTAGTAACATACTAGCCATCTTTTTATTTTTTTGATTCAAGTGTCATACTAAAATCCTGACCATCTTATCGTGTGCCAAAAGGTTTTTGACTCGTAACTTCGAAATGTCGATATCTGTCCATTTTCCTAAAATGTCTCTGATATTTGTATCATTTTTTCCCCAAAAAATAAAACGTTTTTTGAGCAGTCATCTGTGGGAAACGTAGATTGCAGGCCACTTCAGCTTTGACACCTTGATCTAATACAACAGCATCCCTATACCAACTGAAATATGAAGAAAATAGAACTGCATTTCTAGAGCTTCCAGCCCATGTCTGATGTCTCCCCCTTTCAGAAAGGGAGAAAAAAAAAACACAAGACCAGCACCAAAAAATGGCAATATAAATTGATTACATATGCCGTATCATTGCTACCATTAGGCGTAACAATTTCATCACAATGATGCCTGATATTTTTCAATGGCACAAAACTTTCCGCACTTCACTAGCGTTAGATTGTCTCCCCTAGTAACATCGACCACCAAATACTATAACGTAACCTGAAAATTTTTCACTAAGTTCACAGCAAAATATTACATATTTGTGGTATTTCCCAGAGACATCATAGATTTATATGTATATATATATCAACATGCTGATGCATGTATCTTGGGTTCCAGTAACATCCCTATGGAGATTGCTGCAACTGAGCAACTGTCTTCACTAGATTATCCCTGTCTACAAGCATTTCATCAACAATTTGGAGATCCCCCTTACTTCGATTTCCCTGCGGCATTCCCTCATCCAGCATCCTTTCAAATTCATCAGATGAAATGCTGCAGCTATGGTCATCATCAGCTACATTTTCCGCTCCACCACCTTCATTTTTAACCTCATCCAGCATCCTTTCCAATTCATCAGAGAAAATGGTGCAGCTATAGTCATCATCAGCTACATTTTCTGCTCCACCATCTTCATTTTCAATCTCGTATGCAGAGTCTTCAGGAATGTCATCCAATAAATGAGAAATGTCACCGCAACCATTCATTATACTGGAGAAATTGTTGTAACAGTCGTGATTCTCCTCCATTAGGTAATTTGAGATGGTTGTTCTGCTATTTTCTCCTTTTGAGTGCGCTGCTTCTTGCTCTTTCGGTAAGTGTCCATGTCGTTGAGCAATGGCTCTGTGTTCAGCAGTCCAATCTGGCCGACTCCATAAGTATAGCGGTGGTGTCACCTGATTCCACTGGTCCAATTGCTGGTCATGCATATCTACCGATCCTGGTAGGTAAAATGACTGCCAGGGGAATAAATAAAAAAACATGTAAAATCTATTTTTTCCACTAGTAAGCAAATTACTCATAATTGAAAATAAGGATAAGAGCTAGATTATTGCACCTTGCCAGAAAGTATCTTGTGATCCTCCCAAATCAAGTCATATGGGGAGTATTTCTCATCAAGACTGATAAGAACAAAAAAGAAAAGTTTATCCATGAGCGAGACATAATGAGTGGGAATTGTTGTTAAAATCCTAGCATACGGGATACGTATCCTACGATTCGTATAGTCTCCTCCCAAAATCGATACGTATCCCACCCCGTATCCTATTTTGTATAAAAAACTTATGGTACGATGATGTATCCTATGATATACTCGCGTATCCCGAAATTTGGTACGCATCTCTTACAATTAATTATTGAACAAAGGTCATACCATATTTTAAGAAGCGGAACCTCAAATGCATTCTAAATCTTTGATCTAATTATGGCGACCTTCAAACCATTTAAAGAAAACCCAAACTCAACCTATTAGGCTCGAATAGAAGAAAGAACATAGTTCAATCATGTTTTGCATGAATTAAATAAGACTCTTCTTCTCTTCCCTTGATCAATGCACAAGAAAATCTCAATGTTACAGACTACACTTGTGAGACTTGAAATTTTTCATTCCAATTACTTATTTTTCATATATGAAACAGCAGATTTTTAGCTTATAATTAGGTATAACTAATCTTGAATTGTATATTAGCTTTCGCTAACGTATCTTACGATACGCAATACGTATCCCGGTACGATTCAGAAAATGACAAAAACATACACAATACGTATCCCAATTTGCAAACATTGGGAGCAACTAAAAGCCATTTGTTTAGCCTATGTATCGTGGACTTGGGTACAATTGACATGGATAAGGATCAAGGCGTCAAATTCATCTAATTTTCATAGCCATAATGTACATATTTTTCCGTAAACACATATTTTCAAGGATAATTGGTGTTTTCAAGGTGCATTAGGATTGCTAAACTGCGATTTTAACATATCTACAGTTATTATTTAATTTCTTTCCAATTCTTTTTATAAAGAGAATGCTATTATAAAAAAACAAATAGATAATGAATAGATGTCTTTCACATCCAACTCGAATACTGAGAAACCTTTGTATTTTAAAATGGGAGTTCCAGAAAAACGTACTTCATGATATATGTGAATTACAAAATGTGTATGTTATGTGAATGTGTAACTAAATATGCCAGTGCGTTGAGTGTCCGACACGGTACTTAACCCATATAGAAGAGTATGTAACACATATCTTAGCCAATTTTCTTCAGAAAATTTACCAAGAGACAACTCTAATTGCTTACCGTTTGGTTTCTGGAGGAACAATAAGAATAAGGAGCTTCGGTTTGAAGGTAAGAGCCTTTTCTATGAATTGGTTGGCACGAGATGCTTGGACTCCAAAAGGAGGATTTAGCCCCATGATCTATTTGCAAAGCAGCAATACAGAAAACGATGAATGTAATTTGGTAGTATTGTTGAGGTCCAAACATCATGCAAATTTGTAGGAACCAAGAATTAGCCTCTTACCAATTGAGATCCTGCTGGTAGTTCTTCTGTACGAACAGTCATCCAATCTCGCTTCTCAAAATTGAAATCATTCTGAGGAGGGAAAGTTGAATACAAAAATACAATAATAATAATAATAATCTTGAGCACCAAATACAAGACCGGCTTAAATTGTGTTCACTTCATATGAAAGTAGACTGAAAGCAAAAAAGAAGGGAAGGAGATAGTTAAATCAGATCCACACACAAATTTGTCACCTTATGTTCGGAGCACAGAATTTGCATCAACTAAAAGAAATGTAACATCTACCTTAGATTGAATAAGATCGTAGTTCTTGAATGAGCAACTCTTCCCCATTTGTTGGAGCTTTTCTTTCAGCAACCAACTGAAATCATTCGAACCACAGCAGAAGTCGACTATCTGGTAGATGAAAACGTTGAGTAAGCTAAAAGTGTACACTTGACAGTCAGAATAACACAAGTTAGATGTAGCTAATATATCACCACCAAAAATAAAGCAGCAGTTATCCAAAGGAGGTATAACGTTATGAAAAGCAGCAGTTATTCATCGCATTGTCTGAGCAGTTCCTTCAACCATTTCCACCTAAAATTTTCTATTTATTTCCTAATGTGATGCAGGTGGAAAGCCAATTGGGATTATAGTTGAATTTTGAGGTCTGCTAACAGTTGCTAAAAAGACAGACTATATTGTAAACGAGGGGGCAATACATTTGAAAATTCAACAGTTTATCGTGTTCCGCAACCGTTGGTGGTGGTTTTAGCCTTTAGGTAGGTGTTTCCTTATTTTTTTAGGATCCGTGCCCTTTTTTAATTATCTTCGTTATTGCTATTCTTCAAAGGGCCACTCATCTGTCGATTGTATGGCCTTTCTTTTTTCTCAGATTTCTTTATGTAAGTGGCTGCTTAATACATAGGTATACTCCTCAGACTCAGAGCAATTCCCAGCGCATCAGAGCAAATTAAGGTTGCACATATTACAAAGTACAGAGGCAATAGCACATACTATGCTCAAGCGGAATAGTAATTACAAACACCACGACTTTGGTTGATCTGCACACATAAATGCATAACAACTCCCTAAATTTGAGACAACCAACATAATAGTATGTGGCTTACATGCTGCATGTAATGGAAGGTCATGATCACAGACTATTGGTGTATCTATAAAGCACGGATACTTTATTTTGGCCTCAGTATTACGTATCGTATGCATATCGGATAGGGATATGTTCCGGATACATATCCGATATGTTTTTTTTTTCAAGTATCCAGCTTTCAAAATTAATTTTTGGTATCCTGATACGTTCCGGATACGCTTGGATACATTTTGGATACGTGTGGGGTAAATATGTTATTATTAAAAACATATGAGTTAAAATTGCAATTAGGGCTATATATATATACACATACACAAAACTTCAGGTAAGGGCGCCCTTACCTTGTTAAGGTAAGAACCTCCCATTTCTTGATCGAATTTCGATGATCCAAGCTGCTCAATGTCTTCAGAACATGATTTTAAGGGTACTCGCGAGAAATCGGCAAAAAAAATGACCGGAAGGGCTTCATCCGAGCAGTTTTTATTTGTTTTTTATCCAACAGTTCAAATAAAAACTGCTCGGATGAAGCCCTTCCCGGTCTTTTTTTTTGGCTAATTTCTTACGGTTACCCTTAAAATCACGTTCTGAACATATTGAGCGGCTCGGATCATCGAAATTCGATCGGAAAAGGGGAGAAAATGGGAGGTCCGCAACTTAATACGGTAAGGGCGCCCTTACTTGAAGGGGACTCTCTCTCTATATATATTTTTCTTTTTCACCCACCGATATCAGCAGAAACGAAAAGGCAGGAACGAAGGTCGAAGGCTCTCTCTCTCTCTCTCTCTCTCTCTCTCTCTCTCTCTCTCTCTCTGTGTACAGTATTTATACAAATTATACACACTATACATATACAATTATATTTACATAGCTTATGTAAGGGAGTCCTCACAGGAAGTGACTATATATATGTAAATATATCTCTCTCGTCTGTCATCTCTCTCTCTCTCTGATTTTTTTAACAGTATATATGAATGGATTCTGCTAGTACTAGTAGTTTTGTTTCCTCATCCTCACAATCTAACGAAGGGGATACAAGTAATCCTCTATGGAGTTATATTACAAAATTAGAGAAATTGAGTGAACTTGTGTAATGGAAAACTTTAATCATTAATGAAATTTTAGGAATTAAAAATTACATATATTATTTATTTTATATTCAACCTATCCCTCAACGTATTGTATCCTACTTTTTGAAAAATCAATGCCTCCGCGTATCTGTGCTTCCTATGGTGTATGTTCTCAATTTTTGCATGGTCCTGAACATAAACCCATTAAAAAAGCTTCAATGGAAGACTTGAGAAAATATTAAATTGGATTTTGATGTCTTCGCTCTCAATTTTTGCATGGTGCTGAACATAAACACATTAAAAAGGCTTCAATGGAAGACCTGAGGAAATATTAATTGGATTTTGATGTCTTCGTTCTTCAAGCTATAACATCTACGGAAAGCACACTAGAGTAGTAACTACAAGGGTACATGAGGGCTACAGATTACAAAATAATTATCTCGAAACGGATGGTAGAATCATCCAGCCAAACCTGGTATATATAAGGAGCTCCAAACAGTTCTTACCGTGTCATTCTCTTGCACGTACCAATGGAGCCGATCAATAATCTGCACACTCAAACTCATGCAATAAGCTTCTGGCCCAAATTCTATCAAGTGGGTACAACCAAGTCTCAAACATGGATGGAAGACTCCCAAAGCTTAATACTGCATAGCTTGTGGTAGACTAACCTTCGCAATAACAAACACACCTATAAAGAAAGTTCTCACCTCCTTAAGCTTGTCAACTTTTGTGAAATGACGTCCAAAAGATGTGTAGCGCACGCCATGGAGAAAAGGTGCAAGATAGACCCTGAGCTTTCTCTACAAAATATTAGCCGTGTAATTAGTTCATTTCCAAATGTGCATTCAATTTACTTCTAGTAAAACACTACTGGTGATAGGCATAGTTCAGAATTGCATTCACGAGGGAATTGAAATAGAGAAGCAAGCACTGGTGACAGCAGTTACACATATGTGATAATATGAAATACCAAGAAAAAGCCAAATTACAACGTTACAACTTACACAGTAGAAATGAGTGTTGCAAAAAAACATCTTAAAAGAGCTAAGACTCATAGATTAGAGAGATCCATTATAACTATGAGCAAGACTCATTATGATAATCGTAACGTGTGCCTTAATTGCGTTGCTTGCAGATAAGACTCAAATCATATCTCCATTTTGCAAGATGTTTGGTATCTCTACATTGCATTTAAAAATGAAGTGGAACCCTAAGTCAAATGGCAGATTTGTGGTTACTTAAAAGCGAAATCATGTCTTCAATATCCCTTGCAGCTCGATCTATTGGATAGGCAATCCAACCCCCTTAAAAGTGGACTAGATGAAAGACGTGATTCAGTTACCACTGAATAAATGTTTCATGCAGCGTAAAAACAAAATTTACTGATTCAATTAATTACCACTGAATAAAAGATTCAGGAAGCGTAAAAATTACATTTACAGAATGGCACTCACAGGCAGAAGTAATAAAGCTTAACTGCTTGTGTTTATTAAGCACAAGGAAAGATTAATATTTACTGCCCCAGCAAGCAATAAGTGCATAACATAACAGAGCAGAAATAAGGAAGTCGTGAATCTACTAGCATTACAGAAACATTTATTAGCACGTATTTAAGTTGACGTCACACAGATATCCCACCTTCCATATGACAATCTTTTTTAGAACCTCTGCCTGGCAAACAGCTCTTGCATCCTCGAGAGTACACCCTTCTTCTAACTTCTTTAAGGCAGCTCGAATAGCCTAAAATATGTACAAGATCATGCAGAATTTTTTCTTTCACAAGTGAGAATCATAGACGCTATAGTATAAACAAGACAAAATATTGAGGCATATTTTGCAGCATATCTCATGAGCAACTATAAAGATATACCTTCACATAACCCTCCACCCTTCCACTTGTAATGGTTTTGTCCAGCACATATCTTGAGGAGCTCTCATTACTACATAGCCTTCTCTTCTCCTTCCTGAATTCTTCCAAATTAAATGAAGCAGTCGAAGTATTCATTAACGCCATCATTCTGCAGAAAAGATGAGATCAGAACCTGATAGTACAAACTGGGAAAAAAAAAAACATCCGTTAAGCTTCCAAATTTTAGCTCGAGATTTTATATCTAGAAGAAAGCATTAAGCTGCATGTCTGAACATAGGACCAAGGCAAGTACAATACCGCTTCTCCAATTCTGTATCCACCGAAGGTAGTGTTTTGCTAACTTTCTCCATCGCAGGAATAGCTTCTATTGAGTTCTTGGCCTTACCACTAGGAAGATCTTGCATCTTAGGCCTAACCACATAAGGCCTCATACTCGGCACTGAATGGTTATTTCCCAAGGATGAATGACTATTGTCTCCTTTGAAAGGCTTGCATACTTTTGCCTGGACAGAAGCATTGTTTGCCCTCAAAGAGTTCATGGTGACATCAGCGACTTTTGACCCAACCCCTTGTCTGGGAAATCCTTGACCAAATTTTTTGGTCAAATCGCCATGTGTAAATGAAGGATATTCCTCAACCTTTTTTTCCATCTTGACCGCAGTTCTTTCCGTTACACTTCCAGAAAGTGTACTTCTATTCTGTGCAAGCTGCTTTAGTCTCCTCTTTCGTGCCTCCTCCTCCTCTTTCAATGACAGCAACTTTAATCGTTTCTTTTTTCCATCAATGCCAGGAAATACAATATGATTTCTTTCCGGAGTCCCAAGCTTTGGAATGATCTTGTGGTTCCTGGTGGAAACATAGTTCGTTTTTCAATTGCCACTCAACAAATATGAAGGAATTGTTTGATTGAATAAGATCACTCTGGTGAACCTACATGCAATATATCAATATACGATTTGGCAAAAGACCATCCCAAGCCCTCTGGTGGGAAGTTTTACCATCAAAAGCAATCTCCCTGACAGAAGAAACTTAACCATCAGTTTCACTACTAACAACTCAAATATTGCTTGATGAAAAATGGCAGTCAGATTAGAGATGTGAAAACAACTAGTGACTACCTGGGTAAGCATTTCCTGTGGTATGCGTTCGGACACCGCCTACACATTGCAAATTGCAAGTCACTGACCCTTTTATCTTCTCCTTGCTTACATATGCAACACTTGTGAGCAGGACATGCGAATGATTCTCCTGCAGCAATTTTCTTCTGAACTTCCTCTGCCTGAGTTTCATCCCCGGGGTAAAGCAGTTTCGCTACACATTTTGGATGATAAAAGCGGCCACAAGTTGCAGAAACACAAGGGAAGACCTGGAAAGACAAAGTTTAAGTTCGAAAATTCCAACCACATCTAAAGCCACTTGAAATGTATATCAAAAGAGTGCAGCGATGGAGGAGAAACCCAAACCCATATGTATACGCATGTAAATGCATGCATGCATCCCCGTTAGGAACAAATACAATTACAAAACAGACCTGTGAGTGGGTGTGGGTGTTAAGATAAAGAGAATTATCAGCAAATCAGCAAAGCATATTTGTTTTGGAGAATCTTATAACCGAACTCATAAACATGACCCACTGATAACAACCAGCCAAAATTTTCAATGATATGTATGGCTTGGCATTAAGTTTTCAAAAGATTCAAACCTCCAAAACAGAAGCATTATTGGAAGAGCCCAACATGCCACAAACAAAGCACTGATGCTGCTGGTGTTGACAATTCATGCACAGGAAATTCTGAATTGCCTGCATAAAACCACATAATCCTTCAAGGTGCAAACCGTACTAAATCAACACAAACAAACAATGCTTGGAAGAAAACAACAAAGGAATACAGGTAAATAAAATTAGGATCATACTTCAACTTGAGCATCAGAGTAGCCAAGAGATTCACATTTAGTATCAGCTCCAGCATGTACTGTTGCATGAAAGGATCTCATACACCTTCCTTCACAACTGTATTATGTGGAACATAAAGTACATAAGCCATACCAACAATCGGAGAGGGTGATAAATTACTCACTAGGAAATGCAAAGCCCACTACAGAACTAAAGAAAACCTTCTTGGGAACATAAACATGTGAATAGCAGAATGAGTTTCAGAAATGAACATTTACTGAAGAAAACAAAAAGGTGTACAACCACCAAAACAAATTTCCTCAGAAGGCAAACCTACAAAACCAAGATAACCAAAGCAACTACAAAAGAACTCAAGAACAACGGAAGAACTGAAAATCAGTACAGGGAACTGTATCATTTCCAAGGGCAGAACTATAAGGTCTATTCAGTATGTACTATTACTAACCAAACTAGTAAGAATATTTAGGAGCCACAAAACAATTTAAAAACATAAGTGCGCAAATGCGAGCAAGCACACCCACTCGCACGCACACCAAGAGAAGATAAAATCAAAATTCATTGAAAAACTTTGAATGCCAATCTCTCCTGGGTTTCTAAGATAGCAACCATCACAAATTAAACAGAGGGAGGATGAAGATGGTAGAATCTCAGAGCTGGATTTAGCCAATAACACCAACCAGTAAGAAAGATAAAAATCCTGAATAGAGCTCTAGTGCATTTGGGACTTGGTGATATGTAAACGTGCAACTTGAAAATAGTTAATTCAATCAGTCCATTAATTAGATTTAAGTAGACATCCAACACAAAACCAACTGAAAATAGGTGGAGTAGCCTCCAAAATTATTAACCAAGCTTGGGCAGCTATAGATGAGCAATATGGGACAACTCTAACAAGATAGTTCCCACATATTTCTCTCAACCAGCTATTAAGCTAGACTAATTACTATAGAATCAGCAATTGCTGAAGTCCAAAGTTTTATGGTTGATTATTTTTTATAAGTGAAATCTTGACTTACTGTAATATCCAATGGTCATGTAATCCCATGCCAGATACTACTGAACCACCCACGCATAAGATCTCCACCAGAGACTCTGTCTTCCCTAATTAACCAAGGAACTACAGCAGTTTAGCTCAACCATCACTTTCCAACACAAGAACCCCCGAGACCCCAGACCAACTAGACTTCGTCGGCTCCAAATAAAGGCAATGGTTTCCTGATTTGATCTTTGATCCTAGCAAATCAAACACCTTTGACAATTTTTCATGGGAAGATTCTGTTATATAGGAAACCAAGTTTTTTAAATTAACTCAATTACTTTGACAAATTTGAAGGATCTTTTTTTGCTGAAAATAATTTTCTCTTCATACAAGAATGAGACTTGAATTATACATAAAATGAGTTCGTTGATCTGATATATTGCATTACTTAGAAATCAAACACTAGAAAGAAAGCCCGCATTGAGGAGGTAAAACTAAACAAGCTCAAATTGGCGCCTTGTTTGGATGGTGTTTTGGAAAAAAAATTCCAACTCAAAAAACACTCATTACCCCTACTTCCAAACATTACTCTCATTTCTCCCTCCACTTATTACCCCTATCTCCAATCATTATTCTCATTTCTCTCTCCATCTATCTCCACTCCTTACCCCTATCTCCAATCATTACCCTAATTTCTCTCTCCACTCATTACCCCAAAAACCAAACCCAAAAATTTTCAAAACACCATCCAAACAAGGCATCGAAGATTCTAATATTTTTTTCTTAGACTCAAATCCTTGTGGATACAAAGTTTGAAGGAATAGAAGTTACGTGCATACCACAAAAGCTCACCACCATTATCACAAATGGAACAAACAGTATCAAATAATACACTTGCATCAGATTCGTCGTCATCGTCATCATCACCGTCGTCGTCGTCATATGCTGCATCAATGATAAACTTGACTTTCTTTGTTGTTTGATTGTCCTGCTAAATAAAGCAAGAAACCTCCTTAAAGCAAAGGATTAACAATATAACATCAAAGGAAGAAAAACAAGGCAAAATTTGGAAAAATTGCAACTTATCGTGCGGACCTCATGTAAGCATTTCCTTTCTTCAGCCATCTCCAGAAGAAGAGACGATAGATACTGTCCAAAACGTAAATAGAAAATATAGCTGATAGCAAATAGTACATAAACATAGAAAGACACCTGCTTATGTGGATGCTTGTAAAAGATAGTAGCAGAATTCATTGAACTTTCAGTTGCAATTGAATGCCTGGAGAAAATGAGTTGCAAGAAGTGTTCTGAACAAGAGATGGAGCACTATTTCAACAACACCACGTCAAATTTGATTCAATAAATAGCCTAAGAATACCTAGTAGGATAAAATTAAAAGATTATATCATACTCGGACTCGTAAAATGGGAGTTTAGGTTAGTATTGTACTTTAATCTCCTGCAAAATGAGACGCTCCTGAGACGATTCCCACCCCCCACTGCACCCTTTCACAATAATCATAACATCTATAATCATAAAATCAAGTTATACCAGGTTGCAGGGACGTGGACACACCATAGCAACATGTTGACTAGAGGATTTTTTAATTAGTGCAGGACACTAACTGACATGCCAAGGACATAATGTGAATTGTGTTGTAAAGATTTTTATATGCCGTATAATATATTTATCTCAAATAAATATGAAATTTGAAATCGGATGTGCTTGAATAAGATTTTGGGACTTATGGAATTAGTTCTGAGTTGACTGTGTTGTCTTTGGAAAATTAAGAATTTGGGAAATTCGTTCAGAAGGTAACTATACAATTGAATTCATAAAATGAAGTACAAAATGTATTTCTAATTTGATCCCTGGTTCGGCAATATACCTATCTTCTGTTTATCTGCATTGAAATCATTACTTTTCTGGTTCAAATAAATCTGCACTTAGGTTTTTGATTTTGAGTTTGGGATGCAATATAGATCAGAGTATAAAGTTTTCTAAATGTGAGAAGTGGGAACACGGCAGAATAATATCTGGTTGTAAATAATTAGCTAATCGACAATGAATCACAGAGCGTATATGCTTATGAAACTCCATATTGTTTAGGCAGTATACTAATTTGAGTAGCAGAGAACTGGTAAACAGTATATGCTTATGAAATAATGAAGCTCTATTTTGGTTAGACAGTGTACTAATTCTAGTAGCGGAGAACTTGTTAGTACTGAGGATAAGTTTACGAAAGCAAAATGCGTGGTGTCATCAAGTGGATGTCAGTTATGACATTGCATCAGATTCAGTCGAGTGTTTTGTGGCTCTGCGGATACTTCTCCTTTGTTTTTCAAATGTGAATTATTGGATGCCGAGGACATATTGTAATTATTTTTATAAGCCTAGTATATATCTGAAATAAAATACAGAATGCAGCAGAACACTACATCCGGATATTTTTACTGAGCACAGAGCAAACTATTCTTCTACCTTTTGCTATAAAAATTTTCATAAAAAAAAAACCCTTAACCCTACATCATCTAGTTAAAAGACCAAAATATATCATCCACATTATGATTGCATTCCATCGAAACTAACAAAGTAGATAATACATCATCTGAGCAATTATTATTCCACCAATTCATACATAGATGGCATAAACAATAAGTCGAAAGGATGCGAACGTGGGATAAATATGTGTATATCTATAGTGTCCTTGTTTGAATTGTATTTCAAGTTACTCTCTCCACACTTTGTTTTACTTTGTACGTACTATGAAGCAATGAAATGTGTGGCCCCCCAAGTGTCCAAGAATCTCGTCCCAAAAAAAGAAAAAAGATAATATGACACACTTGAATGAGTTACAGGCACAGTGCCCAGGAGTGTCTGACAAGTTTTAGTGTCTGACACGGCGGTCACAACAAGCGACCTTTTCAAAAAGTAAAGTGCTTGTGTTGCTTAGTACCGCACTAACATATTTGATTTTGGGATTAATAATTACAATGTTAAGGTTGCACAACATTTTCCTCAGTACCTTCACAAGATCTGAAGACAAAACAGACATCTATCTTATCTCTATTCTGAAGATGATCGCAGTACTGCTATCATCAACATCTGATAAGTGGCACTGGCAAGTTTACATATTGTTGGGATCAAGTGAGTCGGAGACAAATGTGGACACAAAGGAAACTGTCTGTGACATATTTCATAGGTAGTTGGAAGATAGCCCATTTCCCTTAGTCATCAAGAATAAATAAACAAGTAGTGCAAACCTCAGATTTTGCTATTTCTTTGTCCCTTGCTGCAGCTTCGTTGATTAATGGCATATGATCTAAGAGATCACTCTCAGAAGGCTCGACGTCATATGAGCTACATAATAAGAAGGTGATTTAACATGTGCAAATGAAGTATACGAGATGAAAGGAAGATTGATTTTATATTAACAAAAACCTGAATGCTTTACGCAAGTGGTTCCACACGGCATTCTTAGTTTCCTCCGGATTCCTTTTCAGGAAGTGGAGGAAGTGAACTGTGATCAAGATCTTCTTAACTGTATTCTCAAAACTCTTCCTAGGCTTTTGAAGCTTTATCCAAGTTTTGTCTTTGAAAAGCAGGTAAATCTCAGGCAGCACATACGAAAGTTCAAACTTCCATGCTTTGACCTTCTTATAGATCTGTTGAAGCCCACCATCCGCACTTCCTCCTAAATATATGTGAGTACCCAACCAATCTGGGATCTCATTGTCACTCCAACAAAGTGGTAATGAGGAAAATGAAATGGGTTCTTCATTTTCATCAACAAGATGGTAATTCGCGACGGAATCTGGGAGGATTTCACCTTCTTCATCGGAAGATGCCATTGAGTTGAAAGTTGAAACAAGTACTGCATTTATAGTAGTAGAAGAATTAGCGGTACTTACAGGAAATTAGTGAATACTGTAGTTCACAATCTGAACTCCCGGGAAATCAGTACACTGGCCACTTAAAAAGCACTTTGCTAAACAGATATCTGTCTAGCTTAAAGTGTTTGTTAACACAATCAAATGATATACACACACAAGCCATGTGCACACAAAAATATTAGCAGTGGTAAGGACACAAATGTGTCCCAAAACCTTTCGACGCACGTGGGCCCCACATGCACGTAAGACGCACCCTTATCGAATGGCTGTGAAGGGACATCTGTGTCTAAAGCATTTCCCTAGAAACATCCTCCACACCATTCGAGCATCTCCAGTGCAAGTCTCAGTCTCTAAAACAGAGACTAAAAAAGTCATTACCAAGTTAAAAAGTGATCAACGAATAAAGTACTATTCATCTCATCTCCGTTCACAAATCTAAATTCCTTCAATATTCAAGCATCACTTATTTTCCGCCGAAATTTGGATTGTTATTTTTTAAAAATTTTACTACATATGTGTGATATTAATCTTGTTTCGAAGGAATGGTCAACACCTTTTGAATGGTCCAAATCTTAGTACTATAACTTCAACTTTTTTTGATCTGCCTATAACTTTAACTTACACTCCAAAAGTTGTGTATTTTCAAAACATAAAAAAAGTAAAATGAAACGTAGAAGTGATATTTACATATAGCGTCGAAATTGGATCTTAAAATAGAGACTCAATACAAAGCTTGATTGGAGGGCTGCTTCGGGTCTCTCTACTTTAAGAGAGAGATAGAGTTTGATCGGAGATGCTCATCGCCTGCGAAAAAAACTCGAGAAATTCGGACACTCTGTTTCAGTTACAGCAAAACCCCAAATACAAACAGACGTACACCGTACACGTTACATCCATAGATACAATGCGTATTAATCCATAGTTATATTCACATGTGCATCTCCATAACAGTAAGAACACAGTTCTGTACTGTTACTGCGTCTCTGAGGAAGTAGATAAAACCACTTCAGTAAACCCCCAAAGTACTCCATGTAAATAAACAGAGAAAAATGGGCATATGAAACTGAAAACGCACCGATTTGTCTTCTAGGAGAATACAGCTTCCATGGAGAGAGAAAGTTGTGAAGGGAGTAGGAGAGAGAGAGAATGGAGATGGTGGATGGAAAAGGAACCCTAGAGTGTGGGAATAGAGAGAGAGAGAGAGAGAGAGAGAGAGAGAGAGGGTGTCGGAGGCTGTAGGCTCTTCAAGCGCGGTTGAGAATGCCAAATATGGGGGTGGCAGAGAGAGAGAGAGAGAGGCACAGTGTTTGTGAGTGTACGTTGGCAGTTTTTAACACGCTTTGGGAATGGATTTTGGCTGATACTGTTATTTATGGCTTTTGTTTTAGGGAAAAATTCAAAAAAATCCCTGAACTTTGAACCCAATGTCAAATAGGCACCTGAACTTAAATAAACTTCAATTGAACACCTGAACTTTTACTCTGTTATTCAATTTACCCCTTGTCGTCTCAATCCATCTTTCCTAACGGCAACCGCTAAGCTGGGATTAATTGGTTATTGAAGTTGGTTATCATCCTTCAGGCACCACATGGGCCACGCAAATTCATTGGCCCTAGGCCTCATTTTATTTTATTTGTTGTTTTCCTATCATGTAAATGCAGCTCTTGTTGCATGTTTGGGGGATCTGAAAGAAAAAAGAAAGTGAGCCAAATCTCTACTTCTCTCATTCCAAAACCAAACATCTCTCCTTCCATCCCAAGCCAAAAGGCCGAGAGCAAAGCTCTCATTTTGTCATTCACATAAAACCTCCTTGTTCCTCCAGAAAGAAACCACCCCCCCTCCCCCCCAAAAAAAAAAAAAAAAATTTCTCATTCCCCAAACACAAGAAAAATTTATCTCTACCACACAAAAAAAAACAAAAACAAATCATTTTCCCCAAACACCACTAGTGCGAATCACCTTCTGGGTTCCGCAATGGATGCACAGTTTGTCCTCAGCATTTTGGGAGCTCTCGTTAGTACTACCAGTGGTGTTCATTGTGTGAGTTTGGACGATTTTTGGAAATGGTAAGGAATGGAGAATTTGAAGCTATGGAAGAGAATATTGGGGGTGAGGACCACATGCTCTGTTTTAAGGCAGATGAATCAGATCTAAAAATGGGGGAAATTTTCTAGGGTTTTGGATTTTCCTTCCAAAAAACCTATGACTCATCCCATTTCCCTCCCATTTGAGCCCAGTCATGTGTATAGCGTCTGTTAGTGTCCAGCTCAGCGGTTGCCGTTAGGAAAGTCACGGATTGAGACGGCAGAGGGTAAATTGAATAACGGAGTAAAAGTTCAAGTGCCTATTTGACATTGGGTTCAAAGTTCAGATGTTCAATTGAAGTTTATTTAAGTTCAGGTGCCTATTTGACATTGGGTTCAAAGTTCAGGGGGTTTTTTGAATTTTTCTCTTTGTTTTATTCGCGCCGTTGGGGGACTTTTTGGTAAAATTGGCCAGGCCCCGCTTCAGGACAATTTTTAAAGGCAAAAACTTGTGAAATTGTTTGACCGATTATTGATTCGTTTTGACGAGCTGAAATCGAAAAACTAAAAAATAATTTAAGTTTGAGTTTTTTGAATAATTATTCAACTGCTCAATTTCGCTTTTCGAATTAAGAAAATATATCTACCAAATTCCATTATGCAATTGAACTGATTTTTTATAGAACTCTATAAAAAAAACATTTAAAATTTATGAATATATTTTTTTTTGTGTTTTTGTGAGATCCAGAGTGAATCCCACGTAGAGCAATGAAAATAATGCGGTGATCGTAGCAAATCCTAACCTACTACTACTGTAGGAACTGGTTCACACGGGTTTTAAATACTCACAAATACAATTAGTAATTGGGTAGCTGTTTTTCAGCCTTTTACAGTTAAAAAAATGTGAAGCAAAGAGGTCACTTCTTTATTACTAGCTCTTTCCCACAGGAGTGGGGTTCTATATTAGTAGATCTCAATTTTTCGGTTTTCTTTCTTTTTTAAGAACCAAACGAAGAAAAAATTATTCCCCAAGTTTCAAAGAGAGTTGAAAAAATATTCAATACTTCCGGTATATACTCATTCTCCTCACATAATATGTGACTCACATGTAAGTCCACATGTTATATGAGAAAAGAGAGTATACACCGGGACAAGAAGTACTCAGGTTATATTCCACTAAAAGTTTTTAACAAGTAAGTACTTATTTATAATTTTTAAGTTTAAATATAATGGATTTATTGAAATAATTTTTTGTACAATATAAATATTATTTGATAGATCTTGATGAGATTTTTGAATGGTACAAAAAATCAAAAAAATATTTTCTTAAATATACTACTATTATTCTTTAAATTTAAATTTAAAATTACAATTAAATATATACTACTATTTTGTAAGAATCCAAAACACATTAACCCCCACCACCACCACCACCATCCCCCTCCTCTCCCGTCCCAAACCCTAACCCTACCCAGAAATGTTCACACCCACGAACCTCCATAACCAACCCACACCAAACCCTCAAAACCCCATCCTCTGAACCCCACCATGCCTCCAAACCCCCACCCACACAATCTCCAAACCCTAGAAGACTTTCACAAACCATGCCCAACCGCGAATCGTGGACCATCGACCCCGAAATCGACGGCATCGACCTCGACCCATCCGACTTCGGCTCCTCGGCTCCCTTGAAAAAGGTCCCCTACGGCGACGTCTTCGAGGCCTCGCGCGCCGGCGACGTGGGCCGCCTCCGGTACCTCCTCGACGCCGGCGTCAACGTCAACGCGCGGGACCAGTGGGACTCTGTGGCGTTGTATTACGCGTGTCTGGCAGGGCATTTGGATGTGGCCAGGATGTTGCTGGAGAGTGGTGCCATTTGCTCCGAGCATACGTTTGATGGGGACAGGTGTCACTACGCGGCGTTGAATTTGAAGGTGAGGAAGCTTTTGAAGGCGTTCGAGGCTCGGCCGCCACCGTTGGGGCCGTTGCAGGCGGCGTTGAGGGAGACGTTCTTGGGGTGCTGGGGTAATAGGAGTTATCTTGAGCAGTCTTATGATCAACCTGAAAGAACAGGTTCAAATTTTTTATATGGAGATTACTTTGTGTTTGTGTTTGTGTGTGTGTGTGTCACATTGTGTTTTGAATTCAAATGTTGCTATGTGGAGGCTGTTGGGAATTTAGTTTATTGTTTTGAATTTGTTTTTGGTTACGTATGTGTATTGGGAAGTCACATTGATTTGAATTCAAATGTTGCTATGTGGAGCATGTTGGATTTTGATTGTTTAAATTCATATTTTGTTATGTATCCGGAGATTAGTGTGAGCATGGGTTTGTGTTGGGAAGTCACATTGTGTCTTAAATTGAAATGTTGCTAGTGGATTGCTTCAAATTCTTGTTTGGTTATGTTGAAAATGTTTTTTTTCTGAAATGCAAGTTCAATTAGGATCATCAAGAAAACCGAAGGTCATTGTACAATTAGGTACTCTCCATACAAAGTCAATCTTGAAATAAGGAGATCTACTAACATCCTCTTCTCAAGTCTCATTTTCCTCTTTGAAACTAATACGACGCTCATATGAATCTTTATACAAGGTAATGAACCTTATGATTTTCATGATACTATCTTGTCCGAGATCTGTAGCCTATAGTTAGAGACTTGGAGCTGCCAAATATTGATTGGCATTCTACTTCAAGAAATTGTAGGGTAAAAAAAGAGCATCACTTGTCTTGAATATTTTGAATCTTGTAGTTTATCCTTCCTGTTTAAAGATTGTATTTGACATGCTTAAGATAATTGATGTTCTGTGTAACCATCTACTGGCTATTAATGTTATCAGATTTTTGCCAATTAAATTTTCACCTCACATTCATTCAGTCTTGGGATCATGATGTTAGCTGAACAGGGAAGCAGGTCAATATTGAAAATTCTTGTTACTATGAACTAGTAGAATGCTTGGTCTTGACTCTTGATGTTCTATTAAAATTGTTTTTTTGACGAAATTGAGGATGTGTATGCGACATGTGTGACTTTTCTTAAAATTGTAATGCCTTTTGAAGGTGAACATGAATGTTGACCTGCTAATTTAAATGTGGAGTAGGTAATACATGCAATGGTGGATCCAGCTCTAGCCTCTTTCCTCCAGATGTTGTATTTTTTGTGCAAGGAAGGCCTATTGAAGCTCATAGGGTCATCTTGAGCGCTCGGTCACCCTTCTTTGAGGCAAAATTTAAGGCCGACTGGAAAGATCGCAAGGAAGTAAGATTCTCAAGGGAAAAGTTATCTTATCCTGCCTTATACAGCCTCATCCACTTCTTTTATTCTGACAGGCTGGATATTGCAGTAGACGACATGGAAGATCTTGTGAGAATTTGCAAAGTTTGCAAGTGCGAATCGTTACAAAGGATCGTTGAGAAAGAACTAATTCACCAAAAGTATGCAGAGTACAAATCACTCAGAGATGTAGACAACTCCCAGAAACGATTTATACTTCAGGGCCTGTCCCTTCCTGAGGATGACCGTCTTCCTGCTGCTTTGTATAGGGTTCTTGAACTTTCCCTTGCCAATTCAACTAGGGAACAGATCCCTGACAGTGGTGTTGATGATCTTGTATCCAGTCTTGGTGCGATTCGGGTGAGTAAGTTTGAGAATGATCTAGCAGATGTTTGTGTAAAGGTTGATAAAAAGATATTCCGCTGCCACCAAGTGGTCTTAGCATCCAGATCAGAGTACTTCAAAGCAAGATTGTCCCGCATGGAGGATTTTCTTGAAGGAAACGATGGTTTACCTGATTGTACTCTTCCCTGTCTTGAAGAACGTGATTTGAGCATGGAGGCATTTGAGAAAATGATTGAGTACATGTAAGTTGTTCTTTCTATGTATATGCAAACATGAATCTTTACAATTTGAAGGCAATAAAGCCTCTGTAATATGGTTGCTTTGGATATTTGAAGTATCTACTAATTGTTTTTTCATCTGACTCATTTGGTTTTTGGGATCAGGTACACTGATGGTTTGAAGGACATAGATCCGGATCAGGTGGTTATTATTGAAATTTTGAATTTCGAGAGTTTTATTACTAAGTCTTGACTGTTCATTGGTTTTTGTGGAGCAGGCAGAAGAGATATTTGATGCAGCTTCAAGATATTTGTTATTTCCTCTAAAGCGTGCTGTTGCTGATGTCCTGCTTCCGCAACTTGAAATGGTTCCTCCAGCAGAATTGTGCCATTGGCTGATCCTGTCAGACATGTATTGTCTCTTTTATTCAGCTTTCTCCTCAAATTTCTTCATAAATTGTGGTAATGGCAGTTTTTCTTGACCTGGGAATGAAAAGTATATTAACCCAAGTTCATCGCTTGCTTGGTTCGTGACATTTCTTAGTGTTCAATGGTTCTGGCATGTGCAGTTGATGCCGTTTTCTTAATAGGATTGTTGTGATCAAATGCACACTGGTTGACGCATAGCACGGAACTATGAATTCTGAATTTCCTTCAGAACCGAATAACCGCGGGTCCTTGTGGACACCTAGGTTGCTAACTTGCTGAGATACTTCTTACTATTTTCCTTGTTAGAAAGAGGAACTGTAAGGTTGGAGAGGTGATCACTTACGAAATGTTAATTATCCCTACCAATACCATCTGTCACGGGATTCACTAAAGGGTGGCCATTTTACGAGTCTTCTGAAAACTCCATTTTGCCAATCATGCCTTACATGGAAATATACATCCCAGTTATTGATTTTTTTTTTTTGATCGGCATCCTAGTTATTGATTTAGAATTTCAGGTGTCAAGGCTTGTGAATTTCTTCTGCGTTGTTTCGTTAGATCTAATTCCTCAATTATGGTATAGCCTATTTGCTGCATGGTTTTATAAGTAACACTCTTGATCTTATTTTTCACATCTAGGTATGGCGTTGTGAAGATTCGGGAGTACTGTCTAGATATAATAGCTTGCAACTTTGAGACGTTTGCTGAAACTCCAGAATTCAGGGCAATGCTTTTGACCCTTCCGCCCCCATCCGGAGACTCATCCCTTCGCACCACGGCTCCAAGTGCACCAGGAGCCGGGGTGAATACAGACCAAGGTAACCTTCTTGATGATCTCAGAGAGAAATGGCTGGAGGCTGAAGCTGCGGAGCTTGACAAGAGAGATGAGAGTGCATTGCTGTTTGATAAGCGACTTGAGATGCTTATGCTCGTTGCAGAGCAAGAGAAGTCTGATGATCTTTCAGATACAGAAAATGTTTCCTCCTTCTCTGTTCTTACACCGCAGTGAAAGAAAAGAAAAGAAAAGAAAATTGTAGACGACATTCATTTTTGAAATATAGGAACAACAATTTGTTACTTTTAGTTTGTTGTAATTCAAAAATTTCGACTGCAAAATGAATAAATCAGAGTAATAGCCTTTGTTGGGACTGACTGGTTCAATTGGTGTTTTTTCTTTCCTTTTCTTTCAATCTTTATGGAGTAGTTTTTTTGTAGTCTACTAGGGTGGGACGCGTGTTTTGCACTTGCTCAATATGCATCGCTGGTTTTCATTTCGATGCAAATATTGCATATATGATTTTGTTAAAAAAATAATCTATTACTATTTCTATTGGTTAATAAGATCAATTTGGTCAATAAGCATCGGAAAATTATTCTAGGTGTTCTAATTTTTTTCATTACTAATGTCGGTCGTCTGTATTATTCGACATGAATCTTCACCTTGTATCTATATTTAACGTTAGATACCACGAGACTGAACTCATAATTTGTCAATTTTAAAATACCTGCATTACCAATTTTGGTTGCTTTCATCGCTTCCATTATTTGTGTTTTTTTTAAAAGCAGAAAGAATTTATTAATCTTTGAAAAGGAAAACAAAGATTAAGCGGGCTAAGGGCACAACCAAAGTACCAAGATCAAAGGAGAAAAAAAACAGCAAACATCGTTTTCTTTATGGTGATCATAATCTTATATTTTCTCAGTTCCATGTTAATTAATAATGCAAGATTTAATATTCTATCTTAAATAACATATTGTGATCCCACAAAGATATTTATTATACTCATTTAATAAATCACAACTTAAAAATTGATGCGGATCCCACATAACCCACGTCATTTAATGAGGAAAATGGTATTATCGTCTTTCCATCTCCTGCAGAAGAAACATCTAACTCCCGCTTCTATGTCAGTAGTAGATGTAGTCTATTCTTAGAATCATTACATGTTTTCCTGCAATGGGAGAATGTGCTGAAGAACATCAAACTCTTCTTCTACCAACCTAGACTGCAACCATCATCTTCCTGACATCTTGGAAGAAAAAATCAAGTGACAAAAGAAAGATAAGCAGCCCATTCTTTAGGTCATTCTTTATCAGGAGGGTTGTCTTTTTCGACCTCGGTTGAGGGTTCTTCATTTTCAACATGGGGAGAGGTCTCCCCGGTTTCGACGTGTGGGGAAGCAGCGGTATCAGATAGCGAATCGTCGATGGACAAATTGGAAAGCCGGTCTGCGGACATAGTGTCTTTTTCACCATCAGTGGAAGCTGCTGGGGATCCATCAGCCACCTTATTTTCGTCGATAGTTGCCGACCCTGAATCCCTGGTCTTTTGCAGTAGGCTCCAGTACATGATGCTTGCTGTTAGGGTGAGGATCATCTTCTGATTCACCTGTCACAAAATAGCACCATGAGATTAGAGTGTTTTAAGTTGTTGATCAATCTGAATCGGACCAGTGTACGGATTTTTCTCGAACATCCAGACAGGCGTTGGGAAATTTTCTCATATCCCAGTTAAGCTGCTAACTAATCAAGTGTTGTTTTGTTATGACAGCTCCAATAACTCGGATAAATTCAGCCAATTCCCAATCACTTGTAATGAGCTACCACTTCTTCGAGGAAAGATTTGTATATGACAAGGTCATCCTTTATCATAATCACAATGCATGGTAGACTTGAAACCAGGCATCACACTTGGTACGGGAGAGGCACAACCCGCTAGGCCGACCTCTCGTTTTCATGTATGATGACAAAATTAAACGACTGAGTTCACCTAGGGAAAATTTTTACCTCCATTATGTCCTCGGGCAGTAAGAAAATGGAGCACCCAAGCTTTCGAGCCACACTGATGATATATGTTGCATTCAACTTCTTATCCTCATCTGCATTGTAAGAACGGAAATAATGATAATTTGCCACAAACCATTTCAGTTTCCTAAACTGTTTTATAGACAGGAAAAATGTGCTACGTAGTACTTCTAATCTAATACTACCACCTAAGAAACCAGAATGAAGCAAAATTGGTAAGTTCCAGGTACTTCTGTGAAGTGCTAAAGAATCTAAGTCTCCACAGGGAATTTCCAGCGTAAAAAACAGTGAAAGAAAGGAAATACCATATGTAAACCGAAAGAATCAAAATGTACAGATGTAGGGATAGCATTAGATCAAAATCCGAAGGTTTCTGGACTAACTTACCAGTTTCGCCCTTTGTAACAACACTCCAGTTGACAACCCTCGGCTCCACAGCAGTGAGAAGCTCTAGGAAGAAAACCCCATTTGAAAGGTTTTTATCCTATCAAAAGTTGCAAAAAGTGCCAAACGATCTCAGTCATGTCTCCTGTATCTATTCATACTACAAGGACAAGGTTTTGTCAACTACCTTAAAACTATCCATTCGAGATGTTCTGCCTGAGCTCTTCACTTTGTTATTTGCCCAGCTCAGAATGTCATTGTCCATGATTTCCTTCCCACGGGAATGAGACCTTAAGTTTTTCAGGAGTCGGAGCATGGTAAACCTCATCAACTGCCATAGAAAAGCTGAGGGGGAAAAGGTGAACAACATCAGTCTTCCTCTTACGCTATTATTGAAAGTTTAGAACTAACTTAAAATTCTGAATCCCATGTTAAAAGACAATATGCATTAATTGTAAGGAAAATAATGAGCATGAGAGCTGGTGAAGGAATTTCCTGGATAGACTTTATAAGAAAGAAGAACAGATGAAAGAACTTTGTGTCAACTTGAATCCGATGCACCTAATTCAGCCACAACCAGTCAAAGAACGTTATTCTGATTGTTGTCCAAAAGCCAAAACAGCCAACAGATAATTCTACGCAAACCACCGTATATTGATACTTCAATCAACAAATATCAGAAACATGATATTGCTTGCAGGAAACAGACTAACACTTATGTACTCTTTTAAATTTCTACTGAAAGCGCATCACTTAATAACCACATATTCCAATGGTACAACAAAAGTTTCCTTCACAGGTCAGAAGTAGGAATTCCAATCGAGGACTAAATCAGGAAAAAACTGTAGTTGGTTGGAGAGTGCAGTGCAAGGAGAAAAGCCAAATGCAGTAAATACCAATTTTTCCTCCAAGATTTCCGGGGATTTCTTTTCGTGAGAGAATGGAGGGGGGTCAGGTAGGAGGTGAAAGTCACTAACCTAGTATGAGCTTCTTGTTTCCTTGTACAATATCATTTCCTGCTACGTTCACAAGAGAGAAGTTTAATTCCTTTCCAATCCTTATAACTTGGTTGCAATTCTCAACTTTTCGGAAAGGCATCTTGATGGGAGGTTTTGATGCTTGCTTCCAATTTACTGATCCTGGGGAAACTTTGTCAAGAACTTCCAATAAAACCCATCTGCGTGTATGAGAAATAAACATCAAGATAAATGTCAGGTATATGATGATGAGGCTAGGATATTGCAGCCTTACCCTGCTCTGATATCCTCAAACACATTATTGACATACGAATCAATTCCAAGACTGTTGATCCATAGTCGGAAGCATCTCTCTTCCCTAGAAGTTTGAGCGTCATCTGTCATCATCTCAGCAAATGAGATCTTTTGGGTGTCCACTGATAAACCATTCCTGCATTAAGAAGGTCCTAAACCAATTACAAAGAAGTTGACACCTCTGACCAATGAAAATGAAAAACATGCATAAGCACAACTTGAACTAAAGAGCAAGATTAACTGTTTAACACGTGCCAGCATAGCAAATGATTTTGAATTGGTTGCTTTCTTGGAGCAAATTTATATTGTGGAGAAAATATAAAGAATCAAATGGAGAAGAACTTGAAGGTACTACCGAAAGAAATGTGTTACAAATGATTAACACACTGTTTTCATTAATTAATACCCTTGTAGTTGTAGCCAACCAAATATAACTGGTTGTGTTAACAGGTTACATGGGTCCATAATTGAGAATAAATAGTCATAACTAACAGGTCCTGTTGAAGTATGGCAAAAATACTTATAAGGTTCCGATGCATATTCACCACAGGTTTAAGTGTAAGGTTTCTTTCATCAGACACCAAATAAATGACAATGCTTACCTCTGCTGGAATATTTGAGCAACGAATGCAAGATTTAGATTTGCTGATCCCTCAACAATGTCCTTTGGAGTGACATATCTTTTGCAATCCATTTTCTCCGCATGCTCAATAATCAAATTCGCTCTTTCGGTAGGATTCTTAGCATCCAACGTGTTGGCACTACCATGTTCTGGTGCAAGAACATTGAGCAAGTTGGCATATGCCTCCCCATCCTGCAAGTGGCACAAGCCTATAGCATCAGTTTTAGAGGTGGGGAAAAACCAAAAAGTAAGCAAAAACTATTTGCAAATGCAAATTTGAAAGCAAATATGCAAGGGATGTTTTGTCTGGTTAAGTAATGATGTAAATATGCTGCATAATATCCTATGGATGTTTCTCCTTAAAATCGACCACGAAACGAATGCTACTAAGGAATAGAACACCAAGTCCAGTTTTAGTCATTTGTTTGCCAATAAAGTAAACATGTTGGTCAGCAGGCTAGCAAGAATGAAAATTCCTTAGCCCAATAGTTTAGAGAGTAATTTGACAGAACCATTGGAATGTCTGATAGTTCACGCCAGATGCATAAAACAGTGATTATGAGAAAAGTGCTGATCTCTAAAAGCTGAACATCATTCGCTTTGTTTGTCTCCTGTTCTATACAGTATGCAGGGCGAAAGGGGCACATCCTAACCTTAGTTGCACGAAGCGGGAGCGGGGGAGCGAGGGAATATAGAAGCTCCCAAGGTTGGGAGCGTGAGAGGAGCGTGTACATATATTATGAAAATAATGTAGCGTAGAGTATTCCACTGTAAAAGTACAATAATTTAGGAAGTAAAAATATGGGCCAAGTCCTCCATAAGTGTAAGAAATGGGCTAGTGGTACAACATATGATTTTCTTTTCAA
Source organism: Rhododendron henanense subsp. lingbaoense (assembly GCA_020567845.1). Lineage (NCBI taxonomy): Eukaryota > Viridiplantae > Streptophyta > Magnoliopsida > Ericales > Ericaceae > Rhododendron > Rhododendron henanense. The sequence goes on from CM036313.1 coordinate 49,740,988, forward strand.
GATATCATGACTTAGGCTAGATATATGAGTTCATCATAGACCAATTAATAAAGCCAAGTGATAAATTCCTGGTTTTCTATACAAATATCATACAAAAGCTCCCATCTTTGTAAGGAGCGAGCTCCCATCTTGATAGGAGCGGGCTCCCGTCAAGCTCCTTAGTTAGGAGCGCAAAAGCGGGCTCCCAAGGTGGGAGCGGCACCATTTTAGGAGCTCCCTGCAACTAAGATCCTAACTATGCCTGAATGCTCTACACACAGGACTACAATGTCAAGAATATGTTAATCAATTCAACCACAATAATGTTTTCTGATCACCAAATTGTGCCAATTGAAAAACAATTAGCCACTTGATTCAACCAAGAGCATTAGTCGTTGGAAAGTACTTGTGAACTACCTCTTACCTTCAGATCAGATGAAAAGTTCGTAACCTCTTTCTTGTAGCCTGCTTTCTTCAATTGGAAATTCATCCACTTGAGTAAAACCTTTTCTGGGGGTAAACCTAGGAGTTCCTCAACATCCTGCAGATATAATCATATTATGCAAGTTAAAAATGAGACTCCACTTTTCCATTAACAGTCACAATCGGAAGTAAAAACAATCAACGACCCCCCACCTTGCTGTCATCGACCAACTCCACAAGTTGAGGAGTTTTCCTTAAATTGAGATTAGCTAACAGTTGAATCTGATATTACCACCAAAAAGACAACAACAACAACAACAATGAAAGCTTTGGTGATCAAAACCTACATATCTCCACAAAATATCTATCGGCCAACAGAAAGATACCTTGATTATTTGAGAAATCAACCCCATTACAAGATGCGGCTACAACAGATGAACAAAAACAAAGCAACTTTAGCAACTTCCACATGAGGAAGAAAAGTAGTCAACAGCATTGCTGTAAAAAGCTAGCATTAACTTAACCTACTCTTGCTTCAACCAAGTCCTGTGCGCCAATATTGACAACAGTGCAGCCTATGGCCTTAGCAGAATTGAGGCAAAGAGTATGATTCTCATTTCTCTCCCATGGATTAAGGTCACCTTTGGTGTTAATAGCTCGCTCATCTATTGTTCCCGGGACAGCAACATTGATAAGCTTACTGAATGGAATAGCAATATATTAACACAACAGAAACATTCGTTGATGGAAAATGGTAACTACAACCTGTTAGGACGTGGTTAAGGTTTAAAAAGTGTATTGAAGAGTGTGAAAAGTGTACTAAAATAGGTACAAGATGCATTAAGTTCTAAAATTTTAGGAATCACTTGCTCCTGTTGTGAATCACTTGCTCCTTGAACACCAGCCAGTGAGCAGTTGTTAGCATAATCGTTCAATTTTTTAATAACTAGGGAAGTGTCTGAGGATATTTCCAATTACCAGAGAAGAACTCCATTCTTTGCCAGATCAAATAAAGCATTTGTAGATGGGTCTAGAGGAAGATACTTCTTCAGAAATGGATCTTCTCCAAGAAAGCTGTTAATGTGGGAAACATAAGACGCCTTCTCAGATTCGCTAATGGTGTGGCGAAGGGTGGTTGTGGAAGTCTTGAGAAATGAAACGGAATTTTTCAACTTCGGTCCACCCAATTTTGCTGTTCCTCTTGCCAGTAAATTTAGGTATGCCTGCCCATCACAAATTACCACTAAGGATTTCTGTCCTTTTGCTAATTCAAAAACTAGATACAATTTCCAATCAATAACACCAACAAATGATGAAAGAGGCGAACACAAGTTACTAGAGGCCCAATCATCAGCAAAAAGAAAAGATAGGATTTTTCGTTCAATGTCTGTTTAGTTATCTTTCTCCCACTTTTCAAAAGCTGAAAGTCTCCACTAAGTTATGAAACACATTAGGAACAAAACAAAATGAAAAGGATAACGAAGCCACGCAAGTAACATCCTCAGAAGCTCACCCGGAGAAAGGATTCAAAATCAATTTCTGCGTTCATGTCAGAAGATGACTCCCCCAAGATGGTCTTAATCTGTGCTTCGGTAAACATTTCATTCAAACCCTTTAATTTAACCATCACTGGCGGTAAATCTCCGATAGTGACTTTTCCAGATTGGTTCCTTGCTGAAAGAAACTATTTCACCAAATGCAACCATTTGTCAACCAAACACAATTTTGATTACTGAATTCGAGAAAGAAAGGAGTCCAAAAAATGCTAAAAATACATACTTTGGATTTGATGCCACGAAGCTCGACTTGAGTGAATTGGCTATGAAGCCATGGATCAGAAACAACAACACCCGCATACCCAGACATTTTTGTTTGTGTTTCACTGACCAAATGATACCTAATTTTTCAGAAAGCAAACACAAAATCAAACAAACACTTAATAAAGACAGTGCAAGCCTGAAAATTTGGTTACTGATATATTATAATACAGACTCTAGCTCCAGATGAATGTGAACATAGCTAAGAACCAATCGATAAAGCATTTCTTCAACATTCATGCTTCTTGCATTTCCAACTGTTCTTGTCAGCCATTCACTATGGCACGGTCATGCTTGATCGACAGGTAGTAGCGAGGAGATATATGACTCGATGGGACAAGTTATACCACCTGATTAATAGTGAAGGCATAACAAACATTTGTACTATTTGTATAGGATTGTTTACCTAAAGAATACACCCAGCAATCGTCACATTCAAATACCGGAAAATTACCTCACAATTCTTTTTTTTTTCGTTCATAACTAGATATTCAGACCAGCTTACGTGAACCTCACAAGACTTATGTCGGAACCCATGTCTAATCTAGCCGATCAAACGGGTCCTAAAAGAATATCATACAATTTGGTTGATAGGGAAAAAAGAAGAAGAAAGAATATGAATATGATTGCCTTCAGTAACATATTAAGAAACCTTGCTTAGCAAAAAAAAAAAAAAACATATTAAGAAACCTTCACCCCCAAGTTTGGTTAATTGCAGATTCAAAATCTAATTTTTCGTTTCCCATTCTCTGTTTTTCCCAGCAACCAGAAAGTGGGGTTACCAAATCTAATGTACCACAGATTCATTGAGGACATAATAAAAAGAAAAACCCATTAACGAAAAACGGAATCCGATAGAAAGAGCACAGGACAAACCTTCTGAAACTCAATATTTCATGGTGACATCTCCAGAGCTATCTTGTTTCCGCATTGGTATCATTCTTTGAATGGGTGGTAGGAACAGACTCTTTAGAGAAAGAGAGTTTGAATCGCGGAGAGAGAGAGAGAGAGAGAAAGCCGTTTTACCTTTCGGACAAGCGAATACTCAGGGGGGTGGCAAATCATTCTGTGCCTACGAAAAATGATTTCCCCGAGAATTGGAAAGGTCTCTGAATACTTGGGGTAATTAATGCATGACACAGGGTTATCATGCGACATTAATTAATGTAGAAGTATATGAAAAATGCAGCTTAATAGTACATTAAATGCTAATGATGGATTAATTATTACTGCTACGTATTCAATGTTTTTACATTACTCGTGGGATGAGGTTACAAGATTGAAGTTTTTATTATTATTTATAACTGGATGTCCGGGCTTGAGCGCATCTCGACTCTCGGAGCTAAGGTTAATGACTTAGCAAACCCTCCCGTAGTCTCAAAGTTTGGAATGTTTAGCCTCCATAAAATTTGAACATGCGATCTCATAAAATTTGGAATGTTTAGCTAAGTGGTTTGTACATACTAATGTTTTACTACTAAGTCTATGGGGATGCTGCCAAGCACCCCGAGCAAAGCGGGTGCAGAGCGGTTGATCCGGCTATTCATTTCGGCATTCAACAGATCGGATCTTTGCTGAGCAATCAACGACTCAAATTTGTATGCGCTCAAATTCAATCCGTGTCGTCCATACCCAGATGAACAATCAGATCGGCCTTTTTGCATGAATACCGCTCGGCAGCATCCTCTGTCCTAAAAGGAATGCAATAACAAATGTATAAATTAACCATAATGAGGACCACATCATCATGCTAAGGATGATACCACATCATCATGCACGTGAACTATTATTAATCTTTTTGGGGGGCAATTTAGTGCCACTAAAATTATGACGGCACGTAAGCTGGTCCAGACACTTTTAACTGTCGAAAAATAAAAAATAAAAATACGGTGGTGCATATTTCATATCAATCTATAGATCAAATTATCTAAGCATTTCTTTGGTCGTTTACTGTCCTTAAGAAGTAGGTTGGGGGGTTAAACTTCTTTAGCCCAAACTCCAGTCCCCTATCATAATGGTCGATCCGGTCCAGTTTGAGACTTTATGGGACAATGATTAGATCGATGTGTTCATTTTGTGGAATTCCTCAAGTAAATCTTTCACGTAAAATTAACTTTGATCGAACATCGATAACTCTAAGAACAAAATAGAATTGTGCAAGAAACTCGAACGGTTTAATACACACTAGAGGCTAAGGCACACGCGATGCGTGTGCAAGTTGGATTTTCACAACATTTGTAAAAATTTGATCAAACAATAAGTGAAAAGCATTTTTATAAAAACGTTGTGAAAATCCGACTTACACACGCATCGCGTGTGCCCTAGCCTCTAGTATATTATATTAAGACCCAACAACTATGCAGTATATCTGACCTCGGACTTACCATTCAGTCATGTTTCTAACAAATTACATGGGCATAGAGTCACGTATAGAAGCAGTAAATATACATTAAATAATAGCAAAACTACATGCATTTGAGAATCAATTCGATTTCACTCAAACTTCTGCATCACTTACCGCAGATGTAAATTAGGATTATTTTCGTCACAGAGTTCTTCCTTAATATTGAAAGAATATGTAACTGCTTACACATAAGCATCAATGAGCACTAAAGTATTTGACATCCCGACCCCAATTGTCATTGCCAACACCACCACTCTTCCTCTGTTGCCACCATCCACACCTCCACCATTCATCCACCATGGCACACCCTTTTCCACAATACCATCTTCACTACCATCACTCCATCACCGCACCATCATCACCACAACTCCACCTCCGCCAACACCAACACGATAACGAACACCACCCTCCAAAACAATCACCACATCTCTGCCACTACTGAACACCACCAAGACGTCAGTGCCACAATATACGTAAGAAAAGAAAAGAGAACATGAAATAATCAAAGACCTCGATTATGTACTGAGCTTCAGCAGGGCGAACGGAGAGAGCGGCCCATTGCAAGGCGTAGTAGCCCTGCCCATCGGGCTTGGACACGGAGCAGCCCTCGCACTCCACCAATCTCCGCAGCTTCTCCAAATCCCCTAACCCCGCCGCCGTGCACGCGTCGTTCCTCAGGCTGTCGACCCCTTCTCCCCCGATCGCCGCCCGTCGAAGCCGACGCCGATTCTTGATCCCTCGATTCTACCTCCTCTACAACATCGATCTCTGGTTATGGAATCCAATACCAAAGCGAGGGTGGAGATGTGGAAGAAATCGGGGTCCTGATAAGAAGGCTTGCAGGTGTTGATGTGAACAATTGCTGTTCTAGAATGAATGCGAGGGAGAGTTCTATTGTAAGCAGTTGCAAAATGGGAGCAGTTATCACAACGGGAGCATGATAAAAAAAAATCACAATGGGAGCAGTCATCACAACGTGGAGTTCAATTTGGGAAGTAAATTTTCTTTTTTACCCTTACAGTTAAGAAGTATAAGAAGTATTTGGCTGGCGAATTATTTAGGTTTGGGAGGGTGTTTTGGGAAATGAAAAAGCATGACAAAAAAGGGAGACACCAAACTGGTGTTCTCCCTTTATATATTAGAATAGATACCTCCATGAACGAAACGGTGTTTAAGCAAGAGAAAAAAAATGGACGGTTCAACTCTGTTTTTGTACGACGGACACGAGCTTTGTTCCAAGTAATTTGTGAGTGTTCTTTTTTCCAGATCAAAAGCCATACTTCCATCTTACATTATCTTTTCTTTTGGTTTATTGACAATTTATTCAAATAGCAGATGAAGTTCGTGACCAGTATAATTTCCATCACATGAATCAACTTTGCAGCAAGAAAATTACTCTAACGAATCCTAGCTAGGAGTGCAACTGATCCCTTCGTCGGTCACGTAAAAATACTTCATGTAATTCGAGTTGGTACGAGAAAATGAAGACTGGCTGAATGTCACTACGGTAACATGATAATTATTCGAACGAGAGACAGAGAGGGACAATTCAAAATGCAAAACGCAAACTGCAAAAAGCCAAAAAAAAAAAGAAAGAAGAAGAAGAAGAAGAAGAAGAAGAGAGAGGCTCCCAAACATTCCGTTAGCGGCCATTCGGGAATAAAAACTGTGTTTTTGCTTACTCCATGTTTCAGTCGGGCCTCAGCTCTGCATTGCAAGATTGCTTCTAAATGCACATGGTACATAGAATGTGTTGCTAATGGGACCTTGGCCTTGTAACAAGCTTTCAGTTACCATGTGAATACCCGAGGACCGAAACACCCCTGTTTGGTTTGGGTTTTGAGAGTAATGAGTAGAGAGATAGAGAAACTTTATTGGTAGAGAGATAGAGAAACTTTATTGGAGACCATGGCCACTGGTTTTGAAACTCCAAAACGAACAAGATCCGTTGAAATTAAAGCTCTCATTAGCAAAATGTATTACAAGGGAAAACAGTGAGATGGAGATTGGCCCATGCAGGTCTCGAACCTGCGACCTTCGCGTTATTAGCACGACGCTCTAACCAACTGAGCTAATGGGCCATTTGATCTATCTTGCTGAATTTGAAATATATATTTGATTTACAAAATTCAAAGCAGACAACCACGTTGAATTTTCTATGTGCTACTGCTGGGGTTCACAAGCCAAGTGACGAGCCCATAAATTTGGTTCCAGAAACTAGTACTTCTTAACACAGCAAACTTGTGACTTTTGTGAATATGAAAACGACGTGCCATTGCGTAATACTCCGTCTATCGGTTTGAGAGAGGCCGTACTCTTTTTTTTTTGGCAATTGGAGTCGTATTTTACGTACATCATCAGAATTACATCAAATTCGATAGTCCATTGTGAACGAAAGTCCAACGGATCTGAAGACACGAACAAGTCCAACAAACCATAATTTCACCCATTGTAGAACGAATCAAAGAAAAAACCCTTCCCCACCTCCTAATTTGCGCGTAAGGAGTGGTCAACAGGACTAGCCTAGTTGATTCGTGCTATCAGGATAAACAATCTCGAACTGCATCAACTGCGGGATCCTAAATCCAAACACCTTCAGTTGGAGTTTTCCATTGTCACCCATAGTTTGACAACCAGAGGATGTCCATACAGTTCATATATAGGCTGCTAAACCTTTGTATTGACAACCCATTAAGGCAAACAACATTAAGAGCAGGATTTTGACGACCGTTACATATCATATAGGCCGTTACGTAACGAGATTTCGAACCTCCGATCATACCATTATTTACTTGCGTATCGGTCGACATGGACCGATACGGTCCGATATCCATATGGCCGTTTCACCATTATTTACTTGCGTATCGGTCGACACAGACCGATACGGTCCGATATCCATATGGCCGTTTCACGGATACCGCAATTCTGATAGAGATTAAAATGCCTTTCATAGTTTCAGTGTACGACAAGTCTTGTAAGTATAGGGTAAAACCCACTTTATCCTCATGTGAAAAGACAGAAATATCCTCCAATATCTTATTCCCAGTTCATACAACTTGCAAAAAGACAGACTATCAAATTTGGAAGCATAGTTGCTGGTTACATTGGGGATTCAAGAGACTACAGATGCAGCCAGTTAGTGTTGTACTGGGGACATTCAGGTTTAACATAAGCAAAAGGATTAGAATATTGAACAAAAGTAGATAACCATGCTCAAATTCAACCATAAAAAAGCCAAAGGCCATAAAAATAAAGATAGCAACTACACCCAAGAGTGAATAACTTAGAAGATTAAAAAAAAAAAAAGGCTTGACAACAAAGTAAATGAATCAATGTACCCTCTTAGAACTGAAAAACATGAATCCATAGATACCCAAATAGATCCTCTCTAGCAAATGAATCAATGTACCCTCTTAGAACTGAAAAACATGAATCCATAAATACCCAAATAGATCCTCCCTTACAACAACAAGACTATCCCACCTGAAACTGCCAAAACAATCCGACTCCAACTACCCAAACCGACAATTCGATAAGAAGCCGATGGCTTGGTGGAAGTTGTCGAAGATGACGTGTTCCCCCCTCCAACAGTATCTGACGTTGGAGCAATGTAAGGAGTTGGAGCTGGAGGAGGAGGAGGAGGAATATTAGTACCATAAATCGCCTCAGGAAGAAGCACCTTATCAACCTGGTAAAGAGCGACAGGATTAGTTGAGTACACTGCACTGCTCACTTCAGTGTTGGTCCAACCGGAGCTTAGGGAAACGGTTCCCATCACATCTGTGAAATTCAAAGTGTACGGGCCTCCGGCCATTGTGCTGATAGGGTCCCTTTGGCTTAGGGTATTGAAGGATGCTAGGCTGTAAAACTGGGAGAGGGCATGGAAGAGGCAAACTGACTTGAGCTGGTCTTGAGTGAGATTTTGGAGAGAGGGGTTAGTGAGGGCGGCAAAGGCGGAGTCTTTTGGGACAAAGAGGGTTAGTCCTTGTGCAGTGTTGTTGGCTTGGTTTTGCAAGGTTATGATGACTTTGGTGGACTGGAGAAGGCTGAGGAAGGTGCGGAAGGGGCCTGCTACGGTGAGTAAGTTGGTTAGGTTAACGAATCCCGGTGAGGGAGCTGGTGCTGGAGTAGGGGTTAACACAGGAGGTGGGGGAGATTGGGAATATGCTGATGGAGAAAAAATAAGGACTAATGTGGTGGTAACAATGAACATCACAGTGAAATCCATCATAATTCTGTACTGTTGTCGTCTCTGAAACCCAGAGTCCTGAACTACCTGTAAGAAACAAAAAATCCCATATACTATTAGCCTCTTAGATCTTAGATTATTAACACAAACCAGTTGTGGAAAATCAGCTAAAATCACAGAATGTGGGAGGAAATTTTCCCGGTTTCCTCAACATAAAACTACACTTTCACAACCCATAACTGATCAGATCTCTGCCTTTCAATACGAAATTGGAGTTAAAATCGTTAATGCCCACTAGATCAGAACTGAATGTGCATCATCATTTTCAAAAGTCCAATTTTTGCAGTGTAGCTTCTAAGAATCTCTAATCTATGGATCTATGGATTTTTGGCTTGAACACAGTGAGCTTAGATAGGAAACTGAAAATTTGATCACTTTTCAACTCATAAAAAATGACCTTACTGAGCAGAAGGAGTAAGAATGCATAAAATGAACAGTAGGGAACAAAAATGATCTCAGCCTATGAGCACCAGCCATTGGTGGAAATCCAACCAGAATGACATATGAGGGAGGGAGAAATTGAAACCCCACTTTTCCAGCCACACACACACGCACACATATTTTGAGGGTAATTTTTCCAGCCACATACTGTCAGATCTCAACCTTTAACACAGTAATAAATAGTGAAACCCCAAGTTTTCACTAGATCAGGAGTTTGTTTGCAGTATATAATGAAAACCCCTAGTTCCTACTAGATCAGAAGTTCACAAAATCAGGTGGAAAATCCCATTTCCCACAATGTATCTGCAGAGAAACTCTAATCTCTGGAACTGAGCAAAATGCCCCCAAAATGCATCCATTGTAAACTGCAGAGATTAGTTAAACAGCTTCTTCAACTAAACACACAAGTCCTAAAATGAAGGAGAAATGCATAAGTCAAAATTCAATGAAATATAGAACAATTAAAACATGATTGCTTGTTAGGGAGTGATTTCCTTGACTTGACCCAACTGGCTGAAGTACTTCACGAAACAAAATGCCACTTCAAAACCCAGATCAAAAACCCATTTTGATGAGCAAATCACCAAGAACAAACAAAAAGAAACAAGAAACACAGTCGAAAAAAATCATCTCTATGAGCAGGAGGAGTCTACAGCCACACAATGTAGTACAATGGAGTCTGATTAAGCATAGATCTGGATCAACTAATCCAAGTAAGAGAGAAAGAAAGAAAGAAAATACAAATCTGAAAGAGAGAAAGACATTAGCCAATAAAGAAGAAATAAGAAAGGATAATTGTCATTTTACCTCAAAGACAGAGGGGTTCAGAGAGAAGCAGAGTGGGGAGGTGCTAATGAAGTGGAAGCTTGTATTTAAGAGAGTGGGATGGGTTTTGTTAGGAAATACTCCTATTGATTATTGAGTGGGGATGGCAGCTGGTGGAGAGATAAAAGGTTAAAGGAGTTGGTAAACGCTACACCGAGGTCTCCTCTGTTTGCTTCTTTGAGTTTCTTAAAAAAAGTTTCTTTACTTTACAGGGTTTCCTTCTGGTAAACAAATGGCTCAGAGACCATGCCGTTACTCAATCTTCAATTCAAATTTGAGTAAAGAAGAAGCACTCTAATGGGTAATTTCAAATCTCAGTATAAATTTGAGTAAAAGATTTATTAATAGCATAGTTGTAAATTTGAGAAAGAGAAACGGCCAACAAAAATTTAAGTCGCTCTTGATTTGGTTATAAATTTGCATAGAACTCAAATATGGGTTTGAGTCAAGAGCTGGAGTGAGATTTAGACGGTTTTACTTAGATTATGGTTCTGAGTTTAAGGGTTGGAGATGCTCTAGAGGACCGCTCTATTTCTTCCTATTTTTACCAGTACAGATAAAGATAAAATGAAAGTGTGCAAAACTTCATTATCCATAGCTTTACCCGAATTGTTGGTTTGGTGGTCAAGACTTATAATTCAAGGATTCGTTATCTTTTAGTACAAGTCTTAGGTTCGAAATACCTCAAGTACTCTAAGGTCTCGTTTGATAACGGTGACAGATGGTTGAGATTTGTAAGAAGATGTGATTATGATTGATATTGGTAATGAGAAGGGATTGATAATGAGAAAGGATTTGTAATTCTTGTGGAGCCAATTCGTACGGAATTTTGTCCCAACTTTAAATTGACCTCGTTTGTAGAAAATGCGATTAGTTCTTCAAGGATTAGTTAAAACACGTGCTGGCAGGGTTGGCCAACTCTCGAGGAATTTTTAAATCCTACTAGTTGTTTTTCAAATTTAGATAAGTCTGTCACCATAAAGGTTTTTTTATGCATAATATGCATTACACCATATGCATTGCCTACACAAAATTAAAATCTTTCATTGTACTTTTCCTAAGTTTATATAATCATTCGTCCTACATGTACCAGCTAATCTCCAACTATATTAACAGTACAATCATTCATCGTGTGAGTTCAAATGAATGACATTCTTCAAAAAATAAGAGACTTTTGCCAAACTGGGACAACCAGTTTTGCAACATAAAAAAAAGACATGGAAAAAAAAGGGGGCCCGATCTTCTCTATCTCGAAATTTTTTGTACCTCTGTGCCGACTGCCGAGGGACTTTCCGACTGTTGAATTGTGTGTGTGTTTTTTATGTTGTAAATCTAATGACCGAAAACCCCCCTCAATACAGAGGTAATGGGATTTTCGACACAGATGATCCTGCCAAAAAGTCCTTTTTAATATCTCACCTGGAGTCACCAGCCTTTCACTCCACCCTTAATCATTTGGCATGATTACCACTTTATGCATAGAAGGTAGAGATTTATGGGGCAGGGAGACGAGTGGGGGGAAAGATAGAGGGACTTTTTTTAAAGTTTTCTTTAGAAAAGAATTGTGGGAAAGAGGGAGACAAATGGGGACCAAAATCAATGAGCTTAAGCCCATGTTTGGATGCCCGTAATAATTCAATGGGAATTTTGAATTCCCATGTTTGCATTAATTCGTTGATCTTGTCTAAGAATCAGTTACTATGGAAATTTACTAGAGTTAGGAATTGATTCCCCGCACATGATATAAGTCTTTCACATACAACAAATTTGGCATTAACAAAAAATAGTTTCGGCATTATCAGTGTCAGAAATCAAGGAAATTTGATTTAATTCACTTGTAGTCATTTTAAGCAAATGGGTAAGTGAGGTGTATGACTATGGTCAAAGGCTAAAATCCATGAGCAATTGTGGGTTATATAAGAGTAAAACAGAAGTGGTCAATGGAAGGATGGAGAAAAAACTAATCCCAATTACCACGGTTGGTGGTGAAATCACGTGGAATTCATTGAAATCTGTGAATATGTTTAGTTTTCTCATAAAAAAAAATGGAAATCTGTCGCAATATTGTTAATTAAGTTAAATAATAATCTTGATAAAAAAGTTCAAATAAATTAATTACTACTTGACCTTGACTTTTGAGAAATGGGATTCTTCTTTGTGGTATTGGAAAAAGGTGGAAAGACCCAGGGATGTTGCCGAGCGGGGTGCCGAGCGGTATCCGTCCGTTCATCTCAGCACGGATGGTTCGGATTGAATTTCCAAGATGAATGGCCGAATTGTTCGGTCAAGATTTAAGCCGTCGATTTCCAAGATGAATGGCCGAATCAGCATTTTCCTCTCTCCGGGTTTTTGCTGTTGCTGATTGAGATCGGGTGCTGTGGGGAATTTGCTGGGGCCTGATGTTGATGGTGGTGTGCTCCTCTCTGCCCTGTCTGTCTTCGGCGTTCATTTCCATAGGCCGGTTCCTATCGCCGGTCTCTACATCTGGGAGAGGCCGGCTCGGCTTAACGGCGAGGCTGGGCTCCGGTGTTTTGTGCGGCTGTGAATGTTGAAGGTGGTTAGGGTTTGAGGGTTGGTTTGGGTGGACAGGTCCAAGGGTTGAGCCGGATTTGGGAAAAGACACCAAACCACTGCCGGAACCCGGAGAACTAACCCATGTGGCTGTTGCTGTCCCGCTCGGCAGCAATTCTTAGCTAGCGCATTTAGCACACGGAACTTCTTCTCTTCACTATGAAGCCATTTTCCATGTTGACTTTGTGTTCTTTTATTCTTCTAATTATGATCTTTATTTTTCCAGCAAATAAGTGATTGTCGAAATCATGTGATCTTTGTGAACTCAAATATCATTTCTCTTTGATGAAAAAGTTCGTCTAACATACGTTCATAGTTTCTTAGAATAATAATGCGTTTTACTGGTAAAACAACATATTGGTGACTATATGTGTAATTTCATCTTATAATTAACAAAAAGAGGTGTGTTTGCATAAAAAGATGACATGAAAATTTAGCACTCGTAAAAATAGATTAAACACATATCCATATAAAGAAAATTTGGAATAATTATTTAGAACACTATCATAAATATGTACATTGGGTATCAAAAATACTAATAGCATTCACGAATAATAATGTAGCATTACAAAATTGTGTGGGGGCCCGTGCCCCCACAGAACCCACATAGGTCGGTCCTGATTGCAACTTCAATTTTTTTTTCTCCTCCTACTGATTGTGAAAACATAAAAGGCTCAATCTTTTCTTAAATTTTGAGATTCATTTTCAGCACGTATATTGGCAATTTTTTATTTAATTATTTAGGCATGGATTCAATAATTGAAACTTGGTAGAGATGCATTGTACTCCAGTTTGTATCACCATCTACTCGAATACTCATGATTGTTTTTTTTTTTTTTCTTTCTTTTCTCCCTTTACGAGAGAGTAAAAAAAAAAAATGAAAGGCAAGTAATATCCCTTTAGAAGTCTCCTTTCTTATGAGGGATCCCCTACTTAGCTTAAGTAAGAATTTCTAATCTTAGCCGTTCGTCATGGCAATCAATGGTCAGGATTTAAAATAAACTATTCGTGAAAATGCGAATAGTTTATTTTAAATCCTGATCATCCAAACACTTTTGAATGATTAAAATTAGAAGTCCTTATTTAAGCTAAGTAGGGGATCTCCTACAAGAAGCTGAGTGTCCCTTTAGATAACCGAATGATAAGAATGCCAGTGAGAAAAACGATATATACTCCTACATCCTTCCTCCCTTGTGGTTGAGTTGGTTGGGACTTTTATGGTGTGAATGATCTTAATTGCAATACATGTAGGTTGATTAATCAAAACGAGAGAGAGAGAGAGAGAGAGAGAGAGAGAGAGAGAGAGAGAGAGAGAGAGAGAGAGAGAGAGAGAGAGAGAGAGAGAGAGAGAGAGAGAGAGAGAGATTACATACCTACAAAATCTTATGGGACCTTTTATGACACTGATTTATGGAGTACTAGTCCTTGTACACAAAACCATGTGCAAAAAGGCAGGACATATGGTAGTAGGAGGTTGCTTTTCACCCTTTAACTTGAGTGCATAGTGCGCAAATTTAAACCTTTAAAAATAGGGTCCGGACCTGCCTAGTGTAATGTACAATTTGAGCCATCAATTTCTACATGAGTGTGTAGTGCGCAAAAATCTAAACCTTTAAAAATACTTTAAATGACTCAGATTGTGCATTACGTCCCTGTAGTGCACTCCCGCACTACAGGTGCTGGATCCTTTTCGAAAATCATTAATTGATTGTGGAGATAGATGACTCGGATTCACGCATTACGACCCTGCAGTACACCCTTTCCGTCTTTGAAAAATTAGTGCATCACTATAATGGGAAAGACCAACTTCCTTCCTTTCCTTCTGAGCCACTTGTTGATACCAATGGGGTTTCTCAATCACCCTTTGAAGAAAAAACCATACGTTGAGATCTCAGTCTCACCAATACAATACCATACCGAAAGCTAACTAAGGACAAAATATCAATTCATGAACTTGATCATAAAATTTATCTAACATTTTCCTTTACTTGGCCAAGCAAAATTTTCTCATTCCATCGTCTTATCTGTTGTAACTGGTCCATTACTAGTCATAGGGTTTTTGGACCAAGGAGGGAGTCTAGCAGGGACGGAACCAAGATTTCGTGAATGCAGATGCCGAACTATGAATAAGATTTTGAAATTTCAAGATTCGGAAATCTAATAGTTTGTTTGGTTTAGGTTTTGAGTGAGGTTTTTTTGTGTAGTAAGTGGAGAGAGATAAAAAGAGGAATAAGATAAATAATTGAAGGAAAAACTTATGGAAGACCGTGGCAGAGAGAGAGAAATTCGATTTTGGGATCTAAAACGAACACATTTTTTAAGGATTTAAATATCTAAATAACACTCAATACAAAATACAATATCTAGCTGTTCTTAATAAACAAAAAAATAACTAATATTAATATTAAAATTTAAAAAAAACCCCGAAACAATGCGGGGCCGTGGCCCCCATACGCCCACACCTCAATCCGTCTTTGGAGTCTAGTGTTGTGTTGTCTAGTAGTTTTTGATCTTCTAGCCGTGGAGTGGCGGACTTCGGGTCGGTGCTGTGCAGTGGTGCGCGCAGCACCGTGCTGCACACCTCTGAGTTGTCGGATTGTGCATCCGACGGTTCGAATCTCATTTCGGCAACCAACGATCGAGAGTTGTTCATTGCTGAGAGGCCCGAGATGAGATCCAAGTTGTTGGATGCACGATTCGACGACTCGGAGGTGCATAACACAGTACTGTGCACACCACTGCATAGCACCATCCCCCAATTCTGGAGTGGCTATGTATGCTCTCTTTGTAATTGGTATGTTGTTTTGCTTCTATCTGGGATATGCCCCTTTACACCTGTAATGCACGAGTTCGTTCAATAAAATTTTAACTTACCAAATAAATAAATAAATAACTTAACGAATGCCAAAAAATTGTAGTAAAGTGAAAACGTGGCCAATGTCATTTATGTGCAAATTCAACCCGGGGGCGTGCTGTACACTAGGTGTGTAGCATGGTGCTGTGCAATCTCAATTATTCAAAAGTGCTTTGAATGATCCAGAATATAACTCTTCTCCAGAGAAGTTTTTTTTAAATCTGAACTATTCATTGTCGAAACGGACGATCCGAATGATGCACAGCACGCCCCCGATTCACTCCTATTATTGCTATAATTTCCGCGATGACTTCCAACTTTAACAAATGACTTTTTGAAACTTGAATGTACAAGAATTCAACATATATACCAATCTGCACGCAAAACAATAGAACCACACTTCTCTTGCAACTAGATTTCGAGGATTTTCTTATTTTGATAATTCAGGTGCCTCTCAGCCAACTTAAGCGGACCTCGAATAATTTTGAAGGCTCAATTTCACCGTCCACTTGTGGAGAGCCCAATTAATTCTGACACCTCGATTAATCCTGGTATATATATAGATATATCTCAGTTTCGAAAATTCTCATCAGTGAGTACTGAGCACAACCCTTAACATTTAGCTACAATTTTTTATTTTATTTTATGAAATCACTATTTAAAGCTATTGAAATTGAAATCCAATGTAATTGTACTGAAAGATAAGAAGGTTTCGCATCAAATAACTGAAAGAATAAAAACATAGATAGCACAGGACTGTAGTCTGTATATATAGTTGTCATTCCAAGACAGTTTGTTTACTTTTCTTTTTCTTTTCTTTTTTTGTGGCCAATTCATTCCACCATGATGCCAGATTTGGTCATGATTGAGTTAAAACAATAATGGGAAGGAGCATGCCTTGCCTTCTGAATATTCTTTTCCAATTATATATTAATAAATTCTCTCTTTTAATTATGAGCTAGTTTTTTTTTTTTTTTTTTAATCATAAAAAGGGTGGGAGGGGCGACCAGCGTAGCAACCCCCATTGGGCGTGACCATAGGGGCTCCCTACCCGCTGTGGAATGTCCAGTTCAAGCTATGGTTACTGTCCGTGAGGACAGACCATCACCACCTAGGTACAAGATGACAAGAGAACAAATCTCTCATTACCTTGCCACTGACAAGACTCGAACCCGAGTCTCAATTGCCTGAGAATGAAGGAGGCTTTTGCCATCCAGGCTACCACTATCGGTGGTTCTTTTATGAGCTAGTTGAGCTTCATATTTTTGCGGGTTTTTTTTTCTTCTAGTTTTTTATATTCTTTTTCCCACTTTTGATTAAAGCGATTTTGTATTAATAACGATGATTTGTTTAGGATTGTTAAGAATCAAAGAAAGCAGTGCAACTAGTGGTTCTGAATTCTGATACAGAATAGGGATACAGATCGAATGGGAAGAAACTGATCAGTGGCGCCGGCTTCAAGACTTTAGTTCAGCGGTAACGAAAACATATAATTTTTTTTTTTTATTCTATACAAAATGAAACTTTTTATTACGAGAGTTTCAAAAAAAAAAAACTTTTTATTATGATTGAAAATTAATTGTGCTTAATTTATTTTGTTACGTAGAGTTATATTATCTACATACTCACAAATTTAAGAGAAGTTTTTATTATTTTGACTACTCATGAACAATTAGTACCGACAATACGAAAAAATATGAAAGAAAATTCAAATTATACTTTAAAAAATTACGAACATAGGCGCAGCCGCCTCTGAAAAACTGATACTCAATATGGTACAAGAACATAGCTGAATGCTGATGCAAGGTGATGCGGCCGTAAACTGGAAACAAGTAATTGATCTCCGAGTAGCATTTTCGATCATCGTCGATAAACTGGAAACAAGTAAATTGAAGCTGAATGGTGAACAATGCAAAGTAACGAAACCGGGAATTGCTTATGACAGCCCGAAACTGGAAAGAAGAAGGGATCTAGGGTTTTGTGATAAGGAAGAGTTGGCTTCATGGACGCAAACTTTTACCTCATGGCCGCAAAGTTATGTCTCATGGCCGCAAATTTTTACCTCATGGACGCAAACTTTAGTACTATAGTGCAACCTTTTACTTCATGGCCGCTAACTTTTGTATCATATTTGCAAACGACTTTAGTACGTACGTACTATGGCCGCCATCTTTTACTTCATGGACGCAAACTTTTGTGTCGTGGCAGCAAACTTTTACCTTGTGACCGCAAACTTTTGTGTCATGGCCGCAAACTTTAATACTATGGCCGCAAAATTTTACTTCATGGACGCATACTTTTGTATATATAGTGAATGCAAACTTTTACCTCATAGCCACAAACTTTTGTATTATGGCCGCAAACTTTAGTACTATAGACACAAACTTTTGTATCGTGGCCGCAAACTTTTACCTCATGGCCACAAACTTTTATCTCCTGGCCGCAAACTTTTGTATCATGGTCACAGACTTACTATGGCCGCAAACTTTTGTATCGTGGATGCAAACTTTTACCTCATAGCCGCAAACATTTACTAATTTTTTTTTTTTAAAAAGGGGCTTCATTTAAATGACTAGGGGATCTTCCGAACGGACTACATCACAAAAATCAAAGGGGAGTACCGCAAATGGCAGCAGGGTGAGGGCCGATTCAAAGCAAATCTTTGACCTCCTCCATTTCAACAAATTTCTTTATACATGTCTTGACATCTCTGCACATGAATGAGGCCGCTCGATAGCCATTTTCATATCTATTTTATTGTGTTTTCCATGCGATTATGTCTCTGACTCTCTGCAAACTGAATCTTCACGAGCAAAAGAGTCCATCTTATTGGACTTACCTTTCTATTTTTTTTGGCAGAATATGAACCCCTCGAGCAAAAAATTCGGAGGGGATTGCTTCTTCAGGCATCACAGTATTATGTAAGGCTCTTGCTGAGGGCTAAAAGTTCCAAGCATTTCTTTTGCGCTGTCCGCTGAAACGAAGGTACAAAACTAAAAACGAGGCCAAACATTCGAAACAGTGTTTGGGTACGTCTGCCCAGATACAATGTTATTGCTCGCTTTGAAGGAGAATCTCAAGCTGTAGCGACTACGTACGCCTTATCAAAGTATAGGGAATTCCTTCTTCAGGAATGGGGAGCTAGAACAATGTCGGGTCTATCGGGAAAGAGGACCGAAAGGCCGAGGATCTTCACTTCTGGTTCAAATGTTTCTGCCATTAACAAGCCATAAAACCATTCAAGTCAAATGGCCTTTGGAAATTGATTACAAGGAAAATCCATATTCCTTGTTTTCGTGGAAATCCTGTGGGCCACCTCAGCCAACTCCCACAAATCTTGGGCTTCTCCCATAACCAACTGGACTACCACAAAATTAAATCAAGGTTTCATACTTCATCTGTGCTTCAACGAATTGGGCCTTTCCTAGATAATGTGGCCCGTTGATTCGAAACCCAAGAAACTCAATCATATCGGCCCAATTTTTTTAATTTTTTTTTATAACCGTATGTTCGGATCAGCTTGCGCGCACCTAGATTAATACAAGTTCCTAAAGTTGACAACCGGGCCACAAACCCTCTAGTTGTCCCAAGGTTTAAAATGTTCGGTCCCTGTGAATTTCGAACATGTGATTTCATGAAGGTCCTAAGGTTTAAAATGTTCGGCCCATGTGAAATCCGAATATGCGATTTCATGAGGGTCAAACGTTTATTAGGTTTTCCATACCCACTTGACCAAGGGGTTAATTATAGTGACATTGCTAATACCTTGGTTTATTTCAGCTAATAAGAGGAGGGCCGAAATCCCTACAAAGCTATGGGAATAAGAAGACTTCATAACAAAGACGCAAACAACAGAGATCTAGAGAAAATTCTCTAAAGAGTACTCTTATATTTCTCATTAATGAATAACAACTGATCGAATTCAGCAAAAGAAGTCCTACACCACCCTAGAACTCCTTTTATACTAGAAAACTCAGACCGAAAATAATAGTAAAAAGGAATCATCAAAACAGGAAGCCAGTACCTCCACCAGAGGAGCGCTTTAACAGGACTTCAGCTTATAGAAAATAAGCCTACGAAAGATAAGAAAGAAGCCATAGACACTTCTAGAGATTAAAAGAATCTTCTAGAAGAATAATCATTCCTGAAAGAACTGATTTCATTATTTGACGGAGCCTTCCACAAAACGACTCAAGATAAGCCGTAGCGACCCGATCCGCATCATACTCTCCTACAACAACAGTAGTATCCCACCTGAAACTCCTAAAACAATCCCAATCCAACCACCCAAACCGACGATCCGAAGAGAAGCCGCTGAATGTGCAATAGTTATAGTTGTTGTGGGCGTTGAAGTTGTCGGGGGTGGAGGAGGAGCTGATGGCGTTGAAGTTGCTGGAGTCGCAGTTGTAGCAGTAGGAGGAGGAGGAGGAGGAGCCGATGGCGTTGAAGTTGTAGAAGATGACGGAGACGTCCCAGGTGTAGAAGAAGGAGGAGGAGGAGGAGGAGGAATATTAGTACCAAAAATCGCCTCAGGCAAGAGCACCTTATTAATCTGGTAAACCTGGGTAGGATAAGTAGTTAAGTCCCCAGCAGCGAGCACTTTGGCGCAAGTCCAACCGGAGTTCAGGTAAAGGGTTTGCGATATAAATGTGATATTCAAAGTGTACTGGCCTCCGGCCATTGTGGTGAGAGGGCTAAGTTGGCTTAGGGTATTCAAGCCTGTCGCGCTGTAATACTGTGGGAGGGCATGGAAGAGGCAGAGCGACTGTTGCTGGGCTGCAGAGAGAGTTCCCCAAGGGACGGGATCATCGGCAAATTAAGGCGACATCGTTTGGGGCAAACAGGGTTAGCCCTTGCTGGGCGTTGGCTTGGTTTTGCAAGATTTGGATGGCATTGGTGGTCTGGAGGAGGGCGAGGAAGGAGCCGAAGGAGGCGCTTTGCTCGGAGAGGATTGCGGTTAGGTTAACGGGAGCAGATTGGGAATGTGTTGATGGAGAAGAAATAAGGATTAATGTGGTGGTAACAATGAACATCACAGTGAAATCCATCATCTTCCCCAAGGCCATAGTACTGTTCAACTTCCTGTAAAAAGCCAAATCCCATATAGTATAACATCGTATTAGTCTATTAGATCTCAGAAACCGTTAATTCCTGGCCTACTAGATCAGAAGTACTGCATTTGAATCATCATTTACAGAAGTCCAAACTGTGCAATGTAGCTTTCTAATCTATGGATCTATGGTTTTTAGCCTGAACAAAGTGAGCATCGACAAGAAACTGAAAATTTAATCCTAGGGAAGTCGGTTGATCTCACCCTCCCTCCGTAGTGGAGGCAAAGGTTCGAGCCCCACGGGAGGCGAATTTGGGGTTCAAGGCTATGGACAGTCTCTGAACCCCCTGTTGACTAACATACTAATACTCTGCTAACCCCGTTGCTGTATACAATATTGACAAAAAAAAAAAAGAACTCTTAAAAAATGACCTTTTTTTTATTGGCGAAAAAAGAAATTTTATAATCCTTGAAATTGTTACAAAGACTACGGAAACGAGGATCCGAGACCCAAAATCCGAGATTGGCAAGAAGCCAACCAAGGAATACCCATTGGGACAAGCCCACATCTATTGGGTTGAGCCCAAAACACCTATTGGGCCAAGCCCAGAAGGAATAGAAATGCATAAAATGAACAGTATGGATAAAATGATCTAACAAAAAGTGTAGATCTGGATCAACTAATCGCAATATCAAAGTGATATAGAAAAGTGAATTTAATTAGAAACGTTTGAGCTACTAACCAAATTTTGGCCCTTGGATGATTGAAATTAATTAGGGTTGTGCAAGGTCTGGATCGAATTGCCTCAGATTCCTAGGAATCCGAGAATTGAACCGTGAGTCACGGTTTTTAGACAATGCAATCCGTTTATATCTGGACCAAACTTCCTACAGTTTGATCGGTTTCATTAATCCAACCTGTGAGTCACGGGTTCTCATTTTATCCACGAATTACCTTCTATAAGAAAAATAACAACCAATGCATGACAAGCCTAAAAAAAAAAAAGCAACATAAAAGAAAACACGCATAACAAGAAAACCGATCGAGGCCAGCACCCAAAAACTTGTCACAAAGAAGAAACAAGAAAGGATAATGTCATTTACCTTAAAGACAAAGGAGCTAGCAGTGTGTGTGTTTGTGGTGGGGTGGGGTGTGCTAATGAGTAATGAAGTGAAGCTTGCATGTATTTAAGCTTGTAATATTGCGGGCGTCAGCTGGTGGAGATTAGAAAGAGTTGGTAAACACCGATGGGTTCACACTTGTGAATTATTGGCTTTGAGGGGGGAAGAAACAGGTCTATTTCTATTTTTTTTATAAGTCAGGTGTCAGACGCAATTTATACATATCTCGATTCACTAATCCTGGAAACTAGTTTTACCGTCTGTTTACGGGGATTGAAGTAAGCTATAGCTAGCAAAACTCTTTATGAACCGACCCAAAGAAGTTGTCAATAAACTATTTCTCCACCTATTAACCTTTCAATGCACTGAATAATATGCCAGAAAATGCATCTATTACATCTTTAGCCCCTCTCTCTCTCTCTCTCTCTCTCTCTCTCTCTCTCTCTCTCTCTTAATTCCCCACAGCTCTATCTCTATCCAATAAATTGGGTTGGACAAAATAATATAGGATATAATGCATATATTTTTGGTAGCCAAGATGTTAGTCATCAAATAAACAATTCGTGGCAAACCAACCCAATTTAAATGCACCGTACCGAAAATCTGTTATGAAACCGACAGTTTGAAAAACAACCCATTATTATTTCTGTACTCTACTATTGTAAATATATGCGTTGTTACAATCTCCTCAACTTAGGAAATTTCGTCATCAAAATTTGCGGTTCAAAACTAAATCTTTTAATTGTTTTTATCATAGAGCGCAACGGAAGTGTGGATTATTTTTAGTAAACGAAAAAAAACCTTAGTTTTGAACTGCAAATTTCGAGGACAAAATTTGTAAGTTAGGAAAATTGTAACAACCCATATATTTATTATTTATTTTAAGAGGGATCAGAGAGAGGATAAGTGAGAGAGGGTAAGATGTAATGTGAATCCGAATCCGATGTAATACATACATGTTCTGACATATTATTGAGTGCATTGAAAGAAGTTAGTTAATAGGTGGAGAAATATATAGTTTATTGGTGCTTTGAATTATCGAGACATTATTTAATTTTCAAGGTGTAAAATTCGGGTCGTCACATAAGAAGTTTTGAAAGTCAAATATTTGGAAGGAGCAAACTCCTAAATCTCAAGTCTTAACCACTATTTTTTATTAGTGGCGACTTCAGAAATTTTGATCAGAGGTGTCATTCAATAATTTTGCTGCAAAGTCATAACATGCATGTCCACTGCAGTCCACCTATGGGTACACTTTGGGCTGCGTGGACCCAAAGTGGTTCCAACACAAACATCGAACGAAGCCGGTTAATTTGTCTAATATATTTTTTAAAGGATCCTTGTAAAAAAATCAATTCATTTGGATATTAGTAATAGCTTGATGAGTTCTTCATTCAATTTTCTGTCAAGGGATTAAACGAAAAATTGACCTAACCGATATCTAGCTAATTTTATTCTGAAATCCATAATACATTATTTTAAAAAAAATTGAACAGCTTCGATCATCTGTAAGGCTCGTTAATCTAATCTATCAGTATATGTACAAGCTATTATAAAATATATAAACAAGCAAGTCAAATGGCTTTTATATCATGAGTAGCTTATGTAGGCTCCTAGTATACATAGTACTAGCATACGTAATACTTTGTACGTAATCTGTTTTTGGTTATGAATATATATCTCCTCCCTCAAAAAAAAAAAAAACCATGGGTGCCAGGGTTAGCCAACTCTAAAAAAGACCATGCTCTGGCAATTGTGGGTTCTACAAGATTTGGTGTTTTCATTGACCAACAAGTTATTGATCACAAATTTTTTTATTTCGTTTTTATTCAAAAAAAAATTATTGTGTTTGATAATTTTGCATCAAACTTTTACTCCTGTGTAATATTGATTCATCTCGACGAGAGAAATCAGGAAAGAAAAAAATTATGACTTTTTACACAAGTATTTTTTTGAAATATCTAAGAAAAAGTCCAATGGATATTTTCCAAAATACTTTTGTGAAAGTCACAATTTTTTAACTTTCCGATCCTCTCGTCGAGATGAACCAATGCTAAAAAAAAATTGACTCAAAACTAACAAATGCGAAATTTTTTGGATGAGGACAAAACCAAGGTTAGTGTGGAAACAACCCTAATTAAAATAGAAGTGGTCAATGGAAGGATGGGAGACAAAACTAACCCCAATTACCACGGTTGTAGGGGGAAAGCACGTGGAATTCATTTAATTATGGAAAGTCTTCTCTCATTTTAGCACATGGAAAGCCTTCTCTCAATTTGTAAGCCATTTTTCATGTTGACTTCGGCCCGTTTGGAAGCCTAATTATTTTTGTATTTTAGATTGTGAATGGTTTTGGATTATAGCAAAAATAGATTATGAATTTGGTAGAATGTTTGGGGGATAATCCTCAAAATAGATTATGAATTAATTTTTTACCATGTTGCCCTTCCTTATTATGATGGTATTGTAGTTTGATGAATAATCCCTTTAAGTTTGAAAAAAAATATTAAAATAGTTCTAAATAAAATTTTCTCCACAAAAAAAAAAAAAAAAAATTTCGTCACTCAGTAAAAAAATTTCGTCTACTCTTTCAATAAAAAAAAATTACCTTATACACCTCTCAACTAATATTTCTGAATTTGATACACCCCGAATCAATTAGTAATAAATTTCGTCAATTTCACAAATTTAATGATGACCCTAGCCGTTACTGCTGGCCTGCCAACTACCAAATTTTGTGACAATCTGTGGAGAGAATTCGAAACAATAGAAAGGTATGCTACATTTTTGTTCATCCCCTCCCCTTGTCTAGTGTTTCTCTCTCCTTTAGAGTTGTGTTCTTCCGTGTCCTTGCAACACCTTAAGCAACTCCTAATTTAGTACTCGTGCTGAGAAATTTTTCAGTGCCGAGCGGGTACCACGTGGTACCTGTTTGGTACATCCGGACCGTTCATTTTTGTTTTGAACGGCTCGGATTTGAAGAGAGAAGGAGGAGAGAGAGTGGTGGGGTAAGAGGAGAGAGAGTGTTTCAATCTAGGGGTTGTCCAAAACATTTTTGGACGGCCCGAATGTGGGTGCTTTGCACCACGTTAGCCGGGTGACGTGGTACCCACCCAGCACCCAAAAATTTCTAGTGCTGTAGCCATCAACAATCCAGCCTAGCATTCTTGTAAGCAAAGGAATTTTCTTTTAGAACTCATCCTGTGAATTTCCCCCAACATAGAGCCAAAGAATTTCAATTGTAACCAGAAAAATGGGAAAACTAAACATTGAGCCAAGGACTTCCCTGTTGCCTGAAACTGTGCAATCAGCCCTAGGCCCGTAGTGTCCACAGGCCTGTCCGCGGATTGGTTTTGAACTGATCGATCCGGTTCCCAATTCAATCTGCTCACGGGGCTGGGATTGTCGTTTTCTCCATCCGCCAACCGTCCGTGAGTGTTGTTTGATCGGTTCGGTTTGGATGCGGTTTAGACAGACTTGAGCATGCAAATTTTTTTTTACATACACCAAAAAATTGAAAAATAGAGCCCAAAACTTCCTAGGAGAAATATTCAAAACACAAGAGGCATACCAGACCAGTTTATCTGCTCTGAAATGCTCTCTGAAACCAAGAAATCAGAGAGAGAGAGAGAGAGATTAATGAAGGATTGTTGCCCCTTCTCTAGTTTTCACCCATACAAGATAGTGAATGACATTCAAGTAGACCCAGACATTCTTATTCATGAGCTCAAAATCTAGAAAGGAAATAGGGACACTGAAGCAGGCATGAAGCGAGCAACAAAACAGTGCCAAGTATAATACAAAACACTATTCAAAACTTTATTTTGGCATACTTATTATGCTAAGAACGTATAAGAGCTGGTCTTCTTCTTGGAGAATAAACAGAATGATCTCTCTTGTCGATCGGGTGCTATTTCCTCGAAAAATCCTGCACATTCCAATTTTCGAACCCTTTCAACTTTCTACCATCTTTATTCAACATTCCATCTTCGGCTGGTAATTTTTTTCTCGAGTAAATGGTAATAGGATTTGGGTCTTAGTGACCAACAATGGCATGGTCAGGAATGTGAAATACTAGGAGCACAATAAAAATACAAACTCGAGAAAAAAAATTATGTAACCAAATGATACGACAATATGGACTTTCTTCATAAAAAAAAAAAAAACTAACAAAAAATAACATATCCATCAACCCACCTTAGAGTTAATAACCTAATTTCCATTAAAAATACCAACTATCATATATGGTCATGAACAAAAGTTGGGGAATTGGTGGCTGGGTGGCGTCACTAAGCACTACCTTGGGACAAGCTAAATCAAGAGAGCTGCTAAGGGTACAGCAGCCTTGGGTACAGCAGCGGGTACAGATCCCATTTGCGTCCGTCTCGGGTCCCGCAAAGACGATCGGAGCCGCTCATTTTGTTCAAAATACTTCGTTTATGATCCCTGTAAAAAATCACCTCAATCCGATATCGGGAAGTGTGTTTACAAATCATCCAAATTCACTTCAAAATTTGGAAGTGAATTTGGAGTGAATTTTGAAGTGAATTTGGATGATTTGTAAACACACTTCCCGATATCAGATTGAGGTAATTTTTTACAGGGACCATAAACGAAGTATTTTGAACAAAATGAGCGGCTCCGATCGTCTTTGCGGGACCCGAGACGGACCCAAACGGGATCTGTACCCGCTGCTGTACCCAAGGCTGCTGTACCCTTAGACTTTCTGCTAAATCAATTATGGGAAGAGGAAAGGTTGATAAAATTTAACAAATGTAATGTATAAGTGTGGAGATTAGTGAGGTCAAGTGGCGTCACTTGACTTATAGTAGCTCCGTCCTTGATTCCACTCGTGTTTTTTTGAAAACCGACACTCTTGATGTTTTATCTTTTTTTAGTGGACTTATATATAATATGTTTTGTCGGGAAAATGATGTTTCTTTTGCATAGTATCACCTTTTTATATTGGTTTTTGAAGTAGGATTCCGAAAATTGAAAAAAAAAAGAAAAAAAAGGGCCATTGCTTACACCAAATCTATACCATCAAGTTTTTCTTCTGGTGTTTTGTGTCAGCATCAAGACTCAATTATTATTTCCACCTTCCTTCAAAATGTGCTTTATTGTTCATGTCATTTTCAGAAATATTGTATGAAAAGATAAGAAATTTTTGGGTGCCAAGTGGGTACCACGTGGCGGTACCCGTCCGCAATCCAAGCCGTCCAAAACACTTTTGGATGGCCCATATTTCTACACACACTCTCTCTCTCACCCGACCACTCTCACTCTTTCTAAAACCCAAACCATCCAAAAATATTTTGGACGGTTAGAATGTCAACAGGGTATTACATGTGTGATACCGCCCCACATCCGAAAATTAAAGAGATAAAGATTGTGGAGGGAATCAGAGTTGTTCAGCACTTGAAGATCTTCTTTAGTGATAGGACTTCGAAAGGTACGTTAGTTGGAGACAATCAGACAAAATACTATTCCCTCCATCCCTTTTTAAGTATTTTGTATTTTATTTTGGGCTGTCCCTAAATAAGTGTCCTTTAGTAAAGTTAGTATGTAAAAGTTGGTACATTTTCTATTTTGTTTCTAAAAGTAGATTCCCTTTGGAAAAATTGATGAGTAAAAGTATAATGATAATGTTTCCATAGAGGGTAAACATGGAAAGTAATAGAGGTACAATTATATTGACTTCTAAAACTGCGTGAAAGTCAAATTATGACACTTAAAAAGGGACGGAGATCATATTATTTATTGGTGGGCCTTGCTTTCTATAGTTACTTAAGTGTTCTTATTTCTTTCATTTTGTTTTTCGTTTGATTGTGAGGAAACAAAAGAAGAAATTGGAAATTTGCAATGGCCCTCCACAATTAACAAGTTGTATATTTCTACAACGGGTGGTGGTCTAGTGGTAAACAATGCATCCCCACAAAGTTTGGGTTTAGGAGGTTGTAGGTTAGAGGCATGTGGACGATTGATGCCCCCTCATGCCTTGTAACCCTGCTGGCCCCTTTGGCGTCTATGACTCACTAGCCCTTGGTTGGTAAATATTGGTCCCTCACGTGCTAGCCATTGGTCAAGAATCCTTGTGTCTGGCTCAAAGATTGCTATAGCCAGTCGTCCTCTTCACTCTTTTGTCTAGAAATAAAAACCATATATACTTCATTTTGTTCTATGTTTTTGACTACCCATTGTGGTTGGAGTATTATTGTGTTGCATGATGACAGTTAATTGTCAAACTGGTAGTCTTGCAGTACAGACCACGATAGCAGGCTAGGATAGGGCACTAAATATACTTTAGCCCAGAAAAGCAATGGATTTGGGGCTGTGTTCTGTTTACGTTTTAATAAGAGTACAAAGTATGCTTGTAGGAGGCTACAGACATAGTACTTCCACTAAATGTACCTTCTCCCTTTTCAATACTTGGGGACTACATACGTAGTTGCAGGAGGCCAACTAGTAGGGCTGTAAACGAACCGAATAGTTCACGAGCTCGGCTCGTTCGACAAAAGATCGGCTCGTTAAGGGAGGGTTGGCTCAGTTAAAATGGTTTGTTTAGTAAATGACTAAGCTCGGCTGGTTAATGGCTCGGCTGGTTAAGGCTCGAGCCGAGCTTGAACTCAAGATTTTGGCTCGTTAAGTAAATTAGCCGAGCTCAAGCTTGACAAAGCTCGGCTCGGCTCTTTTACAGCCCTACCAATCAGTATGCCCAATGATACAATTCAAGAGGAAAATAGGACTTTTGTATTACCGATGTGGAATCGAATCCTCTCCAGTAACTGTTTCGAACAGTTGTTGGAGTTGTCTTACAAGTGTGGATCTCGTAAAAATATTTTTCCGGAAGATATCCCATGTATTGTGAGAAAATGTTAAGAGTGTTCGTAACAGTTAGAGGAGCCCATGCATCCCTTTGGACGATATGGAGAATGTGTTGACCAGCCAAATGGGGAAATGATTTAATCCATTCCTTGCTCTCTCTGTCTTCCATGCCCCCTTTTATAAATGAGTAGACTCAAGTATCCATATATCTCATAGGAGAACTAGTTCTACTGCTTTTTTTCCCTGTTGCCTTGGTCATTATCAAGAATTTGCGGAGGAATTTATGGAGCGAAACGAAAATGATAAGACGATAACAAAGTGGCCTTTTCGTTTTGGAGTTTCAAAACATCTGAGCACGGTTTTCTTTAAATTTTTTTCATCTTTCTCTCTCCACTCATTACTCTTTGATTTCCTTATCATTTTCCTTTCCGTTGTTAAATCTTAATCCAGGATTCTAACACAACCTCAGGCAAAACAGATGCCCTTCGGCCTTCGGTGACTCTATTTTTTTTGGCTTAAATCATTGAACTGGTTCTCATCTAGCATGTGCGACTTTTGGGGCTGAATCATCCCATATTGAGTTACCTACGTACTTCCATCAGAAACCCAATAGACAAATCAAATCCCATTACAAACAGGAAACGCATTACAAACAGGAAACGTACTCTAAATAGGGTGAGAAGGAAAACCGGGGATCCTGTAAGACGGCCGATCCGGCTATCCATTTCGGCAGTAAACAGCTCAGATTTTAATCTGAACAATGAACGACTCGGATGAATATGAGCTCGAATTAAATTAATCCGAGTCGTCGGTATCAAAATAGACTGCCGGATCGGCCACCCTACAGCCCTACAGTGCAAGATTTCCAAATTCGAGAAGGAACCAACTAAGGCAACTACAATTCTATTCCTGCATTTACAAAGTCCTACGATTCTATTGGCATGCATACTTCATGCTACATGAGACTATATAATTATATATGAAACTATGAATACAAAATGGAAGAAATACATCAAAATGGATCCTCATCTGAGATTCATCATGAATCCATGCATTTTTCGACCTGCTTTAAGAACAAACCTCTTTTTTTCTCTCTCTCTCTCTCTCTCTCTCTCTCTCTATCAGAACCTCTAGCAAATCACATGATCGGGATTCAGGTGAGTAATCTTCCTCCCTCACGTACAGTTCCTACATCAGGATGGCGTATCGCAGGCTGTCGTTCACCATGAGGTGGTTCATATCCGATATCTGAGTCAGCTCACAGGACACCCACGCTCCATCAGCCGCACTGATGTGAGGCTGGGAAAGGCATGAGACAAGGGAGAGCGGAGCTCGGAGGACACTGCAAATTACCGAAAAAGCCTTCCACCGCGATCGCCTTCTGCCCATACCGTGTCCAAAAATGGGTGATTCAGGGCCATTTCTGACCCCAAACATGGTCTCATCGGCTACTCGTGGGCTCTTCTTGATCATGTTCCGCCTCATTGCCGCCAGCATCTCTCTCTCTCTCTCTCTCTCAGAATTGATGGTTTGGAATTGAAGAGATGGTTTTGGAGTTCACTTTGTCAAGTGGGTTTTGATAATGGCAAGTTGGTGGTGATGATGTTGCCTAGTGCTACTGGTGGTGCTTATATCTCAAATGGCACTTTCACTTTTGGTTTTTAATTTCTAGCTTTGTGGGGCCTTTTAAGTCCCAACTTGAAGATAAAATTGCCTTATCTCAAATGACACTTTCACTAGATTTTTGTTGCTCATGATCTGTTGATATTATGGTTCAGAGCCTCTCCGACATTAGACTTGGAAAATCTGCAACTATGTCTCGTTAGACGCCCTCCACTAATGAACAGTCAGATTGGTCCCTAAACTATCGATCGTTAAAAGCAAATTCAGTGATTGTACGCGGAGGGGCATTGGACAATCAACCCTTGCTATGCATTCTGTAAGGATTTTGTTTTTGTTTTGTTGAATGGAGCACTTCACTAATTGATAGGCCTCAACAACGTATATGGTATGAGAAGGTTTCAACATATATAGTGTTGTGGCTGATCAAAAAAAATCATATATAGTGTTGTGGTATGACAAAATAATACTTTCACGGCAGATGTGACGTGTACCATACTTGCACTTTCATTTTTTAAACACCCCCTAAAAAAAAAAGAGAAATGCATAGAAATATGTTTGAGGACAAAATTAAAGCTAAAATATGCTCCTTGTATGTACCGATTCAGCTATAAACTCCAGACTAAACTTTAATTTCATTTCTTTGCTGAATGCTACAAGTGGATTATTTTTATAAAAAAGTCGTTTTGGATGCCCTGTTCCAGAACACTTTCTTACAAAATAAGTATTTATTTCACATTTTCAAACTAAAAAATAATGTAAATGAAAAATAAATTTTCAACTTTTTTGTACCATTCAAAAGATCTCAATGAGATCTATCAAATAAGATCTATATTGCTAGAAAAATTATTTGTATAAACACATTATTTTTGAGCTTGAAATTGTCTTCTTGAAAAATAAGTACTTATTTTGAGTTAACCATAACACCTTCTTAAAAAATAAATACTTATTTCACATTTTCAAATTCAAAAATAATGTAAATGAAAAATAATTTTTGAATTTTTTTTGTACCGTTCAAAACATCTAAATGAGATATATCAAACAAGATCCATATTGCTAGGAAAATTATTTGCGTAAACATATTATTTTTTAGCTTAAAATTGTCTTCTTAAAAAATAAGTACTTAAAATGAGATCTAAGGCCCCGTTCTGTTAAGGTCCTTATTTTGTAAGTACTTGTTGTAGGGGTTCAATTTATCGGGACCTTGACCGTGGTTCTAGTTGGGTTCCTTCCTCCGCTGCTCCGTTGCTTCCGCTGCTCCGTTGCTTCCTCCGCCTGACCTGCAACAAGTCACTAGGGCTATGGGAGCCCAGTGACCCTCCGACGATCAAGTTAGATCTCAGGGGTAGTGAGTAGGTCTAGGGTTAGGGAGAAGAATGGCATACCTCCTCAGGTGAGTGTCCCTTTGTATTTATAGACCTAGGTTTGCATGGCCTCCAAGCTAGCGCGTGGAGAGTACGCTCGGGTAACCGCTTCGGGTGACGTCATATATGACGAAAGGGATAAGGTGGTTACGGAGCACATGGCCAGGTCAGCCCTTCGCGAGGATTCTTCTCGATGCTGTGTCTCATCAAGCGCAGAGGGCTTGCACAGGAGCCCTCGGTGCTGCGCTTCGGGGGTCGGTACGAAGCCCTCGGATGCCCTCGGTAATATGGCTCGGGGGGTCGGTACGGAGCCCTCGGTAGTATGTCTCCGGGGTTGGTACGGAGCCCTCGGGTGCCCTCGGAAATATGGCTCGGGGGGTCGGTACGGAGCCCTCGGTAGTATGTCTCCGGGGTCGGTATGGAGCCCTCGGGTGCCCTAGGAAATATGGCTCGGGGGTTCGGTACGGAGCCCCATTTATCCGGGCCACTACACTTGTTTTTCGTTTTACGAGACATGTCATTCTCTCACATATCACCTTTAATTCAAAAAATTAGTACTTATTTTAACTAGTGGAACATGACATTGAAGGCTGCCAGGCTTAATCAAGAAGCTCAAGAAATCCAAAAGGCCTAACTTTTTTTCTTTCTGCCAATAAATCTTCAAATAAATGGGAGGTGGCAGCTTTGGCGCTCAGTACAGAAGTGCCAGACATTTACTCCTGTGATCTTGGGCCTTGGCAAGCTCAAAAAAGAATTACTATTATTTTTATCTGAGCTCAAAAAAGTTGACACATGAAACTTTGCCCTTTATTTGTTACTTACAATCCTAAGCCAGTGGAGAAAGACATCATCTCATTATCTATTCAACAAGGAAGAATATGAGTTTCAAGATAGATTTAAAACTTACTTCTTGCGTTATTGCATATGCTATATTTAGTTATTTTTGGGTGCTAGCTAGAACATCGTTAGAACAAGGGGTGTCGGGGCTTGTAACCCCTCTAATGAGACTGGAATGTTGGTTATGGGGCTGGTAAAAGGTTGCAACCTTCGACTCTGTCCCTTTGGTCTTGCTTTTGCTCAATTGATTTCGCTTCTCTTCTTTTCTTTTGATTCAAGTGATAGGAAAAGCTTGATTATAGAGCTATATTATGATACAAGAAAATGTGATATTGCCATTATATTTTGGGATTGGCAGCTGTAGAAAGTGAAAGAATTGAACTAATTTCTTTTACTGGTATGCTGTTATATGGCGTGTAATTTACTGATGAATGTGCAGATGCTCAACTGTTCAAAAGAAGCCGGATCTTCTACCTAGAAAAGATGGCTGATAAGAAGATTACCTTGGTGCTTCAGACTTCAGAGAGTAAACTATCCGTCTGGGTGTTGTTCCGCAGTCGCTTCGGAGAACCAACATCATAACTTGAGTGTATTTGTTTCTCTGGGATTTATGTTTTGGTTCTCTCTTGTCTATTTCTCTGTTCCGTAACTTGTGTCTTTGTTGGATCTCTGTTCAAAAACTTATTGGCCGACTTCACTTTGATCTCCTATGAGTTGGGCTCAGTGTGGACTGTTAGCAAAGAATTCAAGCTCGAGTTGGTCCGGCTCATGTTGCACCATGGAAAAATACTGTTACGCATTCAATTTCTTTCGTTGGAGTAACGCACCCCTCGAAAGCAATTTACTTTTGCGATCATCTAGGCAGCATGACCGTCGGCGTCAAGTAACCTGTTTTCGTTTTATCTCAGTAACAACTTTAAACTGGTCAATGAATTAGAATACCCTGCTTGTGGGACATTGTTTTACTCAACATTCATTGGTGCTGGTAAACAGTGAGGCCTTGGTACTGATGGTCTTAAGTCTCATATTACTTGTAAATTCTGTAAGTGAAAAACAAGTAGGGAACATCACAGTTTTGGGTTCTGTGAATTATTATTAGCAAATTTTCTACTGGTTTGCCTTGTCACAATAGAAAGACGCAACGAGTACAGAATACGAGGGCTATTTTTTTTTTTTGATAAGCGATAATTTATTAAAAAGAAGGGGAAAGGGGAGGGGGATCCAACAAAAAGTTGGAAAATACATCACTAGGGCGAAAGCCTAGACACAGCCAGGGCCTACAGGTCCAATCGAAAGCTGAAATAAACAATAAAGCCCGGACCAAAACCCAGATAAATACAATACGAGGGCTATTTAGAGAGCTATAAACGAACCGAGCAACTACTAAGCTCGGTTCGTTAAGGGTGGCTTGGATCGATTAAAGAGGCTCATTTAATAAATGACTAAGCTTGGCTCGATAAGAATTCGGCTCATTAAGGTTCGAGCTCAAATTTTTGGCTCATTTAGTAAACAAGCCTAGCTCGACAAAGCTCGAGCTCGTTTACCGCCCTAATTCAGAGCAAGACTGCGGCCTATGCCACCATCTTAGAACTTCCAACTGACATAATCTAGGAACAATTTATGGAGACTCTCTTATCTCAAGTCCATCATTAGATGCAGGCGATTATGCAAAGACATGGCACAACCTGCTCCTCCATCCCTACTTTGCGCACTTGTATTCTCTCAAGGGGTTCTCTCCCCCTCAGTCTAATCGTCCAATATTGTACCGCTCTTGTTTCGGCATTCTTGAGCTCAACAATCCCGCCTGTTTACGCTGCCGCAGCGCCCCATGCATGAAGTTCATATTTGAAATTTACATCCCAGACTAGGGTTAAATGTTTGAAGTTCTAGGAGCATACAATGGGTTAAGACTTACCCCCCAAAAAAAATACTATGGGTTAATTTGCTTGTATTCTCGTTTCTTCGAGGATAATATTGTGGTACTGGTGACTAACCCAATTCTCCAAGGACGACAACATTTTTTCCTTCCCAAAATGACCTCAGGGATGCAGTACATATTTGACTTCAAGTTTTGGGTATAGTCCATACAAGGTCTTGAAAGCAAATTCTTATGCTAAAGTCCTGACTACGCTACTAGGACGGCCTAGTGATGAGATTCGACTTCTTAAGGAGAAGGTGAGGTGAATTAAAGCTACTTGTAGTCTACGAGGCTAAGAGCGTGGATCAGAGTGAGAGCGCAGGCGCAAAGTGAGTAGTGGAGGGCACTGGTTAAAGGATTACTATGTGACAAGGCTAGGCTTTCCTTGTTGTCTAAATGGGCTAATGCATAACGAATTTTGATAGCTTTGAGAGATGTCCAATTGAGTGACCCAACGTTAACCTCATCGGCTTGCTATGGAGTTCAGCGGTAAAAAAAGAAAAAGAAAAGATGTTGCATGTATCCGTTCTCTACTTTCGGAAAATATACTCTATGAGACCTATGTGAAGATTACACAGGAGGAGTAATGGTAATTGGTAAACATAACTGTGGAAACTTACACAGGAGTAGTACAGGTGAAGGTACAAACCTACACGTTTGTCTAAGTTACAAACCTACAAGCAAAAGGGTCTTGACATTTGGCAGGCTTCTTCACAAAAATGGTTCTCTGAGAGCTCTCTCTCTTTCTCTCTCTCATGTCAGAGTTTTCTGGGAAACTACAAACCTGGTACTAAGAGTTAAATGTCGAGACCGGGTACCGTACACAGTGACCATATTCTGGCGGGAATTTTGAATTTTTGCTTGAGGTCCCTTCAAACCCCATTTCTCAAAATGTTTCAGCTCCCCATTCTTGCATTTCACCACCAGACTTATCTCTTTTTTTTGCTCGGCTTCACCACCAGACTTATCTCAGGTGTGAATCTCTCTCTCTCTCTCTCTCTCTCTCTCTCTCTCTCTCTGTGAACTACTTTCCCCTTCCTTCCATTTTTCTTATCTTTTCTGTATTTTCTTCCGAAATCCATCTTGTTGTAAATGAATTTGTTTCTTGGACTTTGATGATTGCCTACTCAAAATTGTTGGAAATTCGCATTTAGGGTTTGTTTGGAACATATGAAAAGAAGAGAAAAAAAAGGGAAAGTTCAAAAATTTTGCACTCCCCTCTTTTGGATTGAGAGAGGAGAGAAGAGAAATGTTCTCTTTGTTTTTTCTTACAGTTTCCTTTTTAATTATTTTATCTTCTTTTTCCGCACTTTCCACAAGTTTCAAACCGAAACCTAAACCTATCCTATTATCACCTCTCTGCTCTCCCCCTCCCCCTCCCACGTCCAATTTCCCTCTTTAGATATATTTTCATTTTTATTTCACGTTGTTTCAAATTGTTAAATTTCTTGAAGAATTGTAACTTAAAATCAATTGACAATAGGTGGAGTAACCTTTAAAGAACGATGTGAGATAGAGTCTAACAAACAATCACTCCCCTTTTCCCTCAATCCAATCGAGAATGGCTACGGTACAAACTTGGTATAATTAAAAATGTTACTCCTCTCAATAGTTAAGGTTATGTCTCTTAATGGTTAAGGTTATGCCATCTAATTGGTTAAGGTTATGCCTCTCAAGTCTCAACGGTTTTGGTGCATACGGTTGTAGACACCCCAATTTGGCCTAACGATTATTTCAAGTCCCACCTTGGGACAATCCCGATGATGAAATGGATACAATGATTGATGATTGCTTCCTTGAGGACCTTAGGACTTTCGGTGAGAACTTTGACCACTTAGAGGACCCAATTCAGAGCCATACAGCCTTTCAGACAGAAAATACAGAAGCCTAGGAGAATCCATCTGACGGCCGTAACATCGATCCCACGGCCATAACATCAAACCCTCGCCCGAGCAACCTGTTGCCAGCAAAATCTCCCTGAGAGATCAATCTCTCGGCCGCAAGATCTATCCTTCGGCCGAGACATCCATTCCACGGCCGCGACATCCATTGCTCGGCCGCCAGATCGACCTTTTTCCAGACTCTCGAACGTTCTGTCAGACATTTGGTTTGATCCAACTACACTACCTTTCCGATGCGTTCGGGCTACGTTCGGAGATCACGACGTAGAGTTTGAGATGCATTGCAATTGCAATTGCCATCTCGTGATTTGATTGGCCGGAGTGAGTCATCCATATGCCTATATAAAGGGGCCTTTGGGTTCCGAATTAACACACAGAAATTGAGATACCCACACACTCAATCAAAACTCGAAGCTCTGCAGAAATACTCCCTCAATCCCACTCTTCAAAAGCCCTAACCTTCCGAAGGCAGCCGTCAATTCGGCGATCAAACCCCGAAGTTCAAACCCTAACTCTAGGGTTCTCGACCAAGCAATCAATCAATCACGCCCAATCCAAAGCAATCAAGCAACTGAGGGATCAAGGTGGTGAGGCCCAACGGCCTCTGGTTTGTTTTATTTATCATGTTTATGACTAACCGTAGCATCTAAATCATTCGCTAAGCTTTTCTGTCTGGTGTGAGGAAGAACATCGACCGGGGATTCGATCCCTCGGCCGATAAATAAAACCAGGGGGATCTCTCGGCCGTGAGATCCATTCACCGGCCGCGAGATCCATCTCCCTGGGACATTTTGTTTGTTTTATCTGCTTTCTGATGCATGCTTCAATTATCGCATTGGCTCACTTTGCTTACTGTTTAAAGGAATAATTAAACAGACTATGTGTTAGAATTAGACAAAGCATCTATACGTCTTATGTTGAACAATTATGGGCCAGTCTCACGACTGGGCAGAGAGGGGTGCCTAACACCTTCCCCTTACTGTACTTTTGGCTCCCGAATCCAGAATCTCTATCCATTTTCCTAGTTTTAATAAACTAGGTGGCGACTCTATTTGATGATAACCGTTATCATGTGGTGATGTTCCTAGCCATGGGAATGTCCATGATTTTGGTTTATGAAGTGAGCAACCAATCGAGCAAACACAAACGTGATCAATCTGTATGGCGATGCCCCGTT